>OY019130.1:111184484-111784484 GCA_955652365.1 Eristalinus aeneus | reverse complement strand
TTTAGAGAGATTAGCCTTTAACCTGACCAAGCAGCAACGGGGTGTGATCTCAAAAAAAGAGTCAAAGCGGTCTAGAGGCCTTAAAATAAATTCTACAGAAACAGCTTAAAAGAGAATAACCTCAAAAGCCCTAAAATCAACGCCTCAGAAATGAATTCGTGCAACCCAGATGCCAACACGGCTCTAGGAGTTTCCAATAAATAAATAGTTCTGCGGACAGTCCGTTCGCTCCAGCAGCTTTGTTCGACTTCAGCTTGGATATTGCTATCTTCACCTCGTCTAAGTCGGGGGGACGGAATTCTTGTCTATCATCGTCCAAATTGAGTGGAACATTCTCAATTTTGGATTTGGGCCGTCATCGCCGTTAAGGAGACTTCAGAAATGATGCTTCCAGATCGAGCAACACTCGTTATTTAACATAAAACAAAAATTAATTAATCGACGTCTGCTCTCTATCTGTACTCAGAGGCAAATGAGTTATAATGCTCTTAACTCTCCATCCGCTAAATCTTTACAAAATTTCGTACAATTCTTAGCAGAATTGTACTATAGCCAGTTAGCCAGTTACTTACCCTCCATGACAATGTAAATACAAGTTTTAACAGAGTTTAATTGAAGATTCGCCCCTAATGATTTTGATAGGTTCCAAGTAATACAATTGTCATATGCGACAAAGCGTAGAAAAACGTTCAATTAAGACATCCTTTGATAAAGTCCTTAAAGTTTGCTCTAACCATTAGCCACAAATCTACTATATCTGGTCGATTGAACACGACACTATTCATCGCACGGATTATTATTTATTTCGCAAGCCGCAATCGAATCTCATCAACGTATCCAACACTTTCTGCTACCTTTCAGCGTTAGGGCGTGAATAAACTATATTTTTAACTGGTGTATGCTCTATTCTAAAGGACCCTCGGTTATTCGCTCCTTCGACATGTCTAAATGAGTATTTCTTTCCTTAAAAGTGCGTTCTAAGTACACGGTGCGTATGCAAATTATATTGAGTTGAATTGAATTATATTGAATTTTGTCCTCTATGCAGTTCTTATAATCGGCGAATGACACTCAAGCTGCACTTACAGTGAAGAAGAAGACATTTAAATTATTCTAATAATAATAATAATTGTTGGAGCAACAGTCCAGGCCTAGCTTGCTCATCAACTACTCGTGTTGTATGCGCTACTGCGCTACGCTACGGCGAAGTATGAGAAGCTTTCTTAAACAGTTATTACTCTTTGAGTATTGCCAGTAGCTCGAAACAGGTGGTGCCATGAGAAGTTCTAGGTGTTCAGCCGGGAATCAAGCCTAGACCCTTCGGCATGTGAGCGACCCACTACGTCACGGCGGCCACTTTAAATTATTCTAGTAAAAGGAAAACTATTTATACTTCGGAAGGATTCACACATTGGCAAGCCTTCAATGAGTTCCAGTTAATATCAACTCTGAACAGAAAGATATGCTCGAAACGAAAATTCTTTCGTTTTTGATAATTGGAGGAAAAAAGAAATGATTGGCCTTAAGACCTGGCTCTTTAAAGCTTAATCAGAATAGATCAGAACACCCACAAAAGTGGAATTGAAATTGTTTAAATCCTATCACGCGCTTAGATCATAGTAAGATTTAACAAATGTATTTGATCCCGATAAACAATTTACAGCGGTTGTGGTCCATTATGAATAAAGCATCATATTGACAGTCAAGATTTTGCTTTCAATAAGGATAACGTAACAAAATTAAATGCTCTTATACAACCAGATCAGCTAAGACAGGATATATACTTCATGAAATGTTTGCAATGGGAAAGCAGTGATCAATTTGCAAGATTTGAAAGAGCATCGAAACAGATTTCCTACCTTTTACCAAGAAAGTTTCGAGTTGATGGACTTTTCACGTCGAGCTTGCCCCAAATAAAAAGAGAAAAAATAACGAAGGTTGAATGGTTTAGGGTAAACGGCCATATAATTGAGCGACTTAAATAGCAAACAAGCCCAATTTCGACGACAATGCAATTGGTTACATCTACACCGTAGCTACAAATATAACCGAACTGCTGCCTACTTCACTATTAGACTCCTTACGACTTCCATTTGATTCCAGTCTTAACTGTCACTAGCCTTTGAGACATTCAATCGAAGGAGGTTAAGGCATCTTTGGTACAAGAATCGTATTTTCAAAGCGCTTGAAAATTTCAGGAAGACGCTAATGAGAAAGAAGTTGCAACTTTTCAAAGTGTTCGTTTTTCCTTCGTTGGCTTAGTCCTTACCATAACTGCGTACAGTGTAACAATAAATTTTAAGATATGCAAGGGCATACACTCTAGCGTGCAGTCGATGGACCGCTGTAACTCCGAAGTGCGAACTCATACGAGGGTTGTCTTTTATATTTCGGGATTAGAGAACAGAAACAAATATGAATCATCGAGAATGGCTTTATTGTTTTTCAAAATATTCCCCATTAAGATCTATACACGTTTGCATACGTTTGAACCAATTGTTGAAGTATTTTTACCACTCTGATTGAGGTATCTCCAAAACATGCATTCTGAACGCATCAACCGCTTCTTCAGGTGTCGAAAAACGTTGACCTCTCATTTTACTTTTTACGTACGGGAATAAAAAGAAGTCATTCGGTGCCAAGTCAGGACAATATGACGGATGACTCATCAAATCGATGTTTTGAGTGCTCTAAAATACAGTTGTTTGAGCCGATGTGTGAGAGCTCGCATTGTCGTGGTTAAGAGTGATCCCTCTTCGGCTGTTGGTTTTTCTGATTTCTTGGAAGACACCTGCCAAACAAATGGTTCTGTAACACTCAGAATTGATTGTTCTGCGTTGCTCTAGTGGCACGGTTGCGACATGTCCAGTTTTTCCGAAGAAACAGGCGACCATTTGCTTGGAAGTGCTTCGTGCGAGAGCAACTTTTGTTGGACTGCTGTTTACTTTCGGGCTCATACGCGTAAATCCATGATTTACCACCTGTCACCATGTCATGGACGTGTTTCGAAGCACCGCGATAGTATTTTTGGAGCATTTCTATCGACCAATCGACAGGAGCCTTTTTTTGAGCGATTGACAAATTGTGTGGGATCCCACGCGAACAAATTTGTTTGACGGTCAAATGTTCATGCAATATTGAATGTATGCTGGTCCCACTAATGCCCAAGGTTGTCTCAATTTCGCGATAGGTCAGGACGATCTTGCAATATCAGTTGGCGCACAACATCAATGGTTTCCGGAACAACAACTGATTTTGGACGACCTTCACGAAATTCGTCTTGGAGTGAGCTACGACCTCGGTTGAATTCACCATACCATCGATAAACACCATACCATCGATAAACACTGGTCCTGGATGGAGTTTCATCTCCAATAAATTGAATTAAGTTCATCGATGCACTGTTGTTGAGTTAATCCACGTCGAAAGTTGTAAAAAATAATCGCACGAACATTTTCAGGATTCAATTAAATTTTTTGGGCGAGATGAATCTTTTAAGTTACTGTAAACCACACAAATAGCGCTCGTATGGCACAACGTTCAGAGGACGTATAACCTCAAAAAATTCAAACTTTACGACAGAGTTGGCAGTTGCCCAATTGCAACACTAGGGTTGCCCAATCCCGAAATATAAAAGCAACCTTTGTAAAAAATTTCAGAGATTTCCTTCATGTTCTCGGCGAGTACACTAAGTAAGAAGGCAAGGAACCTAAGTCGAGTGAAAAACATGGCCAACGCCTCATTATTGGGGGGTTGCTGGAGTGCGTATATAAAACTTTCTAAAAAATCTAGACAACGAAAGCTGAAATCGCAAATTGCTACCTAGTGTCCGGTCCCTGTGATCACCCAGGAAATAGATCGGCAGAACTTAAAGAACTTAAGAAACTTAAAATGCAATCATTTGTCACATAAAAGTGTGCACTTCTCTTAATCCGCAACCCCCATACACTCGGAGTCTCAGCCTCAGTCCCAGCATCTCTCTTTGTTTTGCTTCCTCTTAAATTCTCTTTAAGATTTCAATAAAAATAAATTCAAGAAAATGTTGAGAGCACAATTAACCTCAAACTTTGGGCACAAGCCAAGACAGAAAGCTCCCACATTTTATCTGCGGTTGTGTCCATTTTAATCACTACTCACTCTTAAGTCGTGTATTTCTCTTAAAACGATACAAGTAAAGCCAAAGCGAGACATGATGCCTTACATGGTTCTTTAACGTCTGCGACTTCCCCCTCCCCACTCCACTTCTGATGATGATTTGCGCTGCTGATGTGTGAACACATTATTACTGAACGAGTGACTTGCTGGTCGAGCAGCCCCAGAAGTGCATCACGCCGGTGAGGTGTGGCAACCATGGGCTGTAGTCTCACTGCCAAAAAATAATAGAACGAAACGAAACGACGATTCCGCCTGGTTGTTTGTCCATCTTATTTATGGACATTCACCGCACGACGAAGGGGTTTCACCGTGCGATTTGACGTAAACCTATTTAAATTGGTCAGTGTGATGCCATAGTTCCGTTGGTTGGCAAATAATGGGGAAGGGGATTTTTTTCTGTTTCTCCTAGAATGGAAAACTCGTTACTCATATGCCTTCTAAACAAATGAACTTATCAGAAAATACAAAACAAAAAAAAACAATTCTCAACAAAGAAAGAACATTTTTTTGATTCCTCTTTTGTTTATAACATATCTGTGAACGATTTTGCGCGTAGTGTGTGCAATGTACACAAAGAACAAAGATTCAATCGAGTTACATGCACAAAGCGGGTTGCACTTACAACTGCTGGGCGAGTGCCACCAGCCGGAAGCATAGGAGCAGAGGAACATCAAACAACCGGCTGTTGTGACATACTTTTGGCATTATTGTCGTTTTCTACAGCACATGACCTTAACATAAGCACTCCTGAGATCACAACTAAGAGAGACTTAAGTGTAAACTGACTCATTCGTGTAACGAACTCTGGGAAGCATGGTGGCAACGTATGAGTTGTTCATCGGGAGTGAGTTACTATTTTCAGCGCAAAACAGTTGTGTAGCGCGCAGCAACAATTGCGCGGTTTTATTTCAGATTAAAGTGAGTTTTTTTTTTAATTTTAAACTATGGGAGTTTTTTTTGTGACACAAATTTGCAATTTTTCGAAGCAACTCTACGAAAAAAGAAAAAACTATGCCGTGTCATTGTTATTTGGTTTTTATTAATATTTCCATATAATGATATATTGTCATGCTAAGGCGGAATAAACAATGATTACTTTATTACATTATAATAATAATAATTGTTGGCGCTTCAGTCCAAAGGGGGACCAGGGCCTAGCTTGCTCATCAACTACTCGTGTTGTGCGCGCTACTGTTCTCTCACGAGGAGAAGGGACCTACAGTTTTTTGCCGACTCCGAACGGCGAAATTTGAGAAGCTTTCTTAGACAGTTATTACTCTTTGAGTGTTGTCAGCAGCTCGAAAGAGGTGGTGCCATGAAATATAAGAAAAATTGGTGTTGAACTGGGAGTCGAACCTAGACCCTTCGGAGTGTGAGCGTCGCACTCTACCCACTACGCCACGGCGGCCACGAAGTTAAATAATAATTAGGTTAAAATGGAAAACGTTGACCTGCGGACGAAAGAGCACGAGAGGGCTATTAATTTTGCGCCTAGTGAAACGTAGTAACTAACATTTCTCCTTTATGCACAATTTTGTTCTTTATTAATGAAAGTAGGTATTCGACAGTATCTTTCTGCAATCTGAATCTTCGTTTGAAATCTTCCTCTTCCCATTCCTTAGAATGATAAGGTCTCTTCCTCACTAATATTTTCTTTCTTGGAGTTGAATGGAAGCGATTATGTATTATTTCTTCTTCCTCGATAAGTAAATCGTCGACAACGTCCAAAAAATTAATTTTAAAAACCAATTTGTAATTATTTACATGTTTGAATTTGACAGCTCACTTACTTTAATCAGGGGATTACATTTTATTTGACTCAGAAACGGACAGATAACTTTAACAGACAGTTAGATGGTTATTCCTCAGATAGCTGCTAAACGACTATTGAAAAATGCATTTATGCTTTAACTGACAGTTAACTCCTAACTGATTGTTTTTCTGACTATTGAAAAATCGACCCTAAAACTTTTCTATTTGCTTCGGAAAGTTCTTCAGGATTTAACCTTTCCATTTGAATATAAGTTTCTGAGAATCAATAACATTTCAACCGAAAAGAAATTGGCTTAAAAAGAGAATGGGCCGTTAGGGAAAAAATTCAACAGTAGAAAAGCGAAATCTATTAATTATGCACCATAAAAAAGGGGAAAACTAACAAAGAAATAGCAGACATTTTAGATATGATAAGTGATGTTGTTCGCGTTTATTAAAATGTGGGCAGAATAAAGTCAATAAAACAATTGCTCCAACCAAAAAAATTAACCTGCAAAGAGAAGCGGCTAATTGTGCGAAAGATTAAACGTAATCACCGTTTGAGTGTACCGAAAATTGTTAAAGAAGTCCAGAGTGAATGTGGAAAACTAATATCGACAACTACTCTGCGTCGTACAATAAAAGCTTGGGGTTATAATGGACGTGTAGTCCGGAAAGGCCATCTGTGAATGCTAGTAACAAAAAAATGCAGGTACATTTCGCGAAAGAATATAAAAATAAAGAAGACACTTGGTGGGATGACGTGGTCTTTGCAAATGAAAGCAAATTTAATCTGTTTGGGTCAGACGGAAGAGTGATGGTATGAAGGAAGCCAAATGAGGAGCTCCGGAGCTGCAGTATTAAGCTAACCGTGAAGTATGGAGGGAGGCACGTAATGATTGGCTGTATTTCGTCCAAAGGTGTGGGGAACTTAGTTTTCATTGACGGAATCATGAACAAGGAATATTACCTAAACCTGTTACAACAAAACCTGAGACAGAGTGCTGAAAAATGGGTATTTTTGACACATTTAAATATTATCAGGATAATGATCCAAAGCACAAAGCCCGTATTGTTCTGTAACTGCCCAAAAGTTATAGACACGCGACTTTAATCGCCGGATCTGAATCCGGATCCCATCGAGATTTTATGGGATGAACTTGATCGACGGGTTCGTGAAAATCCAGTTACATCGATACCCGCAGGAAAAATCGAATGGGCCCGAATTAGTTTAGAATATGTATGAAAAAAGTTGTGAAAAGTGTGCCACAACACTTCGGCGAGGTTTTACTCAATACAGGGTACCCAACAAAGTATTGATGCTGCCCTAACTCTAACTTTTAGAAGTACTGAACATTGAATATTAATGGAGCGTTAACTTTCAACCTTATTTGTTTCTTGTTTCTTTTTGTTGAATTTCTTTAAGTTTTAATAATAATAAAGAATACAGTCCAAAGGGGGACCAGGGCCTTGCTTGCTCATCAACTGGTCGTGCTGTGCGCGCTACTGTTCTCTCACGAGTAGAAGGGACCTACCTTTACCGACCGGACCTTTTTTACCGACTCCGAACGGCGAAGTTTGAGAAGCTTTCTTAGACAGTTATTACTCTTTGAGTGTTGTCAGCAGCTCGAAAGAGGTGGTGCCGTGAAAACTTCGAGGTGTTCAGCCGGGAATCGAACCTAGACCCATCGGGGTGTAAGCATCGCACCCTACCCACTACGCCACGGCAACCCCAACTTCAGGCATAAGTCGAAAATATTCATTATCGCGGAAATCGCCTTATAATACAAAGAGATATGGAGTTTTGGGAATGTTACAAACAAACACTAACAGATTGACCGCCATATCAAACCAAAAATTATTTTTTATTGAAAACGAAATGCTTACTAATCCATCGACGAGTCATGATTTGTGGAGCAGTATGATAGATAATGAAACCAGATCCCATACAAACGTCATTTTCAAGTTCACTTTATTTTGTGTTGCTACCACGTGAGAACGACTTGTACCGGCTAAATGATTAATGTTTCTACCGAAAAGTATTTAATCCCATCTAACACCGATTCGGTTTTGTTTTGATGAATGCAGACGTGTAACGAATAAATTTAGTAGTCCTCTTAATTTCAGTTTCCAAGCTGATTTTTTATTTATATGTGGATAACCGCAAAACTGCATTTAAAACTACTGCCACATGCACGTAATACCAGTTAAACGAGTTTGATTATATGTACGTACTCCTGCTTGCCCTGTGATATTTGATGGATTGGATTATTTCCAAAGAAATTTAATTGACAAGTTGGGTTTTGTGTTCTTTAGTAACAGTGAGGAGGTGAGGATTGGATTTCGAAGAAAGAGAATTTATGAATTCGTATCTTGTTTCAATTATTTCGTTTTGAAACACATATTTAATCGCGGTACATGTATACTGAGAACCATGTTTACGACAGTCGCCTTGCAGACTAGCTATTCTATGTTTATCAGTTCCACCATAGAGTTCCTTATTTTCTGCTCATTGATTTTTGCCCCATTATTTGCATTTGCATCATCATTGTACAGTTCTCATTGAAACTCGCTGTAAAAAATCTATGCTGTGAGTCACTGCATGCGCGTTTGTGCTGCTCATATGACTAGCACATATGCTCGTATGACTGGTACATATGCAACATGTATTTCTATTCTTCTTAGTTCATTGGACAATGCGTAATCGGTTTCTCCAGCAAAGCTCTTACAGCGGTGCACATCTTTCAACTTACACACACCAGCCGTACTTCATCCGGAGTTTCTTCTTTACAGAAACCTAAAACTTATATAGAAATTATAATCGAACAAGTTACCTACATTTAGTACACAGTAATTGCAGAAGTTTTTCACAATGTGTGTCGTCTCTGGAGAAATCGATTTTTCGAGTGCTATTTAAGCCAACTGTACGCTCTAGGAATTTTCTACGAAAAAACTTCATCGTTCGGAGTCGGCAAAAAACGATGGGACCCTTCCACTCGTGAAGGAACAGTAGCGCGCACAGCACGAGTATTTCATGAGGAAGCTTATCAATGGTCTAGCTGGTCTTTCAAAAACATTTCAGTGAACACCCTCTGCAGAACATTATATTTTCTCTTTGCCAGCAATTCTTTCAATTTCTACGCGCCGGTTGGTAATCCTTACTCTTACAACACAAAAAAAAAAACAACAATTTTTCTACTTGGCATACCATTGCAGCCCACGGTGCATTCGAGGACTAAGTATAAACAGAAAAAAGTCTCTGCAAATATGGATCTTTTGCCGATTTCTTGAAATTTGTTGATTTTCTGCACTTTTGAGAACTCACATCGTTAATGGTTGCGTTGCCACAATGTTTCTTGTTCAGGAGTCGGTGCTAATCCCCTTAATACAAAAACAACGCCATTTAGATTTGGGTCCAACCTATGGTTGTTGAAATCTTTCCCAGTGGTTCAAACATGACACGAAAACACAGATGTCGAAAGTTTTTAATCGACCTCACGGTTTAATTATTTAGCTTCTAACTTCAATTCATACCTATTTTTTGCAAAAGTCGTGAAAGCTTTGTTTTCGTGACAAACTGTAAACTCTTCCCTGGTCTTCTTTTTTTCCCTATTTTCAGACGTTAATTAATTCACGTTGCAAATTACTGCGTAAATAACCTTTATACTGCTGTAGGCGTCATCCTTTTCAAGGTCCTCTCATCATTTTCCCTTCAAGTGTCCAATTAAACTGTTCCCTCAAGCAATATTCAGTAAAACCTGACAACACACTTAATAATTAAGAACTCCTACTGACCTAGAGCCCTTTCCCTATCGATCGCCAGAATGGATGACTTGTACTGTTTTGAAAAAAAAAAAAAACAACTCCGCCAACAAATTGGATTTTGTCTAAATAAATTTTCTGCTACACAGCCCAGTTAACTTGAGTGAATTGTTCTCCAGGACTAATTGAAAGCAATAAAATAATTCCCCATTCAATTCAGAGATGTCGCAGCAGCACCGTCTGACGATGGATCGTTAATTGTTGAAAAGGTCTCTATACGGTGTCAATGATCCACAACAGACAAAATGCCTCAATCCGGTAAGCCCCAGTTCTAACTACTGAGCCGCCTGGATAATGCGAATTTATGAGCAGTAGTTCAGTTATTAATTTCCGACATACGCTAGCTTATCGTATCGATTGTTGCATGAACTCATTGACGATTTCCTTTGCAGGCCCGTAACTGTCAACTTGAATTATTTATGATTAAGCGAGAAATTATGAAAGACTAATTGAGCTGTTGGACTTAATCGACTCGTTCTGGAGAGATGCTGTGTGATCGGCGGGAAATGTTAGCAAGAAGTGTTGCCAGAAGCTGAAATCAGAAATAACAAGACATTTACCTGTGGATTAGCTACATGCTCATTGGTGTGTGTACTTGGTTGTATGGGACAATATATCGATTGTTTTATAATAACTGTCAGGCGTTGACGGTTTCGTTCGATATCGGCGTTCCAATACAGAAACAAAAAAAGCGGAAAACCAGATAGCGGGCGTACTTCATATTATATTGGGTAAATGTGGCTCTGATCGTATGAGCGTACGATAGTCTCCTGTAGCTACTACAATAATAGGAGAGGATGTAAATTTCAAACTAGATCTGAAGGAAATCTGTTGTGTACCAACAAGAACGCAAGATTTAAATTTGGCGCCATTCGAATTGTCATTGTTTGACATTTGAACAATTATTATTTTTTGTTAGTAGAAGGTATAAGGTTCACAACGCGAATGAACAACGCATTCTCATGTGAACATGAAAATGCTGATTTTGCCGATTAAATCAACTTTGACGATGCCCATTTTCATCTTGATGGCTTCGTCAATAGGCAGAATTGTCGCATTTGGGGCAAGGAAAATGCTCGAGTGATTCACGAGAAGCAAATGCATCCTCAACGTGTCACTGTACCGTGTGGATTTTGGGCTGGAGGAATCGTTGTACCTTTTTTTATGAAATTGAGTCAGGTCAAGCGCAAACAGTCAATGGTATTCGGTATCGTGAAAGACAACCAATTTGTTCGTGCCTAGAATTGAAGAAATGAATGTGGAGGGGATGTGGTTTCAATAAGACGGCGCCACATCTTATACAGCTAGAGAAACAATTCAATTGCTGCATCAGTCATTTAAATCTTGCGTTCTTGTTGGGATACCCTTTAGAAAGCTTTAAGCAGAGCATCATCTTGTCCTTAAGGTGTTATTTTTTTTTTAAATACAACGGAATAGTTTCCTGGGGCTCTTATTTAATAAATTTGAGTGTTATGTAGGGAATCCACTTACATCTTAAACCAGTCGCTAGGTTTGATCACATGCAACCTTAGTCAATGCACGACTTATTGAATAGTTTTCAACAGTTTGTATTTTTCTACAAGGAACCAGAGCCTGGCTTCCTAAAAAGTACTCGTCCCGGAGCGCGCTACTATTCTCTCATAAAAATAGATGAGACCTACGGTTTTATACCGACTTCCAATGGCGATGTTCAAGAAACTTCTTCATAGGCAATTATTACTCTTTGAAAGTTGTCAGTAGCTCCGCGGAACCGTGAAAAATACGAGGTGTTCAGGCGTGAGTTAAACCTAAGTCTTTGACGAGCGTCGCACTCTACCCACTATGCCGCAGCGGCCACACTCTACGACTCTAACTATATGTTGTAAAAAGAAAACCGTTTACTTGAACTTCTTCGTACCCGTATTGCCCAATATTATTCCTTCACTTGCCGGTGAAAAGGATTTTTTTTATCTCCTTCATTTGTTAACCTTTCCCTGCATGAAGTAGTGTCAAAAAGAAAAACATGAAACGGGTTACAAAAAGAATCCTCTCTTCTTTTGACTTCTTCTACATTTTGGTTTTAATTAAAAAATTAAAAACATGAAACGGGTTACAGAAAGAATCCACTCTTTTTTTGACTTCCTCTACATTTTGGTTTTAATTAAAAAATTTACGAAAAAGTATATACAAATTTTTGTGCATACATCTACTGTGAGCGTCAAAAGAAAGTGTACAACACCGAATTCCATTTTCAACATTTTATTACGATGAATAGATTTATATACGTATATGAAATATTTATTTACATTTAATAAATAGTTCATTTACTAACATTTGAATAAAAATAAATTAACGAAAAAAGTAATAACAATATAATAATTACAAAATAACATAAAAAAACTTCATATTTAAGCGTCAAAAAAAGTGTACAGTTCACGAAAAAGATGGAATTCTTTAAAGTAATATTTTGTCTGCTTTTCCTTAGACTTCAAAACAGCTACTAGTCTCCTCGGTATGGAGTGTATTAACTTCTTGGCGAATTCTGTTGGAATTTTGTGCTATTCTTCTAGCAAAACCACCTTCAAGGAGTCCTTGTTGATGATCCAGCTGCTTAGGAGTGCGATAGAGCAACCATTCCTTCATCAATTTGGCCGTATGTTTGGGATCATTGCCCTGTTATAAGACCCATGATTGACTTAAGCTCAATTTCTCAACACTTGGCGGTAAATTTTCCCTTAAAATCTTAAGGCAATCGTTTTTATTTATTGTGCTGTCAATGAAAACTAGGTTTCCCAGACCTGATGCGGCCATACGCCCCCACACCATAACCGAAACCCCACCATGCTTGACCGTTTTCAGTAAATTCGGTGTTTTTGACTCTCCATATTTTGGGCTGCTTTTTTAATCCAAATACTTCAAATTTGCTTTCATCACTAAAAAGAACATTATTCCAGAATATAAAGCCCTCATTTTAATACTTTAGGGAATAAAGCAGTCGTCGCTTTCGGTTCTTTTCTGAAATGAGAGGTTTTTACGATGCACTCTGCCTTATAACCCATTACTAGGGAGCGCCCGGCGCACAGTACTTGCACTAACGGAAACTTATGAAGAAAGGCATATCTTCTGCGATTTTAACTGCACTTGCCGCTGGATTTTTGCGTACTTCACCAACAATAGACTGTACTTCACCTTCAGACCTTTGGTCGGCCGGTACGAGGTCGATCTTTAACATCTCCAAACTGTTTAAATTTATCAATAGTTTTTTTTTTACTGTATTATAGTGTCTGCCAACTATTTCCGCTATCTGCCGTAATAACTTCCCTTCTTGATTAAATTTCAATACAAGTTTTAGGTTTTCAATTGAACTTTGCTTTCCCATCTTTGGATGCGGTTGATACTTCAAACACAAAACCAACTACTTTACTTAAGAATAAACAAAACAATGAGATATGCTTTTGAAGTAACAATAATAATAGTAATAATTGTTGGCGCGACAGTCCACAGGGGGACCAGGGCCTAGCTTGCTCATCAACTACTCGTGTTGTGCGCGCTACTGTTCTCTCACGAATAGAAGGGACCTACAGTTTTTTGCCGACTCCGAGCGGCGAAGTTTGAGAAGCTTTCTTAAACAATTATTACTCTTTGAAAGTTGTCAGCATCTCCGTGGAGCCATGAAAAATATTGTTCAGACTTGAATTGAACCTGAGCCTTTGGCGAGAGTCGCACTCTACCCACTATGCCGCAGCGGCCCCACTCTGCGGTTCTAAATATATTTTGTAAAAAAAACGGTTTACTTGAACTTCTTCGTACTTGTATTGTCCCGATATTATTCCTTCACTTGCTGGTGAAAAGGATTTCCTTCATTTGTTAATGCATAACTAGTGTCAAAAACAAAAACATGAAACGGGTTACAAAAAGAATCCTCTCTTCTTTTGACTTCTTCTACATTTTTGTTTTAATTAAAAAATTAAAAACATGAAACGGGTTACAGAAAGAATTAATTAAAAAATTTCCAAAAAAGTATATACAAATTTTTGTGCATACATCTACTGTGAGCGTCAAAAGAAAGTGTACAACGCCGAATTCCATTTTCAACATTTTATTACGATGAATAGATTTATATATGTATATGAAATATTTATTTACATTTAATAAATAGTTAATTTACAAATATTTGAGTAAAAATAAATTAACGAAAAAAGTAACAATATAATAATTACAAAATAGCATAAAAACGTCATATTTAAGCGTAAAAAAAAGTGTACAGTTCACGAAAAAGATGGAATTCTTTAAAGTAATATTTTGTCTGCTTTCCCTTAGACTTCAAAACAGCTACTAGTCTCCTCGGCATGGAGTGTATTAACTTCTTGACGAATTCTGTTGGAATTTTCTAGCAAAACCACCTTCAAGGAGTCCTTGTTGATGATCCAGTTGCTTAGGTGTGCGATAGAGCAAGCATTCCTTCATCAATTTGGGATCACTGCCCTGTTATAAGACCCATGATTGACTTAAGCTCAATTTCTCAACACTTGGCGGTAAATGTTCCCCTTAAATATTAAGGTAATCGTTTTTATTCATTGTGCTGTCAATGAAAACTATGTTTCCCAGACCTGATGCGGCCATACGCCCCCACACCATAACCGAAACCCCACCATGCTTGACCGTTTTCAGTAAATTCGGTGTTTTTGACTCTCCATATTTTGGGCTGCTTTTTTAATCCAAATACTTCAAATTTGCTTTCATCACTAAAAAGAACATTATTCCAGAATATAAAGCCCTCATTTTAATACTTTAGGGAATAAAGCAGTCGTCGCTTTCGGTTCTTTTCTGAAATGAGAGGTTTTTACGATGCACTCTGCCATATAACCCATTACTAGGGAGCGCCCGGCGCACAGTACTTGCACTAACGGGAACTTATGAAGAAAGGCATATCTTCTGCGATTTTAACTGCACTTGCCGCTGGATTTTTGACTTCACTAACAATAGACCGTACTTTACCTTCAGACAATCTCTTTGGTTGGCCGGTACGAGGTCGATCTTTAACATCTCCGAACTGTTTAAATTTATCAATAGTTTTTTTTTTACTGTATTATAGTGTCTGCCAACTATTTCCGCTATCTGCCGTAATAACTTCCCTTCCTGATTGAATTTCAATACAAGTTTTAGGTTTTCAATTGAACTTTGCTTTCCCATCTTTGGATGCGGTTGATACTTCAAACACAAAACCAACTACTTTCCTTAAGAATAAACAAAACAATGAGATATGCTTTTGAAGTAACAATAATAATAGTAATAATTGTTGGCGCGACAGTCCACAGGGGGGCCAGGACCCAGCTTGCTCATCAACTGCTCGTGTTGTGCGCGCTACTGTTCTCTCACGAATAGAAGGGAACTACAGTTTCTTGCATACTCCGAACGCTGAAATTTGAGAAGCTTTCTTAGGCAGTTATTACTCTTTGAATGTTGTCAGCAGCTCGAAAGAGGTAGTGTCGTGAAAAATTCGAAAAATTGGTGTTGAGCTGGGATTCGAACCTACACCCTTCGGCGTGTGAGCGTCGCACTCTACCCACTACGCCACGGCGGCCACAATAACAAGTAACAATAGTCGAAGGGAAAATCGAAACGAATGTAACAGGTAATATCTACGTTATGAGAATCCGTTACAGTATGATCGTCTAGCTGTACACTTTATTTTGACGCGTAAAATATGAATTAATTTTTGTTATTTTGCTGTTATTATTTTGTTATTAGCCTTTTTGCTATGTTTTGTTTGCAAAGGGCTTACGAATGAACTGCTTACAAAACGTATATAAATTTTTCATAAACCATACCTTAGTATGAAATATTAAAAATGCTATGTGAATGTGTACAGTTTCTTTTGACGCTCACTGTACATGTTTCCCGACTACATTTTCAGTAACTATTAGTTGTAACCCAAAAAGCTTCGTTATATCATATTCTCAATAATAAGAAACTGCCTTTTTAAACTTTCTCAACCATTTGCGCGAAATTTAGTTCAATATATGTTAAATGCTAAACAAATTATATTTTCTAAGAGTTTTCCATGAAACGCGTAACAATTACAGAAACCGTTTTAAGAACACTCTAAATCTTGCAATCGTCGCTGTGTGACATTCCCAAACGTTGCGCATTTCAGCCAGTGGCACAGTGCCCCATTAAAACCATCACTCAAAGTCGTAATTCATTTCGGTTGTCTTAACAGCAACTTTGACATTTTTCTTTTTACAATTGGCGAAAGAGCTTTTGACGTACGTACACGTTGTCTCCATATCCCTCTATCCTTCTTTCTTTTTGATAGGCCCCGGTTTGCAATGAAATCATCCTCTTATCCTTCGCGCTTGTGTCACTTATCCGCCCACATACTGCCAAGGACCCCTTTGCATTTCAGCTTTCTCAAACCTGCTCTTGAAACCGAAGCAACGTCCATGACTTTGCTCATCAGTTTCAGTTCCTTGGTGGATATTGATTGGGAAACCTACTATACCCAGCTTTAAATCAAATCAGAAAGAGATGTGCGGGCTAGTGTTGTTGTAAGCTGCACTTTATCATGGAAATTCTTAAGAAAAAAAAGTTGTTAGATTCCTATCCTTGCAGACATGAAGGTGTTCCAATCTTGGCTGCAATTTGTTCATGTCTCGCGCTGGTTGGTTCTTGGCACGTCCGATCCTGGATTACCCTTGAGTTTTCATTTTCGCTTTCGTGCTTTGAGGAGATTACTTAACCATGGGCTTTAAAACTGGGAACCTACTTTTACAAAAAAATATCCCTATAAAGAAAGAATTCTCTGGTAGAAGATGCTGTCAAAAACGTTCTTTCTGTGCATCTGCTTATCCAAGACAATCTCCACGCCATCTTTTAGAAGCGCAAGGAGCAATCTTGCGCTTGAAAAGAAAACTCGCACGAAAGTTTAGCTTAGAGTATTTTGTCGAATCTGATTCAATTCTAATACATATAGAAAAAAAAGGCCGGTTCTTGTGAAAAATAGTGTTGTATAGTCAGTATTACCCTGTACTGTATAAATCTTATATTGAAGCACTGTACAATTTAGGGTTGTGCTGATTTTTTTACTTTGGGTATCCCTCAGCCATCCTCACAATCTCACAACTCAAATTATACTAATGATTCTTCTGCTTATTCCGAGTGAATCATAAAGGCTCTGGCACATCAAATACTTTACATGCGGAGCGTCAAAGTATCCGTTGACGATGAAGTACCTGAAGAAAGGGGATAACACAATGAATACTTCAACGCATAAGTGTTTTCATTTGACAGTAGTTTCAAATTCAATTTGTTTTAGTTGCATATTAAGGCCGTCTGATATTTATGTTGCAAAAATACCTCTAGACAAGTTACTGGATTCACTTGATGATACTGTTCGAACTTGAAGATTATATTAATACCAAAAAAAAAGTAACCATCAATTTTCAGCTCAGGCTCTATACATAGATCGAGATGTGCACGGTCTTTTGCGTTAAACTTTGAGAAACTATACAATAACGGAACAATTTCTTTGATCTTTGATTTACTATTCAATTAATTACATCAAGATCTTACAAAACAGTCAAACCCTAACAAACGTTAATATAACAAAATGTCTGTATATGTATAATGAAATGTCATAATGTGTTGCTTGTCAGCGTTGACGAAAAGAGAAAAGTTTAAAGTTGAGCAAGTACTTCCGTCGCGTGAGCAACAGCGTTGGTCTATATGCCACCTCCCATAAGAACACACGTATTTTATTTTATGTATCTGTCAAAGTATTGCTCACGCTGATGCATGTAAAGTATCATTAAGATCTTAAAAAAATACAAACCCTAACAAACTGTAATATAAAATTAATAAGTTGAGCAAATACATCCATCGCGTGAGCGGCAGCGTTCGTCTATGTGCCACCTCCCATAAGAACACATGTATTTTATTTTATGAATCTGTCAAAGTATTGCTGACGCTGACGTATGTAAAGTATTCTATGTGCCGGAACCTTAAAAAACATATAAATGATGTTCCAACTTTGAATTTAATTTGTAAACGCTCTCTTTCCAAAATCATCAAACTCTCACTGTAAATTTATTCAGTAAACTCAACATTTTTTTCGTGCAAAGAACACGAACAACCAACATCAGCAAAGTATAAAAATTAAATTTAAAAAAAGTTGACAGTTCCTTATTCAAAAACTCTTTTCCTTCTGTCGCTGATTTCCACGATAAGTTCGGGTTAAGGCTTATTTTTATTTATTTTCTACGCACTTCAGCACAGATGACAATCGTGTTCCCCTTATCAACTGAGGCAAAATTTCGATAACCTCATGTGTGAAATGATGCTCGAAGAGTATTTTGGCAACAAACGTAACAAACATAAAAAGCACTTCTATTCCGGAATGCATACATACAATACACAAGCCATTTTGTTTATCGCCGTGAATATACATACATAGATAACGAGGATCGTGTTTTCCTCTTCTTGACATACATATACAATTCAATGGAGCAAAAACATTACATGTTAAGTCCAATTGTGAAATTCATTTCGGCGAAACTCAAGCAGTGTGAGCGATCCCTTTATCTGACAAAGTGGCATCACTTCTTCACCGAGATTCCGTTTGATGAAGATCACAAAGCTACATGTTTCACTTTTAATCTTCAAATTTATTTTATTACATATGCACAATTATATAATTAATTACAAGAGCCACCAAAAATACGCCCCATGCAGAATTTAATCAGAAATCAAATCAGCAGAAAAGATCACCATCCCCAACTGCCTGGTAGGCCTATTTTTAGCCACTAATAAAGGGGCTTATCACTGACATGACAACTGCGCCAGTGGGTGTGTTGATTAAGCCTGATGTCTGTTGCGAAATCTGAACCCACTTTCTAAGAAAAATAGTCTTGTCATATATCCCCAAGCACACCCAAGGCCGTGGAAAAAAAAACAAATGCCAAACCATTAGCCGTTACACGCGTGGAAATCATTTGACTCACCAGAAACTCCACTTTGACAAGAAGTTCGCTTCAACAGCTGGGTTCGGTGGTCTCACCACTTTTCTCTTCGTCCGGTTCATGTTGTTGCCTTTCCCTTGCCTGCGTTTCTCTCTTCTTTCCCTTCACCTAGACACCACTTTCACACAAAGAACCACCCAGCATACAGTTGAATTCACTCAATCACCACAAAAAAGACACTCAAACACTACAATGCGAATGCCTTCAACCTTCAACTGAGGTTTCGACAGTGGCTCGATAAACGAACTCTTATGTAGCCCCGGGGTTACTGTTCGAATAATAAATGCAACAACTACAAGCCTTAGAAAACACACACACTTCCAAAATAACTGCGGTCTACGGACAAAAGAAAAAAACTAAAACACTATACTAATTCGCGTGCCAATTCGTATGACGTCACCGGGCCGTCTTCATCGCTAGACAATCGAACTTTGAGTGGGATACCCCGAGCTATGTTCATTCGCTTTATAGAGGAGAACGCCTTTTCACTTTGCGATTGTGAGTGAATTTAGACGGCAAACAACCGTAAACAGAACAAACAACGCTCCTCCGCCGACAGGTGCCTCGAGAGAACTGAGCTTTCCCTGGCGAATTCTATCAATTTCATCAAATGTGGCAATGGTCTGCTCCGCTCCTTTTTATGCTGCAGCATATGTTTCTCTTTGAGATTTGCTTGGGAACTGTGAATATGCTGAAGTTATGAAACTCGCACTTACATTCACACAGGCCGGCACCAATGACATACCGATAATAGAAATTAAAGAGTAACTAGAGAGAATACACGCACATGCTGCTGCGGAAGCAGATTTTAGAAAAGTGTAGTAAAGCAAGAGAAATTGATTTTAAGAGTTTTAGTTGACAGACTGGGATTTCAGGGATGGATTTGGTTTGTTTATTACCAGGGATAAATGAGGAAGGAGATGCACAGCTTCACAGCTGATCGATTAGCTGATTCCCAATCGATCATCCGACTGATATTTACAAATTTTGAATGTTATTTACGAACCATCGAACACTATCTCTTTTTACACACATGCTTAGTAAACTCCTCCAAAAATATTAATATGTCCGCTATTTCCTGCTTTTGTGCCCCCAATAGTGTCAAATTACGTACGGATTTCCCTTATGCAGCAGCCATTTTAAAACATATATCACACTACGTTCGTAAGGAACAGGAGAAGATTTTTTATTAAAACTGATGTAATCCACACCTTATATAGGATGTTATATAATATGATATTTTCCTTATCAATTATTTCCCTTTATTGTGTAGGTAGCAATAACTCCACAACCGTATTTTGTTAATGTTATATGCACCTTCCTAGCTAATAATTTCAGATTTCCCCTAGAAATAAGATCTGGTACACTAGACTTATGAAATGTTGTGGATGATTTTTAACTTTCCAATGAAATTATGTTTTTGGCTGTCTTTTATTCGGTTTTTTAGAGACGCGGATGGGGGGATTGTGGGGTTCAGAAAGCAGAAACATATTCTCTTTTCAACTACTGAAGGGGAAAATATAGATTTGTTCACCCCAACTTTATTGTTTTCATCTGTGCGAATGAAAAGTAACTGGCACAGGCCACCATAGGTAATTTGTAATTACTGGCAGGATTAATAAATTATTGCGTTCAGAATAAGTTTTTTATATGCTTGTTTCTGAATTAATAAGAACATATTAAGAGTACTGCTTTTCAGATACAGCTACTTTCTTTCAAATATAATTTATGAACAAAGCTACGGCCGGCCATTACTTTATTGGTACTTGTTTTAAACCAGAAACCAATAGAAAGGAGATGGTCAACTGAACAGCTGATTAAACAGCTGATTTCCCCTTTGTCTATTGGTCGTTTGACTGTTATTTACGTGTTCTTGTAGAAAAAACTCCAATTTCTTAGTTATTTACGTAATATCGAACATTGTCGCATTTTACTCACATATTTATACGTTTCCCCTCCAAATTTGGGGAGATAGCGGCTAATACCAGAAACCAATAAGGAAGGAGATGGTCAACTGGACAGCTGATCAAACAGCTGATTTCCCCTTTGTCCATCGACCGTTTGACTGTTATTTACGTGTTTTAGTAGACATAACCTGGTCATAACCTCAAATTCTGAAAGTTATTAACGTATCATCGAACATTGTCGCACTTTACTTACACATGTTTACGTTTTGATATATATGCACTCTCCTTCTAACAGTGTGAAGAGTGAGGAGATCCACCGTATAGACAGTTCACACGTATTCTCATTTGAAAACAAAAAAATCCTTTTTGTGAATCAGCTGTTCAGGATGGGAAATGTTATAAAAAAAAACGCTGACAAAATGAATTCAAGGGCGGGAGACGAGGGAGTTGGGAGTCTCCCTATTGGTCTCTGGCTAATACGTCAATTTTTGCCTTCAATAGTGTCAAACACTAGTAAATTGCCAACTGTTCGTGAATTCGTCAGCCATTTTGTGTACATTCAACACAACGCGTTCGGAAAATCTACAGCAAATTCTTTACGGATGTAAGTTTAACCGAAACTTTATATAGGATTTATTTCTAATAAATGGATAATTTGATAGCATTTATATTTATAATAACTTATGAAATATGTAGAAACACAGGAGAGTAACGCGTGCTAAAAAGTCGCACATTTGGAAGAGACTAGAGACAGTTGATATTTCGAGTTAAGCGTATTATAATTAAAATAAATATTTGGCGTTACATATTGTTGTTACAAAATATTATTTTTATTGTCCAAATGACATCAATTCAATATGAAAGGTGTAGTTATCAATAAAAAGAATGAAACAAATAATAAGCATGTTTCGTGCAATGAAAATAACAACAATAAAAATAAAACGAATATATTTTCCAAAACATTTTTGTCTAATTTAACTCAGAACGAAGATATATGACAATTAAAATACATTAAATATACTTAAAACAATTAAGTTGGTTCCCAATGAGAACGTTTTTACAAATTTAAGATACCTTTTGAGTACTATTCCAGTAAGAACAAAAATAATATCAGACATTATGTTTATTAACGGCAGCTATAAAATTAATACATAAATTAAAACCGAGTTATAGAATTTAAAATAAATAGCTGTTGCTCAGTGTTTTGTAATGTTTATTAATTCATAAATACGATTTAGTAAATTATTGCGTTTAAACTAAGTTTATATCCTCATTTTGTTCTTGAATTAATCATAAAGTTTTAAGAATATTGTCTTTCTGATGCAACTACTGCCTAACAAACATAATTTCTGAACGCGGCTATCGGCAACCAACACTTTGTGTTGGAAAAAACTATACCTTCTCTCTTTCAATTTTTTGTTTTATATGCCCTCTCCTTCTAACAGTTTGAGTGACGAGATCCACCGTATAGGCAGTTCACCGTATTCTTATTTAAAACCAAAAAAAAATCCTGTCTATGAATCAGCTGTTCAGGAGGGGAAATGTTATAAAAACCGCTGTCAAAATGAATTCAAGGGCGGGACGAGGGAGTTGACTGTCACCCTATTGGTCTCTTCCTTAAACATTACATCCGTTCCAATTACTCTGAATTGCTACGAATGTCTACGAATTTGCCCGAAAAACTCCCAAAAAGCTTTCCATTAGCTGATCAAAATATTTCCCCTCCCTACGAATGTCTGCCGAAGAAAAATCTGTGTGCAGCAGATGGCTGTCAAATCGAAAATAAACAAACTTTTGATATTTCATATATTTGATAGCTGTTTATGAATTTCTACGAAAAGTTGTTTCACAAGTTGCTCTGCAAGAGATATTTTTACCCAAACTACTCAACTAAGAATTTCTGTACACAAATGAATTAGAACATACCTATTGTAAATCACCACTGTCTCTCTAACCTTGCGTCAGAGTTGTCTTTATAGTTTTGGCTCTTTTGTTTGGTTGTTTGCAGCAGGTACGTTACCATACATTTCCGTCAACTTACTAAGATATCTGTTGCTTTCTGACAGATGGGTTTTTTATTGATAGTTCCTGTATTAAGGTTTGGAATGCTATTTTAATAAAAATGAAAAACTTAAGTCAACGGAGAAATATCTCTGAAGCCGAAGTTCAACCCATCAACATGGACTGGACCTGCACCTTAAAGAAATTTTTCTATATATATGCCGTACTTTAAAAAACAATTTATTTTACGTGTGTTCCGGTACCCGAAACAAACAACATAAAACAGTACAATACAACAAAAAACCAACACAATATCCGTTTCCGTATTCCGAAAAAATGGGTTTTACGTCAAATGAGGGCTGTCTAGATAGAGTAAAATATTTCTCAACCCTGTCCATTTTAACACAAGAAATTATTCTGGGTAGTTTGTTGGTTTCCTGTCAAATTAATTGATGTTCGTACAGAGATAAGTGAGCATTGGCCGATTAACTGTATGTATGTGTCATAAATTTTGTTGTTGGTTTTGTTTTCTGTATTAAAATATAAATTGTGCATTTCTTAATGCATACGTTACACATTTGGCTTAGATGGGTTCTAGTATTTTGCTCTTTCTGAGAGAGATTTACCCTCACTCCTTAACAAATGACAGACTTCAGAAATTGATATAGAAAGTTCTGGGACACACCGAGCATGTCTCACAAAATAAACAGAAGTCGAAAACTGAGTATAATGCAACGGATCTTTATTTTGCGCAAGCTTTTGCATATTTCATATTACCTGAGGAGCACATTATTGCCAAAAACCGATGAGGAAGAGGGTGGTTAACTAAATATTGAATTTCTCTCGAGCCCGTCTAAAGCAAACAATTATTTTCGAATCGTTGTTGAATATGTGCTTATTTTTGAAGGTTATGAAGGAACGTTGTTGTTATGAAAAACGTTGTCTAATGAAAGTCATTGAGTAGAGGCGAGAGAAACCACTGTCTTTTTTTCTTATGGGTTCCTGATTATCACACGTAGCATAAAATCCGGTCAAATTGCTCTGAATTGCTACGAATGTCTACGAATTCTGTCGAAAAACTCCCAAAAGTCGTATCATTAGCTGATACTTTCGTAGAAGAGAGACCTCATGCTAAAGCAAAATATTTCCCTTCCTTACGAATTGCTACTGAAGAAAAACCTGTACGCACTATTTAGCTGTCAAATCGAAAATAGAAAAACCCCTGACATTTCATATATCTGAAAGCTGTTTACAAATTTCTACGAAAAGTCGTTTCGCAAGTTTCGGTAGTTACTCTTTGCAAGAGATTTTTACGCAAACTACTCAACTACGAATTTCAGGCCTATATTTTAACATTTTTCGTAGTCATACATCAAATAAATGCTTGCATTCTGAACACTCCCTGAGAGACATCGTATATGTGAAAGAATATCGTAAGTAAAGGAAATGAAACAAAACAACTGTCAATGATAACAGCCGGATAACGTCAAACTGTAAAAACGCGCGAAAATCTTTGAAAAGCGAAAAATACAACAACGTTGTTCTCATTGTTGCGTTTGTTGCCTTTCCGCAGAAAAAAACGAAGAATAAATTCTGTTAAAGAATTGGGTTATTAATTTGTTTAAACCCAATTAGCAAAGAAAACAAATCAAAGGTAAGAAACGATCAGTATGTTGTGTTTATAAATCATTTGTTTTTCTCTTGTCTTTCCTTTTGTTTTGTGAACGGGGGAAATGTTGTTTTCACAATCAAATTGTAAGTTGTTTAACCTGCCGTGGTTTTATTTTCTAATTAACTGTTCATTGTAGGATGATGGTTTGTAATGACAGTATTATGTCGGTCGATAGTAATTCACCCCAGAAGGAGTCTGGTTCACGTAAATACACTTGGGCAGAAGAAGTTACTCTGAAGGAGTATGCTCAACGTGAATTGGAAGAGGTTAGTAATTTGAGAAGATTTATGAGTTGCTTAAACTGTGCAGGACGCACATAAAGTTTTGTTTTAGGCGTAAATTCATTATTTTGATTGATAGCGGTTGTTTGCTTTTTGAAAGCTCTTATCTATTCGAGCAAATGTTTAACTTTTTTAATACTCGCATATAGGGCGAGACAGTTTCCTTTGGAAAACAATGCTTTGTTCTTTCTAGTTTTACCATCAGACAGGACAGACTTCTTTGGCATGCTCTCGTTCCCTGCAGAACTATGGAATGAGGATTCTTTTTTAAGTGTGTACGAAAGTCTGTGGTTTGTTAAGCATAAGCACTGGAGAGATTAAAACATGATTTGATTGAAACGTTTGCCTACTGCCACGAGCATAGATTCGTTTGGGTTTCTCGAGCTTGATAAGCACTTTCAACATTTCTTGGTTCAAATTTTCTCAAGTTGAAAAAAATTTCTGCAACTTTGCCATTCGAGTGCAATAGGAACATCTTTGTTTCTTGTGACCTAGGTTGAACACTTACTACTTTCTCTGCTTGGCCACTGATCCAACATTTGTTGGGTAAATTATTAGTGTTGTTGTTCATCATATTCTTTGAAATGATTACAAATCTTTACCTCCACACTGATTTTATATTTTTAGATGAAACTGGAACATGAGCAAAATCATTTGGCGGTGGCTACCGATGTCAAACGTGAGGTGTCTGCGGAGCGTGAAATTTCTTTGGCATTCATAGGTAAAATCAACGTCCCCCAAACTAATTCTCCATACTCATCGCAATCTTATTTTTCAGACAGCGTAAATGAGGAAAAGTATGAGAGGCTTATTAAGGAAGAAAAACTGAAAACACCCTTCAAACGGAGGCATTCTACAACACCCAGTATAGAAAGCCGGTCGAACAGTCCGAACAGCAGCGTGCCTAGTGAAAATGGCGAAACAAAAGATAATCAAAAAATGGGACGTTACCGTAGGCGGGTTGATGAGAAGCGAGCCAGACATAGTAGTCTCAGTTCGTCGTCATCGTCCACCCAATGCTTTGAAACTGATCCAGCAGTATTAGCCAGAAGGCAAAAACAGATTGATTACGGAAAGAATACAATCGCGTACGATAGATACGTTGAACTGGTTCCAAAGTAAGTGCGTTTTCACAAGATGAAAGTTGATGTTTAATGTGTTCTTTCAGACACTCAAGGACACGTGAACACCCTAGAACACCAAATAAGTACGGCAAATACAGCCGGCGAGCGTTTGACGGTTTAATCAAAATCTGGCGCAAGCAGCTGCACTACTACGATCCGCCAAAGCAAGAGGATGATGATGAAAACAGCATGGATTCGGATAGCGATTCCGATTAATTGCGCACACAAAGGTGTATTGTTCACACAATTCAGGAGTTGAGTTCTCCAGTTGGTGGACATCACAGAATTCGAAACACCACTAGCATCTAAACATATTTAGCTTATATTATAGTTAGCCTTACATTTTGTATTTCCCTGCTTTCAACTTGTGTCGTGAGTAGATTTATGTATAAAGTTCAATTCTCACTCACCACTAAATTTCTGGTTAGCTAGGAGTTTGAAAGATTGAATGGTGATATGTTTTGTTCTCCATTGAGTTTTTTGTTTGTAAGAATTACTTTACTTCCGCAATGTTAAATAAAATGAACGACTCCCTGGGGAGTCGCAAAGTGTTATTTTTGTATTATTGGTTTGTGGAATAAAATATGTGTTGGTGCACTTTCGGAAGTTCTACGAAATCTAGTTGCAATTTAAATGACGAAATTGTGGAATGGGTGTGTAGTGGTCAATTCAATTTCAATTTTCTTTATCGAACAAAAATATTTACAATTTCAAATTATAAAGCCTAAGACTACAGTGAATATACATATATATGTGTCGGCTCAACAATTGGGGCCCGACGGATGAACAACTGTCTTACATAGTTTGAGTGTGTACAAGTGAATTATTTACAATATAACGATGTCCTGTCTTAACATCGGGGTGTTCAGATCCGTGTGTCGATGATGTTCTTTTGTGTGGGAGGGGCGGGGGTTGTTTTCAAGGTCAGCCGCGATGGTAAATTGTGTCACTGATGGATGATACGGCCAGCATGCAGAAGATGTCGGGGGAAAATCTCTTCGTTTAACATGTTGTGTGCATTGAGAAATCGTTGTTCAAGGACCAAGCTCCTTAAGTTCCCGACGATTAGGTTAGGATGGGTTTTAATTTCGCATAACTGTTTCTTGGAAAGTTGCACCAAGAACTGTTGCAGGGGGATGATGCGCGATTTTTCGTAGACCTTCTTGCTTTGATGTTTCATCGGTCCTTGTCAAAGGTGAAACCAGTGCAGATTCGTGGTATTTTCCATTCGAAGACCGATAGTTTCTCCATGCTGATCTTGGAGATGCTGTACCATACAGGGAAGCCATTCGCTATAATGGGACGTATTTGCTGCTTGTACATTAATAGCATCGTCTTCTCGGCAAGTTCGTTCCCACGTCGCATCAATGGATGCGACGATGGAAAGCGAAATTGGCCTTTTGAAGGGTCACTTTCGAGTGAGGATTGAACTTCAACCTCTCAGTGAAGTTCACTCCAAGATTCTTCGCCTTGTCCGTTGTTGTTAGTGCTGCCTTGATGCTCCGGCATTTTCCGGCTGTTCGAGAGCCTCGTCGTGTTGGTCTCCGCAGACACATGAAGAGCTATTTATTGCTGTGATGTGTAGTGGTAATTCTGGGAGACAAACCACAATAAGTCTTACATTGCCTTGTAAGAATCTAATGTAAACGCAGGACACATTAGTTGACAGGTGGAAATTTGAGGGAAACGCACGTTAAGGCGTTTTAAAGAGCATGGCCAGAGACTTTAGCAGTTCTAAATTCAATTTGGCTGACGGTAGTGGTCTTAATGGCAAATCTGTACAGGATTTACTTTATCACATAATAAAGAGAGAATACCTGAGGACCCATTGCTTCAAGGCCCCTTGCCAATATGATAAAGATACATTTGTGTCCAATGAAGAGCGTTCTACAAGAATGTGCAAAACAGAATTTTACAGTGCGGATATTAACGTGAATCACCAGACCTCTTTATTGTACACCTTATTCGGATATTCGTTATTTTTAGGGTATGAGGTGAAACTACTGCAGATTTGTAAAAGTGCTTTAAAGGAATTATTGATCTGATCGGCACCTCCTTAGTTTCCCAAGTAAAGATAAACGGTTTGAAGACAATGAACGCCGATGAGGAAGTCTTTTTGAGAGAAAAGTTTTGCGTGCAATTTTTTATCATATTTGTGTTGATGGCATCGGGAGAAGGAGATTTAGCAACGAACTCTATGGGCTGTACTGCGACATGCGCCTGGTCAAGCCTAATCGGATACAACGCTTAAGGTTGCCAGACCATGTAGAGCGAACGGACATCACTGTTCCGGCCCGAAAAGTTTTCGAATCTGAGCCATTGGGACAACGCAACTGAGGACGCTCTAGGCTAAGGTTGCGCTCACATAAGTGGAGAAGAACCTCAAACAATCTGGAGTGCGCAACTGAAGTCAAATCCACCGCGGACTGTATCGCCACAAGAAGAAGAAAACAATAAACTTCCAGGGAGAAACCGGCATAAGATGAGAGAGACACTACAATGATTACCCGATTCTTCTTGAAGCATTTGCATATGTAGGTAAAAGAAGCGAGTCAGACAGTAAGCGAGGGAACAACGAACAACGCACAGCGAAGGATCATTCTTGCTTCTTCTTTTAAAACGTTAATTACGACTTGTAGATAAGAAACAACTCAACTGTGATTTATCTTGAATTATTAGATGGAAGTCACGATACGTACCCGAATGAACGTTCATTCGAACAAAATCAAAATGGAAACGTACGCTAACTGCGGCTGAGTCGACGGCAATCATGCAAAGATAAATTTATGAACTCGAATTGTGCAGAACTGCTGTATTTTTACATTTATGGCCTCAGCCAGCAACTAGCTCTAACTCCTACAAAGTCTTTCTGAAGAGATAAAAAAAAAACAGCGCACATGCAAAACCAACAAGTTCACATTTAAAGTGTATTTATTAACTTGAGTTCAAATAGCAAATTGTTTAAAATTGAAGCGGATAAGTATGCTTAAGAGTATGATAAGATTGAGAGGCTGCCAGGCTGCATCTAATCCTCAATATATTCGAACGGCTCTGGTGGTTCGGGTTCCTTAACGTCCTCATTCTTGGGACCGTATGCTGCGACGGGTTCGACCAATTCCTGATCTGCCTTCCCAGTGTGCTGCATAACGATTATGCCGCCGATGGTAACGTCTTTCAAGGGGACGTATGTCTGGCCATCGGGAACGCTTAGCACCTTCAGCTGTTGACGCATTACACGAGCAGGATTTTGTAGGATTTCAAAGTTCGGCTCGGGTTCTTTTTTGTCCTTCTTTTCAGCTGTTGTTTCCTTTTCTTTCGGGTCTTTGCTCTCCTTGGCGTCCTTGGAGTCGTCCTCCTTCTTCTTTGAATCCTTTGATTCCTTGGCATCTTTATCTTCTTTCTTTTTTTTATCGTCTGTTGAGGCATCCTTTGGATCCTCCTTGGCGGCATCTTCTTTTTTGACTGAAGTCTTTGCGGAATCCTCGTCCACATCCATTTTGCTGTCTTCTTCTTTCTTGTCGGCGGTTTCACGTCGTTTCTGTCTTGCGGCGATAGAAAGGACTGCTGTTGCGACTTTCTCACGCTCTTCGGATTTCTTCTCTTCCAGCGCTGCTGGGTAGGCGTACAGAGACGGCTTAGCCGCCGATCGGAACTCCATTTTCGGCATCTTGAGGTCGGAATTTAGTCCAATGACGCAAGTAGGGGTGAAAGCCAAACATAGGGAATGTGCCAGAGGGAACCAGTACCAGTACTGAGTGAAGACAAGCATTCCGACGACAGCCTGCAGGTTCGTGTGACCTGTGCGCGATTGTAGACTAAGAGTTGCGTTGCGACCACCCGCGTCTATGATGCCCTGAGCGAGGATAGCACCGTACTTTGCCATAACGTCCTCGTGTTTGTTGCTAATGACTTCCGAGTACAGCTGACGGAAAAAGTTGGTTTTGGGGCAAGTTTGGTCAGTGTGTTGGATGAGGATCATGGCTGATGCAATCAATGCACCTTGGCGTACAAAGTTCACGGGATCGAACTTAACCATTGGCTCCAGGAGGGCAATTGCTTCCCTCAAACCAGTTCCGGCACAAGCGATGCCCAAAGCCATGGCGGCACCGTAGCGCACGTGTGGATTGTACGACTCCGCCAAGAGGCTGACGACAGATGGACACTGCTCTGGAGTGCGGAAGAGAATGAAGCCGATCGCGGTAACAGCCGCGCGTCGCACGTCATCGTTCACATCAGACACAGCGACATGCAGTAGGCGACGAATGGCCTTGTTGCTGCCAGTCCCGTTGTATGCCATGGCTATGGTATACATTCCAGATCGACGGAGCACGGGGTCCTTGTCGGTTGACAAACTGGTAACGAGGGGATCGGCTTCTTCCAATCTTGCGAACATGGTCAGCGAAATACCGACGGCAAGGCCGCGCAGAATTTTCTCGTGCTGTGTTTCTTGGGCGTAGGAGACCATGTCCTCAATAGCTTGTGCGTTCTTCGATCCCAACATGACCATTCCCATCGCTATGCCTGCAGCTTCTCCAGTGACAGCGTCGTCCTGATACAAGTTGAACTTCAACTGCTCATACAGGTCCTGACGATGTGTTCCCATTGCAGCCAGACCCAGGCCCAGACAACCACCGTGGCGAACGTTCTCGTTTTGTGCATCCTTAAGCTGCTGCAAGAGGTAGTCAATGATGTTTGCTCCATGGTTTGCATGAATCAAGCCCAGTGCGTACAGGCCACCTCCCTCGGAGTAACCGGAGCTTGGTCCTGCCTCTTTGGGCAGATAGCTTTGCATGAGGGCCAAAGAGTCCTTCTCATGGCCCCTGTGAATGACACCCAACGAAGCTGTGGCCGTTAACTTAGCCCAGTTAGTGGCCCTAGCAAGCCAGTCCAAGTTATCTCGCAAAAACTGGTCGCTTGTGGTGCCTGCGTGCATAAAGGCGTTCGCGATGACCGTGGCTGTGTGGCAAATGGAAACCCGGACGGCCTCCTTAGTTCCACGGAGAATCTGCAAGTCTGCGTGGTTACTGCGTATCAAGAATTGTAGCTGCAGGTCGATTGTGACCTCTCCGGACAGAATGGATATAAGCTTTTCGATGTTCTTCTGATGGGCCTTCTCTGAATCGTTGAGTGAATCAATGGTACGCTCAATTTTGGCGTCGCCTAAAATAGATATCGTTCGAATAAAATTCATTACGCGTCCCTCGTTTGAACTTACCCTCATTGTCCTCAGTTGATGGTTTGCTTGCTGCTTCTTCGGCGGATTTAGCTTTCTCTTCATCGGTCTTTGCATCATCACTGGCAGTTCCTTGCGGTTTAAACGTGCTGGGCAAGGCGGCCGGAATGGGGGCCGTTTCCTTCAGGGCCTGCAAGACTTTGCCCAGGAATTCCTGCGTGGCAGACTCATACAAGTCGAATGCGATTTGGTACGCCATGAGATTGTTGCCCTCCACGGACGAACGTGTCAATTTATCCAACACCTCGGCGACAGCCAAGGGATCCTCAAGGAAAATCAAGCACTGGCACATGTTCACATAGTCCGGAACGCCTAGGTCTCGGTACAGGCCAACCAAACACCGAAGGACTTCGTTGCGGAAGCCGCGGTTCTGAATCAGCGACATGGTCACGTTGTAGGCGTAGGCTAACATGCCCCCCACATCGTCCGACTTCATGATTGAAGCCTCAAATATATCCATACGGCGTGTCTCCAGAGCAATTCCCAGAGCCTGTCGGTACTGTCCATCGTCCAAACAACGCTGAATCATGCGGTTTACAATGCCCTCCAATCGACTGTCCACTGGCTTAGCCTCTTTGGGATTCTCAATGAAGGCAACCCTCTGTGCGATGTAGAAGTCAATGCACTTAGCAATTATGGTCTCGGTGTACTCGTTGCGGGCATTGACATTGAAGAGATCACCTGCCCCTAGTGCATATGTTAAAGCGTCCTCAAAAGAGCCAAGGTGATAGAAAACCTTGGAAGCGACAATGCCGGCCAATTTGTTTTCGGGAAAAGAACGATCCTCGTGGAGCATTTCAATCTTTTCAATTGACTCGGAGATTTCTGGCCAAAACTCATCGACAATATTGTCCAGTTTTTTGAGAGCGAAAATCTTAAGATCCGGCATCTGCTCATCCAAAAGGGATATGATCCCTGCGGCCGACGTAAGACTCATTTTCGCGTATATTATTTTTGCTAAGGAGGAAAGCGAAAACTGGTTATCACAGAATTAGGCCGACAATGCAGACAAAATGGCTCTTACCCTCTGACTAACAAAGAAGCCCAATTTTCACTAGAAAATTTCAGACAATGTTTACAGTATTCTATATAAATGCTGTGTGAAAAGTAAGAAGGTTGCTTTAGGCCGTAGTCAGCGGATTTAATTTTTAAAGAATTTTACCTTTCTTGTTATGTTTTTTGTTGAAACGAAAAACCGCGACACTAATGGAGGTGTACCGAAATTGAAATTGTGCAAATCACCAAATTGCTTCTTCTTGTTCGATTGAGTGACATTTCAAGCGGCAGCCATATTGGATTGGAAGTGTTCAGAAAGAAATGAGATATCGAAGTTATCGATGGAAATCGATGAAGGAAGGAAGCAGAGACCTTAATGTTTTCTGGATGGAAGTGAACTCCGCGGACTAGTGGAACATTCTTCAATGATATAAAGCAGAGAGCAACTAATGGTATTTGAAATAAAGTCCCTTTCACCTCTGATGCAACCAAACCGGCAAAAAATTCTGTCCCTAGCCAAGGAAAATGAAACTCAAAAATATCCTATGTATGAATTTATTGCAGTTCTTGAACTTTAACAAAATTACAACAAATCAGAACACATTGCCTAGATAAACTATTTTTTCTTTTTGACGGGCTTCGCTAAGTCCAACCCGAGAATCTGTTTCGGTGGGATCTTGTACGTTTCCGTCAGGAGATTAAATATGAAACGAACTTGATTGCCTTGAATCTGAAGCATTTCACGATTTTGATTGGGTACTTTCACAATCGTCGTTGAAGCGGCGGCTCCCTGCTTGCAAAGTTTAATAAATTCTGGTAATATGATGCCGTAGCACTCAATGTTGCTGACCAGAGTAACTTTTTTGTTTCCCGAACGTGTAGCCAGGGACATCTGAATGAGTGGTTTATTTTTTGGTGCGTCCTTTGTGCTTCGCATTTCGTAAGTGTGCTTCATTTTGCTTAGAATAATGTTGAAGACGGTGTCGAGAGGTGCCTCTGAGCGGTCGCATATCAGCTGGAGGCACTCGTCGAGTTTGATGGACTTTTTCACTGGATCCGCTACTGGAAGGTTATTTTTACTGACATATTCCCGAAGGATTTTCTTCACTTGAACACTTGAGATACCCTCACCGCGCTTATAATTCAATTTCGTAAAGAACGTCACCACTGCATCGGTGACTAAGTAAAGCTCCGTCATTTCTGAGTGATAGAGAGACTGTTGAGTGCTCTCTCTCTCGTCCTCTGCTGTCTTTGCATCTGCAATAAAGTTCACCAATTCCGGATGGTCAAAGTCGATTGCTGTTATCTTGTCAACACCTTTGGTCTCCTCCCGCACTACAATGAATCCCTCGTCGACCATTTGGTTAAGAAAGTTTGATAATTTCTTGTATTTAGTCTTCTTGAGATCGATAGGCGTCTTTGCTTCAGGCACAACGTGGAGACGGTAGAAATTACTCGTCAACACAGGAAGTGTTACGTTTTTTCCGTGATGCTTTAAAGCAGTGAGGAAAGCATTTCTAAGCATCTTGTCAGCAATGGCACTCTCGTCGATAACTTTTTCCTCGATTTCTAACTGCTGAACGTCTTCAATTAGTTCAGAGTCTGTTTGTGTGTCGGTTGTTGTATCCTTACATTCTGTTTCACCAGCACTGGATTCATTGTTTTCGAAAGTAATTACTTGTGCCGGCGCAGTTGGTTTAGCCACTGGTGCTCCCAAGTCAGGGAAGTCATCTTCGCAGAGCGCTGGTCGAATTTTGTTCGGTATCTGTGAGACAAGTGAAGGTTCGTGCCCCCAAAGCTTGTCGCCGAATATGTGTAACATTTTCACAGCCGATCCATGGCCACCGCACATGTACAGGTCATCGCTTGATCTAACAAGTGTTCCTACTGCAACAGCAGAGTCATTTGTTGTCAAGTTAATTGCCACCAATTGTCCCTTCTTATAGCGCCCGTACATGTTCATGCCGACTCCTTGATGCACTATTCCCGGCAGCATAAGATCCGCACCGTTGGAAAGCTTTGGCAATACTCCAGGATGTGTCTTGAAGTAGGGGAGCAAATCTGAAACTATCCATAAAGCGTACAGCGTTGGAGCCAGTGCTCCACCTTCGATTTCAAAGAACATTGGCCGTTTGTCAACACAAAACACTGTGGTCAAAAAATCCGAGTGAGTTGTAATCTTAAGCATGGTCACAGCGGATTTGTTTGGTATTAATTGCTGCAATTGATCAGGTGTCACATCCGGGAATGATTGTTGGATGCGCAGCCGAAGGCGTTTGCTATCGGATCCCTTGAGTGGTGCATTACTTTTCAGTTTATACGGTTTTAAAAACATTTCGGAATCAATTGCACCAGCGGGTAGATTTAAGGGCACAATACACGTACGTCAATTTGACTTAGGAATTGACAATTCAAATCTTGACATTTAAGTATGAAAGTAAATTTTTCTTAAGCTTGGTGCTCTTTGTGGAATACTTGTGGAAAAGTAAGAAAGATTAATTTTAGTGAAACACTTCTCAAATTACTTTCAGAAGACTTAAATGGTTCTATTTTAAAATGTTGCATTTAGGATATTATAATTGCGTACAAGGGCACTGGCATCTAAGGAGCAAGTAATATGTCACACTTTTACACTTTTTAACAATTTATAAGAAAACTGTTATCGTCAACCTTCTCTGAATTTGAATTTGAATCAAATGGCTCTATGAAAAAAAACTTTGTGCTCTTAAAGTGAATTTTGCTTCTAAAAATTGGAATTGAAGCATCTAATGCTAATGTTATTCATCAAATCACAACTGTTCATGAAATTCTGCTGACGCAAATATCACGCAAAGAAGCAACAAAAGTCGACATTTTGATCATAAGTGGCGTTGCATACAAATTCATTCTATTTCGGCGTTTTTTTTGACTTTAAGATCGTAAGTCAAATCCAACTTTCCATTTGAAGCGAACTAACAATTAATCCCACCACACTGTGCAATACATCCTTTAAGGGGCAAAGCACATAAATAAAGTGCACCTCAATTGGCGAAAATCCACCCTCGCCATCGAGTAGTGTTTGAGCGGACATCATCCCCAACGCATCATTCAATGTCGCACATTCGCCACAGTCAACGCTGTTGATCTCCTTCATACAAATGGTGGCATCACACTGCCACTTACAACAAACAGTCAGCCCGCATCCACCACCGACCAAAGTCGAGTCTTCATCTCGCCACGGCGATACACTGTTGAGCAGTTTTACAGTGTACGCGGTTGCGACTGGTTGTGTTCGTTGCTTCTGTTCAGAATCACCGCGTTGTGTACCGTATTCAATCGTTTAGTGTGATAGGCTCGCGCGGTTTAACAAAAATCGACTATCCGTCCACGATAGTTGCCACTCTGTGATCAAAAGAATACCAAAGGAAAACAAAACTTTTTCAATCGAGGAATCGTGGGATCGGACAGTGCTAGTTTGCTCCTCGGAATACGAAACTGAATCGCATTTGGACCATCCACCCACTAGGACCATCCAATAAAGGTACACTCCGCTGTGCACCGATTTTGTTACGCTTCTGTTTGCATGTACGTACATATGTTGGTGTACATATGTTCGCATGGAAGGAAAGAGGGAGAAAGACAGTGTGCAGAACGCGTAATGAGGCACTAAATGAAATTTAAATGGATCCCATTTATTCATCTCTTGCTAGCTTTCATTGAGTGGTTTACGATTTGAACCGAAGTGTAGCAACAAGACGTCTCCGTTGTGTGTTTAGAATTCAATATTTATCTGTGATCCGTAAGGAGATGCGGGTGTAATTATCGCTTCCGTGGTGTGTTGCGCTTTCAAATAAACAGTTCTTTGGCAATTAACGGTTTTCTTTAATTCAACACAAACAAAACGGTTCGCAATCAAAGGAGAAAAAGTTGAATCCAAACAACAAGTTCGCCATCATCTGCCAACCGCGTGGCAGAACAGCGGCAAGTCAAGCGGCAGAACGCCAACAAATCAAGTAAGTTTATCACCCCATCGGCGTCTGTGTATCTAAGTATACAGCCCACATGTGCGGCGAATATATCTCGCTTTATCCGAATTAAACAGCCCACCCGCTCAAAATAGCAACAAAAACGGTTTCCACAACTTTATACACTTAATTCGCGCTAATGACATTAATATCATGTAAGAACGCACGAAATTTGTTGCGGCATGAGGGTGTCGAGAGGACGCCTGAGGCTCGCGATACACATACGACAGGCAGGCAACAGCACCAGTCATGGAGCTCAATGAATTAGTGCGGCCTCCAAGGGGCCACAGATTAGCCGAACGAAGTGAGACTCCCTGAGTGGCGGTATGCTTTGCTGTAGTTTCCTATAAGTCCAGCGCTGAGCACTGTGGCGGCGCGTTGTCGACAGCAACCAAAGCCGGTACCTGGAAGCGGCTGTACGTTTTTCATCGCGACGCGGTATTTTTGCCGCAAACAAACAGCAATGGGGGGTGCAATGATCTGTGCATTTGGGGGCATGCTCTTAGGCGGATACGTGTTTGCCCGTTGCCCGGGGACAAATGACTTTTGAGAAATTAATTCAAACTGGCGCCCATCACTTGTAGGAAGCTCTTTATTTGTCAGCAACGTGCTGGAATTTTGTGCTCGCTTCTCGTTCATTTGTGTGACCAAATAAGTGACACGAGACTGGCGGAGACTCTGCGCTTTGAGTACAGAGAATGCAGACAGGCATTGCCGTCACCAGACCACAGGAGGATTATAAATAAACGCTTTAAAAATAGGGAGGAAGGAGATTTATTGGTTCATTAATTTATGACAGATGGACGTGGCCGCGATTGATGATCGGTAATAAATAAAAGGATGTTGTTTGAGTTCGCCTTCTAATTGACAGGAGTGGCTGCCCTTGACAAATGATCTCGGCGGCAGAAGAGGGCGTTATATTTAGGTTGAATTCTTTTATCTGAAGCACTTTGTATCGGAGAGATCAAGATTAAGTTGAAAATTTCTTCGGATGCAAGTGGTAGGAGTGTTATTTTCTACTTTTCTTCTGGTTTCTGACAATTTCAATGTTTCACACTCGTCAAATGTTTGTTTTTTTTGTTGAGAAAACCAACACAGGAGTAACGAACAAGAGATGCATTGTAAGTTTTTTGACGGATCAATTTTCCACTGTTCAGAATGATTAGATAGAATTAAATTGTCATTAGCTAGGGGAACAAAGTTTGATGGAGCCTTTGCGTGCTCCGCTACAAACGAAAGAAGCCTTTCAATTTATCCGAATGGCGAAGTTTGAGAAGTTCGTTTTTTTTTAGACAGTTATAACTTTTTTGAGTGTTGTCAGCAGTTCGACAGAGGTGGTGCCGTGAAAAATGCGATGTGCGTAGCTAGGAATCATACCTGGGACCTTCGGCGCGTGAGTATCGCACTTTACCCTCTACGCCACAGCGGCCACGTAAATATGTTCAACATGATCTTTTTTCAACTCGGTTTGTGGAGAGTTGACACATAAAACCGCTACGGCGTGCACAGATCCTAGTTGAATATTTCTTCCCATATGGCATGTTTGCGGGATCCAAAGATCTCTTGTAAGGCATGTTTGCGGGAAAATTCAATTTTATCTTTCATTTTGGAAAGTGTGTTCTTGCTGCCTAAAGCTTGGCCTTCCGATGGCTCTATTACTCAATACGCTTACGAGTCAAAAGTAATTGATTGAAAGGAAATGAATGACTGGAATGATTTAGGAATCAATACGATTTTTACTTCTTAATAATTATCATAATTGTTGGTGCTACAGTCCGAAGGGGGACCAGGGCCTAGCTTGCTCATCAACTGCTCGTGTTGTGCGCGCTACTGTTCTCTCACGAGTAGAAGGGACCTACAGCTTTTTGTCGACTCCGAACGGTGAGATTTGAGAAGCTTTCTTAGACAGTTATTACTTTTTGAGTGTTGTCAGCAGCTCGAAAGAGGTGGTGCCGTGAAAAATTCGAAAAACTTGTGTTGAGCTGGGAGTCGAACCTAGACCCTTCGGCGTGTGAGCGTCGCACTCTACCCAATACGCCACGGTGACCAGATTTCTACTTCTTGCTCTGAGACAAAAAACAAGAAGTTTACAACAGCATCACAATGTTTGCTACTCTTGCGAAGTTCCATACCAGATACTTTCCATTGAAAAATGCATCTACGTCTGCGTATTTATATGCAGACGCATTTATACGTATTTATGCGTATTTACTTATGCGATTATGCCGATATGTCGGTGCAAGACTTCAGCTTCCTTTCTCTAACCAATTTAGTTGTTTCCGCCACGAACAAATGTCTTATTGATAGCTCGCTCTTAAAATTAAGACTTTCAAATTGTCTACCAGGTATACCGGTATATACTGATACTGATCGCTACCGAGAACAAATGATCAATTTGAACCATGCATTGATCGAGAAACGACCAGAATGGGCCAGAAGACACGGCAGGGTAACGCTAGAATGCATTTCATACCGGTATACGTGGTAAACATTAGAAAGTATATTTCAAGGCTTATAAGAAGTTAGTTTTTGTGCGGCTACTGTGGAGCAGTAGGTTAATGCTACACATACATTCAGCAGGCCACAAGTTCGGTTTCTAGACTGAATATTTATTTTATGGTACTGGGTTCCCAAAAGGGTACAAATTGTCTTCGAAAGAGCTCCTTCGCCATTCATAAGCGGCAACAAACCGTAAGTTGTAGAAACGAAGGGCCTTATCTTAGTTCTAGGAGGAATTTAATCCTTCGAATTATATTTTTTTATTTATTTAGCCAGCAAAGTTTACAAATTTTGTCTTACAAAAGTTATATACAATACAGAGATACGATAAGTAATCTATCTTACTTCTGAAAAAAATTAGTGTAAAAATTTCTGGAGAGATCTAGGGGATAGATTATTCGAAAGGAAAGTGCTACAAGATAAAAACCTTTCATTTAACAAAAAAGAAAAAAAATTATATACTATTTATCCTTAATTCATAATAAAATTCTTGTCCATGAGATATTATCCGAATTCTTCTTTTTCTTCTTGTGGCGCTACAGTTCGGGGTGAACCTGGGCCTATCATACGAATTAGCAGAATAAATTGTGCAACTTAAGAAACAATAAGATGTCAAGAACAGATATTATTTAAATATAAGAAAATAAAGCGTCACAAAGTGCAACAACATCTATGCAGTAGGCTAGGACTTCGTCTAGTTAGGTTTAGTAGGAACTTGCGACAACAACAGGACACAGGATCAGTGTTGCTAATCACAGTTTCCTAGTGTGTATGTAAAAGTCCTTTCCCGAAAAGTAAAGCTGGCTTTGTAACACGTCACCCCCTAAATGTCACGGGACTTGAGTGTTCTGTTATGTTGAAGTGTGCCTACTATCCTTTATGACGAAGAAGGCTGGGGATTATTGATTGCGGATGAGGAAGATCGTGTGTTTTTAGACAAAAAAAATTCTGTGTATATTTCTTGATCCATTTTTATGCATACTTTGAGTTTTTTTTAGGACGATGCTACAAAATGTCTTTATTTTAGTTTGTGCATACAAGAGACAAAGGACATTAACCATCGTGGTTGCCGTGCTATCTGCAGATTCATGTTGCCTGAGCCTAAAATCCATTGGAAAAATTTCAAAGGAATTCAGAAAAGCCAAAATAACTGACCACAGTTAATCGATCGCAGTAAATGATCTTGAAACAAGTTTCTTTATTTAGTCAGTAAAGTTTACAATTTTTGTTGTACATAAGTTTTATACAATACAGAGAAACGATAAGTGATCTATCTTACTTCTGAAAAACATTAGAGTAAATATTTCTGAGCAGATCAGTAAATGATCAAATCCTCACAAATGTTCAAAACTTACTGGGCATAGCGAACGTTCTTAGATGAGAGAAGGGAAAGAAAGATAACTCTTTCCAATGCTCGATTTAAATGAAAATTGCAAAAGCTAAATACTTACTTTCTCGTGTCAATTTGCCGACTTTCCGGCAGGCTCTCCTCAGAAGATAAAATTCACCAGACCGTCAACATCTGAATAAAATTTAAGCACAAATAAATGTGTCTTACTGTAATGTGTACCAAGTGTATTCCGACAAGTCCTCTGTATGGATCGCGGTTTAAGGAAATCATGTGTGTACTCATATGCAAGGCGCCCTTCATTCACAATGAAGCACTTAAAATTATATTTTATGCCTTCTCGGTGACTTTCGAACAGTCAAATTGTGTTCGAGGGCAGAAAGAACTGTGGAATGCAGAATGGGAGAATATACGTACAGAATTAAATGTCAAGCTTAACAGGCAAGTCAAGCATGGAATTGCATGCTTTGATCAATAGTCCGCCGTTGTTGAGTTTTCTTTGGCTTCATGCTTAAGCGTTTCTATAAGGTGGTCGGCATAGCATTCCATAGATTCTGCTTAGAGAGCAGGATATAGTTTTTTATAAATAAAAGCATGTTGTTTGAGTTCGCCTTCTAATTGACAGGAGTGGCTGTCCTTGACAAATGATCTCGGCGGCAGAAGAGGGCGTTATATTTAGGTTGAATTCTTTTATCTGAATCACTTTGTATCGGAGAGATCAAGATTAAGTTGAAAATTTCTTCGAATGCAAGTGGTAGGAGTGTTATTTTCTACTTTTCTTCTGATTTCTGACAACTTCAATGTTTCACACTCGTCACATGTTTGTTTTTTTTGTTGAGAAAACCGACACAGGAGTAACGAACAAGAGATGCATTATAAGTTTTTTGATGGATTTGACGGAGCAGGATATAGTTTCTTATTAGAGTTCAGTTTCACTTTAAATGAAGGTATGAAATTATAAATCCAGTCATTATCCTCATAAGAAACCTGAAACCTACCTGTTTCCTTGAAAACAACGTTAAATTTAGCCTTAATGTTCATCATGAGAACATGTTAATTCGTAGCTTCAGTTGATGCAGAGCAATTTCCATTTCTTCATATCTGATTTATGCTTACTTTCCTTTCAAAAAAATTGAACTAGAGTTTGCAGTTTTGGCCCAACAATTTCAGTACTTAAACTTAGTAATTGTAAACTTGCCTAGACTGTTAAATGACATACAACAAATGAAGCTACTCATTAATTTACTCACTTTGAATTTATCTTTGAAAATCCCCAGCAAAAGGTTTATTTAATATATGTAGCTGCCAACCTAGTCATTTTATTGTAGGTAATTTGCGACGAAACGCTTTGCAATTCGTGACAGCGCAGTGTTCACGTACATGATGTGTCTATAGCCGTGGACAAACAAAAACAGGCGAAGTTTTGTTCTCATAAATGGACTGCATATGGAATAATTTATGATAATTGCCAAGAATAATGCATTACTACCTGAATATAATTATTGCTGCTTTTTTAAGCACTTCGATTTGGACACTTGGGTTTGTCAGTCACTGAGTGAGTTTTTTGATTACAAGTTCCTATACTTGTACATACACAATATTTAAAAAGCCTTACATCAGTTTGGAAAAAAAAAAATTACTTCTATCACGTGTTTTCAAGCTAATAATTTGAAGTGGCATTAAAGTGGCAGAGTGATAAAGTGGGCTAACTTCGATTCGTGTTCTTTTACGAGCAGGAGGGACAAGTGGTGCGATTTATTCCCAAATTTAGTCCTCAGAAATTTGAGAACATTCTTATAAACTTGTGGCCGCCATGACGTAGTCGGTAAAGTGCGACGCTCACACGTCGAAGGGTCTAGGTTCTATTCCCAGCTCAACACCAATTTTTCGAATTTTTCACGGCACCACCTCTTTCGAGATGCTGACAACACTCAAAGAGTAATAACTGTCTAAGAAAGCTTCTCAAATTTCGCCGTTCGGAGTTGGCAAAAAACTGTAGGTCCCTTCTACTCGTGAGAGAACAGTAGCGCGCACAACACGAGTAGTTGATTAGCAAGCTAGGCTCTGGTCCCCCTTTGGACTATATCGCCAACAATTATTCTTATTCTTATAAACTTAGGAATAAAAATGTTCTCGAATTTCTGTGGGTTAAAAAATACTTTTGTTTCATCCAGAATTCGAACCTAAAAAGGAGTTATGAGAAGATTAACTCACAAGGGTCTTTAGTTACAATTCTCTCTCTTAATGTCTTCTTCTTCTTATGGCGCTATCCACCGGGTTGGACCTGGGCCTCAACCAACATACCTTTCCAGCCAGCACGATCTTTCACCAGCTGCCTACAGTTTCGCACTTCAAGTTGATTGAGGTCCTTCTCCAATTGTGTGCGCCACCTTTGCGTAGGTCGTCCTCTATTGCGTTGTCCCTAAGCAAGCAGTGTACGTAGGCTGCCTTTTATGTTTCGTGGTGGGCAGCCCTAGTATTGCAATCTGGGAACTGCCAGATCTTTCGTAAAGTTTGAAATTTTTGAGGTTATACATACTCAGAACGTTTTGACATACGAGCTTTATTTACGTTGTTTACAGTAACTTAAACGATTCATCTAGCCCGAATTAAATCGTGAAAATTTTCGTGCGATTATTTTTTACAACTTTCGACGTGGATTAACTCAACCACAGTGCATTGATGAACTTAATTCAATTTTTGGCAATGAAGCTCCATCAAGGACCAGTATTTATCGATGGTATGATGGATTCAACCGAGGTTGTAGTTCACTTAAAGACGAATTTCGTGAAGGTCGTCCAAAATCAGTTGTTGTTCCGGAAACCATTGATGCTGGGCGTCAACTGATATTGCAAGATCGTCATGTGACCTATCGTGAGATTGAGACAACCTTAGGCATTAGTGGGACCAGCATACATTCAAAATTGAATGAACATGCCCGTCAAGAAAAATTGTTCGCGTTGGATCCCACAAAATATGTCAATCGCTCAAAAAAAGGCTAGTGTCGATGGTCGAAAGAAATGCTCCAAAAATACGATCGCGGTGCTTCGAAACACGTCTATGACATCGTGACAAGTGATGAATCGTAGATTTACGCGTATGAGTCCGAAAGTAAACAGCAGTCGACTGTATGGGTGTTTCAAATTGAGCCAAATCTAACAAAAGTTGCTCGCGCACAAAGCACTTCAAAGCACATGGTTGCCTGTTTTTTCGGAAAAACTGAATATGTCGCAACCGTACTACTAGAACAACGCAGAACAGTCAACTCTGAGTGGTACACAACCATTTGTTTGCCAGTTGTCTTCCAAGAAATCAGGAAAACCAATCGTCGAAGACGGATCACTCTTCACCACGACAATGCGAGCTCTCACACATCGGCTCAAACAACTGCAGTTTTGAGCACTCAAAACATCGATTTGATGAGTCATCCGCCGTATTGTCCTGACTTGGCACCGAATGACCTTCTTTTATTCCCGTACGTAAAATAAAATAAGAGGTGAACGTTTTTCGACACCCGAAGAAGCGGTTGATGCGTTCAGAATGCATGTTTTGGAGATACCTCAATAAGAGTGGCAAAAGTGCTTCGACAATTGGTTCAAACGCATGCAAAAGTGTATAAACCTTAATGGGGATCGATCCCCTGCTGAACACCTCGCATTTTTCATGGCACCACCTCTTTTGATCTGCTGACAACACTCAAACAGCAAAAATAGTTTAAGAACAAATCTTCTCAAACTTCCCGTTCGAAGTCGGCAAAAAACTGTAGGTCTCTTCTACTCGTGACAGAGCAGTAGCGCGCACAACACGTTTAGTTGATGAGCAAGCTAGGACCTGGTCCTTCTGTGGACTCACGCGCCATCCAATTATTATGGTCGGACATGGACACTTCCATTAAAACTTTCCAGTCTTTGTTCTTCTTTAGGTATTTATTGGATAGCGTCGATCACTTCCTGTCTCTTTGTCCCAACAAAAGTTGGCTAGGAACCAATATTGGAAACGTTTAGGCTAGACGATAGTATGAATTAAAAAAGATGTGATTCCCTCTCGTTGTGCTTGCTTCTGCCATCGGAAACGATTCTGCCCAATAGCATCGCGACAGATGAGTAGGTCAATCCGCTAACGATTTCGGTGGTGGTGGAAAAACAAGCCAGCTGAAGAAGGCAAAAAAGCTGAAGCAACAACGAAGTTATGTTCCGTTTCATTTCCCTTAAAACTTACAATCGGGAACTAATAATTATACTCGTAATAGTTGTGTGGCGCGACAGTCCACAGGGGGATCAATGCCTAGCTTGCTCAGCAACTACTCATGTTGTGCGCACTACTGTTCTCTCACGAGTTTAAGGGACCTACAGTTTTTTGCCAATTCCGAACAGGAAGTTTGAGAAGCTTTCTTAGACAGCTTGAGTGCTGTCAGCAGCTTGAAAGAGGTGGTGCCGTGAAAAATGCGAGGTGTTCAGGTAAGAATCGAACCTGGGTCTTCTGCGTGTGAGTCTCGCATTTTACCCGCAATGCCACGGCGGCCACATGCGGGAACCAAGCTTTGACAAAAAAAAAAAACAATGGTCAAGTATAGCTCCTGGGTGAAGATTTGGCACAAAATGACAAGTTCTCGATCATTCAGAGCGCTCGACGTAAAGTAGAGAGTAGCCTCGCAGACCACCAAGGCAAGATTCATTTTTTCCACGCCTATGGGTCTGGTTGCGTAAAGGCTAAGTCTTCATCATGGAAAGTCTGCCGCACAGGATTGCAGAACGATGAAGGTTGAAATGGGAAGACAATGGCATTGAAAGTTAAGATGTCATCGCTTCTTCGCGTTAGTTGGAAACTAAGCGGAATTTAATCCTCCAAGGATGCAAATAGAGACGTGAGTCATACCTCAAACGGACGGTTTTTACAGAAGGTTGGTTTAAGCCCACAGCGAGAATAGAACCGTCTTTGTTTTCTCGATTCTTGCTCTGCTTATAAGAGAAAACTTTTCGTTAACGTTTTACAAAAACAAGCTCCTATCGATATACATAATATGACTTAAACACTCATTAAAGAACTTTATAGTTTAAGTTACTTACATTCCTTTCGCTGTGGTAAAAATATACAAGCATTAAGTTTTAATCATTTCAAATGAGATTTCCAAGAAATGTTAGATTATTGAAATAATTCATAATGGTCAAAAAATGTGTATTTCTGTGGTTAAAAAATATAATCCTGAAAAGAGACAAAATTGTTTAAGACTATCTTTCAAGAAAGGAAACCATTGTCACCCTCGCCTGTTGCAACACTCCAGTATTCCGCATAAAATATCTCTCCACATCCTGCAAATTCAAACAACTCTGAACACACATAGAAACCCAAACCCGAACATCCCGCCCTTTGATTTATGGTTTTTAATTGCAAAGGGAATGAATTAACGCCGCCAACTGCACACGAAAAACCACCATAAACTAAAACAGTCCTTAACCTGATGCTATCGAATAACAAAATCCTTTGTGGGAGAAAGGAAACTCTATTCTTCCTTGAAGCCATACGAATTAACCACTATTTCCCCAAGAAATAGGAAACGCCGCCGCAAGCATCTCAAAAACTGCAAGTCCTTACGACCAAACAAATCACAACGACTCCTGCGTCGTTGGTGGTTCATCATCCCTCAAATCGTGTGGATTAACTGCGCGGTGACAGTAGCAACACTGAAAGTTTATACATCGCTCAATAATACTCTAAATACACCCGCGACCACCATTCGGGGATTAAATTTCCAGTCTTCAGGAAAAAAAAATTGAGTGCACACTGTACACCCTTCACGACTTCCTTCTGTTTCATCTTCATCCTGCCCTCGCGAGGGGTTGAACGAACACTTAATACGAAACCAACCTTGAAGACAGGAAGTACGAGTATCATACCGATTATTTGGAATTTTATTTGTAACCCAATCCGTGAGGTTACGCCTTGCCTGCAATTAAAACTCCAAACGAGGGTAATCCTTTTTGGCTCCGCTAATGCCATTCAGATGGTTGCTTTGGAGAATTAATTATATTTCTGCGTGAACAGGGGAAAAAATTGCAAAATGCCACCCGGTCTACGGACAGTTTTATTCGACCAAGAGATCGTTATTTACTCGTTTCTACTCGAAATATTTTGAAAAGCACTTGTTGTTAATGGGTCGTGCTTAAGGTGGCAACGCGTTCCAAGCGGAGCGGAGACATTTTTCGGGTCTCTTGAATTATTTAGATTATGACATTCGGTGCGGAATGTGTGCGTCGCTGGTTGATTGTTTTTCGAATGGATGGGATTATTTTTTGAAGAAGAGGAAAAATAATGTTAATAGATTTTCGCCGCAAGGAGTTGACAAATATTTTAACAATCTTCTGTTGAACAGAAAGCGTTTGGAGTCTGTACTGCAAAGAGAATAATTAAATGAGGATACTTTTGCATTAATTTTAAGGAATGGAATTAAAATTGTGTTTTTCCATCAATTGTTTCAGATATCGTTCACCAAAGTAGGCTTAAGGGTAAAAAATAAAACATTCCTTACAGCCTTCTCAGTTGGAGAAGATTGTCATAGTTTTACCCCCGCTTCGGGCGGCAAAATTTGAGAAACTTGCGTATTTACAAATTCCTAAGTTTAATCACAGTTTCTAAATAGTCGTGCAAATAATCCAAAGCTCCGTTCAGCACTCGAAATGGAAAAAATAAAATATTTGCGTAGCGTGAATCCCTGACTCCGTGAACAGTCCCCTGGCGTGAACATCCATTTTTTTTTTTTATAAAGGGTACTCTAAAGCGTAGCCCCCGTGGCGTAATGGTAAGAGTACGACACTTAAGCACCGAAGGTCCCAGGTTTGATTCCCGACTGAACACCACACATTTTTCATGGAACTTCCTCTTTCGAGCTGTTGGCAAAACTCAAAGATAAATAAATGTCTAGGAAAAGGCTTCACAAACTTCGCCGTTCGCAGTTGGCAAGAAACTTTTGCTCTCTTCTAATCGTGAAAGAACAGTAGCGGGGACAACATGAGTCGATAATGAACACTAGGATCTGGTCGCCTGTAGACTGTAGTGCCATCCAATATATTATGTAAATAAAGTGAATATTAATTAAAACGTAAATATTTCAGTAGTGGCCGCTGTGGCGTAGTGGGTTGTCTGCGACGCTCACACGACGAAGGGTCTAAGTTCGATTCCCGGCTGAACACCTCGAATTTTTCACTGCACCACCTCTCTCGAGCTGCTGACAACACTCAAAGATTAATAACTGTCTAAGAAAGCTTCTCAAATCTCGCCCTTCGGAGTCGGCAAAAAACGGTAGGTTCCTTCTACTCGTGAGAGAACAGTAGCGCGCACAACACGAGCAGTTCATGAGCAAGCTAGACCCTGGTCCCCCTGTGGACTGTCGCGCCAACAATTATTATTATTAAATATTTCAGTAACTAATTGAGTTCATTATTAATGTGCTTATACATTAAGTGGTCGCCGTGGCGTAGTGGATAGAGTGCGACGTTCACACGCCGAAGGGTCGAGGTTCGATTCCCAGCTGAACACCAATTTTTCGAATTTTTCACGGCACCACTTCTTTCGAGCTGCTGACAACACTCAAAGATTAATAACTGTCTAAGAAAGCTTCTCAAATTTCGCCGTTCGGAGCCGGCAAAAAACTGTAGGTCAATTTTTCTTGTGAGAGAACATTAGGCATTAGGCATTCTTCTTACTAGTGAGTTTTAATATTTTATCTGATTTTCATGAAAAAAATTAAAAAATACCTATTTTCTTGGAACTTATAAAAACAGACACGCAAAAGTCTTTGAAGAAGAGAGAATACAGAAAAATATTTCTGTATGTTTCTTAGTAGCATGTTGGATAACCCTTTCAATGTTATACCTCTCTTAGGCGTCAAATCCACTAAGTCTTTTGTGTCTTCGACTGTTACTTTTCCCCATTTCTCCAGGTATACCGGTATGTAATTTTTTTTGAAAATAAAACACTAATTATTAATGGGAAAGTAAACACATTTTATTCAAAGTATTGGCCATTGTTTTATACACATTTTGAGCACCTTTCTGGCAATTTATGAATACCACGCCAATAAAATTGTTCGTCTTTTAAAGCAAACCAATCGGATACCCAATTTTCGACTTCCTCGTAGGAATCAAAGTGCTGCTCAGCCAATGCGTGTCCCATCGATGAAAACAAATTGTAGTCGGAAGGAGCCAAGTCTGGTGAATACGTCGGGTGGGGTAGCTGCTCCCAGCAAAGTGTTTTGATTGTATCCTGAACCGGTTTTGCTTTGTGTGCAGGTACATTGTCGTGTCTTCTGGCCCATTCTGGTCGTTTCTCGATCAATGAATGGTTCAAATTGATCATTTGTTGTCGGTAGCGATCAGTATTAACGGTTTCACCAGGTTTTACGAGCTCTTGGTACAGCACACCTTTCTGGTCCCACCAAACACACAGCATTGTCTTCTTGCCGAATCGATCTGGTTTCGCAGCCGATGTTGATAGCTGTCCCAGATTAACCCGTGATTTTTTCCGTTTGGGATTCTTAAAATAAATCCATTATTCATCGCCAGTAACAATCTGATGCAAAACAGATTTTCTTTCATGTCTTTGAAGCAAAATTTCACAAGTGATTTTCCGGTTTTCTATCTATCTTTCATTCAATTCATGTGGCACCCATTTTCCACACCTTAGGATCTTTCCCATAGCTTTTAAACGGTCAGAAATTGTTTGTTGTGCAACATTTAACATTGCTGCCATTTGCTTTTGACTCAAAGTGTCATCTCCATCCATTATCATTTGGAATTCGGCGTGGTCTTTCACGTTCTTCATTTCTGACATCAAAATCATTATTTCTGAAACGTTGAAACCATCTTTTGCATGTTGCTTCTGATAGAGTATGATCACCATATGCCTCGACAAGCATTCGATGCGACTCGGCAGCACTTTTCTTCAAATGAAAACAAAAAATTAATGCTTTCCGCAAATAATCACTTTCTAGTACAAAATTCGACATTTTTAACACGATGAAGAAATATGATGTTGTCTGTTCAATGACACATTCACAGATGTCATAGCAAACAAAAAAAAATAAAAATAAGGGCTCGTTCACAACAAATGTTCCCTATCGAGACATTTGTATCTTGACGCTCACTGGTATACTGGTATTATGTTCTCTAGCATGTTTTTAGAAATAATCGCATGCTTACAAATTCTGCGTTCGAGCAAGTTCCACAAATGCTTTATAGGATTCTGTTACGGATATTGGGGTGGTATCCGCAAATGATTTTTAAGGTTATACAGCATTCAAAGCTGTACATTGTGCACGGTATGTTTCGCGTCATTATTTTCTTGAAACCAGAAATCTTCTTCTAGTTCCTACTGCTCAGCACTTTGTACTAATTTATCTTTCATAATTTGGAGACAACCCATTTGGTCCATTATGGATTGAATTAAGGTTAGTTTGCCCACGGCGTTAGCGGCCATACATCCCCAAGTCATAATTTCGCTTCTTCAATGCTTTACTGTTGGTACTAATTCCTGCTTTTCGAAAGCCGTACTGTACTTTAAAGCGTAAACAAAGTAAACTTTGATAATTTGAACCAAAAATGTATGCACACGTTTGAACATGTTCAATTGCTCTTTCGTTGGTTTGCATCTAATTAAAATACAACAACGAAGATAAGAGTGAAGATAAGTATTGTATTTGCAAAAATGCCTCTTAAGAAGCCGAAATTCGTATCATTGGAAGAAAACAGTGAGATTATTGAGAAATTGAAAAATATAGTGAACCAAAAAAAAACTGGGACACTTAGTACCTTCAAATTCAGCTTGAAATATCTCAGCCATTTTTAATACATTAAAACGAAATAAATTGCGTATAAGACTGCAGTTAATTACGGTTTCAGTAATCCAAACACATTTATTCTTAATTTTTTGACTTTAGCAACTAAAGGTTTAAATCAAAAATAGTGCAAATTTATCGGGAAAAAAAATATAATGGGACAGTTACAAAAAATGAAAAATTTTTTTTAATATTTTGTGTGTTGTTCTTTTGCTTTTATAAGTTCTTGCGATCTTCTGTTCATCGATCCGAATAGGTTTTTTGTTACAGCCGATGGAATTTTTTGCCATTCTTCGTCTTTAACTTTTCTCTTGTTCTTTTTCGAACTTCCTTTTCTAAAACAGCCCATAAGTGCTCTATGGAATTAAGATCCGGACTTTGAAGGGGATGCGCCAACGCGTTTTTTATGTTCAAGTACAACAATCTTTTGTTATACCGGCTGTGAGCTTGGGACCATTATCATGCAACAGCATTACACCCGGCGGTAGTACCAATTTTTCTTTAGTTTCGGGGATACAACGTTTTAGGGTATCAACGTATCCAAAGTTTGTTAAATTTCGTTAAATTACATGAAGAGAACCAACTCTGTTTGTTGCCATTGAACCCCAAACCATAAAATTCCCAACAAAGTGCTTAACTGTAGAAGTGACATTTTTGGGATCCAAAAAGATCCTTCCTCCACAGAAAGCGTCGACCATCACTAAAATTATCACCATCACTAAAATCATCATCATCACCGAAAATGTTAAATTTTGATTCGTTACAAAAAATTACTTGATTCCAGAACTCATCCGTCTTCTGCACGTACTCCTTGGCATACTCCAGTCGCTTTTTTATGTTTCTTTCTGACAAGGCTGGCTTTTTGCGAGGTGTGCGGGCTTTTAGGTAATTTTAATGTAAAAAATTGCGCACTGTTTGCGGATAAACTTCTGCAATTTCTTCTTTCTTCAAAGTTTTGGCAATTTCCACAGCTGATTCTTTCGGGTTTCTATTTACCACCCTTAAAATTCTTCGTTTACTTTGATCCGTAGAGATTTTGGAAGGCCTTCCACTTCTTGAAACGCGATGATAAAAACCGTTATTTCTATAAGACCTTATAATATTGAAGACTGTTAATTTAGGTTTGTTAACCACTGAAGAAACTTCGCGAATACTATAATACTATATATAATTTTGTTCATAATAATCAATTATTAAAGCTTTCATATGACGGGACGTGTGTTTATTTTCCATTTCTTCAAAAATAAAATCTAATTACACAAATATGCAATTGTAAACAACTTGACAGAATAGCGGAGGAAATCTTTGATCAAAGATAAGGATATAAAAGCAACGGTTTATTATTTCCGGTCTTGGAAAACAAGTGTCCCAGTTTTTTTGGCCGATGAATTCGCACTATTTTTGATTTAAACCTTTAGTTGCTAAAATTAAAAAATTAACAGTAAACGTGTTTGGATTACTGAAACCGTATTAAACTGCAGTCTTAAATGCAATTTACTTCGTTTTAATATATTCAAAAATGGCAGAGATATTTCAAGCTGAATTTGAACATAATAAGTGCCCCAGTTTTTTTTTTGGTTTACTGTAGTTATGGCTTACCGAGGTTGTCCCGGCAGTACAGTGCAGCCAAGTCCACACATTCAAAGATAATAAAAAAGGAAAACATCTTTAAAAGAGTGTCCACTAGCCAAATCAGTTGAAAGGAAAAACCTCAAAGCAAGGCGAGTAACCTCATATTGAATGAGCATTATATAAATGGTTTTTGGAGAGTTTGGTAAATACACTTGAGCGCATAAGTCTGCGTACAACGAAAAAAAAAACAAAAATAAACATTAACTACAAATACAAATATTTTAGCTACTATAGTATGTACCGAAGTGTTGTTTTAAACATTCTTCTTAGGAATGCATTTTTAGTCTATGTTTATTTTTGTATTTAGTAGTTCAGCCGGGAACCGAATCTAAAACTTCGGCGTGTGAGCGTCACCTTCTACCTCGCGCCGGCCACGAAAAGCTGAAGTAAAAATTATTGCATACTCAATTAAAGCAGAAATGAGGTTCATTCAATGCCGGTTTGGTTGGTGGATTCGAGTTATGGTGTCCCACTGTTAAAAATCTCTGTAGGAAATCTTTTACCCGATTGTGACGTAGCAGCGCCATCCAAAAATAATTTTGAGAGAGTAGTACATGGGCTTTAAATATTTTTAAAGCAAAAGAATGAGCTAAAGCTAACAACACGAAGAATTCCGACATACTAGTTTTGAAAAAATCGCGAAAAAGCTGTGCACAAAATACTGAGACAAAAAATAGAATGAAAACTTAATCTCAATAAAAAAAACATCACCGAATAAGTTCCAGGATTAACAAAAAGGGGGCCACTAAAAAAATTATTTTTAGTAAGTAGAAACATTCAAATGATAGCTGTCAAATTTACAAGACAATCTGATTATAAAGTTACACGTTACAGTGCTTCAAGGGACGCTTCTTTTGCGATTTTTTAAAACAATGAAAAAAAAAAAAATAATTTTGATGGAAAAAAATACCGTACAAGCTCAGCCATGGATTGAAAAACGTTACAGGTACAGTGCCGCATCAAAAATAAATTATTTTGCGGTGGTATGCTGACTTTGTGGCCGTGGGTAGAGCAATGTATCCTTTTTCAAGGAAGTACAAACACTCAAATGATGTCTGTCATTTTCATAATAATCTGATTATTAGGTTACAAGTTACAGTGTTTCAAGTGACGCTAACTTTGGAATTTTTAAAACAATGGAAGAAGCAGAATTTCGTGTGTTGATTAAATACTAATGAAAAAAAAAAATACCGTGCAAGCTCAGCAATGACTTGAAAAGTGTTACAGAGGCCCTGCTCCATCAAAAACAACTATTTGCCGTTGGTGTGCTGACTTTGACGTGGCCACCGAAGGTACAGGTTCGATTACCGACAGAACCCCTCGAATTTTTCAAGGCAACTACTCTTCCGAGCTGCTGACAACACTCAAAGAGTATTAACTGTGTAAGAAAAAAACTTCTTAAACTTCGTCGTTCTGAGTCGGCAAAAAACTGTAGGTCCTTTTACTCGTGACAGAATAACACGAGTAGTTGATGACCAAGCTAGGCCCTGATTCCGCTGTGAACTGTCGCGACCACCATTATCCAGTTGTTATTATTATTATACTGACTTTAAACGTGGCCGTACAGACACCAACGATGCTGAACGCTTTGGAAAGCCAAATGAGGTGGTTACACCTGAAAATTCCAAAAAAGTACAAAAAATCGTTTTGGAAAACCGCAAAGTGAAACTGCGTGGATAGCGAACACCTTAAAGATTTCAGAAGGCAGCGTGTACACTATTTTGCATGAACATTTGTCTATGAGAAATCTGTTTTCAAAATGGGTGCCGCGTTTACTCACAATGAACCAAAAAAAAACGTATCTATGTTTCTGAGAGCTGTTTTGGGCCGTTTCACCAGAAAAAACAGTACTTTTTGAACCGATATGTCACAATGGATGAAACATGGAATCACCACTACACTCCAGAGTCAAATCGGAAGTCAACGGATTGGACTGCAGCCGCTGAACCACGCCTAAAGCGTCAAGAGCAGACATGATCGGCTGGCAAGATTATGGCATTCGTATTTTGGGATGCGCACGGAATTTTATTCATCGACTATCTTGAGAAAGGCAAGAGGATCAACAGCGAATACTACATGGTATTATTGGTGCATTTGAGGGAGGATTCCAAAAATTGGTACCATTTGAAGAAGAAAGGAATTCTTTTCCATCAAGACATGCCACAAGTGTAACAAGTCGTTGGCTATTATGGCCATGGGTTCTGAATTACTTCCGGCCCCACCAAAAGAGACTTCCACCTCTTTTCAGACTTAAAAAAGATGGTCGCCGGAAAAAATGGCTCAAATGAGGGCGTGATCATCGAAACAAAAGTTTTTTTTGAGGCCAACGATAAATCGTTCTATAAATAAGCTATCGAAATGTTAGATTACCACAGCAATTTGACAGGTATTATATGAATGTTTGTACTAACTAATAATAATATGGATTTTTTGTAAGTGGCGCCCCCTATATTTTAGTTCCGGGACTTATTGACTGATATGTTGTCAATAAAACTACTGTCTATGTGTATTTTATGAGTAAAAAGAATACTATTGGATAATGCGAACAATCTTGCTGGCGCGGACGAGCTGCACAATACTAAGTTCACGTTATTCCGACGGTACTGTAGTATCATTTAAAACACGTTGAGGATGCCGCAGCTGTTTGTATTTCGAATTATCTGGCGGTAGCAAAAATCAAACGTTGCTACATATATCTGGCAGCACCTTGCACAAACAATTTTTAAATATTAAAGAAAAACAAGAAATTTTGCAAAAAATGCCCACATCAATAACGTACTGCTTCTGTTGTTCCGTTATTTTTTCACAAATGCCGCCAGATAGTGTGTGAGCCACCGGTAGTGTAAAGAGAGGCTTTGGTGTAAAGAGAGGCTCTGCTTCATAGGGAATCCCAAGCCTTCGGAGATATTTCGTAGCTCAACTCATCCGTCATTTAAGTGAAGCAGCCATTCATGTTGAATATACCCACCGACACAACCCCTGAATGGTATCAATTACACAGCGCATCAACAAAGGTTTGAAATCTGACCCCCTTCCTCAGTTCATCGACAAAACAAAAAGAAAACGAAAATGTTGAGTTACCTTTGATAAGCTAAACTGCGCAGTGATCACCCAAGGTAGCGCCCCTATTTCGTCACTACTCCATCCACCAACTGTCACAGATACTGGGTTGCCGGCAATAGCTTGCCAATTCCGCGCTGTTCCTCTTCGAATTGCGTGTTTTAGATTTTGTTTCCACTTTTCTAAGATCTCCCAAGCAGCCGATAACCTCTCGGAAGTGTGGTTAATTAAAGCCAGCAGAACTCTTCGACACCAAAATGTGACGTTCTACGTCAAGCGGTCATGCCCCTGCCAGCGGAGACAGATATGAGCCATAAATTATTGCCCATTGAAGACAGCATTGGTGGAGAGATGACTTGCAGCTGCGGCTGGACTCTAATTCGTGCGCGCACGCTATGCTGATAAAACACTTTCACTGGGGCGTGATTAAGCTCCTGAACCTCGCATTAGGTTGTTAAGAAATGAGTGAAACAAGACATAATGCCGCAACGCTTGCGGATAAGAAACCTTTAAGGGCCACCTGGTGTTTCCAATTTATGTCTTCCCCATTTCCGCGTATCATCTGTCACATCGGATCGACAAATTAAATTACAGGCAACGTTATCGCTTATTGGAACAGCTTCCAATTCAAATTAATCCGAATGTGTGCATAGCGGTGCACACCCAACCCTTCGGTTCGGTTGCACGCGCTTAGAGGTGCATTTGCATGGGGCTGCGTGCAACTTGATGAATTGCACACGGCTACTAACGGCTGTTTGCAATCTGGGTCCGAAACCGAATTGAATTTTAAATCGCCGATTAGCATTTGCCGGGTATGCTCTCAATTGTTCCGAAGGTCACTTTCGGAGTGGCTTACATGGCTGCCAATGCCTTTTGGCGGTTGGGGCAATGCGGCTATTCAAAATCGGAAAATTGATTACGGGTCAAGTGATTGCGATTAAATTAGTTGGGTTATTGAATTATTCGATCTGTGATAGCTGTAGGCGGCAGGAGGTCTCATAACTCACAACTCAATCGGAATATTGCAATGGACGTGGGAGAACATGGCTTCACTTGCAATTAGCATACGTATGGATTCACATTCAGTAATTACTGGTCACGAAGATGTCGTTTTAAATGACGACTGTAATGTAGTACCACAATTGTCCAACAAATTGAGCATTGATGGTGGGAAAAGTTCACATGCTGTTTTAATGAGTTTTTCTTGCAAGGAAAAAAATGTGTGTTCAAGGATGGTGAGTGAGGGAGACAATCAAAGCAGGTCGGGACCATTTTTCGAAATTGGAATGGATCGAAAAACATTTCGATTTCAAGCTGTGTGTCCGTAAGGTGTATGCTCACTACACGACTTAAGCATCTCATGCGTTATTTCCGTCAAGTAAGCGGTGTGTGGTAGCCGGGGCGTAGTGGGTAGAGTGCGACACTCACACGCCGAAGGGTCTAAGTTCGACTCCCAGCTCAACACCAATTTTTCGAATTTTTCACGGCACCACCTCTTTCGAGCTGCTGACAACACTCAAAGAGCAATAAGTGTCTAAGAAAGCTTCTCAAATATCGCCGTTCGGAGTCGGCAAACAAACTGTAGGTCCCTTCTACTCGTGAGAGAACAGTAGCGTGCACAACAAGAGTAGTAGATGAGCAAGCTAGGCCCTGGTCCCCCTTTGGACTGCAGCGCCAACAATTATTATATTACTAAGCGGTCTGACATAGCTTCGCAGACAACAGTAGAAACTTCGAGGTAGTCAAGGACTTCCTATAACTTAGATTCGCCGTAAATAGGTACAACAACATCAGCTCCGAAATCAAATAAAAACGTAGAATCACTTTTGTCAATCACTGTTTTCTTACACTTGAGAAGATTGAGTAATAGAGCCCTCTCGCGAAAAACTCAGTTAGCTTTGTTTAACGGTATGCGATATTTGGTTTTGTTTCCGTTGATGGCACTTGGAAGAGAGGATTCAACGAAGAAGAAGAAGTAGTCTGATACGCTTAATCTGTGCAGTTTTGAATAAGTGACCCCACAAAAGATGTCCTCGGCAGTCAGTTTCATAAGAGCAGCGCTCTGATTCGTGATGTTATCCAAAATATTACCTTCCAGTACGATCATCAGGGGAAACAATTAATGCTTTCAATAAATACTTAACGTGGATCACTATCAGAAGAAACAAATAATGTACGCCTTCATCATCGTGTATCTAGCTCAGTCTTCAATGCGTGTGTAAACTAAACTTCTAAACAGAGAATATCCCAAGTTGGTGTCTTAGGCTATGTGGGTACACATTTTTGTCACAACAAAAACAATGTTATCGATGTCAACAAGAACATAAAATATTTGTACGGATTCCCTAAGAATAAGGGTGAATTTTAATTTTTCTTAAAAATGTTTGGTTTTGTTCATCGACTTTTATTTTCTCCCTCTCAAAGTGGTCGCCCGCAGATATAATACACTTGTGTCAGTGATTTTTTTTACAATCCTTGAAGCAGTCTTTTAATGGATTATTCGATGTCATAACCATGTACCCACAATTCTATGACTTTTTTTAGCAAATAAGTCGTGGACGTGGTCGCCGTGGCGTAGTGGGTAGAGTGCGACGCTCACACGCCGAAGGGTGTCGGTTCGATTCCCAGCTCAACACCAATTTTTCGAATTTTTCACGGCACCACCTCTTTCGAGCTGCTGGCAACACTCAAAGAGTAATAACTGTCTAAGAAAGCTTCTCAAATTTCGCCGTTCGGAGTCGGCAAACAAACTGTAGGTTCAAACAACTGTAGGTACTCGTGAGAGAACAGTAGCGCGCACAACACGAGTAGTTGATGAGCAAGCTAGGCCCTGGTCTTCCTTTGGACTGTAGCGCCAACAATTATTATTATTATAAGTCGTGGACGTAGTTCAACAAATCATGAGCGATGCTCAGGCGACATTTTTTTTCTTGTCAAAATTCAGCAATTTTGGAACGAACTTCGCTACCACAAACTTCATGCCCAACATTTCCGAAAAATTTGCAATTCGACATCTTCAAGAACTTCTCCAACAGTGATTCGACGATTCTCCACTTTTTCACTTTCTCAACATTTCTCGGTTGTTGATGTGCTGGGATATCTACAGCGAGCATTGTCATTCACATCTTCTTTGAGAGGATTGTACCAGCGTACATTCACCGTATGATACTTTCAATATTTAAAATTTTTCTAAGCAATTAGTTAGTTTTATTTTAAAATTACTTTTATTTTCGTAACAGATAATTTATAAAGATTAATTACAATACGTCTAATTGGTTTGGCCTATGGCCGTCTACCAGGTAGACAATGATATTCACCCATCAAATGTTAATTTAAATATTGTTAATTATTCATATATCTATTCATTACTGTGAGCATATTATTTAAAATTATCAAAAATCTCCTTCTAATATCCTTTTTCTATAACGAAGTGCAGCTGCGATTTAATCGTATAAAGCATTCCAACCTCTCTGTCCGTTCAAAATATTTAATAATTCTTCTTAATTTAAAATCGCTTTTGCAAAGACCAAGAATCGTAACTCCTTCAACACTGGACATAGTGCAAGAAAATGGAGTCCATCTTCCCTGGATTGCCTGTTACACAGTTTGCAAAGTGTTGGTAGATCAGTGCAGTGGGGTATAAAATTTAAACTGACTATCTCACTTCTGATTCGGAAGATCATACTAATTTTGTCCACAGAAAAACAGTTCAGGAAGTAAGTGCTTTCATGCAAATTATGGTTCAGTTTACTATAGAAATTTCCATATAGCAAGGCTTTGCCATCTTCAATAAGCTCTTTGTGCATGTTCTGATTAATTTTCTAATAGCATATTAAATTTTTCCCTCAGTTGTTCATCTGTTTGTATATCTAGATTCATCCTGCAGTCAGAAGCAAGTTGCTTCCATATATTGCAAATACCTCCTCTTAAAACGGTTCATAATACTATTCTTGGAATCCTTGAATCTTCCATCTCTAAAACTTTTATAATGTAATCGAAGTGCATTCGAAAGTACGAAAGAACATTGATGGGGTTCCAGTTTCTAGGTGTAACGTGTAATTTGGCGTGCTGGTCGGTAATCGGAAAATCCTCTTTTAAAAGTATCGGAGGAACTTTTCAACAGTATCATACGGTTTGTAACCCTATACCTGAGATTCGAAGAGGAGGATTGATGCTGCAGTTGAACGGAAAATCGTTGTTTCGCGCTATGTGAGATGAAATTATTTCTAAAACAACGATTCCGTATTGATGATTGTTAGAAATATTGAATTAGTGTTCTGAATATTCCTTTTTATTAACTTAACTTGGCAACACTGTTTCTCACTGGAAATTACATGTACTACTACTTATATGTAATAAAAAAGTCTGTCACATTCGAAACTTCCCAGAAGTCGGTCGTCTTTTTTGGTTCTTTTGGTTCAACAACTTCCCAGAAGTCGGTCGTCTTTTTTGGTTCTTTTGGTTCAACAATGATTGAGCTATTCACTTAGCATCCGCCAGTTTTTCGTCAAGCTGTTTGTTTACGTTTAAATTTGGTGTGACTCTTATACCCAAGTATTTATACTTCCGCATTTATGGACATTTAGTGGTGAAGACTTAGAGATCATGTCTTCACCACTAAATGTTCATTTTTCCTCGCGAGAGTAGCGCCCACCTCTATCTCTAATAATTAATAATTGTTGGCGCGACAGTCCACAGGGGGACCAGGGCCTAGCTTGCTCATCAACTTACTCATGTTGTGCGCGCTACTGTTCTCTCACGAGCAGAAGGAACCTTCAGTTTTTGCCGACTCCGAACGGCGAAATTTGAGAAGCTTTCTTTGACAGTTATTACTCTTTTTTCACGGCACCACCTCTTTCGAGCTGCTGACAACTCTTAAAGAGTAATACGAGGAATTAGAGAACAAAACCAAATATTAATCATCGAAAATAGCTTTATTGTTTTTCAAAATTTTCCCCATTAAGATATATTCAAAAAAATGGAATATGTTTGAACCAATTGTCGAAGCACCATTGCCACTTTGATTGAGGTATCTCCAAAACATGCATTCTGAACGCATCAACCGCTTCTTCAGGTATCGAAAAACGTTGACCTCTTATTTTATTTTACGTACGGGAATTAAAGAAAGTCATTCGGTGGCAAGTCAGGACTTTACGGCGGATGACTCATCAAATCGATGTTTTGAGTGCTCAAAAATGCAGTTGTTTGAGCCGATGTGTGAGAGTTCGCATTGTCGTGGTGAAGACTGATCCGTATTCGGCGATTGGCTTTCCTGATTTCTCGGAAGACAACTGGCAAAAAAATAATTGTTTTGTTTCTTGGCATATTTTATTAAATATCTAATGTTATATTCAATGTTACAACTGGCAAAAAAATGATTGTATACCACTCAGAATTGACAGTTCTTCGTTTTTCTAGTGGTACGGTTGCGACATGTCCAGTTTTTCTTGCTTGGAAGCGAGTTCGTGCGCGAGCAACTTTTGTTCGATTTGGCTCAATTTGAAACACCCATACAGTCGACTGCTGTTTACTTTCGGGCTCATACGCGTAAATCTACGATTCATCACTTGTCACGATGTCATAGACGTGTTTCGAAGCACCGCGATCGTATTTTTGAAGCATTTCTTTCGACCAATGGACACGAGCCCTTTTTTTTGAGCGATTGACAAATTGTGTGGGATCCAACGCGACCAATGTTTATGCGATATTGAATGTATGCTGGTTCCACTAATGCCTAAGGTTCTCTCAATCTCACGATAGGTCACATGACCATCTTGCAATATCAGTTGGCACACAGCATCAATGGTTTCCGGAACAACAAGTTATTTTGGACGAAATTCGTTTCGGAGTGAACTACAACCTCGGTCGAATCCACCATACCATCGATAAATACTGGTCCTTGATGGAGCTTCAACGCCAAAAATTGAATTAAGTTCATCAATGCACTGTGGTTGAGTTAATCCACGTCGAAAGTCGTAAAAGATAATCGAACGAACATTTTCACGATTTTTTGGGCGAAATGAATCTTTTAAGTTACTGTAAAAAACACAAGTAGCGCTCGTATGTCAAGACGTTTTGAGTACGTATAACCTCCAAAATGTCAAACCTTACGATAGACCTGGCAGTTCCCAGATTGCAACACTTGGGTTGCCCAATCCCGAAATATAAAAGGCAACCTACGTAACTATCTAAGAAAGCTTTTCAAATTTCGCTGTTCGGTGTCGGCAAAAACTGTAGGTCCCTTCTACCCGTGAGAGAACAGTAGCCCACACAACACGAGTAGTTGATGAGCAAGCTAGGCCCTGGTCCCCCTGTGGATTGTCGCAAGAATAATTATTATTAAGTGATCTTTGCTCGCGATTGTCAATTACGGGTGTGTCAGAAAATTGGCTCAAACCGCGGATACGTAACACAGAGACCGAAACAAAGAGTGATCGATGTTTCAAGTCGTCAATACCTTTCGAACCTTTTTGCGCCACAAAGTTAAACATCAAAAAAAATAAATTCAAAATTATGCAAGAAACAATAGATAACGGCCTAAAACAACCCGTCAAGAGAGCTTTCATTTTGCAGTTCTGTATTAAAAATTTGGAAAAATTCTGATGATTTGTTTGACAAGCAAAAATCAGCAATTGGACCTGCAATTGTCTCATAAACCGCACAAAGGTTTCCCCGTCACAAATCCCACTCATTTCCCACTCATCAATCCATTTACATTCCCTTCGAATCTTCATCGCTGCACTCATTTTACAGCACAAATCCCTCCACCATATCCGAGGTCCGCTAATTTAATTCCTGTAACTGCTCCGACGGCATCGTCAAACCAGATAAACTCGTAAAGTATAATTAAATCATCACCAACCTTTAGTCGGGCGGTTAATTTCCCACATGAAATGAGCATCCCAACTATCTCGCTCCACGTCCCTCCCACACATTCATCCCATAACGCGCGCTGATCTTTATCTAATTGGTCCAATTGACCCACTGCACCCAGTGCTAAGCACATAAGTCTTCACCCTATTAAACAGAACCACCCCCAGCACAATGGCACGACTCGCAGCACACCATTTGGCGGCGAATATGTGCACACACGTCGCACACCGACCACCTCCTCAAGCGGGATGATGCAATGTGAGCGGCGATTTATTGGAAACTTGTGTACGAATGCTATCGTAAATCTGTAAGTAAATGCAGTTTTAATTAATTGTAGCGGTACAAAACGAAGCCACGCCATGGAGGATGCGTAATGCGATGCGGTCTAACCGGACGGACAGCGAGAGATAATCGAGTTCACAGAGGTTCCCGCTCGAGTCGGAATTCAATTAGAACTTCAGCGCCTTGAAATCGAAACGTGTGGCTGTGCTTCTTTGCACTTTCTATTTCAAGCCAAGGCGCGAATACCGCACACAGGTCAAACGACGTGACTCTCGTCTTATTTACGAGTACGAACCGCACAGATTAGGACCGCCGTCGGTTGCGCATGTACGTCATGGAAAGCAGAGCAGGAAAATTTATAGATCTCCGCAAATCACAACTTCATGCGGCAGTTGTTTGTCATATCTGTTGTCATATCTGTCCGAATTTTAATTTTCACTTGAAACCGGCCCCCCTGGGGGTCGTCTGCACTGGGTGTTTGCTTAGGACTTGTGGCACTTTTCGTTTCGGCGCAACCCTTAAAAAGCAATTTTGTTCAGTTACATGTCGCCACCCAGCCCCCACCCACATCTGATGGGGCACAAATTGTGCGTGCCGGTGTGTATTGGATGTGAGGGAAACTTTCGAATTGATTGCTCAGCAGATAAACAAACGGCAAACAATCGGAGTTTATGTGGGACCTCAGCCCGCCAATTAACAGCTTTGTGAAGTCGCAGGGCACGCAAATTGTGGTTAGTGGCACAACGTGTGCCTCAGATCGTTTGAACCGTAACACAGTGAACATATGAGTTTCAAGATTCCGTGTTAATTTGTTTTACAAACAACGGTGACTAACTAGAGTGTCATTCAGTTTTGCGTTAAAAGAACTCCTCTGTTGTCGGCTGGCAATATTTAATGAGTGATAAACGATGCTAATGAGACGGTGACAAGGGGGACAGAGGGTGAAAACAAGAGCTAAAATATTCAAATCATTTTGCTATTACTAATCGAGGTGCTAAACATTCCCCGAGTGAGTACGTTTTGAAACGTGTTTCTCGTAAAAACACGTGATCGGCGATTGTGCTAGTGATTAGCACTATTACGCTGTCTTACGAAATTCTAACTGCAATCGTCTGAAAAACGTCTAACTGCAATCGTCTGAAAAACGTCTAACTGCAATCGTCTGAAAATCAAGCCCTGTGTCTGTAGGGCAAATGAAAAGCTGGGAGTTTTTAGCCGGCGCTCGTATTACATTAGCTATTATTCGCTATCAAATGGAGGGGCGAGTTTCCAGCCAGCATCGAATGGCGGAAATTAATCGGCAACTCAACAAAGGTTGAGCTAACAAACAGAAATATACGCAGAAGGCGTGTGCAAGACAAAAAGTTAAAATTAAAAATCAAAAGTATCAAAACCTCAAAAAATAAAATTAAAAATGTCTAAAATTCTTTAAGAAAGCAAAATTCGAAAAAGGAACGTTGCATTATAATGCTTTTCTCCTACATAATTACAATAATAATTGTTGGCGCGACAGTCCACAGGGGGACCAGGGCCTAGCTTGCTCATCAACTACTCGTGTTGTGCACGCTACTGTCTCACGAGTAGAAGGAACCTACAGTTTTTTACCGACTCCGAACGGCGAAGTTTGAGAAGCTTTCTTAGACAGTAATTACTCTTTGGATGTTGTCAGCTGGTCGAAAGAGGTGGTGCCGTGAAAAATTCGAGGTGTTCAGCCGGGAATCGAACCTGGACCTTTCGGCGTGTGAAAGTCGCACTCTACCCACTACGCCACGGCGTCCACATTCCTACAACTCGCCACAAATATTGTGTGAAGTTCGGTGAAATTTCCGCAGTTACTGTTAAGTTTTTGAATTTCTCGTCACCAGTTGTTGAATTCTTTGTCTTGGATCAGGATATTTAATTTATATTGAGCTATTGACAGCGTTTGAGTGTCATGTTGAGAGATTTTGAACGGAAGATTGTTGTCGGTGGAAGTCTGTTCCACGAGATCTTCTGTCATCTACGGAAATCTAATTTAAATACCACATAGTGACACAAATTATGAATTTTGAGAGCAAATAAAAAACATTTAATGCGTTCTTAATAACCAACAATTCATTAAACATCAAAGATGAGGATTTTATGCCTCGCAGGTTATGTCTGAATTTTCAAAGACGCAAATAAATATTTTGGAGGATTATTAACTCGGTGGATATGCTGTGAGTCAGTTTGTTTGAAGGAACCTTGATGGAAGAATACGTCTGCCCTGTATTCGCAGGTTTAAAAGAGCTTTACAGACTTTAATAAAACAGAAGTTGCAATTCATAAAATATCAGGATTGTAAAGTGTTACTTTTAGAAGTATACAACTTCGAAACACTATAAAATATAAATGGTTTTTAGGAATTTATATAAAATTGACCTTATTTTAAAGACGACTTCTTGGCATTATAAATTAAATATGATCTCCTGCACATAACCAACCCGGCTGGTACTTTGGCTAATATGGAAGTTCAATTTTTTCGAGCATTTATTTTCGTATATCAACAATAATGCAACAAATTTTGTTCTCGTAATTAGTCGTTTTATGCTTATCGCCAGCGACTTCATTTATCCCCACAAAAAATACCCAAACAGTCTTGAATCGATTTTGAATGCAAAATCATAGATTCATAACCTGACATTAAACGTTTATTTCTATAAATCGATTGTGGTACTATGTGACATGTTGTGCGTTTGGTTGAAACAATGTTGTTTTTTAACACAAATCATATTCTTGAGTTGTATACTCCAAAAACTAAGATTTCAAACTATTTTAGATTGTTGTTCGGTTGGTTAGGTATATTTGTCCGGCCTATCCTTTGGAATTATTTCGAAATTAAATTTATTGTATTCTTAAGTGTAGTGTAGCTCATATTACTAGGTGCATAGTGTATAATACCGCTAACTAGCTACTTCTTTTGAAATTGAAATTGTTAGCAGGTTGACAATCTCATTGGATACAGGTAACATATATAGAAATCAATTAAGGTATGTTTTGGTAAATCTTTATATTTTTTTTTTGTAATATAAAATCAGCAATGAAACCGATTTTTATCTTATCAAGAATAAAATTAAAAATAATATTGTTCTCTTGGTACCAATCCAAAAATAAGTCATTTGACAGATGACAAAATGACCAACAGTTGAAATAGTGCTGCCAACTTGAAGTTCTACATCGCTAAAAACAACAATCTTTATTAGTTGGCCAACTGTGCTGGTTTGGGTGGTTTCGTTCTAAATTTATTAAAATTAATTTCGAATTTTAAAAAGGAGACCCCTTTGACTGCGCCAACTACAGAGGGATTAGTCTCCTGAACATCGCATACAAGATCCTCTCTGCCGTATTGTGTGAGCGTCTGAAACCATTTGTCCATGACCTGATAGGTCCCTATCAGTGTGGTTTCAGACCAGGGAAGTGCACAATAGACCAGATCTTCACATTACGGCAGATCCTGGAAAAGACCCAAGAAATGCAAATTGACACTCACCACCTATTCCTCGATTTCAAGGCTGCATATGACAATGTGCATAGAGACGAGCTATACAGTGCCATGTCTAGTTTTGGCATTCCTACCAAACTCGTCAGATTGTGTAGGATGACGATGGAGAACTCTCGCTGCTCCGTCAAGGTCGGTACCGAACTCACCGAGACCTTCAATGTCAAAAAAGGTTTTAGACAAGGCGACGCACTGTCATGTGACTTCTTTAACATCATCCTCGAGAAGATCGTGCGTAACTCACAAGTCAACACCAGAGGCACGATCTTCCAGAAGTCAGTTCAATTGTTAGCTTACGCTGATGACATTGACGTGATTGGACGAACACAGCGAGCCGTCAATGAGGCGTTTGCTGGCATTGAAGCGGAAGCGGCTAAAATGGGTCTTGCGGTAAATGAGGGCAAAACGAACTACATGCTGTCATCAAGGAAGGACACACAGCATCGACGTCTCGGACGGAGCGTCACACTAGGCAGCAGAAACTTCGAGGTAGTTAAGGACTTCGTCCACTTCGGCTCCGCGGTAAACAGGGACAACAACATCAGTACCGAAATCAAACGCAGAATCACTCTTGCCAACCGCTGTTTCTTTGGGCTCAAGAGGCAATTGAGTAATAAAGCCCTCTCTCGAAGGACTAAACTAGCTTTATATAACAGCTTGATCATCCCCGTCCTACTATATGGCGCAGAATCTTGGACGTTAGCAAAGGCGGATGAGAAAGCCCTTAGTCTTTTCGAGAGAAAAGTTTTGCGTGCGATTTTTGGTCCTGTTTGCGTTGATGGCATCTGGAGGAGAAGATTTAATGACGAACTCTATAGGCTGTACAGCGACATGCGCCTGGTTAAGCGTCTACAGATACAACGCTTAAGATGGCTAGGCCATGTAGAGCGTATGGACACCACTGCTCCGGCCCGAAAAGTCTTTGAATCCGAGCCATTGGGACAACGCAACAGAGGACGACCTAGACTGAAGTGGCGCACACAAGTGGAGAAGGACCTCAACCAACTTGGAGTGCGCAACTGGAGACAGCTGGCGAAAGATCGTGCTGGCTGGAGAGGCATGTTGGTTGAGGCCCAGGTCCACCCCGGACTGTAGCGCCCCAAGAAAAAGAAGAATTTCTAATTTAAATTTAATAATAATAATTTTAATTGGTTTTCATTCAATTTAAAAAAAATATAACTCAGAAAGTCGAAATCGGAAATACGTTCACATTCTCTTTTAATTTACTCGTATGTAAACTCGTAACCGTGACGTAGTGGGTAGAGTGCGACGCTCACACGCCGAAGGGTCTAGGTTCGATTCCCGGCTGAACACCTCGAATTTTTCACGGCACCACCTCTTTCGAGCTGCTGACAACACTCAAACACTCATAACTGTCTAAGAAAACATCTCAAACTTCGCCGTTCGGAGTCGACAAAAAAATGGAAAGTTCCTTCTACTCGTGAGAGAACAGTAGCGCGCACAACACGAGTAGTTGATGAGCAAGCTAGGTCCTAGCCCCTCTGTGGACTGTCGCGACAACAACTATTATTATTATTATGTAAACTTAATATTTCTCAAATTTTGTGGTAGTTCAAAAGTTTTTTAAATCACACCTGTCCATCGTTTAATTCGGATGTCGTATTTATTGAAAGCAACAGTTGTGATTCCAAATACTTTAATATTGAAAAAAATACTTTTAATATTAATAACAGCAGACAGAACAGAAACTCTGCTGGAATGATCACATTTCAAACTTGAAAACCTATATGTTGTCATGTGTAAGAATTTTCTACGGCTTAACAAAGTATTTTTCAATGAACACACTAAAGATGATGTCCAAAGCAATCCGCAATATGCCATAGCTTAATGGGGCGGTGCATATCGAAGCAAACTTCATTCCCTCCTTTTACCTTACAAAAAGCTATCATTCGTAAAATTTTCAAAGTGTGCTCAAAGTGTTTTTAAGAAAGCTGGATAATTGCAATGTCCGATATCAGATAATTATAACCTGCGTCAAAGTTGTTTGTTAAAATTGACCAAATCAATTATTATTATGCAGGGGAAACTGTCTTTCCTTCGTCGGCTTTTTTGGTCACTGTTGATTTTCAATGAAACTAGCTTATTTCATTGTTATTATCCCAACGTTTCGGCAGGGATTGCTGCCTTCATCAGGAGATCTTTTCTATTGATACAATAAAACAAATTATGTTACATACATACATAGTGACAATGCAATTTAACAAGTGGATAATAAACTTACATTAATTGTGTTGCTTTTACAAATGAATGTGGATGTTAGTCTAAATGTTCTTTAAAATTATCACAAAAAACAAACAAAATTCACAATGAAACAAAATATTGAGCACTTCCGTGTGTGAAGATCAGTCAAGAATGATTTGAAATTTAAAATTCGATTTAAATACAATATGTGTAAGCCGTTACAAGTGCTGAATATACGGCAGATATGTTCTGTATGTCCTGTTTCCTATTCATATTGTTGTTGGTTTTGATTAGGTGCAGGGTTTCCAGAGTGTACCTTTTGCTAGTATGTTTTTCCGTCTGAAGGATTTTGACGTCATCAAGGTCGGGTAGATGGTTTGTCTGGACGCAGTGATTAGCTAATGCTGTTTTGACTGAGTTCTTGTTGTTGATGTCTGATTTATGACCAGCTAGTCTTTGACGAAGAAACTGTTTGGTGGTACCTATGTAGCATAAGTTGCAGGATTCATTATCATTGCCCTTACAGTTGATTTTGTAAACAAGGTCAGTTTTGCTTCCTTTGTCTATATCTGATTTGAGTCTGGTGAAAACCGATGCTAGTGTACTCGAAGACTTGAACGCTATTTTAATATTGTCACAGCTACCATCAATTATATTCTTAAAGTTTGTCGACAATGTTGGGATGTACACCATGCTTTTATAGATATAATCTACTGTGGCGATTGTCTGTGTTTTGGAGTGTATGTTGTGTTTGTATTGTGTTATTAAATTCCTAATAACATTGTCCATAAGGATGTCTGTGACAATTCGTTCGTTTTTTTGATGGAGCTTACTGTCACTTAGCTTGAACACTTTTTTAATCAAGTTGGAAGCTGTGTTGATTATAATGTACTTGGCTTGGTTGGAGCGATAGTTGACAAGTCTTCCTGAAGCTGTGTCTTTTTTGTACCAGTCGAAACAAAGATGGTCATGTTCCCGATGAACTTTAACGTCAAGAAACGCTATTGCGTTCAGCTTTTCATATTCTACTGTGAATTTTACTTTATCATTAAAATTGTTGAGAGCAAGTAGAAAACTGTCTATGCAGTTGCGATCGATCACAGCAAATATATCATCCACATATTTGTATATTGCTTTTGGCTTTTGTACCTTTTCAAAACAACAGTGACCAAAAAAGCCGACGAAAGAAAGACAGTTTCCCCTGCATTATAACCTGCGTCTGCGTATTCCTCCTTTTCATAGTACTAGCTTTAGAAACTTTTATACAATGACCGCCTGCAAGTTTTCTACAGTCTTTTCATTATATCTTTTTTCAAATCAAAAAGAAATAACATTGTGGCTTTTCATTAATTGTAGCACTGAAGTTGAAATTTTGTTGCACTTCTTGACTTACTGTGTTTTTTCTTCTGTTTCTTTTGTTTGATTTTTTTTCTTAACACTTTTGAATTTTGTTATTTTGACACCTGCTTTTATTGTTTTTTTTCATAGTCATCCACTTAATAATTTTACGAATAAAACAGCCCAACAATGTCGTAAAGAGAGATTTACATAGAACTATAGTTATAGAATGTGTCTAAAAATTGATTCGCATAGGCATACCCAAAGCTAAACAAAGTACAGTGATCCCTTAACTCAATTCTCGCACATCCAAAGTCTTGGCAACGGACATATTTTTTGTATAACCTAAAAAAACAGTGTCATAACAGAGATCGTTTATTCTTTCGTTTTTCCCACGAATTATTGCCCATGCCTAGATGTTTAGGGAACACGCTCAATTACACCACCAGTAACTTGATGCATAAATTATTCGCTTTAAAGCTGAGGTCATCCTCTCTTCTCAACAGAGTGTTTGTCATTGATAACAAGATGAAGACGCTGACAAAGTACATATATCTTTAAATTCCATTCATTTCAAACAAGACCGAAGGAAACTCTCAAGTTCAACAGAGCCAGCTGGATTCAAGGAATTTCCGAAAGACATATAAATTTACCAACTTCTTCAAATATTTAGTATCTCCGCCAATTAAAAATTGTCAGCAAAGAGATGCTCCTTTAAACAGACTCAAAGAAAATTCACTCGCTCGGGGATGAATTAATTGCGCACTCAACATATTTATTTGAATGCTATTAGGCGTTTAATTTCGATTTTCACTTCTTACAGACAAACGGTAAATATTTTGAATTTTCGAAATTTATTGCAGTCATAATTTTAAATTAGCAAAATGTGTTTCGAAATTAAATGGAGATTAAGACGCTTAACAGAGAAGCATACGATAGAAGAAATTGTGAATTTATATTCGAAAATGCACGCAAATGTGGAATACGTTTCCGAAATATAATTTTGTCTCTTCATTTTATTTTTATTTTCAAAAGTTTTCGAGTAGTATTTGAGGAGTTAGTTAGGCCACATTGAACAGACCTAACTGATCGACGTCCTCGTCCTTGATGCTGTCTAGTTGTTCCTTCTTCTAAGTTCGAATTTGCAGTATTCTGCGCGTACATCAGAACCCAAAAGAGGAGGAGACGCCCACAGCTTCCTCGCCTCTTGCCCCTGAATTTCATTTGGCAGCGTATTTTATAGCATGTGGTTCGTTCACAACTTTCAATATCAAACCTACATCCAACAACTATTCCTAAATAACCGTCAAGTTCGTGAATTGTCAGGGAGAAATCAGTTGATCGATCAGCTGTGGATCTCCTTCTGCCCTCATTCCTATTCCACCAGGGTCTGACATTGTCTGCAAGTTTTTAAGTGCGCTTGTATATGGAACGGCTTGTCACTAATATCCCTTAAAACGCCTTGTACACCGTCAGGTCTCAAATGAGGTTTTCTAAAGCTCCAATGAAGGCAAGAATCATAAGATGTACATAAGGCGAAGGAATTGATTTCTTAGCTGTCAGTGTCAAAGCGCGAATAGGACAGATAACATTTTTATCCTGAACCGGATTCAAAGTTAGTATGAACCTTTTCATGGTTTCCAACTATTTGAAACGACACGCCACATAATCATTCCAGATGCCGCATCATCATCATTAATCTGCTAGATCCTTTTCAATATTTTAAGGCTTTGTGTTAAATTTTTGGAGACAGAATTAAGAATGTGCAGTTGCATGCTCAACGATCATCAATGAAAGCAACACATAACAAATAGCGGCACCTTCTTCAGTGACACCTCATTGCTTACTGACTTGAGATCTACAGTGGGGTGCAACTAATTAGAAACAGTTGCTACATTAAGCTACTTGCCAGCGTATTGAATATATAACATAATTCGTGGCGTTCTTTTCTAGTGAAACCCAATTTTCCTGCTTTTCAATTTATCCAGCTGCTTTTATACTTTTGAAATAACTGCTTGAGTGGCACTCATTCTGCGAGCTTTTCTTGTGTTTGGAAACAATCTTCATAGAGTAATGCCTAAAGATTTTCATCTTCAAATTTTTTTGCCTGCCCGGGACGTTCACCGTCTTCCAAGCCAACATCAACGCTTTTTAATTGTGCAAACCACTTTTTGCACGTTCGCTCAGCTAGCGCATGTTCGCCATAAACTTCCACCAGAACACAATGACTTTCGGCAGCAGTTTCCTTCATATTAAAGTATTGGCAAAGAACTTCCCGCAGAAACACTTTTTCAGGCACAAAGTTCGACATGTTTGAGTGAAAAAAAAAATTATTGTTGTTTACGCTTTAAATGAATGACATAAACTACAACGACGTACAATGGCAGTAGCTTTCATCTTCCAAAAGTGTAATAACAATGAAAAAATACAAGTTACGCCATGTCTTAGCCTACCGCGCGAATTAAGTTAGAGACCCAATGCCAGAGACATTTATGCTCAAAAGAAGTCCAATTTGTTTTCCTGTATTAGATGGGTTGACAAAAAAAAAAAAATGAATTTATATAATATGAAGTTCTGTTATAATATCAAGCAACATTAAACGAAATTCTATTTACTCTTGCTTCATCAGTAAATAGAACATATGCGGTTGCCAAATATCTGCCTTCCGCTTTTTGGCTCTTCATTCAATGCTTCATAAAAAGTGTTACAGTGATCGGATTTAGTTCAAATATACGCCGTTTTGTTCGATAATCTGTTTCCATCTAGACGAAAACTTCATAATACCCTCCTCGTAGAAGGCCCCCTCGGATAGCCACTTTTCACAAGCCTCTTTTGAGTTCAACTTCACACCACCAAGGGCGTTCGCCATGGATAGGAACAGGTAATAACCACTTGGTGCTATGTCAGGGCTATATGGTGGATGCGATAAAACCTCTCATCCGAGCTCCCGTAGCTTCTGACGAGTCATCAACGAAGTGTGTGGTCTGGCATTGTCATGGTGGAACACTACACCCTTCCTGTTGGCCAATTCTGGACGTCTGGTCCAATTGTTCGCAATAAATGGTAGAATTAAGCGTCTGGCCATATGGGAGCAGCTCATAGTGGATGATTCCTTTCCAATCCCACCAAACACACAGCAAAACCTTCCTGGTCGTCAATCCCAGCTCGGCCACTGTTTGGGATGATTCACCGGCCTTCAACCACGACCGTTTTTGCTGGATATTGTCGTATGTGATCCATTTTTCGTCGCCAGCACCATCCGCTTAAAAAATGAGTCGAGTTCGTTCCCTTTCAGCAGCATATCGCAGGCGTTTATTCAATCCAGAAGGGTTTTTTGCGTCAAATCATGCGACACCCAAACATCAAGCTTTTTTTGTATCCAGCTTTCTGCAGATGGTTTAAAATGTTTTGGTGACTAGCTCCTGTCTCCTGGGCGATGTCAAGAGGTGCCACCTGTCGGTCTAACTCGATGATTTCCAAGATTCGATCGGTATTCTTCCGTTGGCTGGCTTATTCATGGTGTCGTTTTCACCGGCTCTGAATCGTCGAAACCATTCCTCCGCGAAGTGATAGAGTAACATGCCCCAAAGCACCATTAATCTTACGGAACGTTTCTCTAGCGGAATTGCCTTTAACGAAGGAAAACTTTAAAATAGCGCGAATTTCGGCGTTAGTGAACTTCATGTTTACACGTCTATAACTGTTGAACGCCATATCCCAACTAATCATGCATAGCGTCGTTTTGTAGGTTATGTCAAATGATGTATAGTATTGCCAGATACGAGCTCTGTAGCGCTTTCTACATAGCCGGAAAATTCAAAAGACAAAAAGGCGGAAGGGAGATATTTATATATTTATATTATCAAGCAAACTCCAACCTTTGTACGGTTTAGCTCAGTGTGAAGTATCGTCTTTCGAGAGATGCGTCCATAAAGGCCGACTTCACGCAACTTTCATCTTAGAGAGTGTATCGATGGTTCACTATTAGAATCTTCAAAAACGTCATTGTGAATTTGCCTAGCAGTAGAATGTGGAAACATCTTACTTTGACGCACAATAAGTTGGTCTTTGTGAGCTAGTTTTATTCGAACTCTGCGTTTCCTCTTGATTTGTTAATTTGTTCAAAACCAACGGCATCAAAAAACCATATTTTGTAAGCACTTTGGCAGTTTTGCATTTTTGCCGCAAGAAGTACATGTCTCGAAATATTCACAAAGGCGGTTCTGGTTGCAACGTTGTATAAAGATTCCTTCCCCATTCTTCAACACCGAATAAAAACGCAAATTACGTAAACGTTTCTAATTACGTGCACGATAGCTTTTGGCATATTTTCACTGTTTTCAGTTATTGTAGCAAAAGTAACATTAAAAATGACACATCCATCAGTTTTTTTTTGAAAGTGTAATGTGTATGTACAGTAAAAACCAAAATTTGGAGTTCTAGCTGGAACGTCACATAAGGTCCGTTCGAATTGCTCTGAATTGCTACGAATGTCCACGAATTTGCTCGAAAAACTACGTAAAAGCGTTCCATTAGCTAATATTTTCCTAGAAGAGAGAACTCATGAGAGAGCAAAATATTTCCCCACCCTACGAATTTATGCCGAAGAAAAAACTGTTTGCAGCAGCACGGCAGCAGATGTCAAATCGAAAATAAAAAAAACCTCTGACATTTTATATGTCTGATAGCTGTTTACGAATTTCTACGAAAAGTCGTTTTACAAGTTTCGGTAGAGTTACTCTTTGCAAGATAGATTTTTACCCAAAGTACTCAACTACGAATTTCTGTACACACATCAATTCGAACAGACCTATAAGTTATAAACACAGACAGCTGGAGTTTCTAATTAGTAAGGGCGCCCATGGACCAAACCCTGCCGTAGTATCAAAACGAAGTTCACAATAGCATCATGCCCGTTTCTCCTGCATACCTCCTCGCACTTTAATACTTCATTTGTTGTTTAAACAAATTTCCTTTGAATAATTCTGAATCGAAAAAAGCACATTAACATTCTTAACTCCTCACCGAGAGCGTATTTAAACAAAATTATTTATTCATTTGTAGCACTGATGGTGTCACATTGGTCACGTCTTGCATCGGGTTGCAGATATCATCGCAGCACACATCACGTTTTCCTTAAGCTCATGAAATCCTTCTTTAATAGCCTCTTCGACATCCTGCGATATGACATTTCAGTGCCAGGACATGAGAGAAATTCCAATGAATTCCTGAACCGGTGTCGGTGGTCACAAGTTTGCAAAACAAAATAAACGGAACGCGGATGCCTTCATTGCCGCAAATAAAACGGAATGCAATACATAAACTGACCAATTTTACACAGTTAAATTACAAAAAAAAAACTTAAACGGCATTTTATTAGATTTCGCCACACCTCATTTGCACAGGTATCTCATGCATGACACTTTGTCCCAAATGACTCACAAACTTTGGAACACAAGCAAATGAGAAGTCTGGGAATGTGTAGAATGAGCAGTAACTTAACATTCGTTATCAGGGTTGACACTTTAATGGATTACAACGCCCTGGAAGCACTGCATTACTGCATTGATAGCAACAAATTCCATACATGATTGCCATTGCAAATATTTAACAATAGATGCATGAGTCAAAGTTCTCGATTCCAATTAACTAGAACTTCACTAGAGCAAAAAAACCCGAGAAATCGTCCAAATTTTAGTCGTCCATTAGATCATTAAAAGTTAAAAACAAAAAAACAACACAACATTAATCATCTAGCAGGTCATAATGAAACAAAGTATTTTATAAACCATAACCGTAAACCAAACACACTAGTGACGCCAGCATCACTCTGGGAGACTCATAAAGGAATCGACATGAGCTAATGCGGAAAAAGCACGCGTCGAAAGGATTTATGAGACCTCTCAAGTGCGCTCATAACATCGGTAAGATACGAGGCGGACTGCCTTGATTTCCTCCGCAGTAGTACCTCACTACAATTCCAATCACGCCGTGCCTTAATAGAGGCAATTAGATTTTGAATTTACTAGCAAACACCCGAGAAATGATATGCGCCCAGGGAGCAGCAAATGTAAACAAGATTATGCCCCCGAGAAAGTGCTCCTTCCGTTGATGGCAGCGCGGGGGAAAACTGATGGATTCCTCTCCATTGATGTGGCTGTGATCGATGCCAGACAAGAAACCATGAGATGCATATAAATAACGCCGCTGAAGTGCCGGGCGGCTGCGGGCAATCGCGCGCATTACTCGAGAAGACAAGCATCTTCAAACAGATGTTAATAAAATGGTGTAATAAATTGAAATTTTCAAGTTAGCACTATTTGCTGTTACAGCCGACTGCGTGTGGGTGAATACTGTCTGAACGCAGGTTCAAATGTCTGTCTTTCATTCATCTGATGTTGTATGCCTTTCGATGATATTCATAGCTGAGTCTGAAACGACGACACAGTTGCCGAGACGAGAGGCGGTTTTATTTTTAAATTGTCTCGCACGGGAATGTGTAGCGACAGACTGACTGGCTGGGACTATTTGCTGTTCGTATTGTGTTGGATATGGCGGTGGAAACTTTGAATATTAGCCAAAAGTATTAGCCCTATATGTTCCAAAAATAATTCTTTGTGACCGAGGATCACAACGATTTGTGAGTTAGCAGCATAAATGGAACCATTGGTACGGGTGGTATTTTTAACAAGTTTCGATAGTTGTAAATTAATTCCTTTGTCGCACAGCGAGGGATGGAAAAAAAACAGAAAATAAAAAAACTGTTCACATTGAATGGGTAAAATGAGAGCGCAGTGCCATTGATTGACAGATGTGTTGATAAGTCTTGCAAATTTGAAATTACTTAAAAAATTTCCTCCGTTTGATATAATAATAATAATAATTTAATGGCGCTACAGTCTACAGGGGGACCAGGGCCTAAACGCTTTTCAATTTGCTCACCAACTACTCGTGTTGTGCGCGCTAGAACGGACTTACAGTTTTCTGCCGACTTCGAACGGCGAAGTTTGAGAAGCTTTCTTAGGCTTTGAGTGTTGTCAGCAGCTAGAAAGAGGTGGTGCCTTCGGCGTGTGAGGGTCGCACTCTACCCACTACGCTACGGTGCCCACAATCATTTGATATATTAAATTAAAAACACAGCTCCAGGAGAAAGTCTTTTCGTCTGAATATCGAAAGAAAGTCAAACAAAGCTGCTGGAGCGAACGGACTGTCCGCAGAACTTTTTAAAGCAGTTAAAGATGATCTGGTTGGGCGCATGCATGCACACCTCATCTGTAAACTATGGTCATTAAAGCATTCGCGATGACTTGAATCTAAGTATCGTTTGCCCGGTTTACAAATAAGAGACTTCTTTGACCGCGTCAATTGTCGAGGGATCAGCTTCCTCGTCATCGCTTACAGGATTCTCTGTCGTTTTGTGTGTGTGCCTGAAACCGTTTGTCCACAACCTGATAGGTTCCTACCAATGTGGTTTCAGGCTATTGAAGTCCACAATAGACCAGATCTTCACGCACATATTGGTAAACCCAATAAGTACAGATCGACACTCATAACTCGTCGATTTTACAGATCGACATTCATTACTCGTCGACTTCAAAGCCGCCAATTATAGCCTGCAAAGAGACGTCTTATACAGTGCCTTGTCTAGTTCTGACATTCCTACCAAACTCGTTAGATTGCGTAGGATGGCGATGGAGAACTCTTGCTGCTCCGTCAAGGTCGGTAACGAACTCACCGAGACCTTCAAAGTCAAAAAGGGTTTTAAGCGACGCGCTGCTTTCTAAACATCATTCTTGAAAAGATCGTGCATAACTCACAACTCAACACCAAAGGCGCGAACTCTCAAAAGTCAGTTCAACTTCTAGGCGAACATAGCAAGCTGTCAATGAAGCGCTTGCTGGCATTGAAGGGAACGAAGTACACACGAAATTTACGTCTTAGACAGAGCTTCATACTAGGTAGTAGAACCTTCGAGGTAGTACAGGAATTTAGGACAGCATCAGTACCCGAAATCAAACGCAGAATCACACATGCCAGTGTTTTTTTTTTTAGCTTTAGAAGCACTTAAGCACACGTGGCGTAGTGGGTAGAGTGCGACGCTCACACGCCGAAGGGTCTAGGTTCGATTCCCAGCTCAACACCAATTTTTCGAATATTTCACGGCACCACCTCTTTCGAGCTGCTGACAACACTCAAAGAGTAATAACTGTCTAAGAAAGCTTCTCAAATTTCGCCGTTCGGAGTCGGCAAACAAACTGTAGGTCCCTTCTACTCGTGAGAGAACAGTAGCGCGCACAACACGAGTAGTTGATGAGCAAGCTAGGCCCTGGTCCCCCTCTGGACTATAGCGCAAACAATTATTGAATTATTAGAAGAACTTGAGTAATAAATTCCTTTCTCTAAAGAGAAATAAAAAAAGTGCCTGATCATCCCAATCCTAACGTCTTCGGATACAATGCTTAAGGTGGCTAGGCCATCTAGAGCGTAGAAACATCACTGCTCCGGTCAGAGAAGATTTCTAATCTGTGCCATTGAGGATGCAACAGGGGACTGCCTGAGGTGTCACACACAACTGGAGAAGGGCCTCAACCTGCTAAAAGTGCTCAACGGAAGGCAGCCGATGAGAAATTGTGCTGGCTGGGGAGTCATGTTGCTTGAGGCTCCGGTCCAATCCAACTGTAGTGCCACACGAAGAAAAAAAAGTCGGACAGCGTATAAAGGTTACTCACAAAACCGATGGCGCACAAGCGAGGAGGACCTTTACCAACGAGCATCTGCACGTTAGTTTGTCAATCTTCAAGCCCACCTTGCCACAAGAAGTTTAACTAAAGAGCGGAAATTATTTTATGAAGCATCATGTCAAACAAAGAAAGGATAAGAAAAAGGCTTTTATTTGGTTCTTGGACAGACTTAGACCAAATCGAGTGTTAATTAGGTTAAAGAGTTACGGTAAGCCTTTAGTCTTTTCGAGAGAAAAGTTTTGTGTGCGATGTTTGGTCATGTTTGCGTTGATGGCATCTGGAGGAGAAGATTTAATGACGAACTTTATGGGCTGTACAGCGACATGCGCCTGGTCAAGCGTCTACGGATACAATGCTTAAGATGGCTTGGCCATGTAAAGAGTATGGACACCTCTGCTCCGCCCCAAAAAGTCTTTGTATCCGTGTCATTGGGACAACGCAACAGAAGACGACCTAGACTAAAGTGGCGCACACAAGTGGAGAAGGACCTCAACCAACTTGGAGTGCGCAACTGGAGACAGCTGGCGAAAGATCGTGTTGGCTGGAGAGGCATGTTGGTTGCGGCCCAGGTCCACCCCGGACTGTAGCGCCACAAGAAGAAGAAGAAGTTACGGTAATAAGAGATAGTTTTCTTCTAGTTTGTCACTTTTCTACATTTCTGGGAAAATAATTTACTCTAAGTCCCTCCCAATATTAGTAAACTTTCGATATTTACTCAAGTCAACACACTACTTTCAGAAACTGTAACTTTTCAAAAACCTAACCCAAACAGTTTGTTTTAAAATTAGAACGAAAAATTGAAGCATTCTCCATTCTATTTCCTATACTGCTGTTTAAATGTTTCCCATATTAAAAACAACTCCCACGGTTTCTTCCCTGTTGTTCTAAGAACTCAAATAACAGTTTTCAAAAACAGAAACATGCGAACACATAAAACGCCCAAGAGTCAAAAGATAGTGAAATTTTTTCAACTAAAAACGTCTTCATCAGGAACACGTGTTCCCAGTAACTATGACATCTTTCATTCCAAGAACTCATTCTGTCGTCAAATGCTCGTCCTATGTCCACTGGCTCCCCGCGGTGCGTTGTTGAAGACACCCAACCACCCTGAGGGCATCTTTCACATCTCAGTCGTAAATTTCAAATATTTTTGTCACTCAAAAATGCTACATATGACATCCATTTCTTCCGACACCCAACCATGAATTCAAAGTCAAATGAGTTCTCTGCCCAGAATGCCTGAAAGTGAAATTTCCCTCAATTTGTCTGGGTATGGACTAGTGCGCTTATTATTCATGTATTTCGTCGGCTGTCGCAGCGTCTGGTAGTTCGGCCGACACCACGGATTATCCCCGCAATTGGTGGTGGTTTTGTGGACTTGTTTAGGCACTCATTAACTGGTTGGGAGTAGGAATGTTTGCAGTTCAATAAGCGGACTAAATTGGTCTGATTTATGCGGCTTCACATCTGTCTAGTGGGAGTTTGACTGGCCTTAAATGTGACGGGTTATAATGAATACATTTCGCAGAGCTCAGATGGATTTTGTTACTTGTTTCTGAGTGCTGTGGAGCATTTCAATAGACTGTCGGTTTATGGGGGGTTTCAAAGTGATTGTTGCTGTTTGCGGTTCATTTACTGTTTTTCTTTGCAGATTTGTGGGCGATTAAAATAAATTCTTCTCAATTAGGTCAAAAAGAAGGTTTATCTCTTGCAATTGATTGGACATTTTGTTCAATACACGCCGTAAAGAAACAATCGTGAAATAAAATGGTTCGTAATAAAAGTGAGTGACGTCTATGCCGTGGAATTATATTCGGAACTTCTCTTGAAATGAATGGTTGTTGGTGAAACGGGAACAATATTCACATGCAGCCAAAATACAAGATTAAATATTTATATTCACATTTCATTTGCTAATAAAAAATACATTTTAAATTTCACCCAAAACCGCTGCATGGTACACTCATTCGTAATAAGAGACACGTAACAAAATATTCAATTCCAAAATACACAAGAGAAAAGAGAAATGATTGACTCTCATGAGAAAACAAGGTAAAAGGATCGTTACCTAATTTATAACTTCACAAAAATGAAAGTGTTAATATCGGGTTAATTTGCTTACTTGTGAAACATCGGCCAAGAAATAATTGCATACGTCAATAAATATGTCAAAAAGAATCAGTAAACTCACTCTACACATGTTTCTTGTTCGACAATCGACGGCATAAGTGCACGACATGACACGATTTCAAAGCAAATCAGAGTAATTACTTCCCCTTCTCCACTGAACGTACTCTTTAATGATCGCACGAGCGTTTATCGGCAAGTGCGCGGATAGTAGGTGTCCCACAAAAGATACGAAGAAGATAAATAATCTTTGCAACGTATTATTTATTTTCTTTGATTTATAGGGGGGTTTGAGCTCGAGGTTCTAAAAATCAAAGTACATAGCGTAACCTCAAATTCGATGTTTATTTCCCAGACAAATACGAGTATCTCCAATAGCGACCTTCTGCAACCTGTAAGTCATTATTGGATTTGGAATAACACATAGTGGGAAAGTGCATCGTCTCACTATCTGGAGGTGCTATTCTTTGCTTCCTAGACTGTTGTGGGTTATAACGGTATCCACGTAAAGTTTTCTTTGATTTTAATCCCCTGGACCCTGTTCGTGTCCTATCTGTGTCTTCAAAGTAATACATAATTAAATGCGCTTCAGACGATTTTCAGGATTTTTTTCTTTTATGGGAGGCTGTATTGTCCGGTTTAAAGTTTTAAAATTGTGGGACCGTCTCTTTTTAATTTTTTTTAAAGTTGCACTGGTAACAAATACTGCTCATTACTGCAATAGGTTTTTAAAGATTCTTAGACTTCTTCATCATTAAATGCGTCTAAAGTCGGACGAGCTTTAACTCCTTTTAATAAATTTTGCACTTAAACAGTGCAATATTACAATTGTCATTAACAATGTGAAGCCATAATACATAAAAATAAAATAAAAATAATAAAACTGAAATCTCTCTGGGTACTCTATATTTAGAAGGATACAAAAAGGTTATGATCTGTGAAACTGTTATGATGATACTAATATTAATTTTCGAAATATCCGAAAATATAAATAGTATTGGGCTTCAAGTGGTCGCCGTGGCGTAGTGGGTAGAGTGCGACGCTCACACGCCAAAGGGTCTAGGTTCGACTCCCAGCTCAACACCAATTTTTCGAATTTTTCACGGCTCCACCTCTTTCGAGCTGCTGACAACACTCAAAGAGTAATAACTGTCTAAGGAAGCTTCTCAAATTTCGCCGTTCGGAGTCGGCAAAAAACTGTAGGTCCCTTCTACTCGTGAGAGAACAGTAGCGCGCACAACACGAGTAGTTGATGAGCAAGCTAAGACCTGGTCCCTCATTGGACTGTAGCGCCATGAATTATTATTATTATTATTATTGGGCTTTATGTTCTAGTTCTAGTTATAAAGAAAGTTAATACGATAATAAAAAGAAAGATTGCAAGTAAATTTGAAAGTCGCTTGGGGGAAAAATTACAGCTACCAGACATATCGGTATGAAGTGAGCGTCAAGATACAAATGTCTCGATGGGGAACATTTGTTGTAAACGAGCCCTTACTTTTTTTTTTTTTTTTTGCTATGACATCTGTGAAAAATATTAAGTATACTTCAAGTCATTGAACAGACAACATCATATTTTTTCATTGTGTTAAAAATGTCGAATTTTGTACCAGAAAGTGATGATTTGCGGAAAGCATTAATTTTTTGTTTTCATTTGAAGAAAAGTGCTGCAGAGTCACATCGAATGCTTGTCGAGGCATATAGTGATTATGCTTCATCAGAAGCAACATGCAAAAGATGGTTTCAACGGTTCAGAAATAATGATTTTGAATGTGGAAGACCACCAAAAAAGTTTGAAGACGCCGAATTGGATGGAGACAACGCTTTGAGTCAAAAGCAAATGGCAGCAATGTTAAATGTTGCACAACAAACAATTTCTGACCGTTTAAAAGCTGTGGGAAATATCCAAAAGTGTGGAAAATGGGTGCCACATGAATTGAATGAAAGACAGATGTAAAACCGAAAAAACAGTTGTGAAATTTTGCTTCAAAGACACGAAAGAAAATCTGTTTTGCATCGGATTGTTACTGGCGATGAAAAATGGATTTATTTTAAGAGTCCTAAATGGAAAAAATCATGGGTTAATCTGGGACAGCCATCAACATCGACTGCGAAACCAGCTCGATTCGGCAAGAATACAATGCTGTGTGTTTGGTGGGACCAGAAAGGTGTACTGACCACGAGCTAATAAAACCTGGTGAAACCGTTAATACTGATCGCTTCCGATAACAAATGATCAATTTGAAGCATTGATCGAGAAACGACCAGAATGGGCCATAAGACACGGCAAGGTAATTTTGCTTCATGACAATGCACCTGCACACAAAGCAAAACCGGTTCATGATACAATCAAAACACTTGGCTGGGAGCAGCTACCCCACCCGCCGTATTCACCAGACTTTGCTCCTTCCGACTATCATTTGTTTTCATCGATGGGATACGCATTGGCTGAGCAGCACTTTGATTCCGAGGAGGTCGAAAATTGGGTGTCGGATTGGTTTGCTTTAAAAGACGAACAATTTTATTGGCGTGGTATTCACAAATTCCCAGAAAGGTGGTCAAAAGTGTGAATAAAACAATGGCCAATACTTTGAATAAAATGTTTTTACTTTCCCAATAAATATTTAGTGTTTTATTTTCAAAAAAAAAAAAAAACAAATTTGGCGTTAGTTGACAAACTATCAATATTTCTGGGGACCTAGTATTTATTAATCTGCGAAAGTCGACGTTGACTTTGTTTTGTTTTATTTTATTTTTTTTTTTACTTCTAATTTTTTAAATCAAGGCAAAGACAACATTTAATGTCGCAACTTCGTGTATTACGCCAACGATATAAAGATGCTATTAACAAAGAAACGACACAATGATCAGATGATACGCATTTTCTTAAAGAATATTCTTCCTTACTGCAGAGAAAAGGTATTAAGTATTTTTAAAGCTCAGCTGTACTCAACCAATAATACTTTTTAAATATAGAAAAAAATAATCACTTATTGCTCTTTCCATCCGATCGTGTGATGTATTCGAAACGGTGAATTTTTAATCTGTAAATACTGGTGCAATATAACTTCACTCTTTCTTTGATTTGTGAAATTAAAGTTGGGCTAGAAACAAGAAGCTGTTGTTCTTTGTTCTTTTTCTAACCACGCCTTCTTCACCACCGCGTTCAGTATATTCTCGATATCGATATGAAGGAAAATGTGAATTTAATTTAAATTATTTTTATTTTTCAATATAATCTCCCCTAACATCAATGCATTTGTTACATCTTGAGATACGTTTTTTTAAAACCCTCAAAAAATAAATTTCCTCTTTCTCTGCAAAATACCCATTTATTGCCGACTTGAGTTCTTCATCATCCGAAAATCTTTTTCCACGAAGACATTTTTTCAAATCCGGAAACAGGAAATAATCACTAGGGACAAGGTCTGGACTATCGGGTGGGTGTTGGATTTATTCGAAACCACAATCTCGCGCAGCAGCCTTGGAATCTCGTGAAGGGTGAACAGGAGCGTTGTCATGAAGGAGCAATACACCCGCTGCGAGTTTACCCCGTCTTTTCTTTTTAATTTTCTCCCGAAAATTATGCAAAGTGGAAGCGTAGGATGTGGCGTTAATGGTTTCACCTATTTTGTGTACTTCATGAGCAAGATTCCCTTTGAGTACCAAAAAACTGTGGCCATGAGCTTAACGGCAGACGGAGTGACTTTGAATTTCTTCGGGGGATCTGTTCCTTTCTTATGCCACTGCATGGACTCTTGTTTGCTTTCAGGGTCATAGTGGTGAACCCATATTTCGTCCCCAGTAACAATTCGATCCATAACACCGTCCGCGTTCTCACTACACATTTCCAAAAGCTCTCTACAGCATGCGATTCTCACTTTTTTCTGAGGCGCTGTGAGCATTCGTAGCACCCACCTTGCACTGACCCTTGAAAGGTTAAGATGGTCATGAAGAATGGTGTGAATGGTTCCAGTTGAAAGCTTGGTAAACTCTGCCATCATTTTCACCTTTATTCGGGCATCCTCACGAACAAGTTTTTCGACTTCTTTGATGCTTTCTCCCGTACAAGCAGTAGCCGGGTGCCGGAGCGGGGGTCGTCTTCAATGCTCTCTCTGCCTCTCTTGAACTCACTTGACCACTTTTGCACAGTTGATAATGAAGGTGCGGAGCCCTGGTAAACAGCCACCATCTCTTTATGAATAGTTTTTTGACTTTTTCCTTGCATAGTGAGAAATGTAATTACAGTGCGATGCTCAATTTTCATCATCATCGTCTCAGTTTCAGATCCTGTTTAACTAGAGATAAAACACGAATTAATAATCACATTTATATGAAATTGTACATGAATGCACTAAAATAATAGTATTACTTGATAAATAAGGCAATTTATACTCGTATGTAAATTAACTTTTCGTTTAATAAAAGTTTTAAACAAATTAATATTTTCGGAGGCTTAAGGCTCCGGCACATAGAATACGTTACTTGCGTAGCGGCAAAATATCCGTTGAAGTTGAAGTACGTGACGGAAGGGGGTGACACAATGAATACTTCAACGCACAGCTGATTTCATTTGACAGAAGCTTTAAATTCAATTTGTTTCGGATATAGTGTAGAGCAGTTTGATATATTTTTTTGCAAAAATTCTTCCAGACGAGTTAATGGATTAACTTAACATAATTAACACACAATTTAATTTTTGTATTTTATTTAAGTTTTGCAATTACAAACCTTAATTATGTCCTGCAAAAAATTTTGTTGCCACTCAATTTAGGATTTTCTTTCTATTTTTTCTTGCGTCCTATGTTAATATCTTGAATAAGTTCATTATATTATTATTATTAAAACTTGTAAATACAAACCTTTGTTATTTTCCTGTGTGACTTCGACGAGAACTAACCTCAAACTCAACATCAACTTAAAATTCAAAAAAATTCTCTTGAAGTGTCACAATGTTCGATTGTCAACGCTGACGGAGAGAGAAAAGTTAAAAGTTGAGCTATTACATCCGTCGCGTGAGCGGCAGCGTTGGTCCACTCCCCATAAGAATACATGTATTGCTATGTATCTGTCAAAGTATAGATGACGCTGACGCTAGTAACGTATTCTATGTGCCGGGGCCTTTAGCCTCTTTATTAAATTTCTTTTTCAAATTTAAACAAAACTACAATATACTTCTTACTTTAAACTACGGTGCATGTGGGAAATATAGGAAAGGAATGTGGAAGATGGAAACTCGGACAAACAAGTCTCTCGGGCTACAGCAGCGGCAGCATGATCGTTGACAACTTTATCTTTGTCGATCCGTGGAGTCAACTGACTTTGCGCGCTATCTTGGATGATGTTCGGATGCGAATTTGCGGATTTGGCAAATTCCGTCACGTAGCGTTTTCGTTGCACTGGGATGATGATTCTCAATAAAATTTTGTGTTAACGCCTCCCCTCTCAATTTCCAACGTCCTCGTTGGAGTTTTTAGAAAAATGGTATCTTGCTTACCCTCGTTATTTTTTGGGGCTCTGTGTCGGTGATGTTAATCACCTCGGTTCCTGATGGTTCTGGTTCTTAGGTTTTCAGAGGCTGAGGATTGGTGGATGATGAATGGATGTTAAAAGAGATGTTGCTTTGAGGGACTTAACGCCTTTTTCTCCATTTGGTATTATTATGCAAATAATTGCCACAATACCAATAGACGAAAATTTTACTTGCAAGTATGCCCAAAGGCAATTTAAAAAAAAAAATCAAGAATAGCTTAGAGCACCTGCTAATGGTCAGTAAGTTAGATTTAAGAACTACTGTTATGATGAATGTAAGCTAGTTTTAAGTATTTTTCTAGAATTAAAATAAGATAACATTAGATATTTAATAAAATATGCCCAAAAAACAAAAAAAAAACCAATAGACGAAATACTTAAGTTAGTTATGAATCCTATTGTACTTGTAGAGCCAAGCAAATCTATTTTTTGGTATTATTAAGATGAAATTCCTTCAACATCTCAAGACTAAGTATTTCCTCGTGCCTTTCAAAGTTTGAGTCTTGTTGTAAAATGGCAGGTAGAGGTTTGTAAACAGTCGAATCTCCGCATGTAAAATTTATACCATTCACACTTACGGTATCATTTGTAATTTGAATGAGGAAGGTCCCACATATGTCACCGTATCTCTTCAACAGAAAGAATATGTGCGTTCGTTGTCCAAGTACATTGATAAGATTGGGATTGAAGGATTTGGGGAATACAATTGTCGTGCGAACTTGATTTTATGAATTTATGATTTTATTTTTATAACATATATCCAAATTGCTTATGCTATTACAATCATTATTATTTTTTACTTTATAAGTTTTATCCTTACATTCGCCGCCTGTACCGAAAACAGTACACGGTAAGCGTTTTAATAATTTTGTATAAATTCATTTCAATTTCAATTATAATCACCACGCCGCGTGTACCGTTATCAGTACACGATGCAAAAATTCCTCTAAACATCACTAAATAACATAAAACAATCATAAGGAGAATTAAAATTTAGAAAAAAAAAATTTAATTCGAAAAAACACGATGGCGTAGAAATGAAGCTAAGCGTGTGCTTTATTTATTTATATTGTATTTTGTCAGGTTTTATTAAAATTTTGTTACTTATATCTTACATATATATCTTTGGTATATTAATGGAAAATAGTAATGGGTTATTACTTGAAGCAATCTTTACATCGGAAAACTGAATCACCTCTTCGAGGTTAATTAACATATGTCCATTATCTTTAAAATGTTTCTTTATTAATTTGATTTCCTTGTTTGATAGTAAAAAAGAGTTTATCAAATCGCTCTTTGCCCATTGGATGGCATATTTTACGTTTAAGAGATCCTCTTTTATTATTTCTAGTTTAAATTTTAGAGCTAAAGTTATATCAACTTTATTACTATTAAATTTTCCAACAGGTTCTAAAACTTTATTGGATAGGTTTGAAATTTCGTTAATTTCATCGAAGGTCAACTTGTTAATTATTACTTATTTGTTGTTATTCTCAAGAACATTGTTTATCTTTTGTGTGATCAGCTACTAAGTCATCGTGATCAGGGGTCCCCGCGGAATCGAGCCTGGGACCTTCGAGACGTGTGTATCGCACTTCACCCACTACCCAATTCCGGCCACAATCCTTTCCAACAATTAAATAGCCTAATCTAAGAGACACTGTAAGTGAGTAAGAAGATTATTGCAAGGACTACTAAACCTTACTTTCACTAGAAACATTATTCCTTATGGTAAACCTTAATAGCAAACTTTAAGTATCATAGACTGACCCGCATAAATAGAGCTCCCTTTCTTAAGAGCAAGAAATTCTCTCTTCCAAAATGATAGTCCTGATGTAAATACTACCCAAGAAAACATAATCAGTTAGTTGGTTGAATTTCAAAACCAGTCCTTAGAAAAATGTTCACTTTCTTTCAAAGCAATCTAGCAGATCGTTGCTTTTAATGTGAGCACCCTTCAACAGTGTCTTTCCCCGAAAAAATACTGCGCGCTTAATCAACCGCCAACACGTCTTCAAAGCGTTCTCTATGTGCTATCACTTCATATGCTAACAAATGAAATATGTTTCTGACACGATAAATTTCCAGTCACTCAACAACTTCTGCACCCACAACGCCATATGGTGCGAATTCCTCTGCAGAAAGTGTGGCTGAGATTTGTTGACATCCGTTGTCGAACATAATTCTTATCACACCTCGCAGTCTACATCTGAAAACAATCTTCCTTAATTGCGTTATGACAGACTAATTGAAAATTTTCCGTTGCTATGATGAACGAATATCTTCACACTTTCATCGCCAGATAAGTTCCCGAATAAATCACCCTTTCCAATTCCAACCACACTCCGGGTGAATCGAAACCGCACGAATCGCAAACCGCCCGATTTTCACCTCAAACACACTCACACCTACCATTCTAAAAACAATATCCGGTTCTAATCACTCGCAATGACTTTTCCATTTCAGATCCAATCGTCGGTGTCGCCCCCGAGACATTCCACTTCACATGGTTACCTCAAGCTGAGCGGCTTCTTTTACCAGGAAATCGGCTTACAACAAAATCTCCATAAATGGTCCTTAAGGATATGCACGTACGTGAGAACCTCGCCATGGACAACCGTCATACAACTTTTACTTCCCGTCGCGGCTGCATGCTGTCGTTTACCACGCTTATCCTCCTAGGAGCGTTTTTCATCTGCACCCTGGTGGCGGTGAGCTTTATCATCTACAATTTTGCGACGTGTGCCCCTCTGGTGCCAGACGGAGAGGATATCGTGTGCACACAGCACAAGCCCCACCAGCGACCGGGCCAGAATACGAGTACGGCTTCGGGCGAGGATGAAATTGTCGGAAGCGGATTGGACAAAGATGTGCGTCTGCCCAGATCCGTGGTTCCGTTGGCGTACAATATCTCATTAATTCCGCAACTCTTCAACAACACCTTCAAGTTCGAGGGCGAGGTGCAAATAACCGTAAAGATTGCCGAAGATTGCTACAACATCACGATGCATGTCACCGAGCTGAAAATTGCGAAGGAAGACGTCGCCGTGCGGCGGGTAGTTGAGACGGGCGTCCCAGAGGCGGGCGATGGCCTGCGGATACGGAAGCAGCATTTCGTCGAAGCGAAGCAGTTTTTTATCATTGAATTTGACGAGAAGCTGCAAAAGGACACTCTGTATCAGATAAGGATCAAGTTCTACGGGGACATACTGGACTATTTGCAAGGATTCTATCGCAGCTCGTATCAAGTGGGAAACGAAACAAGGTGAGCGGCCCTGCATAGAGTGGTTGTTGATGTTATCTCGAGGCCAACGGTAATTGTATTTCCTTCCTCGCAGGTGGTTAGCCTCGACGCAGTTCCAGCCCACAGATGCCAGGAGAGCGTTTCCTTGTTTTGATGAGCCAGCACTAAAGGCTAAGTTCACGTTGAACATCGCACGCCCGCTGAACATGTCATCGATATCGAACATGCCGAAGCGCAAGAGAACACCAAAGAGTGTGTAAGTACACAGTCAACTTGTTGTGTTTTGGTTGCAAGCGGTGTGGCCGTTTTACGTGATTGAGTGAGTTTTGTTTGACTTGAGTGCATTTCTCTTTCAGCGACAATCTTCCCGGGTATGTGTGGGACAACTACGAGCAATCGGTACCGATGTCCACATACTTGGTGGCATATATCGTATCTGACTTTGCCAGCCTGAGCAAGGAGAGCTTTTCGGTGTGGGCTCGTTCAGATGCCATACAGTCGGCACAGTATGCGCTCACAGTGGGACCAAAGATACTGAAATTTCTCGAGAAATACTTCAATATTTCATACCCCCTGCCGAAAATGGACTTGATTGCCCTGCCGGACTTCCACGCTGGAGCCATGGAAAATTGGGGCTTAATCACATTTAGGGAGACCTCGATGCTGTACGAGGAAGGAGTGTCTCCAACCACAAACAAACAGCGCATCGCCTCTGTCGTCGGCCACGAATTGGCGCACCAGTGGTTCGGAAATCTGGTGACACCCACTTGGTGGACTGACATTTGGCTGAATGAGGGATTCGCCAGCTACATGGAGTACCTGACAGTGGATGCTATAGAGCCCGAGTGGAAAACTATGGACCAGTTCGTTGTAACTGAATTGCAAAACGTTTTCCACTTGGATGCGTTCTCCTCGTCGCACAAGATTTCTGTTGAGGTGGCGAACCCTGACGAAATCAATGAAATTTTTGACAAAATCTCATACACCAAGGGCTCCACAATTATTCGCATGATGAGCCACTTCCTGACGTCAGATGTATTCCGACTAGGACTGACGAAGTACCTTCAAGAAATGTAAGTGCACTTGGTGCAAATTAATGTTCTTCTCACATCATCCTTCTCTCGCGTCGCTCTCAGGGCATACAGCGCTGCAGAACAGGATGATCTCTGGAGATTTCTCACCCGCGAAGCAAATCAACATGGTTTGCTGGACAATTCAACAACTGTCAAGGAAATCATGGACACTTGGACCTTGCAGATGGGCTTCCCTGTGGTGACAGTGAGCAAGAAACCGAACTCCTTCACAATCCAGTTGGAGCAGCAAAAGTTCGTTTATGTAAACGAAAGCAACGAAGTGGACCATGAATCTGATTCTCTGTGGTGGATTCCGATCACCTACACAACGTCCACCGAGCTACAGTTTGCGAGCACCCGACCGGTAGCCTGGATACCGAAGACAAGGACTTTCGAAATTGATAGCAAGAACCTATCAACAGCCGACTGGTACATCTTTAACATTCAACAGACGGGCTACTATCGAGTGAACTACGACGCCGATAACTGGGCGGCTATTACAAAGCACCTCATACAGCCAAACAAATTTAAGGAGATACCGCCAGCTAACCGCGCGCAACTGATCGATGACGCAATGAATTTGGCTAGAGCAGGCCTCATCAGCTATGACATCGCCTTAAACTTGACCACTTATCTGGTGCACGAAGATGACCATGTTCCATGGAAGGCGGCCATTGTGGCGTTCAACTTTATCGATTCTATGTTCGTTCGCGAAGGAGACTATCACCTCTTGAAGGTTCGTTTTAAATCTCCTTCTCCCTTCTTGTCTCATGTGTCTCATCTCCTTATAGAACTACCTCTTGGAGCTGCTGGATTCGGTGTACAACCAAGTGGGATTTACTGATAAGGTCGACGAAACAGATATGCTCCTCCTTTGGAAGCGCAGCGAAATCTTAAACACTGCATGCCACCTAGGACACACGAAATGCATAAACGAATGCAGTAGACATTTCCAGAACTGGATACAAGACCCAAATCCAGACATGAATAATCCGTAAGTGAATTATTCTAAAAACTTTGAAGAAAACCTGCAGAAACATTTTTCATTTACAGAATTCCACCGAATTTACGTAACATCGTCTACTGCACGGCAATACAATACGGAACAGAGGCCGAGTGGAATTTCGCATTCGAACGTTATCTGAATTCAAAGGTTTCCAGTGAACAGGAAGTTCTTCTGAGTGCCCTCGGTTGCTCGAAAGAGCCATGGATTCTGTCCAGATACCTCCGCAGGTCCATCGCTGGAGATGGAATTCGCAAACAAGATGTCTACCGTGTGTTTGCTGCAGTTTCAAACAACGTAGTAGGACAACAAATCGCCTTCGATTACGTTCGAAATCACTGGAGCAAAATTCTAAGCTAGTGAGTATAACCTCGGTAGCACTAAGAAAATTTCACAAACTTTATTTACATCATCCACAGCTTGGGCAAGTCAATGTCCAATCTTAACCTGATCATCAAGTTTCCCACGAAACTTATGAACACGAAATTCCTTCTCAACGACCTCAAAAGCTTCGTGAAGAATGACCTTAAGGAGACGGGCCGCTCGAGTCAGCAGGCTATAGAACAAGTTCAAATTAACGTCGATTGGATGGATCGAAATTACAACACCATTGTGGAGTGGCTGAAAAAGCAGCCGATCAACAAGAGTTAAGAGCTCCACTGCGACGAGCACTGCGCGTAGTTCTTTTAAAACAAAGACTGGCTTATAACACGCTTTGTTTTCTGTCCTGTTTAATTAATGTTTTCTTTAGTTTTTACTGGTCAGTTCTGTACCTGTGTGGAATTGAACGCAAAAAGGCCAAATTACAAAATACCAAAATACGCCAGTGGGTGTCTTCGTTTTAAGTCTAACACTCTAATTTTACAATTTTTATTCAAAAGTGTATCTGCTGTAAATATTGATAGGAGGATACATATTTTAGATCATAGCATATTTTTAAGAAAGAGAACGTTCTAATTTTAATTAGCACAAAGCTAGAAGCTGGAACATTGCATTTCACGTTTTATTTGTTTTTGCCGTAAAGAGTTTTCATGAGCATATTGTATACATTGAGAGTACGTTTAGCATTTAATTGTATTAATTGTAGGAGTTGTGTACTTAAAATAAATAAATACAAATTTAAAACATTGACGTTTTCTGAATATTGTTTTCAGTGTAGGTCAGAGCCTTGCTGTGTTGGAGTTGACCCTCTAACTACATGTCCTAGCCTTATCGTTAGAAGCGCTTTATTTCAAGAAGCTTACTCAGGCATAAGGCTTTTTGGGAGATCTGGTCCTGTCAGCTATTTCCCCGAGCATCGGCCAGTTCTGTCCGAAGCGATAGTCCGCCGAGCGGGAACGGCACTTCTTCACGACTTCGACAAGTCGTCTCTGTGTCCTGAAATCGAACGTGCATGGGCTTCAATTCCGCGTCTATGTGCAACTTAAATCCTTCTTTTTTTGGAGGTTTTTTTTGAGGTTGGTCTTTCGAAGGGATTTCAGCAATTATTTCTGTGATAGAGAGCCTAGGTTTTCAGTCCACACTCCATCAACACCAAACAGCCGCCAGCTGATTCGAGCAAAGGCGGGAACTTGATAGAGGAAATGGTCTGAGGGTTCTTAACCTTCTCTACAGGCGTACCATCATTAAGCCCGAGCATACTTAAGTGTTTATTGCCTATCTAGATGTAATGTTCCCACAACACTTCGTGTCCACACATATTGTGACTATTGGATGTTAAGATTTATTTTTTTAATTATTTCTTTCATATATTGCATTGACATTCATGAAAACAATAAAACTATGTGTGAAAACGTAGTAGGTATGCATTGCAGCAAGTCTATTATGACTACTGGACGAGGAAGGGAAGTAAAAGCTAAAAATACGAGAGAAAGCAGTGCAAAACAGACAGTACCTTCCACCTTGCCAACAAGAAAATAATGTCAAAATCATAAAAGAATTGAGAATGGAATTGTACTGCTCACGCAGAAAATTCAATTTTCGTCTTGAGGATCCGTTCTATTTCTTCCCCACTAAATGTGCCCTGAAACTGCCGACACAACGTTGTAAGCACAACACGTCTCAACAGGGACCTAGCAAATGTGAAGTATCTCGTATGTACTCCAAGAAGTCGTCTGCAGTCTTTTCTCTTTAGAGATAACACAAAAACTTAAGTTCTAGAGCATTAGACGGCCTGAATCCTGGAGAGTTACCCATCACTGGTTGTTGTAGGAAGACCCAACCGTCAAAGGAAACCCTAACCAAAGACGCGCTAAGTCTCAAGATGCCTTGTTTGATCCTTGCCTAGCAAGTTCATCTGTAGTCTCATTTCCCAATTCGAAACGTCTCCTCAAGTTTTTTGTGTTCTTACGGAAAAATTTAATTCCTTTTTCTTTCTTTTGAAGTTCAGTCTCTTAAAGTGAATGCGAAGCTGTATAACTCCTCAACCGAAATCGCATCAGTGTGTTTGCGCGGTCGGACTTTGATTTATTCATATCGCAATAGGTCGACTGCAGTTCTCGGACCTCTGCATCGTTCGTAAGAACTTGCAAGGCTCTTTCTTTCTCTGTCCTGCGTTTGATATTTTAGTATTTGTTCTTTTTTTTATTTACAAGCAAGCAAATAAAATAAAATTCTTTTCATTTTGCCCACATAAAGTACACATTTTTTGTGTTAACAACAAGGTCAAGGCAAATATCCTAGTTAAATGTATACAATTCCAATTTGAAAAATTTAGCAATTCGCTGTTTGTCACATCAACCCCCTAACTCGATAAGAAGTGTCAAAATCCGACCGTATTTTGTTAAAACAATCTACATATTTTAAAAAACTTGTTTAGTGTTTGTTTATTCTTTTGGAAACAACAAGAAAACCGGTCTGAGTGACCTATAAAACGTCTTCTCTTTCTTTACTCGTTCCATAATACATTTTTGAATTAATATAACTCGTCTTTTAAATTGAAAAAATTCTAGAGAAAGGCTGAACACCGCCGATCATTTCAAATTAGAAACGTCAACAATAACAGCTGACTCCTGTAATTGATCTGTCACTTTATAACTGAAATACAACATCCATATCATTTGTTTTAATCACAGGAATGCATTGAAATCTAGTAAAATGGATCTACCTTGTATTTATGTAACCGTGGGAACAACAAAATTTGATGCTTTGATAAAAGAACTATTTACTCCCGAAGTTTTAGCTGCACTCAAAAGCAGAGGGTGTAAAAAACTCATAATTCAATATGGTAATGGAGAACCTCCTGCGGACGAGTTGGCTCAACCACACGAAATTGAAGTGGATGCATACAAATTTAAATTCGGTCCAATGAGAGAAGATATTATTGCATCTGATTTAACAATTGGACATGCTGGCGCTGGGACATGTATGGATATTTTAAAGTACGGGAAACCCGGCCTCTTGGTTGTAAATGAAACCCTTATGGATAATCATCAAGCGGAATTAGCCGAGCAACTGACAAGAGATGGTTACATATTTCAATGCAGTTTGACTTCTCTGGCGGAAAGTTTGATTTCATTGAATGTTGAGAAAATAGTTCCATATGAAAGAAGCAATGGAATGCCTAGATTTATTTCACATCTAATAGACTTAATGGAAAAGTGATTTTTTTATAAAACATATTTTATATTTTCTATGTTTGCCCATACACATTCAATTTGAAACAAAAATGTGTGATGTGACTTGACATTGTCAAATGTGTAATGTAAAATAATAAATGTGATAAAACTTTGTCTTATATAAAATAAATTCAGAATATTCGATATTTGTGTTATAATGTTTAAGAAACATGATTTGAAATTTCTGCAACTTAGAGTGTGTTATGAATATGTCTTAAGTATTGTTAATTTTCTTCCACATTAAATTTGTCTGGATCCATAAGCCCATTTGGATAAAGGTTCTGAAACCGTTCCAATATTCCAGGGACATATAGTTTATGAAGCACATCAAATTAAATGCCTAATGTATCTTGCGCTAGAGTTATACCTCAGAAGAATGGCTACAATAACTAGCAAATTATTTCTTCTAGCAATTTTTTCCTTCCTTCCTTTACGCGCATATTCGAAGCTCATTTAAAACGCTCTCACAGTAAAAGTGTTCCCGGTCTACAGGTGAATACTAAATGACATAATTTGCTCAAACAAAATGAATAAAATGCACCCTCACGATGACATCAAATGATTTCCTAAGAAAAGTATCTAATTCGTCACCGATGCCGAAACTTGCTTACATTTCATGAAACGGAATGCATATTGATCGTCTTATGTGAGTCATTCAAAGTGGGTTGAGATCAGTTGAGACAGCAAGAAAGTAGTTACAGACGCAGTCATAATCCGTCTCGTTATTCTACTCTTGACGTCACGCAATCATTTTATTTGCGTATAAATTGTTCACTTCCTCTTTTCACGTTTGCGTACCGTTTCCCTGTCGCAGATAAGAAGTTGACCTCTGCAAAACAATATTTTCACAGCTGAAGGTCGAATAAGTGATTGAGCTGATTATCCAAATCATCCCTTTCAGTTGACACCCAAAATCAAAGTCTGTATTTCCTACTACTGAATAAATATTTGTTTGTGTATTTAACAACATCGAAGCTTTACAATTCGAACAATTTAAACCATACATATGCATATAAACACTGGAGTTTCTATGCATTGAGGGGATATTTTATTTAAAATCAATATCCTAGGATCATGGTCTTGTAGAGGCATTTGCTAAATGCTTTGTCTTCTGCAGTTTACTTAGCCTTGCCCTGGGCGGCAACGGCAGCCATAGCCTTCTTAACTGTCTCCTCGTCGCCCAAGAATTGCATAGACACAACTGGCTTGAAATTCTCATCCAGTTCGTAGACGAATGGAATGCCAGTGGGCAAATTCAATTCCATGATAGCAGCATCAGATAGATCTGTTAAAAGGAAATTAAGTAAATGGTGAAAGAATGTGATGTTTGCGTTAGTACTTACTGTCCAAATGCTTCACGATGCCTCGCAAGCTGTTACCGTGGGCAGCGATTATGATCTTCTTGCCCTCTTTCAGTTGTGGAATGATAACGTCGTTCCAGTATGGCAGAGTACGCGCAATGGTGAGTTTCAGTGATTCGAACATGGGGAACTCGTTGAGTGCTGGTCCTTCGGCATAACGTGGATCTTTCACAATGTTATCGTAGTACGGGTGATCGGGCTCCATGGGTGGTGGTGGGATGTCGAAGCTACGTCTCCAGATTTGGACTTGCTCTTCGCCGTATTTGGCAGCAGTTTCAGCCTTATTGAGACCAGTTAAACCACCATAGTGGCGCTCGTTTAGTCTCCATGTCTTGTTTACTGGAATATCAGCTTGGCCTGACTCTTGCAGAATATTTTTCAGTGTGACCTGAGCACGGGTCAGGACCGAAGTATGTGCAACATCGAACTTAAGACCAGCTTCTTTGACCGCTTTACCAGCAGCGACAGCCTCTTGTTGTCCTAAATTCAAAAATAAATTCTTTTTATATATAGATTTATAAAAATGGGGCCAATTCAAAATTCCTTACCCTTCTCACTCAAGTTGGCATCAAACCAACCGCAGAAAAGATTTTTTTGGTTCCATTCGGATTCACCGTGACGGACCATAACAATCTTGTACTTTCCTGCCATATTTAGTATTTGCTGTATTTTCCTGAAGAGAGCCAACTGAAATATAAACTTATCAGCGAACAGAGACCAACTTTCGGTTTCAAATTCTGGAGACCAACAAAATCTACTTGTGCAACTTTTGACCTCAAAATGACACCGACAAGGTTATTTCGAACGAAAAGTAATGCCAAACTACTTCAAAAGTTATTCGAAAATTCAATTGATTTTCCTTATCAGCTGTGAGCTTGAACGTTTTGAATTCTAATTTCAAACACTCCTTCCCCTTTACACAATAACGAGGAAAACACTCTTGGCTTTGAAACAAGATATCCTTAATGCTGTCCATCTTTACATTTTAAATATCCACTCTTCTGGCGGGTTGTTTGAAATGCTTACGTGCTGCTCATAAATCCATATGCTCGCATAACAGATGTTTCCTCCATTCTTGTACTGTATATTGTTTTTTTTAAAGAGCTTTCGACGACAGTGAGGTACTGGCAGCACTTTATTGACAGCAGCAGCTGTGATGACAACAAAGTAAAACTTTTTTATTTATGTCGACTTCGTTTTGTTAAACAAAATATACATTGTTTGTGCATCGCAACAAAGCGAATCTAACTTTCGGCAACAATGGACGCAGGTGTAGCAGCGACAACAAACTGGAATCTTACAGCCGGTCAGAGTGTCTCAAATGTGATTCAAACAAAAATACAAAAGACAGAGTCTTTCGTCAAGTGAGTATTCCTTAACAGATTCTAGGACTCGTTACAAATTAATTCTCTATTTTGTGCAGGCCGGATTTAGATGAACTGCTTTTTGCTGACCGCGCCATTCTTCTCAGCAGAGCAGACTCGACTGAAGCAAATTGTGAGTTCACAATTCGCGTGTTCCCTAAGTACAAAATCGATTCCTTGTCCATGGTGTGTTCATCGCCCAAAGTAGAAGTCTTTTGTAGAGAACAGTGCGAATACGTCGAAACAATATATGGCGAAATACTGGATGATGGCAACGAAAACTTCCGGTACGATATCCAAATTCTTAAGTCAGGAGTGCGGAACTTAATGCTTAGGGTATGTACTCAAACGTATTCGACGGAAGGTAGTCATGAAGGGAACAATCAAACGTCTTTCAGCTTTTATCAAACTCAAATGAAGTATGCATTTACGGAATACAAATGAACATTGCTCCAAATCCAGATGGAATCTCAACGCTTCTACAAAACAACATAAACTTGGATAACGTAAAAGAAATGCTGAATAATTCGAATCATAAGCTCTCGCCAAGTGCAGAGAAGTGCAAAACATTCTTGGAAACGTACAAAAAATCTGTGAGCTCGGGAATTGGAGGACCAAATGTAAGCATGCTGGACCAATTTAAGAGAAGTATGTGCTTGGGTGGAGAGCTAGGAGCTGGAGCTGCAGCCGTACAAATCGATAAGGATACAAATTTAACCGTCCTAGAAAATTATATTGATGCAAGAATACAGCAGGCCGAGAGCCGTATTTTAGAGAGACTGAACCTATTTGAGAATGCTCAAAATGAAAAACTTAATCACATACTAAGGTTGCTGGAAAGCAAAACATTTGGAAACAAAAGCTAGGATAAATAAATTTTAAATGTAGACCAAATTTTGTATTTTCATTTGAAATTTTCACCGATGACATCATAAGAACTAGAAAAGCTATGCGCATGTATCGCATACATATGGTTTAACAAAAACTAAGTCTTTGGGTTTTAATAACTTCACTAGGGGATTGGCTGAAAGACTTCCTGAACACATGATGTTATGAGAGGTCAAGAACCTTGCCATCGGCAATGCGTAAGTTTTTTTGTGACCTGAACAACGAACTCGTTATTAGTCATGCAACTATATCGAACAAATATTCGAGAACCAGTACAGCGTTAGTTGAGCGCTCAATTACAATGGAATCATAAAAAATAAATTATCAGCTAAACATGTTACTTGTGATAAAGGAAATATATGTGTGGCATGTTAGAAAAATAGGAACTGGAATATTAATTCATTGCAACAGCTAATAATGATATCAGACAAGCCTGCCGTTTTTTTTGGGAATGGCTAATTTGTTTTTAAACTTAAATTAGGTATTAGCCCAGAAAAATAACAATTAAGTTTTCACACTCTAATTTCTTGGATAAAATTTAGAAGATTATTGTTTTCATGTGAGTGCATAATTATTATCCTAAAACAAGTTACTGCCTCCAAATTAGATTTACCTTAGACTCGTATTTCCTTACTGTGAGTTGCCTAAAACATATTTTCTGTCATTTGTGTACCACTGATACCCGTCACCCAAACAATTCACAGTAGAATCCAAATGCCAACAAATTTTCTTTTGTTCACAATTTCACTTCAGTTCGATTCCATTTCTTCCGTGTTGTAGACGTAAGTGAATCATCTCTCATTAATTTTGCAATTTGCTATTTTTTCTTAACTTTTTGCACTGAAAAAAAATGTGCTAATCGTAGTGGAGTAAAGTATTTGATTAGTCTGTTTAAAACCTTTCCAGATTTCAGTTTGCGTGCGTTTTAAAGGACCTTGCAAAACCAATTGTTATCGATTTTTCGCCATTTCATTGATTTTTTTCCTCATTTGTTCAACGTTAACAGACCATCGTATCTTTTAATGAAAATAATAGTGACTCACGAACAGACTGTTGTTGTAAATTAGATTCCTTACAGTTTTTGCTTGATTGATTCCAGGCAAATTACACATCCAATTGCATGCGGAAAAAGATGAACTTTCTCCATTCACGATGCATCTCTCTGCCACCGATGCTTGGGCTCTTAATTCATGTGAAAGAAGAAAAATTCATTTGGGTACAATGAAAGCATATGTGTGTGCAGCTCGCCAAATCATTTACGTTGGCAAAAATAATTTCTGCAAAATGATTTCGAAATCAATGGCCAAGATCATTTCCAAAGTGGATCAAATCGGTGACCCCCCAGTGCTGTATATTTGAAGATTGGGTCATCGTGCTGGTGCAATATTAAATTGAACATTGGACTGTGACTTTGGCGATAAATAAATCAGTTGTCGGTTGAAAATGTGCATTCGTGACAGTTGTGTTAGAAAGTAATTTATTTTCGCTTTGTTAGTCAGTTGCAATCTGGCATCTGGGGCTACCATACGAGTATCTGATTACTCCTCATTTTGCCTCGGGAAGGTCTGAGATTTGGTTAAAAACAATAGTTCCCAGCAGGAAACACTTGTAAATGAGTGGCGAAAGAACCAGAAACTCTGCATTTAACAACGCAAGTTGTAATGCATTGAAATCTTTCGTGACCGGCTTTTTTAGTGCAATATGCTTGCTGAGAACTGCAATATGTTCTCAGAACTCAATTCAGACTAATCTGTGACTGACTGCCTAATCGAAAAGAAATTCAATATCAACAAGACTGTCTTGAATTCCATTCTCATCACACTTCAGTTGCACGGCGTGATTTAAAATTTGTTTGGATTTTTCGTTGTCTTTTAATAACTTTTGTTGCATTTTAGGCTTCCACGTTATTATTCTTTGTTCCTTCAAGTTCCTTAATGTCGTGGAAATATTTTTAAAAAAATTAAACTTTTCTGTAGTTTACTCCGAGTAAGTTGATTGGCAAGAATGTTATCGATCTTCTTAACTAAAAATAATAAACGAATAAATTTGTAGACATTTTGGCTATTAGTTATTTATAACAGAGCAAACGCTGCTGATAAACAAATCGATGTACCGGATATTAAAAACTTCAAGGAAATATTGTAGATCTTTGACAAAGACAAAATATAGTAAAATTGATTTCGTACAATGGTATTCGATTAGATTTTATGATGCAACTTCCGCAGCAGCGTCAATACTGAAATTAAGTGAAATATATCAATTTATAGAAATCATTATAGAGGACCTTAAGTTTAAGCATGGTGCATAAGCTTTTTTGTATTTGATTATGCACACTAAGCCTTATGGGTGTGGTTTCACCGAAATCATATTGTCTTATACTGCCATTATATTGTTTAAAATTATGGGAGGTTTAGCAACAATTCACGAAGGAGCAGGGCTCGGGTTTCGTTGATATTCGTTCCGGTTTTCCTCACTAGAAAAGTTTACTGCTTTGTAAGTTTTGTGAGATCATGAAAGAAATGTTAAATGTTCTTCTCAGGTGTGAAATAGAATCTGGAATATATAAAATTCGGCACAACCAGCTGCTGGCTATAAAATCTTCATAGCTTCTGTTTTTTTTTGTGTGTGCACGTTTTTCTCAGCTGATATCTTTCACAATGACTTAGCAGCCGGCAAATTCTGAAAAGAAATTCTGATTTGTGCGTTTATGTTAATTGTATGTGTTGAGTATATCAAATTTCAATTTGCATATGTAAAAAGATTCTTGTTACATGTTCTATGTTATAATATTCGATAGTATACATGTGTATATGTAAAATTAAATATATGTATGTATATCTACTTCAAACCGGAAATATCATGCTTGTCAAATATGGTGATAAAGTTAATAAACAGTTCAAGCATACGAATCAAGCGTGGTCTTGGGGACTCTGTCATTTAATTACCTCTTGTATTCAAAAATACGGCAATTGACAAATTGATTCTTTGGTTGATTACGTTAATGGCTCTGTCCTATTTAATGAGTAAAGGCATACGAATCTGTTTAGTAGCTCAAAAATTTTGCTTCATATTGTAAATTTCCATCCTTTATGATAAGATTTACTTTGAGTTTCTTCCTTTTACTTCATGATTCATTATCGTTGCATCCGTTTCTGGCTCGCAGTTGGAAGCATTTTTGTAAGAACGTGCGCAATTATTCTTAATACCTTTCAAGAATAATGTTGAAAAAAGACGCATGATTTCGTGTCAGCTTGGCCGTTATTATAAATTCCAAACATCTGCTGTTGTATTGTGTTAAATTGCAAATTATCTTGTAAGGGGTTTAGGAACATTTAGGTCTGGCAAAGCTACTGATAAGGCGGGGACAATTTCGACTGTAATTTGCATGTAACATACGGAGCCCTCGAACTGTAAAATATCCGTGACTAATAAGATTGCCATACAAATTTTTGTAAATGGGATGGATTTTTCTTACGCATACAATATATCTAGGTTGCTGAAGGCGCATTTTCTATTCTCCTTTTTCTAGAAAATATGTGCGTGTGACTGATATTTTGCTTGTTTTCTTCATATGTTGCATTTAATACAACAAATATCAAGTCATCGAAGATGAATATAAGTGTTCAGCAACAAAACATATCACTGACGCTGTTGTATCTACCGTTTAACTGGCAGCCTCCATTAAAGACAAAGAAGAAAGTCTTCTATTCTCCTTTAGTAATTGTTTACTTAATGTATCCATTTCTTTTTAACGTTTATCATAAAAATGAAATGTGAATTGTGTAAATTATTTACAAAAACAAACAAGACTTTGTTATCTACCTGCCGTCTTATCAAATGTGATTGTCAGGCGGAAATGTGATCATGTTACAAAAGCATCAGAAAAAACTTATTGATTTTCAGATCCTCGTATGTAAGTGTTTAATCAAAGATAAATCTTAACATTTTATTTCTGAGTCGCACTCCTCATATTTAAGAATGAGGGAACTGTTTAAACATCACATCGACCTGAATGAATTTTCTTCTGGTGGCCTTAACAGGTTAGTGCAGGTCCAAGTCACACTGTATACATATGTGCGATCGATTTACTAAGGAATAGGGAAATGATCCTTCGCATGGTTGCTTCATTAAAGTAATTTAACGCCTTTCTATTATTTTCTTTGAGTCTGTGAAGATACTGGTCTATACCAAATGCCGACATGACGACGATTAACCCCGACCCAATATTGAAGGTAAAGTAGCTGGAAATTGCAATTTTAAAAACAGACTATCGTGTCAGCTCCATTTCTTAGTTTTAATTAGATTATCAAAATATCTTATATAATGCGGAAAACGTTAGTAAGTCTTCAATTATTCAAAACTAGTCCTATTCTGTTATAGTAGGAATAGACATTTTGTCTTTGTCACGCATCGCATTCTTCTTAAATACTTCTTATAGAAAGTTAGGAAAGTTTAAACACAATCTGCTTTCAAAAATTAACGAAACGAATTGTGAACATAAAACTTTTTCATCTTTGAATCCCAATTGTGTTTAATGTAAATGAAATGGCTGCCCGTTTCTCTGATTAATTTCTAATAAGTCATAAACACCTCTATCTTGTTCCTTTCAATCCGACAACTGCAAATCGTTCCACTCTTATCTTTTCATTATGTTTCCGTCCGTAATAAGCTGCGGCGGCAAGTCTAGTGGGCTGTTTAAAAATAACCAGTGTATGAGCTCGATTCTTTGCACTGTCATAAATCCAATCAATCATCTACGGTCGCCAATATTTTATTTTTATTTTTATCGAAAGTTTATTAATTGGGAGCACGAATTTCTAGTGCATTAAGCACGAATTCCTAGTGCAAAAATGGGAATGAGGTTGGCCCTTCGACCGACTTTTGAATGAATTACTCTCGTACGCTGATCCGTTTCTCCAAATCCAGAACATTATTCATGTTACTGTATGTGTTGTGTGTTGAATACGGCTTTAATTTTACCGTTTGGCCATTCTTTGAACTCGAAATGACCCTCTTTTGGTCATAACGAATATCATAAAGAGAAGTTACATATGACTTGGATTAATGTTGCTTGCTTCGGGATCAATGGATAATTGCTGCTAATGCATTTGGTTAGCACAGCACCACGTTTCTTCTTCACGAGTGACACTCGAGTCTCTCGCTTCACTGTAATTTGAAGTGACTCAACCGAATCGAAATTCGCTCACTCTAAAGCATCCAATTGTCACATGTGACAACTAATTAATTGGTAAAAGTCTATTAATTGAACATATGTAAAGCCGAACAACGGCCTATTTTCAGACTAAAAGTATTCCGTGACTTTTTGGGGGCGTATGTGTGGGCTGCGATGTTGCACGTGATGTTTCTAGATAACCGGCTTAGAAGATAATAAGCAATTTGTATGCTAATAAGTTGATTCAATACTATTTATTGGTTAAAAGTCAATAACAATTTTCTTTCATGGATACAATGCTTGCATTTATATCAATGTTTACGCATACGCTCCTCATTTGTTTGAGCTAATGTCTTTTACAAACATTGTTTCGGGGACAGATGGGATAGACATATTGCATAATATATAATTTTCGTGCAGATCTTTGAGATTTGAGATATTTTTTTATGTGCTTGCCTGAACAGTTTGTCGCAGAACAAAAAATGCTTCTAATAGATGATGTCGTTTGAAATTTATTTAATTTAAACTTCCGGTGAATAATCTACAAAATTTATATGATGAGTGATTTCTGTTTGAAAATTTAACTCAAACAACCGAAGGGGAAAGGTACATGTGGATAAATGTGAACGGGTAGATCCTGCGACTATTTGGTGTGCATGCGTTATCAAATCGAAGTAATTTTACATTTTTTTTATGTAAATAATTAAAAATGAATTTATTCTATTATAACAAAACATGAACACGGTAAATGAAGTTGATAGAAAAATGTGCTGGCATATGTGCTTGCAGAATATTCAAAACAAGATAAACATCTATGCCAATAACCATCTGGCTGGTAACGATCCTGGAGATAACCCATTCCCTGCTAAGTTTAAGCCAAGGAGAAGAAAAACTATAAATAGCATCACATGCAATCATATCGCCTGCATACGAGGCGAGTAATTTAGAAGCTATAGGGATAAAGAAGAAATACGATATACCAAACAGCTGGGTTGCGAGTGTCCTCCTCAGGCAGTTCTAAGACAAAAACTTGTACGCAACATATCTCCGGTTCGTCTGACCACAACAACATGAAAATTAATCCCGAATTTTTTATTTAAATAAGGGAAGTCCTTGTCACATTAAACATAGACTTTCAAGTTTTTTTTTATCTTTGTGGCGAACTTTAAGTTAAACATATAATATGACTAGCTATAGTCAAATGTTAATTTTTTCTCGAATTTATCAGGGCAGAAATGTGGTCGCCGTGGCGTAGTGGGTAGAGTGCGACGCTCACACGCCGAAGGGTCTAGGTTCGACTCCCAGCTCAACACCAATTTTTCGAATTTTTCACGGCACCACCTCTTTCGAGCTGCTGACAATACTCAAAGAGTAATAACTGTCTAAGAAAGCTTCTCAAATTCCGCCGTTCGGTGTCGGCAAAAAACTGTAGGTCCCTTATACTCGTGAGAGAGCACGCACAACACGAGTAGTTGATGAGCAAGCTAGGCCCCTTTGGACTGTAGCGCCAACAATTATTATTATTATTAGAAATAAGAACGATCACACAGAAACATTTTTTTGTAAATTTTGCCCTGAACAGCACAATTGAGATTCTTTAAAAAGATTCAAGGAAAAAAGCACTGGTTAAAGTACGTTTGCATAAAAAACATGAAAGTCTAATCTAAATCTACGCTGAAAAAGTTTCTCTATACTCTCCTTCAGCGTGCTAGTGTCACACAAGAGGAATTTTAACATTTTTTCTAACGACAATTAATATTCTGTGTTTTGCCGGCAGCTCAAAATAAGTGGTGATGTGAGTACAATTTAAGCGGTCTGCTTAGAAATTAAACACAAAGATCGGTGAACTGACACACTTAACCAAAACAGCACGGCTATCATAATCAATTTCGAATACAAAATCGGAATAATTTTCTAAACTCTTTATTATCATATTTGTGGTTAAGCCTTCTTTTAAATGTCCTTCTGTAGGTCTAAGTTGGTTATTCTAAAAACGGTTGTTCTAAAAACTGAGTGTCCGTAAAAATGTTTATTTTCCCACAAATATTAATGAATCAAAACTTGACGTTTTATTGTTGGTTCTTTCGTACCAAACTAAAAGTGGAAAAAAATTGTCTTGCTTGCTACCGAGCCTATCTAAGCTTTCGTATAGAATTTCGCAACTTGCTGTATAGTTAACCAGCTCATCTTTATCATTCCTTTAAAACTTCTGGGAACGTAATAAATTTGACGGCGAAGTGAGTTGTTGTTGTGTTAGGAATATTGGATGTCGGCAGTTTGTTATTCACTGGAGATGCATGATATTTCTCCATTTCTAATTTTTTATTCAGATCTAGAGTACAATCAGACGGCTTATATACAAGACGATTCAATTGGTTTTGTCGCCACTGATAATACATGTCATCGTAAGGGTTACACTCAATATCATTGTACGATGGTCTTTTGTCCTTTTCTTTACATGAAATTTCAGTCGACTGAGAATTTACTTCGGCAAGATGCCTTTCGATACTCTGCTGTAAAGCCGTCCTATCAATTTTGAATTTCCCTGAAATTTTTCTTAGTCTTGGAATCATCTGGCAAATCGACGATATTCTCGATTCAAGGTGACTTATTCGTTGTTCCAATATTGAAAAGTTTTCCTTCAGCACGATTTGCTCTCTGTTAGCTTCAGAATCTGCAAGATGTATGGTCACTTCTATGTTGTCTCTTTGACTACACGAACTGTTTCTTGTAGGTGGTTTTCCTTCCATGCACTGACTGATTATCTCCGAGAGCTCATCTCGCTTGATGCAACTTTCTATATTCGTGTCCAAAGCACTGAAGCATGCTTCAACTTCTCGTCGCACCAACTCCGTCAAAGAGTTCGACTTTTCATTAGAACTCATTGGATTATCAGTACCCTTGAATTCCATTAAAGCAATTTTAATTTCACTTGTTAGTGGTATCAGACGCGTTCGATGTGGTTTCAATGTGAAAAGGTTTGTTTCCATAAAATATGAAAAGGTTGTAATTTTTGTTTTTTTTCTTTTTGGATTTAAATTGTTTTTGACTTGAAATTTATGCTGATTAAAAAAATTTGATTAAAATATACTTTTTGACATTACAGCTAATTATTACTTCAGTTTGTTTTAGCTATATTCCACACAGTGCTATTTTTAAAAGTGGCTTTTCCTTTCAGACGTACAAAGCACTAACTCCCAATCAAACTCCCAATCTTTCCGCTTGCTTTCCTTTATTATTCAAAAGAGGTGAAGGTAAAAACCACACAAAAGCATAAGCTTTTCGTAATCAAAACTGTTTATGACACACAAACGCGCTGTAGTTTCCAAGAAACACACAGAAGCTCTGCAGTTTCGAAGAAACTGCTGAGTATCTATGCGAAGATTTACTTGCTATCTTAATATTTAGTTACTCCAAGGTTTGATCTTTGTTTCCAGAAACCTGGTCTCCTATTACAAAGTAAATTGAACCAAAACTTCAACATGGGTTTCTGATCAAAATTAAATTAACCCTGCTTTTATAGCTTCCTTCAGATGTTAAGTGTAAGCTGTTTGGTTCGCATAATCGATTTTTAATTAAGTAGACAAATAACATTTACAACCTCTTTATAACAATAACGCACAACAATCAATAAACTCACATACAATGATTTGTAAAATTTCAACGGAAATTTCTGACGCCTTATCAGAAACAAGTTCCATTATTTTTGTCTTTAAGAGCGAGCATAAATACGCACACTAGGGGATGTAGCTTTTCGAAGATAAGAGACATTTATTATGCTCTCCACCAATTTTCTTCTGTTTATTAAATCGATGGTGACAGCGTCATTTAAGTAATAAAATGAAACGAGCAAAATTTTCCAAATTTTTTCAGATAAGTGAAGACCTGTGAAAATTTTGTATTTGAGTACATAAACTTGGTGCCTGTATTGTCGTCGTGTGGAATTGAACGACTAGAGCAATGGGGTCATTGTTCCGCAGCGAGGAGATGACCTTGTGTCAACTCTTCCTTCAAAGTGAAGCTGCATATGCGTGTGTGTCTGAACTTGGTGAACTGGGCTTAGTTCAATTCAGAGATGTATGTCCAATAATGCTTGACGATGTGATATCTTTTGTTAACGACATATCTTCTTTGTTTTTAGTTAAATCCAGATGTGAATGCATTTCAACGTAAATTCGTCAATGAAGTCCGTCGTTGCGATGAGATGGAGAGAAAATTACGTTACTTGGAGAAGGAAATTAAGAAGGATGGTATTCCCATGTTGGATACCGGAGACAGTCCCGAAGCTCCACAACCCAGGGAAATGATTGATCTTGAAGTGAGTCTCACAACACCGCGCTTAGTCAAAAGAATATACTGATATCTTTTCTTTTCTAATTCCGTAGGCAACATTTGAGAAGTTAGAGAATGAGTTGCGCGAGGTCAATCAAAATGCTGAAGCATTGAAAAGGAATTTCCTTGAACTCACTGAGTTGCAGCACATTCTGCGTAAAACTCAAGTGTTTTTCGATGAGGTGAGTGTTTGTTTTTGAAGGAATTAAGAAGATACAATTAAAGAAAAAAGTCTCATTAGCCCAAGATCAAAATCCAGATATGATTTCATTCATTTCACTTCACGATGTTAACCATGTTTGTGTTTGATTAAAGGATTTAATTCAGTTTATTTGTAGCATTGAATTCATTCTCCTTTCTTTGTGAATTTACATTCAATTTGTGCATAAAATAATCTCATCCCAAATGGCATGGAACATCTGCTAATAAAATGCATTAAACTTAACGATTAACTTACTGAATTTTTCAAAAACGAATTATTTAAAGTCCTAACAACACAACTAAATTTCTTTTGATTCGAATTATGGTTCGTTTGTTTCGACATTTTCAAAATATATTTTTGTAGTTTTTTTTTTATTCTTTTTTGAGAGAGAGAGAGCAGTAGATAGTTTATATAATGTTTATTCTATCCATTTCTCCATTTTGCACTTTTTTCTACTTTTTCTTTCACGTTTTTCTTTTTCAATCTCAACACACTACTAATGCCTATAAAAATATATATGACTAACAGACAACCGCTTTGTGAAAAGAAATGTTTATAAAAAAACAACAATAATCACAAAACGATGAACAAGAAACTCAAAAATGTATGTGCATTTTTTTTAATCAATACTTACTTTAAGTTTCTATTCCAAATTATGTGAAAGAGATTTGTAAGAGCATATGGCATGAAAAGAAATACAATTTCACACCATATCTCAGATCTTATGAAGACGATCGAGTTAAGTTTATGGTTAAGAAGCTTAAGAACATTGTACATATAACATCAATTATTTGCAGAGTTCATTGTAATCAATTCGTGAATGTGTGCTTTAAACATTGTACTTGCGGGAATGGGGAAAAATAGGAAATTTATGAATGTCGTCAATGTCCGCCATGATACTGCGGAAGAAGTGTGACCTGCGACATGAAGAATGCCTGTTTTTCACGCATTTCTTCTTTAAGTGTTCAAAGAGTGTTGAAAAACCTTAAATATCGCTTTGGGAAGCAGCAATCATACTACTCACCAATAATTGTTAAAGAATTTAGGCGCTGGTCCCGTTGTAGACTGTCAGTACACATAATTAGCGTGTATGAGAGGAGAGTCTATAACGTGTTCCTAGTTACCCCAAATTACAAACAGTACTTGCGATTAAAGTGGCCATGGAGTTATGGGTTAAATGCGATGCTCGCACGCCGATGGTTAACATCCGAATTAGTGCATTTCACGGCACCACGTCTTTGGAACTGTTGACAACACTCAAAAAGTAATTGTTGCTTTAGAAAAAGTTTCTCAAACTTAGCCGTTCGGAGTCTGCAAAAACTGTAGTTTCCTTCTACTCGTGAGAGAGCAGTAGCACGCACAACACAAGTAGTTGATGAGCCAGCTAGGCCTTGGTCCCCCTGTGCATCGTCGCACCATCCAATATATATACTTGTGAGCAAAGACATCATCACGGGCGTGTTTTTTTTGTGTTTTTTGTCCACCCTGAAAGTAAAGGTGGACCTCCAAAATATGTCAGAGCAATAGCCAATTTTTGGCGAAGGATGCAAAAATTTAGATCTATATCGTACTCTCGTGAAATTAATAAAATTTATCCTCGAGATTTTCAGGGAGAAAAATGGAACAAAAGGAGATGAGCTCAGATACTTCATTGTTCATGCCAACTGCTTACAGCCCTGCATGTAAATTATCTTCTTATAAAGTAAACACTGCTTATATGGCAGAAACGTTCCAGGTTACCTTAAGTATGATTGCATATGTTAAATTTTCTCAAACGTTAACCGTTGTTTAATCAATTCCTGCCGTACATACGACAACATTTCCACATGATCGTATTTGACCAGTTCTTATCGCTAACGACACGCTTAAACACTGTTCCCGACATGTTGCAATCAGCAAACTTTTGCTTACATTAAAGACAAATGAACTCACCCCATTTCTCCACACCTCAAAAAATGCACCCTTACGAATTGATTCAACATACATTTCATTTACGTATTGCATACTTTATTAGGTTATTTACACTTCACTTTATGCGACAAACAGTATAATTTTGCTTTCTTTAATAATTTACAAGCGATTGCTTTTCCTTTCGTGCTTAGTTGTTAGTACATTGAACTTATGCTTTAAAACTCACCCCCCTTTCGTAATGTATTGCTTTTGAAAGATTGTCTTCCTCGTCTCCTGTTGTTAACGTATTTTTATTTTACAGAACAAGACCTAGATTTTAAGTTTGCTTAGTTTTTAAGTGACCAAGTTGAAATAAAAATCTCCCTCCATATAGTTTTTGTGTAAGTAGACGAAAACAACTGTGCTTTCAATATCGTTTTCTTTCGGCTTCTTTATTTCCTTTTTTATTATTATCGAAGTAGATGTTGTATCGTTTTTTATAATTTGGCAAAACATGTACTCTGCCGAAGGTGGGTATTGCTTGACGTTCTATCCCATATATATAAATATATACCGTAAGATACGGTATAGAGGATTTAATCAATTTGGCGCACTTTTGTTTGAAAAAGTTTTGCAGAATGCCCACCTTCAACTTACTTCATGAAATTTATTTTTTTTTGTAAAGTTTTCCGTTTTGTTTTTCTCTGTTTTTTCCCATTTTCGGTTCACCGTATGCGTTGCTTTGCGTTTCGTTTCGTTTGTGTTCTTTTTTCTTTTGGTTTCGGTTGTGTTGCCAGGCAATGCCATCAATATCCTTCACTAAATCACGCTATCAACAGATGGCCGACAACCAAAATGAGGATGAGCAGGCTCAGCTCTTAGGTGAAGAAGGAGTGCGTGCCAATCAACCGGGACAGAATCTTAAACTCGGGTAAATATAAGTCCACTCTCTCTTTTTCTCTCCTCCCCACTTATTCCATCCAGAAACATATTATGCTAACTTGTAAACGCAAACTGGAGGACATACATAAAAGAATTTCTGCTATCTTTTATGTTCCTTCTAAGTTAGTCCTATGTTATAGTTTTCTTTTTTCGTTCCTATTTATGTGTTCAATGTTTACTGCCTACAATTTACTTTCATATACTTTTTATTTTCTCATTATAAACCAATATTTTATTATTATTAGAAATACTTAAGTAAGCATTTGGATAGAATATCATTTCCTCCTGCTGAGACACCGACCGTTCGGTTCGGTCTCCGACGGTTTCGATTAAGGCAAGCTTTCTGCTGGCTGTTTTCGTGTTTGTTTTGATCACGTTTGGACCCCAGATATAATGATATTTTTTTGTGACAATACATTTTAAAAATGCACATATTTTTTTGTTTTTTGTTGATCTGTGGATTTGGTTGCATGGTGTTTGGTGGGTGCATAGCGAACTAAAATCTTTCCCAGTTATTGGGCGGGGACTCTTGCATTTGGTGTTTTGGATTTTATGATTTACTTGTTACTCACTCTATGAATCACTTAGCATAACTGCACTGAGCTAATTTAAATATTTTCCCTCACCCAAAATGTTTAGTTGAAAAGGCATGGATCATATAGCGCTGTGATAATTATTTTTATGATGTCCGTTTTGAAGGATAAAAATTAAACTACAAGTAGTGTTAACAAGTAAAAGTTTCAGCTTTCTTTATACAGCAACATCGAAGTAGACTTGTTTTTTTTTTCTTAGTTTGTAGTTTCTACTTTTGTTAAGATTTTTTTTACCCCATATTGATCATTCATAAAAATAACAAAACTTTAGTGTTTCACTATAATCTACGTGTGTTTTTGATCTGAACTGTAACAACCCCTACTAAACGACTCATAAAAACACAAACAAATAAAAGTTAAAAAAAAAAACCCAAACAAACCAATGAAAATAATAGTATTGCAAATGAAACAATATGAATCGTACTATTATAGCAAGAGGGTGGTCTAAATACCACAACCGAATCGATGACTCGTGCTCTAATCACGGATGAATCTCGAACTGGACATTCAATGGGTCCCGTTCAACTTGGGTAGGTATTTTATGTTTTTGTTCGTTTTTTTATTTACTCCTTTATTTCTTCTGATTTCCTGTTTTTATTTTCTCTATATCTCGAAGATGTACAAAATTTAAAGAAAATTAGAGAGGTTCGAGGAAAATTCAATCCAAAATCTGCTAGTAGATGTATGTGTATGTTTAAGTTTGCGAAAGGTTTACGATGCTTGGAGTGACGAAGCGGGTGTTTGTGTTTTAAATTAGTAAACGGTAACGATAACTGACACATAGATCGTCTTTATATTTTACTCGACGTAAAACATTCAATCCTTTGACGACGAATGAATTAGTTTAAAAAATCAAAACTACAAAGTTTATGAATAGTATGGCTGTCAACGCACATGAATTAAATCATAATTTTTCAATACGGTAGGTAGGTAAGAAAACACTTTACAAATTCTAAAGCATTTACAAAGGAAAAAAAGTTGCCTTGCTTAATTTGCTCTATTCCCGAAAAAACACCAATCTTTCTAAAAGAAGAAGAAGAATTCGATAACAAATTTCATTGGTTGAAAGATAATATCTAAAGTTTCTATTTTTGAAGATATAAGGTATTTTCCAATTGCTCCGAAATGCTGCAAATGATTACGAAATTCGCCGAAAAACTATCAAAGGCGTTCCATTTACCGATTTTTTCGTAGAAGAGGGACCTTATGAGAGAGTAAAATATTTCCCCTCCCTACGAATTTCTACCGAAAAAAATTCTGTGGGCAGCGAATGACTGTCAAAGTGAAAAAAAAAACCTCTGACATTTCATATACCTGATAGGTGTTTACATTTAATTCTGCGAATTTCTACGAAAATCGTTTCCCAAGTTTCAGCTGAGTTTCTGTTTTCCAGAGAAATGTTTATGCAAAGTACTCAACTATGAATATTTGTGCACAAATGAATTATTATTATTTTATTTTTCGGAAAAAATGTTTGCGAAGCCTTAGAGGCTTTTCTGCAGACCTATATTTAATATCACATTGTTGCACAAAGAGGAATTGACTTCAGAACTGAACACCTCGTATGTCAAAATTGGTCAAATTTTAATATACTTACACTAATCATGGATGGGAAAGTAAAAACATTTTATTCAAAGTATTGACTATTGTTTTCTACACATTTTGACCACCTTTCTGCCAATTTGTGAATACGCCAATGAAATTGTTCGTCTTTTAAAGCAAACCAATCAGACACCCAATTTTCGACCTCCGCGTAGGAATCAAAGTGCTGCTCAGCCAATGCGTGTCCCATCGATGAAAACAAATGGTAGTCGGAAGGAACCAAGTCTGGTGAATACGGCGGGTGGAGTAGCTGCTCCCAGCCAAGTGTTTTGATTGTATCCTGAACCGGTTTTGCTTTCTGTGCAGGTGTATTGTCATGGAGCAAAATTACCTTCCCGAGTCTTCTGGCCCATTCTGGTCGTTTCTCGATCAATGCATGGTTCAAATTCTCTTTGTCTTTGAATCCGAGCCATTGGGACAACGCAACAGAGGACGACCTAGACTGAAGTGGCGCACACAAGTGGAGAAGGACCTCAACCAACTTGGAGTGCGCAACTGGAGACAGCTGGCGAAAGATCGTGCTGGCTGGAGAGGCATGTTGGTTGAGGCCCAGGTCCACCCCGGACTGTAGCGCCACAAGAAGAAGAAGAAGCATGGCTCAAATTGATCATTTGTTGTTGGTAGCGATCAGTTTTAACGGTTTCACCAGGTTTTAGGAGCTCGTGATACAGCACACCTTTCTGGTCCCACCAAACAGACAGCATTGTCTTCTTGCCGAATCGATGTGGTTTGGAAGTCGATGTTGATGGTTGTCCCAGATTAACCCATGATTTTTTCCGTTTAGGATTCTTAAAATAAATCCATTTTTCATCGCCAGTAACAATCCGATGCAAAACCGATTTTCTTTCGTGTCTTTGAAGCAAAATTTCACAACTGTTTTTTCGGTTTTCCATCTGTCAGAAATTGTTTGTTGTGCAACATTTAACGTTGCTGCCATTTGCTTTTGACTCAAAGTGTCATCTGCATCCAATATCGTTTGCAATTCGGCATCTTTAAACTTTTTTGGTGGTCTTCCACGTTCTTCATTTCTCACATCAAAATCATTATTTCTGAACCGTTGAAACTTTTCGCCTGTTGCTTCTGATAGAGCATGATCACCATATACCTCGACAAGCATTCCATGCGACTCTGCAGCACTTTTCTTCAAATGAAAACAAAAAAATTAATGCTTTCTGTAAATCATCACTTTCTGGTACAAAATTCGACATCTTTAACACGATGAAAAAATATGATGTTATCTGTTCAATGACTTGAAGTATACTAAATATTTTTCACTTCTCTGGAGGGAAGGTTTGTACGTAAGCCTGCTTTAGTTTTAAGTGGGTTTTGATTTTGATGAAGTCCAAATCATATTATCGGCTCCTGGTAGATTTTGCATATGCCTATCCTCCGCAAAGCTAGGTCCTGGTCCACCTGTGGACTGTCGCGTTACGCAATTATTATTATTATTATTATTAACCTATTCGATTCCCAGCTCAACACCAATTTTTCGAATTTTTCACGGCACCGCCTCTTTCGAGCTGCTGACAGCACTCAAAGAGTAATAACTGTCTAAGAAAGCTTCTCACATCTCGCCGTTCGGAGTCGGCAAAAAGCTGTAGGTCTCTTCTACTCGTGAGAGAACAGTAGCGCGCACAACACGAGTAGTTGATGAGCAAGCTTGGCCCTGGTCCCCCTTTGGACTGTAGCGCCAACAATTATTATTATTATCCTACGCAATGCATGCTTTACGCCCTCCTCGGCATTGGGACGAAGCTGGCTTAGCGGCAAGTTGTGTCCAAATAATCGTGTAAAATTTGGTGTGAAATCTTACATTAAAATAAATACGAGTAAAACCCAGCGGTGTCCGCCGCGGCGTTGTGGGTAGAGTGCAACGCTCACATGCCGAAGGGTGTAGGTTCGATTCCCAGCTCAACACGAATTTTTCGAATTTTTGACGTCATCACCTCTTTCGGGCGGCTGACAACACTCAAAGAGTAATACTGTCTAAAAAGAAGCTTCTCAAACTTCGCCGCTCGGAGTCGGCAAAAAACTGTAGGTTCACTCTACTCGTGGGAAGTAGCGCGCAACACGTGTAGTTGATGAACACGCTAATGCCCTGGTTCCTTTGTTGGCTCTTGCGTCATCCATATACCAGAAGATTCTCAATTACTTCGTATTACAGGAAAACTCTCACTCCAAGCATCACAAATCTTTACTAAACACACCCGAAGCAGGCTTATTCCAATTGGTATCTTGTTAAGACGTTTTGTGTTAAAAAAATATGATGTATGTGAAAATTCTAAAAAAACAATGATTATTTTTGAAAAAAAAAACTTTCTATCTTTAATTATTTTTGTTTAGTTTTCTGGAAAAGTCACATGAGCGTGGTGAAGATTATCTGCCATGGTTGGTAAAATTATAAATCCAAATAAAAAATAAACAACATAAACAGAAATCAAAAAAAGAGTTTAACATTGCCAATGTTTATCAAATCCCATAAAATTGTTTACATTCTAGTGCTTTTCCTCGTTTTCATTTCTGTACATGTCAATCAATAATTCATGCACTATTCCATTAATGTTTTTTTTTTTTTTTTAATCAAAAAATAAATATATATATATGCGTCATTCATTCAATAAACAAATCAATTTGTTGTAAATCGAATGTTGCCCATTTAAACAAGAGTACTACACATACGTTAATATTTATGTCTCTTATCGACTGATTGTGCTTGAAGGGTTTTTTATTTGCTGACATATTTGACCGAGTTTTTTGTTTAATTTTTTCTTTTCATTTCCCTTTTACAGTAGACACTTCTAGTTGATATGTTATGTTGTGCCAGTAGAATAGAGTGATTCTTTGTAAACTTTGTTTTGATTATGTCCCCCTTTTTTTCTGTGCTATGACAAATGAATATGTGCATTTTTAAAACAATATGTATATATTTAAAAATTTATAAAAAAAAATAATTTCTTGAAGATTTGATATAAGTTCTGTGTCTGTGTCACTTGCTTGCAATTTATGCTTTTGTATATAACAAACGGTTTGAGTGCGTGCTTGAGTTATTCATCGAATGAACAGTAACTGATTCATCGAAACTGCGACGTAAGGGCACGAAAACAAACTTTACGAAATTTTTCGACAACGCAAAGGTCTTAAGAGATGGAGTCATAAAGAAATGGATTTAAAGTTATTCAAGCATTGTATTGCTGATTAGTTAAGTTTTACACTGTTTGTCCAAATGGTTTGTCGTATGATTATGATGGATTCCTGCTCAAGCCCTCTGATAAACAAGCAAATTTAAAAGCAAGCGTGCAATCAGTGTTGCATATCAGTACAGATATGAGCGGGATAACTTAATGTTCGTCTGAAATAAAAAAGGAACATGCCTAAGATTTGTTTCCTAGTGAATTAGACCGCCTGCCGCGTGGCTAGCTCCACTGCAAAAATGCAGATAATATCTCAACTCGTGCGAACTTAAAATAAACATACCAACTATTTATGCACTATTTTATAAACCAGATGATGTGACTGGATTTATGAATCAAATGATTCAAAATCACATCCGTATCACTATTTATAGTGACAACGGAAACACTGATGGAGAAAAGACCATCTGTGGCGGGATGGCGGCTAACACACCCAGACTTTGAGGGAACCTGACTGGTAATGACAGCTTGACCAGAGGCTATATTCTGGTGCCACGGGAGGTCAGGAGCCCATTGAACTTCGGTTCCAGCCTGACCGTGCTGTAGGCCCCCTTGTGGGAGTATAGTGGTGGCTGTGGTTTACCACCTAACATCGCGGGTAGAGTCGAGGATAGTGTACTGTGCTGACTTGTCTAGTTGATTGTTCACCCACAACTAGGCAAGGCGGTTAGGGGACTATCCCTTCTCAGTGTGGAGTTGCATTCTCAACCGGGCGCTGCGACCCAGAGAGCGGAATTTAGAAAGGCTTCGCATCAAACCAAGCTGCGGTGATTGCCCCTCAAGCATGATCTTAGTTTGGTCCTTGGGTAACTAAGGCGTTTAGTCTTGCGTTACTTACGACTCTTGGGAAAATGGACTCCGTGATATAAGCCGTTGAGGCAGATGATCACGTAAAACCAAATCCCACTACTTTATGCAAGATATAACTATATAAAAATGTATAAATGTATAAAAAAATTTAACTTTCTCTATGAAAATCAAAAGAAACATGTTTACAATAACCGGACACTGTTTGATAGGCTAACACACATGTAAACTAAACATCTCCCCATTAATTTTTCCAAAAAATGCATGTGTTAAAGAGAGCTAGAAATGACCTACAACTAATCTGTACATGTTTGGACATATATGCCTCAGAAATCGATGCACAACATGAGTAGGTACTGAAGAAAGTACTCTTTGTCCCTTGTGGGTTGTAGGGTCATGAAAATAGCAATTCCCAAAAGGTTATAGTAGCGATACACGGGTTCCGTCCACTAAGCACATTACTTATGACCCTTTACTATCACCAAACTTGGAATTATTTTTTGGGATGCCATCTTTTTCGCCAACTATTACTTAGTTGGCTAATACTGTGCCGCGGTAAATTAAAAATGCCGTTTTCCTACTGTTTATTAAGACCAGACACTTTCATCTATAAATTCGAATACTCAATTCACAAAATTTATACATTACTGCAAGCAAGTGACACACTCCTAGTTTAAAAAAGAATTGTTCTGTCTCTTGTGATTAAAATTAAACGTTTCATGTAAGAGAAACCAATCCAACTACACATGATAATCATTTCTTCCCCTTTCCTACATCCGCGTATAGCTTTGTCGCAGGCGTGATCCTTCGCGAGCGTTTGCCGGCATTTGAACGAATGTTGTGGCGTGCCTGTCGTGGCAATGTGTTTTTGCGGCAAGCGATGATCGAATCTCCATTAGAAGATCCTGCTAATGTAAGTAATTCAGCTCTAGCACATTCATTCCATTACCTCGTTTACAAAATCAATTTTTTTCAGGGTGATCAAGTGTACAAGTCGGTGTTCATCATTTTCTTCCAAGGTGATCAACTGAAGACGCGTGTAAAGAAGATTTGCGAGGGTTTCCGTGCAACTCTTTATCCCTGCCCCGAAGCGCCAACCGATCGTCGTGAAATGGCTATGGGAGTAATGACGCGAATCCAAGATCTCAACACTGTTCTAGGACAAACTCAAGATCATCGTCATCGTGTTCTAGTGGCCGCTGCTAAGAATTTGAAAAACTGGTTTGTCAAAGTCCGAAAGATCAAGGCCATCTACCACACTTTGAATCTATTCAATTTGGACGTGACCCAAAAATGTCTGATTGCTGAGTGCTGGGTGCCAGTGCTGGACATTGAAACTATTCAGTTGGCTTTGCGGCGCGGAACCGAGCGATCAGGGTCCTCGGTACCGCCGATCCTTAATAGAATGCAAACATTCGAAAATCCCCCAACATACAATCGTACAAATAAATTCACCAAAGCATTTCAGGCTCTAATTGATGCTTATGGTGTTGCTACTTACCGTGAAATGAATCCAGCTCCGTACACGATCATCACATTTCCCTTCCTGTTTGCTGTGATGTTTGGCGATCTGGGACATGGAGCTGTAATGGCCCTATTCGGTTTGTGGATGATACGCAAGGAAAAGGGATTGGCTGCACGAAAAACTGACAATGAAATCTGGAACATATTCTTCGGCGGACGTTACATCATATTCCTCATGGGGGTCTTTTCTATGTACACCGGTCTTATATACAACGACATCTTTTCGAAATCGTTGAACATATTTGGCTCGCACTGGAAAATAAACTACAACGTGTCAACAGTCATGGAAAACAAGAATCTACAACTTAATCCAGCGTCGGATGACTACGAAAAATATCCCTATCCCTTTGGCATGGATCCAGTGTGGCAGATTGCCAGTGCGAACAAGATCATTTTCCAGAATGCTTACAAGATGAAAATCTCCATTATTTTCGGTGTTATTCACATGATATTTGGCGTCATCATGAGCTGGCACAATCACCGTTACTTCAAGAACCGCATCTCGATTCTCTTCGAATTCATCCCGCAAATGGTCTTCTTGTTGTTCCTCTTCTTCTATATGGTTTTGCTGATGTTCATTAAATGGAATCGTTATGCTGCTGATCGAGAAGGTAAGTGTTCTCAAATTAGATATGATTTGTGGTTTGTGTAAAATATGGTTTTATTTTCTTCCAGACCCGTTTTCGGCAAAGTGTGCTCCATCCATTCTTATCACCTTTATTAACATGGTACTGTTCAAAAAAGTGGAAGTAAAACCGGGGGACAAATGCAGCCCGTACATGTATGGAGGTCAACTCTTCTTTGAGAGATTGTTCGTCTTTATCGCCCTAGCCTGTGTCCCGGTAATGTTCTTGGGAAAGCCTCTTCACATCATGAAACAAAGGAAGAATGCCAATGTAAGTGAAGCGAATCAAGAGTTAGAATAAGCTTCATCTCTCTCACCCTGCTTGAAGGAATTCCTTTGATCGTGTGTGCCTTTCAAATGAATTCAGTAACACGCTTTCCATCAAATACCATACGATTTTTTGTAGTTTTTAAAGTGTGGCGTTTCTAACTATTTGTTTACTCTATTTATACACCACAAACATTCCCAATTCCAAACTACTAGGAAGAGGTTAGTTTGTCAACCAGTAACACAATGTGGTTTGGTTTATGTTTTTTGTGACGTCCTTAGTTCCACTTTAGAATTCTCTTTTCTGGAATTCGGATATTTTACGTATTGCCTTTTGCAGATTCAACCAATCAACCCAATTGGAAATGGAGATGCTGAGGCTGGAATGACCACTGAAGGAATGAATCACACTGAGGGAGGTGGCGGTCACGGTAGCGCTCACAATGAAGAGGAGATGTCAGAGATTCTGATTCACCAGGGAATTCATACCATTGAATACGTTCTTGGATCTGTCTCGCATACGGCTTCGTATCTACGTCTCTGGGCTTTGTCTCTAGCTCATGCTCGTAAGTTTAACATGAAATCCAATTAAGGAGAAAATTAAATTTGCTTGTCAACTAATTGATTAGAACTTGCTGAGGTTTTGTGGAATATGGTGTTGTCGATTGGATTGAAGCAAGATGGATGGCTGGGAGGTGTCATGTTGTGGATTGTTTTTGCATTTTGGGCGATTCTCACTGTTGGCATTTTGGTTTTGATGGAGGGACTCTCTGCGTTTTTGCACACCTTGCGTCTGCATTGGTAAGTTGAATGTGCCGCGTTCTGAAGTCAAATATTGCAACTCTTCAATTACAGGGTTGAGTTCCAAAGCAAATTCTACAGCGGTCAAGGTTATGCCTTCCAACCGTTTGCATTCGAGGCTATTCTGGAAACTGGTGGGACTGGTTCAGAAGAGTAAACACTCCATAAGTGAATCATTCACTCTATTACAAGGAGACTATGAATTTATTAATGATACTTGTGTACACGTAGACCGCTGAATCTGCAAAACGGAAAGTAATGAGATGATGAGATTATATTTAAAACTAGAAGAGGCACAACAGATAACAATTGAAACTATAAACATATATGCTAGCACATAGTATCTGTGTAGAATTACTAATCTCTTGTTGGAAACTTTTAACCGTAATACTTTTAAGGATTCCATTTAATGTTTAGAATTGATGTAATTGACTTTGCTTGTGTGTTAATTGTTGGAAAATAAATCATATGGAATTAATACTTCTACACATAAAGGATTCATTGTGCAACTTAAATTTGTAGTTCGTTTTAAAATCAGATTACTGTTATATTCATAGTAAATAAATAAATAAATATCATCAACCAGGAGGTTAAACAAATATTATTGTTTTACTGTCACCACAAATGAATTATTCTTCTCCTGCTTCTGTTTCCAAAGTCAGTGGCCAAAACCCACAAAGCTAACCTTGAGCAAAGTAATTTTCCATGATTTCCATTAATGCTGTTGAGATTTACAGGAGAATACCAATCAACGGTATGAACGCACAATTTTTTTTAACAGCTGTCATTTGAGTTACGGATAACACAAAATCTTTTTGGGTCCCAGTTACGTAAAATTTGTCACTATTAATCTAGTTAGTGCTGTTAAACTTATTTAGTGTAACTTATTAAGCTGGACTTTGTTTAACCTAGAAAGTTAAACTTAGCTCTGCTTCATTTATTGTAGATCTTTTTCTAATTTTAAACTTTCAGCGCCTATCTGGGTAGAAAGTTTGATGATTTTTTCTTGACTAACCTTACATTGTGTGTGTGGCCGCCGTGGCGTAGTGGGTAAAGTGCGACGCTCACACGCCGAAGGGTTTAGGTTCGATTCCCGGCTGAAAACTTAGAATTTTTCACGGCACCACCTCTTTCCAGCTGCTGACAACACTCAAAGAGTAATAACTGTCTAAGAATGTTTCCCAAATTTCGCCGTTCGGAGTCGGCAAAAAACTGTAGGTCCCTTCTACTCGTGGGAGAACAATAGCGCGCACAACGCGAGTAGTTGATGAACAAACTAGGCTCTGGTCCCCCTGTGGACTGTCGCGCCAACAATTATTATTATTAACCTCACATTGGGCGCCAGCTAAAATTAATCACCCCCTTAATGTTTGTTACATCAAAGAAGTCACTCTATTTAACACAAATTATTCCACAATATACTCATGTGTTGATAATATAATATTCCCATGAAGTAGTGCAAATCGTTTGCGTGCAAGTTCTTAACTCTCGGACGTTTTTCTTGAAAATGTATTTATTAGCAATAACCGAAACTACGATTTGTAGCTGTTCAAAAAAATTGTGATACCTTTTTTAACTTTTTTGTTATTCACTGACAATCCTAACATCGCGAAAATAATGTGTTTCCTTTAACGGCTCCGGGAATAAGGATTTACCTGAAACGGTTTACTCGTTTCTATTTTCTTTTTCATTTTGATACCGGAAGTTAAAACTGAAAATAAATTTTAGTTTTACGTTAAATGTAGAGAAATATAATTTTATGCAGGTTTTTTTCTTGTACCAAACCTTTTTCAAGTTCCTGCCAATTATATGTTGGAGTTTATTAACAAAGACATTGCGCGAGAATAAAGTTTTTTTAAATTTCAGTTGATTTATTTATAAATAACCATGAAATGTATTTAATGTCGAACAAAAAGATTAAATCAAATGTCAATTTCATTTTAAAACAAGAAATGTAATATTTCAGACATTTCGAAAAAGAGTAATATTGAAAACTTGGATGCAACTTGCAATTGACGAAGTCGTTCGTATTGTATGCAGAATTGTTGCGTTAAGGATGAACTTGCTCAAATCCATTTTTGTGCTGCAATAAACATATTTTTTTTTTAGTAAAACTGAAATTTGCAAACAATTGTCAATAAATCAACACCAAGACAAGAAATGATAAATTGAATTTCGTAACAAACCAACAATGGTCAACATACAGTGGCTCAACATTATAATGGGACACTTACAATTACGAAAAATGTCTGTAATTTTCTTTGGAATTTGGATGATCATATGATCACGTTTATTAATAACAAAAAACAAAATTAAATTCAGTAATGCAGATTCAAAACGACAACAAAGACATCAAAAAAGTCAAAAATCTTAGATCAATGTAATAATGGGACACTTGTTAACCGCACTGCATTTCGATCTAGTTAAAGGTAAATGTTTGGTTTTTTTTATATGACATTTAGGAGGGTTCTCATTACTTCATTTAAAATAACTGTTCGCCTATTTAAACACGCATCTTCAAAAAGAAAATCAGCAATGTCACCAGGCGATCCTCAAACATCTGAAGATACACGGGAATTCATAACACATTCCAAATCTGGAAAATCGGTACGAACAATTGCAGAAATAGTTAATAAACCTACATCAACAGTGTTTAACATTATTGAACGATGCAAAAATGCGGATAATTTTACTAACAAAGCCAAACCGAGCAAGCAGACAATTTTTTCAGATGTGGATGAAAGCTGGCTTCTAAGATCAAGAATCAACCTCATCTTAGTGCCCCAAAGCTTGCTGTTGAAGCCGAAAAATATCTTGGCAAAAAATCCAACCCTGAAACCATCAGAAATATATTGAGGAAGCACAACTTTAATGGCAGAGTTGCTAGGAAGAAATCGTTCATCAGTAAGGCGAACAAAAAAAAAACTCAAACTTCTCCAACAGGTACAAAAACGAAAATTTTCCGTTCTGGAGTAAGGTAATTTTCACGGATGAAAGTAAATATAATGTTATCCGGTCAGATGGGCGTTCATATGTGTGGAGAAAGTCGTATGAAGAGCTACGGGAAAGAAATTTGAAGGCAACAGTAAAGCACGGCTGCGGTTCAATTATGATATGAGGTGCAGTATCGGTAGCAGGTCCTGAAAATCTTCACATAATAGACGGCATAATTGACCACAAGTATTATTTAAGTATTTTTAGATCAAATATTGTGGAAACTCCAGTAAAATTGGGTTTTGCAGAATATTTTTATTTTTACCAAGACAACGATTCAAAGCACAAGGCATATAATGTACTAAGTTGGCTCCTCTATAACTAACCCATGTGCTCGAAACACGACCACAAACCGGAATCTGAATCTCATAGAGCATGTGTGGAGTTATTTAGAAGATAAATTGAGAAATCAAAAAATCAGGAATCGAGTGGGTAGGCAAATAAGGCTCAACTGTCAAGCGGGAAGAGGTTAAGACTAATGGTTTATAGCTGCAAGCTCACCGGTATCTTTAACTTTAAACTTTCTAACATTCGTGTTTGGTGTAATAATTTCTAAGTCATCCATTTAAACAGCATTTGTAGGAAAACTATGAAAAAAAACCTCCATTTCAATGAAATTGAAGAATGTGCGTATATACTCGTTCAGAATTCAAACCACAATTTTGATAGTTTGGCAAATTAGGAAAAAGCCATATTTTCTGTTGTATGAGTTTGTTTAATGTTTTTATTTTTGCCCCTGCGGCGTTTTGAATAAAGTGCGAAATTCATACGTCTAAGGTACTTTGATCGATTGGAGGACATAGCACGTCGCACTTTTTACGGTATCACAACACTCAGTAATAATATCAACACTTAATAATGATTTTTAATGCAAAAGCTTCTCAAAATGTTCCGTTTGTAGTCAGCAAAAAACTGTGGTCTATTCTATTCGTGAACGAACAGTAGTACGTACAACACGAGTAGTTGCCGGGGTAGCCCTAGTCCTCTTGTGGACTGTTGTGCCATCCAGTATAAATTAAAAATGTTCTTTAATGACAGTTACACTGACAAAAAACAAATTGAATTTGATTTTGTATTACGTTTTTATTTCCACTTCAATGAATTCTTTGCAGTCTTAAAAATTTCTAAACAATATTCTCATCTTTACCATTTCTTCTCAATTTACTTTTGCTTACAGCCATTTGAAAAGAAACAAAAAATCAATATCTCAAAATCAATCAAATATAAACATAATCAATCAATGAATGCAACCATATATACGTTTGTTATCTAACATTGAAATAAGCGAGTTTAATTCATATTTGAGTACAAAAGGATTCGTTTAGTTGTTTCATTTTTTTTTTTATATTTCGTTATTTTTTTTTTTTCAATTTTTTCTTTCATCTTTGTTTTCTTCTTGGAGAGGCGATCATAAAGTGATACGGATATCTATTTAAAGTGGGGAAGGGTTTGTGCATTTTTGGGTTAAAAACAATGTAGAAAAGTCTGTGTGAGGATTGATATAATTGAAGAAACAATAATTAGTACTGTGTAAAAACACTAAAAATATATAATATATATATATTTATATAAATTTTTTTTATGTTTAGTGCTTAAAAATTACGTTTTTAATGTATGTATTCATGGTTTGGTTTTATCTCATTTTTAAATTTTTGTATTTTTTTTGTTTTGTTTTTAGTTTTAGGGTAGACGTATATTAAGTAGAAGACGATCATTAGTTAAATAGGATAAAAATTCGACATCACATTAATTCCCTTAATCCATAAAAATGTTTTCTATATTTCCTTTTCTGTTTTCTCAACTTAATGTTTGTTTTCATTTTTCTTTTTTTTTTTTTTTAACTATTTTCATATTTGTTTTGACGTTATGAAGTCGTGTCCTCACCGAAAAGTATTCTTACACAAAGTTTTTCGTTATCCATGTGTAAGCGTGTGTGTGTGTGCTTTTGGTTTTTGTTTTGTTTCTGCTCTGTTCATAATTTGTTTAATGTACTCATTTGTTTGTGGTTTCATTTTTATGAAAAGTAGAAAATATGAAATTTGTTAACAACAACCATATTATGTTTTCTTATTTTTTGTATTCTCTTTTATTAAATTATTTTGTTTTTTTTTTTCATTTATGTTAAATATATAAAATACATTCATTTATATTTTCAATTTTATTCACGATTAACAAAACACTTTATTCACTTGGACGCTCGCACGTGAAAATTTTGTATCTAACGGTAATAAATAGTAATAAAGTTATTTACTATTGACTACCTCTGATAGGAAAAAATATAGTTTTCTGTTTTTTTTTACCTTTTTGTTTGTTTGTTTATATTTTTTATGTATACATATATATGTTAGTGGGAAAGAGGGCAGCTTACACACATAGAGTTTGAATGCAAAATGTAAATGTTTATGAATTATTTTGTTTACAGTTTATATTTTTGTTTCTTTTTTTCTTTCAAATACAAAATTGGTTACCATCGATTGATTTCTTAAAAATCAAAACAATTAAGAGCGTTTCTGTTTAACTTTTTCCGCTTATAAATTTTAATACACAAATGACCTAAGACTGATTTTAATTTGATTTCACCTGTTAAACAACATGTTTCAATTTTAATAAAATAAAGTTTTTCTTTGTTATGCAAATGTTCCTAATAGTATCCAAAAATGAAAGAAAATGAAAAAACGAAATATTTATAATTTGGAGTTCAGTATTTTTATGTAAGACACAATTTAAGACCAAAAAAATAAAAATATTAGTTCAAAGTACAGCAACTAAAATATTAGCACAAAGAGAGGCAATAAAAACAAACTACATTCAAAACCTAGGATAAAATCTCTTTTTCCCTATCGTAACATTACTAAACCAAAAAATATTTTTTCGACCTATCACGCTATGTTTAACGTTTTCCGAACACATTTTGCAATTACGAAAAGTTCGTGTCGGAGTTAAAAATGAGTATAACTTTAGCGGTGGAAGCAGTTGTTAAAAAAAAGGAAAATTAATCTCTTGAGTTTGATATGTATACGTTTTTAATTCAATTCAAGGCATGTCAAAATAAGTTAAAACATGAAGGATGACGCTTGTAGAGCTCGAATTTATTCCAAAATTTATAAATGAAGAGTATAGAATGTTGTTATGGAGCAATGTGATGTGGAAGGCAACAATTTTAAAAAGACTTGGAATAAGAATAAGTAATTTTAAAAGTAAACAAAAATAACGTAACGTTTGACAATAATATTTCAAGACAAACTTCCAAAAATGTTGTTATGTCTGCTCGAGTTTTATGTTATCACTTAAAACCCACTGAAAACTGTTTGCCCATTTAAAATTATACCACTTTCTCCTAAAAAGAGAGTTCTTTCAGAGAAAAAGACAAGTTTTGTAACAGATTTTAGTGAATTTTTACTAAGAGTAATTACCGTCATGGGATCAGGTGGAGTCGCATTCTACTGAAATTTCAAAAGTATGAGAAATAACTCCTAAGGCAAAATTTTAGAAAATTTTCATAGACAAATAGTTTCGCCAGTTTTGCCGTGAAAACGCGAGGCCTGTTGCTGTAAGAAGCGTGTTTGGGGCAGTGGTGTGAGTCAAGCACTCCATAACAGCTGTTAGGTAAGTTATCATTTAATGGGTGCTACATTCTCTTCTTTCTTCTAAAAGAGCAGCGTAAAATAACTGACGTAGTGTTTACACGAAGGATACAAATATGTACATTTTAAAGTTTCAACTCTTTTAACATAAAAAAACACGTGTCTCATTTCAAGTTTGTTCAGAGCCTAGTCGATGAACCCTGCGTAGATCGATTAAGGCCATCAACCTCCAATCAAGAAGCTGGGCTTTATAAGAGACTTTACATCTTAGACAGGGATAGAAAATGGGATTCTCTAATTTGTTCCAACGGATGCATTGAATAGCAACGGTAGAAAAGGCGATGTTTGTCCCGATTATGCTCAAATGCATATGATTGTGATTGTAATTGCATTCAAAAAACAAAACGTTGAGAAATTCTAAAACCTTAAGTTTCTTATTTTAGTGCTTATTATAAGCTTAAATATGCATTATTACAATATATGTAAAATATATTGGTTTGTTTAATTTTATCGCACGCTTTTTTCTAACTCATTAATGCACCTTTAAAACGTTCATAGCTTTCTAGTGACTTGTTTTTACTATTGCTTATTGGGATGGAATGCAAAGGATTAAGATATTCTCATAATGGATCAATCAGGAGCAATTGTGTTGTCTGCAGAATATAACACGCGATCTTTAAAGCAATATACAATGTAATGGATAATTAATCGTACGTAGTTTGAATTTCCACCGTACATTTGAAGTCACATTTTTAAAAATGAGAAAACCTGAGCATAGTATCATTTACATCAGATTAAAGTTATTACTGAACTTAATATTGACCAGTTAAAAGGAATGAAATAATAATAGAGAAGTGAAATAGTTGAAGTTTAGATTTAGAAAGAACGGCACATTTTTCAATAAATGTTATTTCAATTTGCAATCTTTACAAAAATGAACAAAATCTTTTTTCCTGTATCCTGTAACTTTCAGAGATTGGCTTTTAAAGTTAAAAAAAATGAGATCATAAGATCAACAAAAAAACGTTTAATCTTATCTAATAGCTTTGAATATTCAATGAGAGGCTTTCTTAGAAAGTTATTACTCTTTGAGTGCCGTCAACAGCTCGAAAGAGGTGGTGCCGTGAAAAATTCGAGGTGTTCAGCCGGGAATCGAACCTAGACTTGCGGCGTGTAAGTTTCACACACTACCCACTACGCCATGACAACTGGATTTTAATAATTAATTGTTGGCGCTACAGTCCAAAGGGGGACCAGGGTCTAGCTTGCTCATCAACTGCTCGTGTTGTGCGCACTACTGTTCTCTCACGGGTAGAAGGGACCTACAGATTTTTGCCGACTCCGAACGGTAAAGTTTGAGAGGCTTTCTTAAAAAGTTATTACTCTTTGAGTGTTGTCAGCAGCTCGAAAGAGGTGGTGAATTGAAAAATTCTAAGTGTTCAGCCGGGAATCGAACCTAGACCCTTCGGCGTGTGGGAGTCGCGCTCTACCCACTACGTAACGGCGGCCACGGTGGAATGTATGTTTCTATCCCTTTTTCAACTACAAGGACGACGTTCCAGTACCTACCCACAGAATTCTGTAGCCTAAAGCTTAGCTTACAGCTTAATTTCACTTAAGAAAAACAAAAAAATGTAACAGTCAGAAAAAAAACTAGCCCTAATTTATCAATAAATTATAATTCAAATATGACCTTTTTTATAAATACACAATTTGAAAAAAAAAAATCCAAATCGAAAACAATTAAAAATCAAATATTTTCGGTCGAAAGCTTTTTAATTGATACCCTTATTGAATGGGGTTATCACTATTCAATAAAACCGAAATCTGGAATTTTCTAATTTAATAAAAATCCGAGGCACTGCTTAGACTCAGGTTTTTATATTTTTATGGGTAGTGGTTTATCGTGTCTCCCCGAAAGGTTGAATATGAAAAGCTTTCAACTAATAACTCTTAAAATGTAAAACAAAAGTTCTGTCTCGAAATCCGACCGGAAACCTCTGGCGTGTAAGACATTACACATCTGCACTACGCCCTGGTGAGGTTTATTATTCACTTTTTGTCATGTACTCAGACCTCAAAGATGTGTTAGAAATTTTGCTATGTAATATCGTACATTTGAATTTTTGCGCTTTGGTCACAGAAATGTTGATGAAAACATTTCAATTATGTACAAACGTATGAAACTCTTCAAAATGGAACCTAATGAACATATAAAAATAAAACAATTTAATGTTTACGAAAGCAGCTTAAAGTTTCTGATTGTTTCAATTTATGTGGTTATAAGTTCATAAAGGATCGCAGTTTAATGATTTTCATTCTTCATGGAGCATATATGTGTGAGACAAAAATTTATAAAAATAATAAACAATGATAAGCCAAAGTATTGCTTATTTCAGCTATGTTATATTGTGCCATTTTTTTTTTGGCTTTTGGGTAAACTTAAGTTCGTTCGACAAGCACTAGACCGACTTTCGCAGTTTTATTTCATGTACAGTTATATAGCAAATGTGTTCCAAAAAAGAATTACATTGCACTCTCACCATTTTAAGTTGCACTTTACAGTAAAGAACAACAGAAATTGACCTAGAACTTCAATATCTCAAACAAGGTTTATACAAAAAACTAAGAAAGTGGTTCATTCGTCTCGCATAAAACTAGGAGGCACGGGAATAAAGTATGCATTCATTTCATACTTTCGACATCTAATGTTGTTGAGGTAAACTCTTTTTAAAAGGACATGGTTACATGAATTGTATGACATGCTTAGGTGCAATGAACAAAATACTGTGGTGTGATACTTTTACGTTTTTTATGTAGTCATTGTAAATAATTTCGTGAAATGAAATGACTTTTTAAATTGTTTTTGACGACTGTTAAATGCAAATGGGTATTTTTTTTTTGTAAATGAAAACAAAGAATTGTCTACTACTTACATAAAAGAATTAAAAAAAACTTATTTTAGAAAATCTTTTAAATCGGGTTGCATACAGTTAATTTACATTTCTTCTTCTTTCTTTGAAAACTGTGTGTTTCTTCTACAAAAATGTTTAGCAATTGCTGTTCAATTTTACACTTTTCTTCGGTTTGTTTGTAAAAAAAAAACGACTTACATAAACAATTAGACCAAACCATATGTCAAAGGCTAAACTCTGTATCATACATTTTTTTCAATGTCCTAGATATGACAAATAAGGCAAAGTCATGCAGTTTTCTTAAATGATCCTAGAATTTATATTCATAATTTTCTTTTAGTTTTTTTGTTTCGTATATACTCCTTCTTTATTAAATTTACATGATTTTCCTGCTTTTGATTCAAAAGTTGATTCCCCATTAATGTTGTTTTGTGTTTTGGTTTTATTTGAAATTCGTTATGCAAAATAAGATACCAACGCATCCGTTCTTGGAGTTCAATGCCGCATCAAAAGATGATCCTCACGTGTGGCATTGTTTTGAATCTTAACTAATAGATAATACAGAATAGATGCACGCATAGAAACTCGCTTGTCCTATTCGACTTTGTTTCGTTTTGATTAAAGTTTTCTATATTCAATCGATAATCGTTTGGATACGAGTCGAAACACAAATGGCATCAAAATCCGAGTTAACTCTTACATGGATACAAAAATAAGTAAAACAAAAAATCTAAAAACAAAAAACAATCATTCTGTATCTGGACAGAGAAGATGCGACTTCTCCCTTCTCACGTGTTTCTCCGTACAATATATATATTACCTAGTTTTCTTTTTTTAATCACTTTGTTTTCTATTTATATATATTTTCTTTAAAATATTTATATGTATATATAAGTTCTTTTTGTGTGGTTTTAGAAAATTTCTATAAGTTTCTCTTTCTATGTTTTAAAGCTTTTTAGCGCCTAATTTCATTGGGCCCCGCTGTGCGCGACGTGCTTCCAGTTCTCGTTGGCGTTGTAGTTTTTTCTCTTCTCTTTTTCTTCGCGCCTCATCGAGTTTTGGATTGCCTGCAGAAGGATAATGTCTCAACTCACACCAAAGGCGAAACGGTGTAACTAATGTTAACTTACCGGTAAGTGCATCATCAATGGGTTCGAATTCCCCGTCAGCCCACGAGTCACTGTTCCAGTTGGCATTATTGGTGTTGTTTATGTGTCCATCGCGCACCGGACTGATATTGTTGCAATTCGTTATGACATTTGATACGCTCGGCAGATCGTTTGGTCGCTGTTGACTTTTGATAGTTGGTTCTACGTCGTGCTGCTGTTGATTCTGTTGTATCTGCTCCTGTTCTTGCTCTTGCTCTTCGATCTTTTATATGAAATGGTCTTTAACAATGCGGCCATAGAAATTTTGTTGGAAATACTTACAGGATCCTCTTCCAAACTGCCCCATTCTTCATTGTCCCATCCGTCTCGGGCGTCTGCTAACCCACTCGCTGCATTCAATTGTCCACTGTTTGAGGTACCAGCTAGCGGGCTGCTAGGGTCTTGTGATGTCTAAGATAAAAGCTTATGAATCTTGCCCAGCAGAGTGAATAAAACTTAAAACTCACGTCCATTTCGCCCCAGTTTTCATTGTCCCAATTGTCGGCACCATAGTCACTGGCTGATGCTGATGTATCGTTACTTTCGTGTTCTAGTGATGTCATGGACGTCACACTGGACGTCGTTGTCGATAGGCTGCTACTGGATGGTTGTTCTAAACAAATATTTTGCACATTGCGTATACTAAGCACAGCCGAAATTGTGATAAAATTTTACCTAACGAAGCTGGTTTCGAGAGGTTTCTGCCGGTGAGGGGTGGTCGCGGTCTGGATGAATCGCTCTGACTTCGATAGAATTTCGCCGTTACCGCAGTTACTGCCCAACCAGCCCATGTTGCAGCTGCATTGCCTATTGACGGCGTTGCTGTGAGAACGTCAGCCTCTGGAAAAATAACATCCTTAGTAGATAATGTTGGAATTTTGACGAGATAAAAATTGTACCCATTGTTTCTCGCAAGCTAGGATCCTCTGAGACTTTCTCTAGTTTTCCAAGAAAACCGCGAATTGTCTTGAACGCAGGGTCCCTCACAGATTTCTCTGGATCAACGGTTAACGAACACAAGGCAGGTAGTACTCGATTTGCCACTTCGCTATGAAATAAAAAAAAACCGTTAGTGCGGGAATTATAGAACAATTCGTGGAAGATGTTACCTCAGTAGGAAATACTGTTGGGTGGCCGCTAATGCCAAGACACCGGCTACCCGCGCCGGTGGGAATGGGTCCCGCATTGCTCGTATGAACGCAGAGACTAGAACTCGTTGTCGCACCTAAGTTCAAAAGACGAAATGCGTAAGTCTTTGGAATTGAGTTAATATTTACATACCTGAGGATGCAGATGTGGAGCAATTTTTCCTAAACACACCGTCGTGTTGGTTCTTATTCCGCCTTGATCGTCTCGAGCTTGCAGGCGCGCAAAATGTCGCAATACCTCAACGTTAAGATTGTTATAGTTTAGCTTTGGCGCCAAGTGTATGATAGACTATGAAAGACGAAAATTTTAGCACATCGAAGGAAGGAAGTTTTATTTTTAACATTATTAATTTGATATCAGCTATCTCTCAAGTCACTTACTTTGACAGTTTGCTCTCGAATAGTGGCATTCGTATCGAGGAATCCATGGGCAACTTGTGGAAAGATTTGATCATTAACCACCTGAGGTTGTAAATGAGCTATAAACAGTTCCAATTGCTGAAGTAACCGCGAACGTGTAACTCGATCAGTCGATGCAAATAGTTTAACAACACATGGAACTATCCGTTTTTGGTACTCTCCCTCGTCCAGGAGTTTCCCCAACTTGAACATCGGTGCAAGAACCGCAGATCCTGCGTCACCGTACTCATAAGCTGTTATCAATTGTGGAAGAATTTTGTGTCTGAAAGTGAGAGAAAAAAAAACTTGAATACATTTGCATTACAGAATTTTTTCTAACACTTACTTGCAAACGTTTTCGGGAAAATTGTCCAAATGCAAAGTGAGCCCACTAAAGAAACGATTCTTTTCGGCTTTATCTTTTATTTGAATTTCTTCGAGGAAAAGCAACGAGTCTACTAAGTCATTTTTAAAGAAGCCTCCCGGTTTGCGGCATCGTGTTATAATGTCGGCTGGATTCGGCCGGTTTGAGGGCGACGCGCAAACCAACTCACAGTATAAAGTTTGGAGAGATTTTGGAACATTGTCGATATCTTTCAAATTCCCACGAACTTTTAACGGCCCATTGAATGACTCCCAAACTAGGCATCCAAGGCCCCACATGTCCACTGAGCTGTAAACGGAAAAAAAAGTCATACAATTGCAGAAGTGTGGACATTATTCTAAAGAGGAGTAACACTCACCACTTTGTGGCAGCTTTCAGTTTCGTCTGATCGTTCTTCTCTGGGGGATCGTACACTTCCAATGCAGGAGGTATCTTAATCGGAGGCATTGGATTTCCATCAGCCGCTGAAACGTATTCCAAACTGCCCAACTTCCATTCCCCAGAAGCATTCACGAACACCGACCATACGGACACATTGTTATGTCTAAGATTACCGTCGTTGTTGAGGAAAGATAAAGCTCGCTAAAAGGAGTCAAAAACAATGAAATAAAATTGCATTCAGATGAGAACATGAACTTACTGTTATTTGGAATACTCCCCAAGCCAAATACAAATCCTTTTGTGGTCCATCAGATGCCAACTTTGTAATGTGAGTTCCCAAGGGTTCCACCGCCTCTGTCGCAACATACAATACTTTGTCTGTTTCCAGGCTGTCAAGAAATTGCAATATGCTCGGATGACGAAGTGTTTTCAAGCGTTTTACCGCCGCCTTTGCTAAGTCGAACTTCGCATCGGAGCCATTTTTGATGTCATACACGAATACAGACACTTCTTCGTTTGTGGATTTTCGCTTGGCCTTGTGTAGCGACCATATTGAGCGTAATTCGAAGCCAGGCACTTGTTCGCCAATCTCGTATGGGAACTCTTTGGAGGAGTCGCGCGAAAAGAACGACCACATCATGTGTTTTGCCCGTCGAGTGAATATCTTGTTGGCCGAAGCGAAACGATGTCCAATGGATGATGAAAATCTCTGCTGTCGCTGCCGCTGACCACAGTGTTGCAATTTTCCACTTACGTTGCAGCCTGTTTATGCCGGAGATCACTTAATTGAATAAAAATATGATAACACAAATCTTCTATGTCACCGATAACGTTTGGAGTTCTTTCGTTCACAACAAATTTCGAACTTTTCGCTTCGACTTTGGCGTATTGTTGTTTCACTAATAAGGTATGTTTGCTACGAATAAACATCAAAAGGAAAAAAAACTGTCGACGCGAATGGATATTCACAAATTGCAAACTTTAAACGAAATTCATACACAGATGATTCATTTTTGTTGATCGAGTGCAAACGTTTTCAACATTGCATTGCTGGATATTGTTTTATATTGGATTTTGGTATCTTTGGCTAAAAATTTCAAGGAATTCTTCGTTTTTCCGTTTTTCACAAAGTTTTCATGACGTATGACGTTTTGTTGGATAAAATTTGCAGAAGAAGAAATTAACTGCGCGAAATGTCAAAAATGTCAGAAACAAAAGTGCAGGAAAAATGATGAATCAACAGACAACAGCTGACAAGCGAAATGTAGTAGATTTGTATTGAATTTTTTGCTGTTTGACTTGAAAATTGTACTGGATGAATATTTGAACACGATATTGAGTTGGTTAAAAATCTGTAACTGAAATACCGTCATACATGTTTGCAAACTGAATGAGTTTTATATTAAAAAATATAACTCTAAATTAAATCATGCTAGCATGTTGCAATTGGTTTATAAAAAACTAAAACTATTGCTCTGCTTAAAGAATTTCTAACAATATCATGCAGCGTTTTCTTGAAGAGTAGAATGAGGTTTGATTTACCAATTATCTCTTAAATATATATATTCAATGCATATTTTATTGGTGCGTATTTTGATAACAGTTGCATGAATTACTTACACCTACAAATTAATCTGAACATGTTCTTTGAGTTTTTGACAGTTAGATCGGGAACCATTTTAACATTTTCGATTTTTGAGTTTAAGCGCTAAAATGTATGTCTTTTCTTGTATATGAATTTTCTGCGATATTAGTTGCGTCACAATTTTGGATGGCTTTTGCTCCAAGGCGAACAGGCATTTTCAGACAATAGCTGCCTTCAGCAACTTACATTAAACTGATTAAGACCGTTCTTAACGTATGTGCACCATATCAATATGAAATATTTTCCGTTGCGTGTTGTTAACGCTTGGCCATACCTATAAGATATTTTTTTGTTAAAGCGTTTGGCAAGAAGCTGCAATATTCGTCTAAATCGTGTTGTTAAAGTTTTGCCATACCTATGTGATATTTTTTTGTTAAAGCGTTTGGCAAGAAGCTGCAATGTTCATTTAAATCGCACCTAATTCGTATCATTTTCTAATTCTTTCAATTTTTAATAAGTTTTGCGGTCAGAAACAATCATTCAAACATATCCATAACGCAATGTAGTCTTTTTTAAAATGAAAGTCGTAAATATTTGACATTTGAGGTACATAGGCATCATTTCAGGGGCACGTCAAGCCTGTTGCAGGTCTTAATGTCAGCATATACAATCTAAATGCAACTAATGCTTCCTCTTTCCATATTAGTACTTCTGACATCGGATTTAGAGTCAACTGACCAATTGAACTTCTTAATTCGCGTGCGCAATTTCTCAAGCATTGATTGCATTGATCACTGTTTAATTGAGCACAGGGGGACACACGGCCGTAACTGAAAACTACAACAAAACAGCTGGCGGCTACAAAACGCTCCACCAACACTCTAATCGATTACCGATTGCTGGCTATCGATTCGGTTTCCTTCCGCCGTTGTTGTCGTTCGTTTTGTGCCGAACTGCAATCGCAGATACATTCCCAGGTGTGTGCCGAGCACTATTCGTATCATGAATGTCGATTCCATTTGTTGCCATTGTTTGCTGCGGTGTGGCATGGTGTTGTGTATCCATTGCCGAGATCTTTGCATCACTGCGATCCGGTGCCGAAGCGAACGGGACGCGCGATCCCGACTCCAATCGTCGCTGTTATTGATGTCTGAGCTGACATTGAATCAGACTCGGAGAGGTGCTGCCAGTGACAGGGTTGTGTTAGAAAATGTTTTATTTTTTGACATACTATTTGCAGTGCTGGCCTTGCATAGCACCACGTTCCGTGTATCAAAACAATTATTGTTCGTACTTTTTTTCCTCCTTTTTTGTATTGAATTTCAAATGACTGTTGGTAATTACAACGTTCTGTGGAGGACACCGATATGGATAGGGATTGGATTCAGTAGTATTTTTCTTTTTCACACAAAAAATAAAAAAAAAACAAAAGAACTGAATGCGAATGCGCATGAAGTGAATAATCTTTTCGATTGCGATTTGTCCTCGCGAAACGTTGTAGTTCCTTGAATTCACCTTGGTGGGTGTATGCGCATCTGCATAACTTAAATGCTTTAGTTGGTCTCTCACTAAGCCCACTTGGGAGATAGTAGGCATCCAGCTCAACTAAACAAACATTTGGTGTTGATCTAGTAAGTGATTCAGTTAGCAGTAGATGATATCAGGGTGTAATAGCACTGACACACAATGTACAGTCCCGGACGGATGGTTGGTTAAATATTTAATTAAATAATATTTAAGCGTGTGCAGATTTCTAAGACGAATAAGAAATGACGAGGAGGGGGGAGGGGGTTACTGGCAGAAAGAAATGCACTTATTTATAGATTTCGTCTTTTTTTTATTATTTTTAAGTAATATTCATGGAAGCAACTCCATGTAACGTGCGGAAGATTACCCTTAAATTCTTGTATAAAAAGGCTGTCCCTGTATATATTGGAGGGCGCGACAGCCCACAGGGGGACAGCCCTTAGGGGGACAGCCCTCAGGGGGACAGCCCAGGGGGACAACCCTCAGGGGGACAGCCCAGGGGGACAACCCTCAGGGGGACAACCCACAGGGTGATGGGGACCTAGTTTGCTCATCAACTACTCTTGTCTCTTACGACTAGAAGGGACCTAAAGTTTCATGCCGACTCCGAACGACGAAGTTTGAGAAGCTTTTTTTCGACAGCTTTTACGCTTTGAGTATTGTCAGCTCGAAAAAGGAAATGCCGTGAACATTGCGAGCTGTTCAACGTTCAGTTGAAAATGATTTCATCCAGCTTACTGTACGAAATTGAATTGAGGTCAGGTGTACCCAAGATGGTGGGCCAACTAAAATGAAAAATTTCGCCGTTCGGAGTCGGCAAAAAACTGTAGGTCCCTTCTACTCGTGAGAGAACAGTAGCGCGCACAACACGAGTAGTTGATGAGCAAGCTAGGCCCTGGTCCCCCTCTGGACTGTAGCGCCAACAATTATTATTATAGTTCTGCTCCATTTCTCGGTTTAGATGTTTCGTTTCATCATGAATTAAGGTCCTGGGAACTGTGCTGGCCATTTAAATACTTTATAGTTAGTTATTTTGGCAGTGTGTTTGGCATCGTGATCCTGTTGAACCTAATAAATGAGGGGCACGTTGTAATCTGTAAAAGTATGAATGACTTATACATTTTCTAGGCCTTTAACACATTTTTCCTAAGTTGGAAAAACTTCGATTTAATGTATGTGACCAATAAATTGCATTCCAAGTGGGCTTCTCAAATAATTTTTTTGATGTATCCAGTAACAAATTAATTTTTAGCTCATCGTTTTAGGATTATTAGGCAACCTGTTGATATGTATTTTCCCAAATGTAACAGTCTTTGATATTTGTTTTCCTCAAAAATGGGAACACGTTTCATTATTTAGTTCTATTAATCTTCTTCCAGTTTCTCAAGCATCGATGTTTAAGTTTAAATCCATTTAAATCTTTTTTGGGACTAAAAACTAACTTCTTCGAATTGAACTATTCAAAGGTAAGTTTTGGAAAATGTTTTACGCTTTCAATTTCGAGTTCGACAGAAATTTTTAAATTTTAAAACAATACCATGCATACAAAACAAGAAACGTTTTTGGCAATAACTTCTGCTTTACCTTATTCTTAATTCCGATGAACAAACTTTCTTTCGACCAATTTTTCATTACTAAAACTAATATTTTGAATTGTAAAATTAAAAGTACACAAAATAGAACAATGCAGGAAATAGCAGAAAATAGCATGAAAGTTCCTAGCGCTTATTATTTTCGACACTAGAAAAATAACCTTCTTTGAACTACTAACGTAAACCTATGATCTGTTCATTCCTTCTTCAACCGTCATTTACCAGGCGTCAGGCGACTGCATTACACCTTAAAGTGTGAGTGCGAGGTATACGGATATGGAACAATACGAGGGCTGCATTTAATATTTCGGGATTAGAGAACAAAAACAAATATTAATTTTCCAAAATAGCTTTATTGTTTTTCAAAATATTCCCCATTAAGATCTATATACTTCTGCATGCGTTTGAACCAATTGTCGAAGCACTTTTGCCACTCTGATTGAGGTGTCTCCAAAACATCCATTCTGAACGCATCAACCGCTTTTTCAAGTGTCAAACTTTAACCTCTCATTTTATTTTTTACGTACGGGAATGAAAAGAAGTCATTCGGTGCCAAGTCAGGACTATACGGTGGATGACTCATCAAATCGATGTTTTGAGTGCTCAAAAATGCAGTTGTTTGAGCCGATGTGTGAGAGCTCGCATTGTAGTGGTGAAGGGAAGTGATCCGTCTTCAGCGGTTGGTTTTCCTGATTTCTTGGAAGACAACTGGCAAACAAATGGTTGTGTATCACTCAGAATTGACTGTTCTGCGTTGTTCTAGTGGAACGGTTGCGACACGTCCAGTTTTTCCAAAAAATCAGGCGACCATGTGCTTGAAAGTTCTTAGTGCCCGAGCAACTTTTGTTGGATGGCTCAGTTGGAAATACCCATACAGTCGACTGCTGTTTACTTAGCTCATACGCGTAAATCCACGATTCATCACCTGTCACGATGTCATAGACGTGTTTCAAAGCACCGCGATCGCATTTTTGGAGCATTTCTTTCGGCCAATCGACACGAGCCTTTTTTTGAGCCATTAACAAATTGTGTGGGATCCAACGCGAACAAATTTTTTTGACGGTCAAATGTTCATGCAATATTGAATGTATGCTGGTCCCACTAATGCCTAAGGTTGTCTCAATCTCACGATAGATCACATGACGATCTTGCAATATCAGTTGGTGCACAGCATCAATGGTTTCCGGAACAACAACTGATTTTGGACGACCTTCACGAAATTCATCTTGGAGTGAACTACGACCTCGGTTGAATTCACCATACCATCGATAAACACTGGTCCTTGATGGAGCTTCATTCCCAAAAATTGAATCAAGTTCATCAATGCTCTGTCTGTTGAGTTAATCCACGTCGAAAGTTGTAAAAAATAATCGCATGAAAATTTTCAAGATTTAATTCCATTTTTTGGGCGAGATGAATCTTTTAAGTTACTGTAAACAACACAAATAGCGTTCGTATGTTAAAACGTTCTGAGTACGTATAACCTCAAACCTCTGGTAGTAACCAGATTGCAATACTAGGGTTGCCCAATCCCGAAATATAAAAGGCAACCTTCGTATGTGCTTGTTATATTGCACAGCAATATACTCGTGTGTACGTACTTATGACCGCCGTGGCGTAATGGGTAGAGTGCGACGGTCACACGCTGAAGATCTAGGTTGGATTCCCAGTTCAACACGAATTTTTCGATTTTTTTACGGCACAACATCTTTGGATCTGCTGACAACACTCAAACAGTAATAACTGTCTAAGAAAGCTTCTTAAACTTCACAGTTAGCTGTCGGCCTCTTCTACTAGTGAAGGGACTGTAGCGCGTACAAGACGAGTAGTTGATGATCAAGCTTCATCCCTCCTGGTCCTCTGTGGACTGTCGCGCCATACAATTATTATTATTAACTTTTAATTTACAACGTTATTACATATCCATCCATTTTTTGAAGCATTAAGGAACACTCATTGTTAAAGTGAGAAATTGATCGGTTTCATTCGGAGTGAAATCTTCCTAAAACACGTGCCGCTCAGTGTATATTCACATATGTTTCAGCGAAAATTCCCAATTTAGATATTCTTAAACTCTATAATAATAATTGTTTAAACCTTTTATCTGTATAATCGTTAAATGCACGACAGCAAACCTTCTTGATAGCACATTTTTAATAATTGCTTAATTTCTTGTCGCTGTTAATTAATCTTTTCTGATGTTTTATGAAGTCTAAAAAAGTTCACAATAGTAGTATGTACTAATTTAAATGTGGGGCGGCCGTGCGCAAGAGATGCGACAATTAGTTTCGGATGTTAAATCTACGTACAAAAGCCTTTGCTTATGCCGTCCTTCGGAGATCACAAAACTTTAGGTTCCTTCTATTTGTGAGTAAACATAATGCACTTCTCAACGCTAAGGAAGCTGGCCCTGGCCTCCTTGGGGACTACTATTTCTTTAATTAAACAAACTTATGGGGATATAAATAATAATAAAAAGATAATAGTAAGAATATTAAATTTCGTTCACTATTTTAAGTACACACTGAGGATACACATTTTCCTTCTAAAGTTTTGACTAAAAACTCAGTAACTAAAATTTTGGCCATATAATCTTTCGATTCGAACGGAGGCTGTTCTAATTATTAGACACTACTTTTTAATAGAACAGAAATTGTAATATTTTTTTTCGAGTTCCGGCTAGTTAGTATCATGTGCTATCAAGTGCTAGGCCATCGATTATCCATATTTAAGGAGGTTGATAAAGCACTTACAGCAATAGAAGGAAGTATTTTCAAACTTTAATAATAATTGTATGGCGCGACAGTCCACCGTGGACAAGGGCTTAGCTTGCTCATCAACGGCTCTTATTGTGCGCGCTACTGTTCTCTCATGAGTAGAAGGGACTTAGAGTTTTTTCCCGAACTCCATACGGTGAAGTTCGAGACGTTTTTTTTAGACAGTTATTACTCTTTGAGTGTTGTCAGCTGCTCGAAAGAGGTGGTGCCGTGAAAAATTCGAGGTGTTCAGCCAGGAATCGAACCTAGACCTTCTGCGTGTGAGCGTCGCACTCTACTCACTACGTCACGGCGGCCACACTTTCAAACTTTAGACAATTTAAAAACAAAGCCCCCAATAAGGACATAATTTTGTCCACCTTCTCGCATTCTAAAACTTAAATATTTCAAATTCTCATTTTCTTTAAGGGGCTAACTTTGCACTTTTAAACGATTTTCCTTTTGGTGTATGGTTGTGCGTGTCTCTGTGGCCACATAGCAGGTTTAGTAAACATTTTAGAAAGCCGTTCACCCCGGAAATGGTTAAATGACGAACGTTTTAATAATTTGGTAACTGCTTACCTGGCTGTGACTTAAATGGAAATTTCACTTGACTTCATTCTTTCTTCAAATTGAAAATTGATATTTAAACTTATGCACTTCTGTTTAAGGATCAGTTAAATATGTTCTCTTTTACATATGAAGTGTAAGAATAAACAGACATTTTAGAAAATTGTTAACCAACTCATGCAATTTATAAAAATCCATCCACTTGTCGCCCATTCAAAAATGTGCAAGTTTAAGGAACGAAAAACGAAAAAAAAAATAAATTAGATCCTTCTACCTCACTGCTAATTTGTCTCTCTCTTCCTCTACGCACACACATAATCTGTTTCATCTCAATTGCAAACAGCACGTGGCCATAAGCCACCACATCTTCCACAGACCTCGCCACTCGCAGCCGTCGTGCGCCTTCCGCGCCACTAACCCACCAACACCGTCGTGTCGTAGCCGTGCCCTCACCTGAGTATTCATTTCGCCCGTGGTTTCATTTCCGTTTTAATAATTTATCAATTGACAAATGTGTTAGTTAAATATCTGACCAACCACACAAACCGCAAGACTACCAAAGTCACTCGCCATTATTAACACATTCTCCCAGCAGCCGTGTGTAGCCACTGTTCACTCAATTGCGCGAACCAACACTCCAACCACATCCAAACAAGTCACACACGTCATGTCAACAAACAGCCAGATGACTCATCGTCCAGCTACCGCCAGCTCCCGCACAGTAGGAAAACCCTACGCTACGAATATAACTCGTTTCTATCAAATCCGATACACCGCCGCGGCTGTTATCAACGCCACCAACAAAAAGACGAGTCAAAGCGGCCGTTCTCGAAATTGGGTCAAAACAAGAAAACCAGAAGAGACACGCGGGTGTGTTAGCCATGCCTGGCTCGCCTGATAAACGCGTCTATGAGCGGATTCCTCAAAGTTTCGAAGTCCGGCAAGACGTACCCCTGACCCACAGATTTCGCGCGAAATTAACTTTCGCAGCACGATTACGGATTTGATACCGCCGTTAAGATATCGAACGCGCGTCGATCAGTGTCTGTGGCCATATCAGCTTTCGATTCGAGGGGAGGCGGCTCTAATCAGGGATGAGTCAGAGCTAGCGCGCTGTGTGTCGGCGTCCACAATTGATGCATCATCGTGTTTATAAACCACACCAGCACACATCTGGCGCAACGTCACATCAAAGTGGTGGGAGGGGAGAGGAAGGGGCTCAATTAGACCTAGGTTGTTCTACCTGGTCATGGTGTTGAATTCCTACACCTCACCGCCGTGTGATATCTTCGCATTGTGACCAACCGAAGTGATTAGCATAATGAGAAACCTCTCCATGTGCGCTCCAAATAATGAATTTGATATCTCTCTCTCATGTTGGCGCAGGCGGAGTACTCAAGACAGGCGACACCACATCAAAGGAATCTCAATAATTTCCGGACACAGCCGATGAACAATACAAAATGAACACGCAACCAACAAGTGTTTTGCTTTGCGGTTGCTCCTCCCTCAATTTCATCTTCTTGTGTTTGTTTTGATACTTTTTTTTGTGTTCTTGTTGCTTCTATCCTTCGGTGTGCTCTTCTTTATTCGAGGAGCTTCGCAATGTCGCTCAATCATCCGGATACTGCACAGTGGGGTCAAGCTGTTGAGGATAGGATTTTTTGATCTGAGTTCTTTAGCTGACATATATGAATTGGAAGGAGTGTTATATTAAGCAGCAGTTTATGGAAAAGAAATTAAAACTCTTAAACCGTAAAAGATATAAGACACGTACAGTTTCCCGCGTTCATAATTCTGCAGATATGTATGTTTTAATTTTCCTTTGCTGATATTGTAAATTTTTTAAGTTCGGACTACGATAAGTATATTTTGAGGATTTCAGTACAGTACAAACTCGATTAACGCAACTAATAGAAATTACAGCGGTTGCAATTATCGATGTTGTTGCACTTATTGGATTACATATTCTTGAATAAAATATCATAATTCAAATGGATGTTTTATTAAGATATAATGACAATGTAATTCAGAAGAGAATAGACACAGAATTAATTTTAAAAGGAATCATTGCTATTAGGAGCTGGCGATTTTTTTGTTTGGCAACATCCTGTAGAACAACCCAGATTTATCGGCATTGTAAAGTTGATTAGCGGTTAAATTAAGTTTTTTTATTTTTACTTTTAACTTCATTACAAATGATTCGACAAATGCACGTTTGTTAGAAAACTTTTCACTACAGATCTTGACATTCGAATACTATGTCGTTTTCTTAAATTTCCCAATCCATCTGTTGGTGACCGGCGTAGCGTAGTGGGTAGAGTGCGACGCTCACACGCCGAAGGGTCCAGGTTTGATTCCGGGCTAAACACCTCGAATTTTTCACTGCATAACCTCTTTCGAGCTGCTGACAACACTCAAAGAGTAATAAACTGTCTAAGAAAGCCTCTCAAACTTCGCCGTTGGGAGTCGACAAAAAACTGTAGGTCCCTTCTACTAGTGAGAGAACAGTAGTGCACACAACACGAGTAGTTGATGAGCAAGCTAGGCCCTGGTCCCCCTGTGGACTGTCCCGACAACAATTATTAGTATTAATCCATCCGTTGCTAGCGTAAATCATGGTTTCTCCTTAATTTTGTTGTGCAAATGGATTGCCTTTGGCTTTATTATTTCCTTAGAAAGTGGAATATGTTTGGCTTTTTGCTTTTGAAACCATTCATAAGACACGAATTCCATCGGAGGAAATACAGAACCTTAAGTGTAACGTGTTTCCCATATCCAGATTCAGCTTACGCCACAAACTGTGTAAGACTGCTTTGTTTTGCTTTTATCCGGCATATTGTTGATTTGTGAGCATTATATTTTTCACAAAGTACCTTAACGCAGACACCCGTATTCACTTCGGATAAAATTTCGCTTTTCTTTTCTCATAGAAAGTTTAGCAATAATTCGTGTTACACCGATTCTGGACGAATTAGGACGGCAACCACCTGCAGAAGATATTTCTAGAGAACTTCAGCTAGCCACAAAGAGAACTAAATTACTGTAAAACAACGACTAAAGTAACGCACTAAAAATAGACAAGAAGTTGCACTAATCGAGGTATTCCTTTTCAAAAGTTGCACTTATAGAGTCAACACGTGTAACGCATCAAGTGTTGCACAAATCGAGGGTTTGTCTAATCGAGTTCGTACCGTATTTTTAAACCGTATCGTTCGTACCGTATTTTTCTGAGTTTCTGGCGCTTATAGCTTGCAAAGAATTATTCATTAAAGGTCCACATCAAGTTTGAAGTTTGCTTTAAATTTCGAATTGTAAGACTTTCGAGTATATCATTCTTCTTCTTCTTTTTGTGGCACTAAAGTCCAGGGTGGACCTGGGCCTTAACCAACATGCCTCTATAGCCAGCACGATCTTTCGCCAGCTGCCACCAGCTGCGCACCCCAATTGGTTGAGGTCCTTCTCCACGTGTGTGCTCCACCTTGGCCTAGGCCGTCCCCTTTTGCGTTGTCCCAATGACTCAGACCCGAATCCTTTTCGGGCCGGAGCAGTGGTGTCCATACGCTCTACATGGCCCAGCCATCTTAAGCGTTGTATCCGTAGACGCTTGACCAGGCGCATGTCGCTGTACACCCCATAGATTTCGTCGTTAAGTCTTCTCCTAAAGATGCCAACAACGCAAACAGGACCAATAATTGCACGCAAAACGCTATAGCATTTTATACATTTCTTAGCATTTCTTAGGACCAGATGTCTTTACCGATTTATTTTAGACTACAACAGGTGCATGCTGTTAATCTCATTAAACATCATATTTTTGTGACAGTCCTTTTCTGTTTAATCCTTAAATCCCTCCATTGAAGAAGTCACTTTTATTTTGAGGCAAACTTTTTGTCTATTGAAGTATTTCAACAACAGTTCACTGAATAATGTTTAAAGCTTGTGTTTCACTTAAAATGTATCCTTTCTACAGGTTACCACCTTTCCCCCTTAGCCATTTGTGCGGAATGGCTCCCTTATCATGATGCGTTCAAATTATACTTACTTTCGCCGGAGATGTATGCATAACTTTAATGAATTGTAAACATTTGAGAAAACAATAAGGATCTCTTAATCCACTTCACAAGTTTTTTCCCGAAAAAAGTCGTAGATTACACGCACTAATTTTGCATTCACATTCACGCCTGACGGTGACACAAATTAAAGATCAAATTTTCCACATTACTCAACAAATTACTAATTCTAGATATCGCACTATCTCTTCCACGATAGCCCATGCTCACGTTTATCTGCTTTATCTCTTTACAATCAGAACACTAACGACCTTCAGCAGCGAAATCATAAAATCACAAAGTCTCTGATTCAGAACTCCCCCAAAAGAAAAAATTAAAAAGTGAATAAACCGCTACGCCACTGACAGGTCATACTGTTCAGCCACTAAACTACCTCACTCCCCACAATTACTTCCTTCTTGCAAGGGGGCACTCTGATTGGTCGCATATGACTTGGTTGAGTGTGTATTGTGATCGCGGTGACTCGCACCCAAAAGAAATTCATCCTAAAACGCCTTCGAGTGAGAGAGTTTGAGTGTGAACCTCTGGCAATCAACTCAAATGTCACTCAACACCATTCTGATCGTTTAGCTGGGCTTTTTATTTTCCTTCGTTTTCATCCCCTAATTAGCGAGTTGAGTGTCATTGATCTTGTGGCGGCCACCGCAACAAAACAATCATTGGTTGTATCTGCCCGTCCAATATACCAGCGGCGGCGCAACTCTTTCAAGAGTGATCCCCATCATTGGCGACACAAGAGCGCCCGCCTAAGTCATGATTACACATTCATTCATTCTGGAGGAATTCTGTGTGTTTTTTTTTGTTTTCATTTTATTTTATTTTTCCTCCTGCTGTGTGTTCGTTCACTTTTATTTACGAAAAATCGTTCGTTTTTCTGTTGTTCTGCTGTTGTTGATTTTTTTCGTTTTTTTTTTTCGGTGAAACCCTCTCGCGCGCGCAGGTTTATCAAATTTAAGTTGCCGCTCGGACTGTCAATTCGGTTTTTGCCTTCCACAAGGTAGGAGCAGTCAGCACACAGTAGAGCACCATTCGATTGTCCCCGGGGTGTGTGCTGTTAGCAGCAACAGCAGGCAACAACGTATCGCGTAGTGTTTGTCGTAAGATCAATTTGGCGCGCGCTATTTTTGAAATTTGAATATTCGCTCTCGGAACTGGGGGATAAAAGAACGGTCCCAACCGTAACACCACCACAAACAACAACAGTCGGCAACAACAACAAAAGAATAAAACATCGATGACGTGCGGTACAGTGTGGTGATTCATGGCGTGTAGTGTGTTTTAAAATATTCAATCTATGCCATGAAATAGTTGCGAGTGCTCGTACAACGAGTAAGAGAGTCATACGGACTTTTTGTTTGTTCTGCGGTTCGTTCCAACCGATGGTAGTGCTCGTATTTGGGTTTATTAAAATTTTAATTGCACTTGAGATTGCGAGTAGTGGGTGGTGATCTGATCTCGTGGTCGTTCTCCTTTTTATTTTCGCGGCGAAGTGTGTGTGTGTGCTTGTGATTGCAGTTTTTTCGCGTTTCATTTTGTGCATTGCAACTTAAGCGCATTAGAGTTAATGATCGGCAATCATTGGTGGTATTTTGAAAGAGTGTTGAGTGTAAACACACCCTAAGCGATCATGAACAATCCTAGTAATTATTATTCGTGTAATTCGAATAGGGGTGCGGTAATGACGGCCGCAATAGGCAACGCAAATGTGAATCAACCGCGAGTGAACAGCAATGATCCCTTCCAGCCACATCAGCCTCACCACCTGCAGCATCCGCAGCAACAAACACAACAGCATCAGCATCAGCAGCAGCAACAGCAGCAGCATCATCACCAACTGCATGTGTTACAGCCACCGCATCATTTGCATAATCCGCACATACAACACCTGCAACACCCGCAGCAACATGGCCAGCATCAGCCACTCATGCAACATCCACATCAGATGCAACAACACCTGCAACATCAATTGAACATGCAGCAGCATATGCAACAGGCGCACCAGCAACAGCAGCAAAATAGGTATCCCTATATGGACTGCGATATGCAGACATACAACAGGAATGCGTATGCAACACCATCAACGCCGGCGCCATACCATCATCAACAGCATAATAGGGTAAGGACACGAGCGAGCCTCTTTTATTTCCTTTTTGTCGTTCTGAGTGCCCTGCATTAGGACGGTTGTATATCACGGATTCGTAACTGATATCCGCGTCGCTGCAGGGATGACTTCACTGCCGCATGAATAGGACAGGGATTTCGTTGGGAGAGTTGTTTTCCGCTTGAAAAATACATTTTGACTTCAATTCTTAAATCCGTGCGATAGGGGGATTGCCACATGACATGTTACATCAATGACTGGTCTGTTTCTCTCCTACTCCTTCACAAAATGTTCATGGCGGATGCATTAAGTTTTGCCTTCTTTTTCAACTCCCGTGGCAATAAACTCAAATTTACATTCAAAATGCTTTTGTTTTCGTAACAAGTTAGGCAATGTCGTTATTGAGTTAAGAAGGCAAAGCCCTTGTGCAGTAGCCTTCGAGTGACGGTCTCAAAAAGAGAGCTTTTAATTTCTACCTCATCTCTGTGTGAGTGAAGAGAGGTGGAAAGACTGTCGACTTGTGGACTAATGTAGGACTTGTCAACGCTCAATGACACATGATGGGTGAGTCAGGTTTTGCCTAAGAATGTCTGTAAATTTCCGCTTATAAAAGGTATTTGCGGATTTCACTTTAGATGAATTTAAAACGTCACTTTTTTCAATTATACCAAAAAAAAAAGCTTTTTATCGAAAAAATTGTCTTTAGAAACCCTCGTCAGCAACAGCTGGACGATGATCTTAAACATGTGGAAAACAAATTTGGAATGAGTCAATAAGTTGCAAGGAGATGTGACTAAATTTTTACAGGGTTATTGCCTGGTAGTACAATGGACCAGTATTTGAGTCTGAGTGCTCCAGTGTAGTTGATCCAAACCTCCAAGAAAAAACAAATTTATACAAAACTATTGCTCTGGTTGCAAGCACTTGGAAAATGTTTTTAAAACGTAGAAAGACGTTTTGGAAGGCATGTCATGTGGAAAATACTAACTCAACTACAAACAAAAATCTAGGCTAACTGGGTGAAAGCGAACAGTTGCCTCGTTTATATTCCAATCTAATCAAAAGAAGCTTAAAAACCGAATTACGTATTTCTTTTCATTTCTTTTTGAATTCAGGTTGTTTTTGAGATTTCGGATTTTAAAGTTTTTGGTGTGGAAACTAAACAGTTTCTTGATTAAACAAACATTTAGCCACTCAATCAGTAGAATACAAAATTGATTTTGAATATTTGCAAATTCACAAAATACTCCTGTTATTTCCACTACGGGTGTAGATTTACACTGCTAAAGAAGTCTTCGATTACTTCTGCCCTGTACATACATCTGCATTCAAATTAATAGTAGTCAACAATTGATTTAAACAATTGCGAAAAGTTGTTCTATATTTGCACTGAATTCAGCTTTCAGAAATGTATGTACGAGGGGCGTTCAATATATTCTCGACATCGATATGAAAGAAAATTCGAATACAATTTAAATTCTTTTTATTTTTCAATATAATCTCCCCTAACATCAATGCATTTGTTACATCTTGAGATTTGCTTTTTTAAACCCTCGAAAACATGAATTTCCTCTTTCTCTGCAAAATACCCATTTATTGCCGACTTGAGTTCTTCATCATCCAAAAATCTTTATCCACGAAGACATTTTTTCAAATCCTTTAACAGGAAATAATCACTAGGGGTAAGGTCTGGACTATAGGGTGGGTGTTGGATTTTTTCGAAACCGAGATTGTGCAGCAGCCTTGGAAACTCGCGCCATGTGAACAGGAGCGTTGTCATGAAGAAGCAGCACACCCGCTCCGAGTTTACCCCGTATTTTCTTTTTAATTTCCTCCAGCAAATTATGCAAAGTGGAAGCGTGGGATGTGGCGTTGATGGTTTCACCTATTTTTTGTACTCAATGAGCCAGATTCCCTTTGAGTCTCAAAAAACTGTGACCATGAGCTTAACGGCAGACGGAGTGGCTTTGAACTTCTTCGGGGGATCTGTTCCTTTCTTATGCCACTGCATGGACTCTTGTTTGCTTTCAGGGTCATAGTGGTGAACCCATGTTTCGTCCCCAGTAACAATTCGATCCATAACAACGTCCGCGTTCTCACTACACATCTCCAAGAGCTCTCTACAGCATGTGATTCTTACTTTTTTCTGAGGCACTGTGAGCATTCGTGGCACCCATCTTGCACTGAACTTTGAAAGGTTAAGATGGTCATGAAGAATGGTGTGAATGGTACCAGTAGAAAGCTTAATGATCTCTGCCATCATTTTCACCTTTATTCGGGCATCCTCAAGACCAAGTTTTTCGTCATCTTTGATGCTTTTTCGCGTTCAAGCAGTAGCCAGGGCGCCGGAGCGGGAGTCGTCTTCAATGCTCTCTCTGCCTCTCTTCAACTCACTTGGCCACTTTTTCACAGTGGATAATGAAGGTGCGGAATCCTGGAAAACAGCCACCATCCCTTCATGAATAGACTTTTTTCTTGATTAGTGAGAAATTTAATTACAGCGCAATGCTCAATTTTCACCATCATCGTCTCAGTTGCCATTATGATTCTGGTTAACTAGAGATAAAACGCGAATTAATAATCACATTTATACGAAATTTTATATTTATGAAATTTTATATGCACTAAAATAATAGTATTACTTGTTAAATAAGTCAATTTATTTATGTAACTACAGCTTCACCCCGGTACCGAGAATATATTGAACGCAACTCGCATGTCAGACGGCAACGCTTAAAAAATCTGTATATATGTACATACTTAGTTAGTGGCCGTCGTGGCGTAGTGGGTAGAGCGCAACACTTACACGGCTAAGATCCAGGTCCGATGCCCGCCTGAACACCTCGAATTTTTCATGGCACCACCTCTTTCGAGCTGCTGACAGCACTCAAAAAGTAATAACTGTTTAAGAAAAAGCTTCTCAAACTTCGCCGTTCGGAGTCGGCAAAAAACTGCGCACAACACGAGTAGTTGAGGACCAAGCTAGGCCCTGGTCCCCCTGTGAACTGTGGAGAGTTATGTAAATATTATTATGTAAATAGTTAAGCGCATTTCCATTATTTTAACAGAACCTTATTCAATATTATACTTCAAATTGGCACCAACCCCCTGCAATCAACACATAAGGAGTACAAAGCTCTCAAACTTCATCATTCGGTGTCGGCGATATATTTTTGGTCCCTTCTACTTCTCAGAGAACTAAATTGATTAGAAATAGAAGAAAGGCTGTGGCTCTTGTGGACTGCGGCCTCACCTAATTTATTTGTTTGGGTTACACATATAATCAATGTCCACATATTGGGCAAATTGTAGCATTTTGTTATTTTGAAAAGAGGACCAAGATTTGTATTACATTGAAATTGTTCTTTTACGAAAATCAAGTAAATTTTGAGCATTAACGGATATTGTCGTCGGTTAGCGCAGAAGAAGTTCGTGCTGTAAAAGTTATGCCCTGTTCTCTTTGTAGAATGTTACTAACTCGTTAAACAAATTTTTGGGCAACCTCGGTATACAGAAAAAAAGGAAAACCTACTAACCCTTGACTATGAAACACAGATTTCTTTATTTTCTTAAAGAACGTCATACACAGTTGAACAGCTCAAATTGCGTTAAGTGAACAAAATAAAGGGTGTCCCAGGTGAGCGCAAGATTTAAATTTGGCGCCATTCGAATTGTCATTGTTTGACATTTCAACAATTATTATTGTTTGTTAGTAAAAGGTATAAAGTTAATAAAAATGGAACGCTACACAAATGAAGAACGCATTCTCATTGTGAAATTGTTTTACCAAAATGGTGAAAGTTTTGCGGCTACAGTTCGCAAATTGCGATCAATTTGGGGTTACAATAATGCTCCAAAAGAGTCAACTGTAAAGCGATTAATGGAAAAATTTGCTGAAGCTGGATCTGTAACTGATGTAAAGACAACAAGGCGCCTTCGACCAGGTCGATCGACTGAAAATATCGCAGCAGTTCGTGATGATGTCACTCAAACTCCATCCACCTCAATTCGACACCGAGCTCAGCAAATTGGTGTTTCCAAATCCACTATGTAGCGAATTTTGACGAAAGATTTGCATCTTAATGCATACAAAGTTCAATTAACTCAGGATCTGACGCCAGCTGACCATGCACAGCGAAAGGAGTTCGTTAATTGGGTATTGGAGAGAAAACATGAAAATGCTGATTTTTCCGATTAAATCATCTTTAGTGACGAGGCCCATTTCCATCGCCTAGATCGTGCGATTTAACACCATTGGAGTTTTTCTTTGGGTTTTTTTGAAGTCGATGCTTTATGCGAATAAGCCGACCACGACTCAAGCCTTAAAAGAGGAAATTGGACGCTGCATTAATGAAATACCGCAGCATTTATGCAAAACAGTCATTGAAAATTTCAATAAAAAAACGCGTATGTGCCAGCAAAGCCGCGGCGGCCTTCTGACCGACGTGTTATTCCACACATAGCCTCATCCTGTCTACTTTCGATATAATAAAGAATTCACGTTCTTTTTTAAATATCTTCGTTTTATTTGAAATTTAAATCTTGCGTTCTTGTTGGGACACCCTTTATACAAAAGTTAGTCAATTTGTCAATCGGAGAAGCTGTAACCTGTGAAAAAGCTAAATGACAATTTATGCGCCAAAAATGATAAAAATAAAAATTGTTCAATGGGTAAAAAAGTGCTGTACCACGTTTTCGACTGTTAAAACGTTTATTTTCGAACTTGAGATGTGCTAAAATTATGTTTATAAAATGTATGTGTTATAATGACTCCTATCCGGTTTACAAATTAATCATAAAAGTTTCGTATTTTTCACTTCCATTCTTATATCTGACTTCAAACGTAATTGTCAACGGTGGATAGAACATTTTATGAAAGTATATGAGACTCCATTATTTCCATCAATTATAGCCTTATGCTGAATCATTTCATTTTATTTATTGTAGCAACAGTTACAACAATTTTTGTGTGTCTTAGATTTTTTGGAGTTGCGGTCATGTTACCATACTACTGAAATGTTAATATAGTTTCTTAAGTAATATACCACAGTTTTAATTTGAAGAAAAAGCCACTAAAAACCTGGAAAATATGCTGATGTTTCGAAAGCCTTACATTCTATTTGTGGCCGAAGTAGCCGAATGGGTAAAGTGCATCCAATGATTGATTTCTGGGCTGAACCACTTGCATTTTTCACAGCACCACCTCTTGTGAGCTGCTAACAATAACTTAAGCGTACTTACCGCCTATAAGTAACAGCTTCTTAAATTGCAAAGTGGTCAAAGTTTCCAGAACATTTTAAGTCCCTAATACTACTCGTGAAGCATCGCACAACACGAGTAGTCGCTGAAAAAATAGACCCGATCCGTTATTGGACTATTGCGCCATTCAGTTTATACAAAATTCTTCTTATTCTTAGACAGACCATGGATTTCTTTTGTTCCTTTTTTTCCAATTGACAAGAAATGTGATTTTGGTACACGAATGTGATTCACATAAACACGAATGTGAGAGAATTTAAGCTCTGTTTCAATTTGTTTCAGAATGTCTCACACACCAGGATATCTTGGGCTACATAATAATTATAATTGGATGGCGCGACAGCCCACAGGGGACAAGGTCCTACTCCTCGTGTTGTGCGCGCTACTGTTCCCTGACATGTAGAAGGGACCAAGTTTTTTGCCGACTTCGAACGGCGAAATTTGAGAAGGTTTTTCTTAGTTAGTTATTACTCTTTGAGTGCTGTCAGCAGCTCGAAAGAGGTGGTGCCATGAAAAAATCCAAGTTTCAGCCGGGAATCGAACCTAGACCCTTCGACGTGTGAGTGACGCACTCTTCCTATTAAGCCCCGCCGGCAACAGGTTACATACTTGAATTTTATCTCTAACCTAGTTCAACTTACACATTGAAGACATCACTCACAAAGTCTCAGTTGTCACTTGAAAAGCGTCTACATTCAAATTTTGGAGAATTGGATGTAATTTTTCAGGAGTTGAGAAAACGGGAGTTTAATGCCGACCGTGGTAGTCAAATTTAAGAAAAAAAAAGCTTTTCATAGTCAAATATTTCTTCTGACTGTTATCCGCAAATTGAGAAAAATGTAGAAATGAATTGCAATATAGAAACAGATCAGTTGGGAATTCGAAAGGAGATCTCTCATGCAGCAGACCACACAATCCCTACAAATTTCACTCTATTTGCTACATTAGACATATCTTTGAAAATCCATAAGAATGATAACTTTTGTGGAATTTGCATCTCCATACATTTAGTTGCAGCAAATATTATTACCCAAGAAAACGGGCGGCTTTTGGGTGTTTGTAGAAAGCAGTTTTATATGTTTAAGCCCTTTTCACAAATATTGGGGCTCATTGTCTTAAACAAGACACATTACATCTCCTACCGTTCTTAAACTTTTGAATATAAGCCTTGTCTGAACTCTTTCCAATATGAACATACGATTGTATGCTCAGGCCTGATGATGCAATGTTCTCATAAGTGGAGCTCTTGATTCTAAGAATTGAATTGAGTTATTAACCACACCACAGAATTTCTCTTATTATCGTACGATAAATGTGGAGACAAAAATTCCCATTCGACTATGAATCAGTTTATCATAAATAAAATAAATACCAAATGTTGGGATGATAAATAGTAGATTTTTTCAAAGCACCAACTCTGCTAAAAGTCAAAGAACTCACTTTTGGAATTCTAAATACACACACCAACTGCTTTTAATCACGTGATCGGGTAACATGAGTAATTGATCGTGCCACTGAGGGGCATTGTTGTTAACAATCAAAACGTGTTGTGGTGGGGAAAACATGTAAATCATTGCTCACCTATCAAAGAAATAAAAATTCAAAAATCACAAACATACTCGCGACAAAATGACAAAGTTATGTTTTCTGACGAACTCCGTCATGGCGGGGAATTAAAATCACAACTGACAATATCACCGTTCTGCATTCTTGGTGAATCACTTTCAAAGTCTCGAAGGCAGAGTCAATTGCAAGCGTGCGCCACTTTTGCTTATTTTCAAGCGCCTTGAGTTGTTTTTTTTTTTTTGGTGGGGAAACCTATGAGACGCATTTGAAACTTTTTTGAAAGCCCAAAAATGGATGAAGAAGATTCAAAAGCATGTTTATGTGTTTTTTTGCAGAACTTTTAACTTGAGTGTGACTGGTAGAAAAATTGTGTAAAGACTTATCTTAAAGATAAAAGAAAAACTCATTTAGGTATTTTAACATCTTGTTCGGGGATCGCAGACTGAATTGTAGTCCAAAGCATCGTTAAAGCGGGTTCGTGTGATACAACTCAGATAATGCAGGCAAGTTGACTTTGTCACTTTTGAGTCTGTACCTGCAATGGAATGATTATTCATGTGGAAAAAATGCATCTCTCGGGTTAAACGCTTCGAAGTGACTAAGAGCTTAAATTGCGTTTAACTATAAACCGAGTACATTCCACGAGTTTGTACAGTATGAGAGTGTGAATATAAAGTGCAATAAAATTACTTTCCCAGAAAACCTTTTAAGTTCCCATTGCACTGATGGGAGCAAGGAGCTTCAGTGTAATGCGCAGTTAAAAGGTACTCGGAGGAAATAATTTCCGTACATAATGTGCTTTGTAAGAAGAGTGTGCATTAATACCTAAAAACGTGACAATATCAACACAGCAATGATGAAATCAAAAATATAATTATTTAGATGACAACGACTTTGTATATCTGGCAGACAAAGCTTGAATGAATAAAGAGTTTCAATATAGTCATTTAAATGTAATTTTGGGCGCTAGAGTAGAGTTAAGCGTCGGCAAATAACTGCTGCACAAAAAAGAACAAACAAACAAGAGAGTTCATATTTTGCAGATTTTTTTGTGAATCTTCTTTGCGATTCTATGCCGAAAAGAAGGCACGACTTATTCTTCTCTTAGGCTTTATTGAACGTTTTGTTTGGACTGCGAACGCGGGACTGTTCCTATGCATTGAATTTTCAATTTTCTTTATTGAACAAAAAATATTTACAATTTGAACATTTTAAAGTTTTAGACTGTAATGAATAGATATTGGCGTCGGCTCAATAACAGGAGTCCGACGGATGAACAATTGTCTTACACATTACGTCTGTTCAGAAATTCGTAGTTGAGTAGTTTGGGTAAAAATCTCTTTTGGAGAGAGTAAATCTGCCGAAACTTGTGAAACGACTTTTCGTAGAAATTCGCAGAATTAAATGTAAACAGCTATCAGATATATGAAATGTCACTTTGACAGTCATCTGCTGCCCAAAGTTTTTTTTTTTTTGGCAGAAATTCGTAGGGAGGGGAATTATTTTTTCTCTCTCATGAGCTCTCGCTTCTACGAAAAAATCAGAAAATGGAACACCTTTTGACAGTTTTTCGGTGAATTTCGTAGCAATTCGGAGCAATTGGAACAGACCTATTATTTGAATGTGTACATTTGTTTAGCGATGTTCTATCTTATATAAATAATATAATCGTTGGCGCTACAGTCCAAAGGGGGACCGGGGCCTAGCTTGCTCATCAACTACTCGTGTTGTGCGCGCTGCTGTTTTCTCACGAGTAGAAGGGACCTACAGTTTTTTGCCGACTCCGGGCGGCGAAATTTGAGAAGCTTTCTTAGACAGTTATTACTCTTTGAGTGTTGTCAGCAACTGGAAAGAGGTGGTGCCGTGAAAAATTCGAAAAATTGGTGTTGATCTGGGAGTCGAACCTAGACCCTTCGGCGTGTGAGCGTCGCACTCTACCCACTACGCCACGGCGACCACAATCCTATCTTATAAGGTTGTCAAATATCCAATATCCGCCTTTTTGTCTTTTGAATTTTCCGTCAATGTGCAAAGCGCTACAGAGCTCGTATCTGGCAATACTATACATCATTTGAAAGGTCTTGACATAACCTGCAAAACGATGCTATGCATGATTAAATATTGCGTTCAAAAGTTATAGACGTGTAGGTATGGAGTTCACTAACGCCGAAATTCTCCCTATTTTAAAGTTTCCCTTTCGTAGAAGGCAATTCCGCTAGAGAGACGTTCCGTGAGATTAATGATGTTTTGGGGGATGGTACTCTATCACTTTGAACCACGGAGGAATGGTTTCGACGATTCAGAGCCGGTGAAAACGACACCATGGAAAAGCCAGTCGGGGGAAGACCTGTGACAACGAATACTGATCGAATCATGGAGATGGGAGTGAAATCGCCCAGGAGATGGGAGTTAGTTACCAAGTTGAAAAAAAACTTTATGTTTGGGTGCCGCATGATTTGACTCAAAAAAACCTTGTGGACCAAATGAACGCCTCTGATATGCTTCTGAAACGGAAATAACTCGATCCATTTTTGAAGCGGATGGTGACTGGCGACGAAAAATGGATCACATACGAAAATATCAAGCAAAAACGGTGTTGGTTGAAGGCCGGTGAATCGTCCCAAACAGTGGCCAAGCCGGGATTGACGGTCAGGAAAGTTTTACTGTGTGTTTGGTGGGTTTCGAAGGGAATCATCCGCTATGAGCTGCTCCCATATGGTCAGACGCTTAATTCTACCATCGACTGCGCACAACTGAACCGCTTGAAGCAGGCGATCGACCAAAACCGTCCAGAATTGCCCAACAGCAAGGGTCTAGTGTTCCACCAGGATAACGACAGATCACACACTTCGTTGATAACTCGTCAGAAGCTACGGGAGCTCGGATGGGAGGTTTTATTCCATCCACCATGTAGCCCGAACATAGCGCTACAGTGATTGCCACCTGTTTCTGTCCATGTCGAACGCCCTTGGAGGTGTAAAGTTGAACTCAAAAGAGGCTTATGAAAAGTGGCTGTCCGAGTTCTTCGCAAATAAGGAGGGGGGCTCCCACGTACTATGAAGTTGACGTCTAGATGGAAACAGATTATCGAACAAAACGACGCATATTTGAACTAAATCCGATCACTGTAACACTTTTTATGAAGCAAAATCTTCCAAAAGCGGAAGGAAGATATTTGACAACCTTATAATATTGTTCATATCCGCGTGTCGATTGTGTCCTTTTATAGTCTGGGGTTTTATTCGCCAGTTTAGCGTCGATGGTAGATTGTTGCATTCATTGGATGTTGGGAGAAAAATCTCATTGTTTAGCATGTTGTGTGCCTTGAGAAATTGTTGTCCCCGAACTAAACATCTCAAGTTCCTGACTATTGGGTTTGGGTAAGTTTCATTTTCGTTTACCTGCTTCTTGAACTGTTGCACCAGCAAGTTTTTTTAGGGGGTTGCTGTCTCAATGCATTCGATGACTCGAGTTTATTTGCGTTAGAATTGCATCTAAAAAACAAAAAGTATTAAAAAAAATAGAAGATAACCATCTTTTATTTTTTTATATTTCAACCGAACGCTTGTTGCGCACAAAGAGGAAATGCAGATTATTAAAAGAATAGTATATTACTTTCTGTTTTATTGTATATTACTGTATATTACTTTTCTGTTTTCATAAGTTGTTGCCTTTTTTCCAAACTTAGTTGGCAAATCACCATGAAACAATGAGCATTTGAACAAGGTTAATTTTTCCTAAATATCTGCTTTAAGAGTTAAAATCATCTTCATCTTTGGTTGAATGCGTTTTTCACCAAGTAAAATATGCGGCATGGCCCAGGCGGCAATTGTGCCTTTCAAGCTACCGTACCATCCCGAATAAATCACTTTTTTGTGTGGATTACATGCAGGAGATCTCACAATACTTTTTTTTGTGGATGATGCTAATCGCCACGTAACTGTTTGCGCGGCGTGTTGGATGGAAACCACTATCGCACCATGATAGATGACTATTTTCGCCTTAAGTGCACATAATTTTGGATGGCGCGAGTCCACAGGAGGACCAGGACCTAGCTTGCTCACTCACAACTATCGATTATTAACTTTATGCTGAATTGCAGAAGTCATCTTCGACTATGACAGTCTTGTAATAATAATTGAATGGCGCGACAGTTCACAGCGGGACCGGGGCTTAGCTTGCTCATCAGCTACTAGTGCTACTATTCTCTGACGAGTAAAAGGGATTTACAGTAATTTGCCGACTCCGAACGGCGAAGTTTGAGAAGCTTTTTCTTAAACAGTTATTACTCTTTGAGTATTGTCAGCAGATCGAAAGAGGTGGTGCCGTGGAAAATTCGAGGTGTTCAGCCGGAAATCGAACCCGGACATTCGGCGTCAGAGTGTCACACTCTATCCACTACGGCACGGCGGCAAATAATAGATTTCGCGAATAAGTGGTTTCAACAGGACAGTGTCGTAAGGCGAACTGTACACATTAATTTACTGAAGAGCGCCTCTTTTCAAGAGATGGAGCCATCACTTGTCCCCTTTGTCCATGTGATTTTATATGAAATCACTGCCCTATAGCGTCAAATGTGTTCAGAACTAATTTTACGTATTAACCGTAAAAAGGCTAGAATATCAAAAGATTTATGCGAAAAAGAGTTAAAAAATGGGACTTCTGTAAGCTTGTCTGCGGTGGTTATGCGAAAGAAACTGACTTTCAAACATAATTCTACATATTTTAAAACACATAAAACCTTTTTTCCGGATATCTTAATCAGTTTTCTTCCCTTTAAAACAAAGTTTGAAGCGCCCTTAAAACCCTGTACAAGTTATCTCCAATGCGGCGCTGATTGAAGTTACCATTTCCTGGAACACAATGTTCGTTGCATTTGTTATTCATTTTTCCTGGTTTTCCCACATGCTACACAAAAACTACTTAAATTAGCTTATTACTCTAATCTGCTTGATCTTAATTCGAACTTACTGACTTTACTACTTTTAAACCTATGATTATTTACTTTTTCTATGCCTTGCGGCTTCATTTACATGTATTCATAATTTGTGTAGCGTTTCTTCTATTCTCTCTGCATTTGACATAATGTTGGGTCACAGAATGTGTTGCTCTTTTATTTGCCGTAAATTAGTTTAAAGCCATTCCAGAACCTAACTTGGGAATGCGCGCTGAATTGGTTAAGGCTTCCTCCGACGATTAGGTTTCCCGACAGCACAACCAGACATGACATAACTCTCCAGGATGCAGGCTGACAACGTGCAATCTCTCAAACGTCAACAAGAAGCCTACGCTCTTCTTCTTTCCCTAAATTGTAAAGACTGCAGACAACATGTAAGCATACAAACGGGAAATTTCCCCCTCGCTAAGCACTTAAACGTGCTTGGGCTTAGTGACGGCACTCTATGCGACGCCTGTAAAGAAGATGAAGACACTGCAGAGTCTCTTCTCTGATCTTTGCTCGCATCAACGACAACCCACTGTCGTTAAATAAACAAATTGTATTTAAACATAATCCAAAACTTTCTGCTTGATGCTCTCTTCGCTGCTTCTTCTACAAGCATAGTATTTTATACACGAACCCATTTGCGCAACCCTAAGTTTTTGCGGTACAGTTGCCTTAAGAAAAAAATTTTCCTGAAAAACAGTATGCACCAGATTAACCAAAATCGAAAATAAATTCGAATCAAAATCAGAGGTTTGTTGACAATTTTCTCTCGTTCATACAAATTTGAATTAAATTGTTTGTTTTGAGAGTTTAGAATAGAAGAGTTTGAATTAGTGGTTCACGAGGGTTGCCTTTTATATTTCGGGATTAAGGAACAAAAACAAATATAAATCATCCCAAATAGCTTTATTGTTTTTCAAAATATTCCCCATTAAGATCTATACACTTCTGCATGCGTTTGAACCAATTGTCGAAGCACTTTTGCCACTGTGATTGAGATATTTCAAAAACATGCATTGTGAACGCATCAACCGCTTCTTCAGGTGTCGAAAAACGTTGACCTCTCATTTTATTTTTTACGTACGGGAATAAAAAGAAGTCAGCCGGTGCCAAGTCAGGACTGTACGGCGGAAGACTCATCAAATCGATGTTTTGAGTGCTCAAAAATGCAGTTGTTTGAACCGATGTGTGATAGCTTGCATTGTCGTTGTGAAGAGTGATCCGTCTTCGGCGGTTGGTTTGATTTGTTGAATCGTCCTGATTTCTTGGAGGACAACTGGCAAACAAATGGTTGTGTACCACTCAAAATGACTGTTTTGCGTTGTTCTAGTGAAACGGTTGCGACATGCCCAGTGTTTCCGAAAAAAAAGGCGACCATTTGCTTGGAAGTGCTTCGTGCGCGAAATACTTTTGTTGGATTTGGCTCCATTTGAAACACCCATACAGTCGACTGGTGTTTACTTTCGGGCTCATACGCCTAAATCCACGATTCATCACCTGTCACGATGTCATAGACGTGTTTCGAAGCACCGCGATCGCATTTTGGGAGCATTTCTTTCAACCAATCGACACGATCCTTTTTTTTGTACGATTGTGTGGGATCCAACGCGAACAAATTTTTTTGACGGGCAAATGTTGATGCAATATTGAATGTATGCTGGTCCCACTAATGCCTTAGGTTGTCTCAATCTCGCGATAGGTCACATGACGATCTTGCAATATCAGTTGGCGCACAGTATCAATAGTTTCCGGAACAACAACTGATTTTGGACGACCTTCACGAAATTCGTATTGGAGTGAACTACGACCTGAGTTGAATTCACCATACCATCGATAAACACTGGTCCTTGATGGAGCTTCATCGCCAAAAATTGAATTAAGTTCATCGATGCACTGTTGTTGAGTTAATCTACGTCGAAAGTTGTAAAAAAATGATCGCACGAAAATTTTCACGATTTAATTTCATATTTTTGGGCGAGATGAATCTTTTAAGTTACTGTAAACAACACAAATAGCGCTCGTATGTCAAAACGCTCTAAGTACGTATAACCTCAAACCTCTGGCAATTACCAGATTGCAATACTGGGGTTGCCTAATCTCGAAATATAAAAGGCAACCTTCGTATCACCAATTTGTATAGGACGTCTTTCAAACTAACAAAATACCTTACCACTTCTTTTCATTTTCAAAGTTTTAAGGTTTGTGATAAAGGACGAGTTTTGGAAAAAAAAATCAGAAGGCAACATACATTGCACGTTTTTGTAAGTGCCTCAAAATTAGTTTTTAGTTTGAAGAAAACACAAACAAAATATCAGGGATTGGTACAGTTTGGTACATATCTAAGCCGTCGGCATACACTCAGCTGAAAATTGTCAAAACCCATTAACAAATAATTTCAGTTCTCTGATCCATGTAAATATATTTATTCAAATCCGTAGCACACGGTACTTTTGACATTAAACTACGCACATTTGTCTAGATGTCACAGCATCAACAGCCACAAAGGAAACGCATTAATGCCCACCAATCGCAGATCAAAAATTAAGTCCTCTTTGATTTAAAGTTAACCAAATCGTGTTCGTCAGGTCAAAGAACAATTTTATACCACACCATCCATCGATATCACACACCAAAATAACTTCTGTAATGGCCCGAGTGTGTCTTTGATGTTCGAGTCTTCAGTCCTCGGACATTTATTTGTGCGTGTGTACAATTATTTTTATCCTCGACTAGTCATTTTGCAGTGCGAATAAAGTTTGTGCGCGTTTTTTTTTTTGCTTGTTTTCCCTCAAAACGTATCAAAGTTGGTAGGGGTCGTCGTTTCAGTTTGTTTGAATATTGTAAATTGTGTGAGAAAATATTTGTGTACTCCTGGGGGTGTGAAAAATGTTGCGCTAAATGGAAGTTTTTCCTCGTTTCGTCCCTTGTGCATGTGCGTTGATTTTTCGTTTGATTTGATCATTAAATCTGCTTAGCGGGTAATTGCATGCAATTTGAGCGACCAGATGCTTCAGACTTGAGACGTAGGTGTCAAATGTGTCGCGAATTAGGCTTCCGATGAGGTGAGCAAAAAATGTATATTTCCGACGGCATAAAGAGGCTGCACAGGTGGCCAGTCTTTGACGCGTGACTGTCTCGGTGATTGGATGTGTGAAAAGTGTGTCTGGTTTTGTCGTGATTTGCCTCTGTTTTCTATCCGTGTTTTAGTGTTAGCACCCCAAAAGCAGAAGACGATTCTGTTGGGCATAAATCTTTCTTAGCAGAGCGTTGGAGGAATCAAACGTCTGTTTGGTTCCAATTTAAACGAAAACACATGTGGGTTAGTCACCGAAGCAATCAATTTCAGACACTGAATCACTGGTTTGTCGGAAATTTGTTATTTGTCTCCTACAATCGGCAGAAGAAGGTGTCAGACGAGCAATCGTTGCGTGACATCTGAAAGTGAAATTTTACTCTTTGAATAAATAAATAATAAGATTTGTTACTCATTAAATAATAATTGTTGGCGTGACAGCCCACAGGGGGACCAGGGCCTAGCTTGCTCATCAACTTACTCGTGTTGTGCGGGCTACTGTTCTCTCACGAGTAGAAGGGACGTACAGCTTTTTGCCAACTCCGAACGGCGAAGTTTGAGAAGGTTTCTAAGACAGTTACTACTCTTTAAGTATTGTCAGCAGCTCGAAAGAGGTGGTGCCGTGAAAAATTCGAGGTGTTCAGCCGGGAATCAAACCTAGACCCTTCGGCGTGTGAGCGTCGCAATCTACCCACTACCCCACGGCGGCCACATTCATTTTGATTAGGGACAGATATTTTAGCGCGTTGTCCATTTGAAGGCGTAGGATTGTTCGTCCAACAATCAATCGATCCAATCAAAAAGAATAAGAATCTTTCAAAAAGAAGAAGAAAAGCTGCAAAACTCGACCGTAAATATAGAAATCAAATACAAACTTGACATAAATTCCTTGTTTGATAGCTGTCAAGATGGATCCCATTATGATCGAAAGTCGATCGTCACGTCGTCGCCTTACACCGATGAATTCGTGTCGATGGCACTTCCCTCATTAATTACGCCCCCCCAATCCGCGGGTAAATGTTCACTGACATTTCTTTCATTCGATCATTGAGCAATTTTGTTTCTTTCCTTTTCAAGTTTCTACCATACTGGCGTCAAGCAAATCCCTCACCAGTGCCATTGGCGTCCGCTGCAATGTGACACCCACATTTAATACGGTTTTTTATGTCAGACATAAATTAAAACATCGATTGGAGTTGCGTCTCCAGTGAGAGTGTCTGCCTGCCTACTGAGGGAACAGTATCTTAATTGTGTCCACTGGCCACACCCGTTCATGTTGAACATTCTTGAAATAACCGCAACGTTCTAAGGAGTCTTGTTTTAATGTGCAATTCCATGCCGAATATTATTGTTTTGTAAAGTGGAACAAAAGACACAGCAAAGCGACGAACGAAGTTAAGTAGCAATTCTCGGATTGAAGTCGCACATTTGCTTAGCCTTGAACCTACCAACCGCTATGAATGACCTCATAAATGCCTTCGAAAGGCTCTCAGTGCGGATGCATGCAACGGCGTGTATTTCTCGAGAGACGATCTTGTAAGTGAATGCATAATTTATCTAAATCACATGCTGGGTGATGTTTTTGCTTCGGTTTCTCAGTTTGTGCTTTGCTACTTGTCTAAATTACGAGTTTATCCATGGGTTTTGTGAATTCGTGATGGCGACGGTTTTGCACGTCAAGATTGCTTGCATGAGTGCGCAGATCGGTTAGCTGAGATTTGAACTCATTTACGCTACTGAATTTTATTTGAGTATTTTCAGCAGGAGTTGGGTGAAATAAACCGACGTAGGAATGTGTCACAGAGCACGGCCAAATAAAGCAGATAAGACCTAAAGATTTTACTAATGACTGAGTGTTCTAATAGAATTTACATAATAAAATAAGGTCAGTCTTTCTGTGCGCTGCTTCTTAAAAAACCTTGTTCTTGAAGCTGATCATAATTATTGGGCACATGATATTTTGGAGACAAACTAGGGCGTGAAACAAGTGCACCAATCAGTAAATTTGACTACACTTCCAATGTTAAGGAGAACCATTGAAACGCCTGTTAAACATTGAAAGTTTCATCAATGATGATTTATATTTTAAGGGAATAGCTTTTACCCTTAAGTGGCCCCAATTAAGTCACAGTAGCGGCCGGACGTACGAGTATAGGAGCAGAAAAAGAGGAGGGGAACAGGTGCACATTGATTTTTAATGTCTATAGAAAAAGTCTCTTAACTATACAGTACATCTAAAAGAGGATTTTTGGATGAACTGGTGGACATTTCAAGCGGAACGTATTTTACGTGTAAATTATTGAAGGGAAGGAATACAACTCGGTTATTCGCTTTAAAATTTCTTTAGTTAGGCTGACGCTTGCACTAACTGGTATCTTAAATTAGCGATGAGTACCTTATTATTTAGACAAACTTCATTTCAATTTCTTAAAATTTCAATTAGTTAAGTAAACTCTTTAGTTTCCTTTCACCAGCCATGCCAAATTAACAGTTCAGTTAGTACACTAAAGAAGAAAGTTTGAGTAACAAAGTTTTAAAATTTACTTTTCCATTTGTGTAAACTAAGCCCTATAAACTCTATATGATTCCTAAAAGTCAATTCTCTTTAAAACTGCATTAAGTACGCTCGACTTTGTAAAAAATCGTTTTTTATTTATAATGATTGTTGGCTCGACAGTCCACAGGGGGACCAAAGTCTAGCTTGTTCATCAACTACTCGTGTTGTGCGCGCTACTGTTCTCTCACGAGTAGGAGAGACCTACAGTTTTTCCCGACTCCGAACGGCGAAGTTTGAAATGTTTCTAAGACAGCTATTACCCTTTGAGTGTTGCCAGCAACTCGAAAGAGTTGGTGGTGTCAAGAATTCGAGGTGTTCAGCCGGGAATCGAACCAAGACCCTTCGGCGTGTGAGCGTCGCACTCTACCCACTACGCCACGGCGGCCACGTTTTTTATTTAACAAACTTAAAAATAAGCTGGGACTTTGCTGTTTTTTACGAAAGTGTGTAAAGGACCTTAAAATTACCGAAATCTTGCATCTTGTGATGGCAAGTGAACCAGCGACCATATCAAATGTAAGTAACTTGGTAGCAAAATGTCTGTGTGGATGGTAGAAGGCAATAGAGCGGAACTTTTCTGAAATTGTGCAGAGCCAGAAGAATTCACGAAAAATGAGTTTTTGGTAATGTTTCCTTTTTCAAACTGCCATTCGTCCTTATTACCTATGAATTGGGTGGCTGTGTAATGCACAAGAGAGTCGGATTGGATGCATGAAGTAAAGGAAACTGACCTGTGATCTTTGTCCTCTGAGTCTCAGCGCTTATTCAAAGACTTCCATGGCACTCGTTTGACCATTAACTCAGAGTGGGAAATGGTAAAAAAATGTGTACTTAGACGGAATGTAAATTCAGTTCACCTTATTCCGAAGCGAGCACAACTATGATCACGACCCTCATTCTTTCGTTGCTGCAAATTTTAAATCCCAACGGAATACTAACATCGAAGATTTCGTTTCCAAATTCAACGGACAGTTCATCTACCCCAGAGGTACCATAACCACAACAACTGAAATTTCATGGACAGATATCCGACGAGGATATAAACGGTGGCCGTTTCAATTTCATAAAACAACTAAAGTTACAACACATAACTCACGAAACAAAGATAACAATCAAAAAATACTTTTTTGGAAGATTTCACATTAAATGCTGAAGGCTAGGCGAAATACGATCTAGCAATAATAAGTGGCGCTACAGATTCAAATTGATTAAGCCTGTGTTTCTGGAGCAGTTTCTCGTTAAAGAACTTTTATGAGCTGTCTGTGAGAATCGTGGTTTATGGCTTCATTCGCAAAAGGTGGTGCAAGTATGGGTTTCCTAGAATATTGGACGAAGGTTTTGTGCGCAAGAAAAAGCACATAGCCAATATGCTTTGTGAGCATGTTCAAAAGACAATAAAAAACGGACTATATATTTCATTTTGACTGTGATTTCTTTCTCGAAGAAAAAGAAGAATAGAAGAAATGCGCTGTATTTGAAAAGCACAATATTTCGAGAATGTTCAAAATGTTCACTACCTGTAAGAAGAAAATAACTTTCTTATTAAATTTAGACTAATAGGTCATACGCCACAGCAGCCATGGAATAAATGTATTTTAGAAAGTGCTCTCAAAAAAGTTACTTGGCGACTTTAAATTTAATTTGTGAACGCAATTTCAATCAAACCTTTTCATAATCTAAAACTAGAAGAACGACCAACGCCTGTAAACTTGTAAAATTTATTAAAAAAAAAACTTCGTCAAATCCTTATTGAATAATTCATTAAACCAGAGATTTGACAAGTGGTGATGATTTGTTATCGGGCTATCGAACACATTCCACATGAAAGCGTGTTGACATGTACTGATGAGGCCGGTTAACTACAAACAAACAATTTGAAAAGTGGGAGAGTTTGGAAATTCTTTAATCCCCATCCTTTGGAGTAACCCGACTGAAAAATATGATTTTTGAAAAATCTAAAGAATGCCTTCTAACGACGACAGTGCCTTATTTTGCTTCAGATTTTGACGTCGTTTCAAAACAAACTTCTTCTTCTTCTTCTTCTTCTTCTTCTTCTTCTTCTTCTTCTTCTTCTTTTGGCGCTACAGTCCGGGGTGGACCTGGGCCTCAACCAACATGCCTCTCCAGTCAGCACGATCTTTCGCCAGCTGTTTCCAGTTGGTTGAGGTCCTTCTCCACTTATTTGCCCCACTTTAGTCTTGATCTTTCCCAATGGCACAGATTCAAAGACTTTTCGGGCCGGAGCAGTGGTGTCCATACGCTCTACATGGCCTAGCCATATTAAGCGTTATATCCGTAGACGCTTTACCAGGCGCATGTCGCTGTACAGCCCATAGAGTTCGTCGTTAAGTCTTCTCCTCCAGATGACATCAACGCAAACAGGACCGAAAATCGCACGCAAAACTTTTCTCTCAAAAAGACTAAGGGCTTCCTCATTCGCCTTTGCTAACGTCCAAGATTCCGCGCCATAAAGTAGGATTTTCAAAACAAACAGTTTACAAAAATAAACCGTTTTAGACAGCATTTCGATCAATTTGGCTGGGGCAGCGATGCTACCTGATCTACAGGGTCAGGTTCGATGCCCGGCTGAACACTTCGAATTTTTCATGGCACCACCTCTTTCGAGCTGCTGACAGCACTCAAAGAGTAATAACTGACTAAGAAAGCTTCTCAGAACTTCGCCCTTCGGAGTCGGCAAAAACTATAGGTCTCTTCTGCTCGTGAGAGAACATTAGCGCGCACAGCACGAGTAGTTGATAAGCAAGCTAGGAACTGGTCCCCTGTGGACTGTCGCGTCATACAATTAAGGCACTGAAAGTTTCTTCTATTTGTGGAAGAACAATAGCACACAGAGCGCGTTAAGTTCATTAAAGAGCTACTTCTTGGTCTCATTGTGAACTTTAATGGCCTTTAATAAATATTACATGTATACATACATATACCAGTATACGTGATCTGTTCAAAAAATCACAGTACACACACCGTATGCCACTGTGAACATTTCAGCGGTTCAATTCAATTCAATTTTCATACAAAATTGAATGCAAATTTATTGATTGAATTTTCCTGCAGAAAAATCGCCGAAGACACACAACACGTCTAACTTTTATGCCTCTCACAAACAAAATAAAAACGAGTGTACCGGGTGTACCGACATAACAAAATAAAAAGAATGTACGTAGCCCACAGAAAATTAATTCCACTTTATTTTTGAACAGACTTCATGTACGATCTCAAATGCTGAGCATTGTTTACGAGATTATTCCAATTTCCACCTTTCACTTGAACCAGATGAAAGGTTTTCTTTTATAATCTTAGCTTTCACAAAGTAAACCCAATTCTATGATCGTTGAAAAACTGTACAGCTTGGAATTTTCGAGGAATGTGTAAGGTCGGTTTATTAATTTAAAGATTGTCGCCAGCGGTAAAAGAGTTTTTTAAAAGCACGCCAAATCACAATTCCTTTCAACTTAGGAAGATCAAAATAAGACATGCCTCCTCCTTCAGTTTTCAATGCGTACGTCTTACCTGTTAAGTTGCCCTTTCTAGTGGAATACACATTAGTCTGCATTTTTTCGCAATATTTCTTTATGAGGACAGTTTCGTCAGTCAGTTGAAGGTTCTTGCATTTCGCAAGAATGGAATGAATCTAATTTGCATATAGTTGTAGCAATGCAAGAGCAAACCTTTTTCGTTGCTAGTATCGATATTCAAATTCAAAAGTGAGGAAGGAACTATATGAGGGACAGCTTGAATGGTGGGTTATGATGTTGACAAGCCAGACACCGATGGGGATGCCTAAGATCGCTTGTTTTGTAAAAAACAGACAATTACTTCCTTCGCAAGCAAAACTTAAAAAATTCATGAATAGAAATATGGATGGCTGACAATTTTCAAGCGCATATAAATCTGTGGCAATAAGTTGAAAGAGCTTAAGTCGATTTTCATCATTTTTCAGTTTGATCAAATTAAGTTTTGTGATCTAGTTTTTTATAACATTTTCGGTGATTACTTTGAAACCATTGGTGCTAGATAAACGATTTTTTTTTTCAGAACACATGCTCGTAATATCCTTAAATTGTATAATTTTGTTTTGTTGAAAAGTAACCACAGAACGAATAAAGAAATCTTAGGTCGCCTTAAGATATACGTTTTGCAGCCAATTAAAATAGTAAAATAGCTTAAGTTGACTTAAGCAGTTGAGTTTGGTTCAAAATCACTTTTTTTAAAACGGCTTATAACAACATAAGTTATTAAATAATCCAATTTGCTTACATTTAAAGCAACATATCACAAGTGTTTTTTTCAGTTTTCCATCCGTCTTTCATTCAATTCATGTGGCACCCATTTTCCACACTTTTGGATCTTTCCCATAGCTTTCAAACGGTCAGAAATTGTTTGTTGTGCAACATTTAACATTGCTGCCATTTGCTTTTGACTCAAAGTGTCATCTCCATCCAATATCGTTTGCAATTCGGCGTCTTCAAACGTTTTTGGTGGTCTTCCACGTTCTTCATTTCTCACATCAAATTTCTGAACCGTTGAAACCGTCTTTTGCATGTTGCTTCTGATGGAGCATGATCACCATATGCCTCGAAAAGCATTCGATGCGACTCTGCAGCACTTTTCTTCAAATGAAAACAACAAATTAATGCATTTCGCAAACCATCACTTTCTGGTACAAAATTCGACATTTTTAACACGATGAAAAAATATGATGTTGTCTGTTCAATGACTTGATGTATACTAAATATTATTCACAGATGTCATAGCAAACAAAAAAAAATAAGGGCTCGTTCACAACAAATGTTCTCTATCGAGACATTTGTCTCTTGACACTCACTTCATACCGGTATACCTGGTATGTCGGTATAAGCTATAATTTCTGTTGATTTTCAATAGTAATAAAGACTTACATCAGGACTTTAACCAGTTCAATACATTTATTTTTTGGAAGTTAAGACAAATTTGCGCTCAAGATAGACATAGGCTGCTGTGTAAATGCACTTTTTGTCATTCAAGCATAAGCTACTTTGATATTTTGAAAATTTAACGGCTATTTTTTGTCATAGAGTAACGGGACCCACACCAAATGAAAGATAAACAAAATGGGAAATAATAATAATAATAATTGTTGGTGCTACAGTCCACAGGGGGACCAGGGCCTAGCTTGCTCATCAACTGCTCGTGTTGTGCGCGCTACTGTTCTCTCACGAGTAGAAAGGACCTACAGCTTTTTGTCGACTCCGAACGGCGAAATTTAAGAAACTTTCTTAGACAGTTATTACTCTTTAAGTGTTGTCAGCAGCTCGAAAGAGGCGGTGCCGTGAAAAATTCGAAAAATTGGTGTTGAGCTGGGAGTCGAACCTAGACCCTTCGGCGTGTGAGCGTCGCACTCTACCCACTATGCCACGGCGTCCACAAAATGGGAAATATGTGATAAAAAAAAACACGATTTTCGCTTATGTCGACTTAAGCTCTTTTAACTTATTGGCACAGAAATATTCTTTGTTTTGGCTATGTATACTATTACAAAAAAACAGATGTGGGATTTGGTTTCATGTGATCACCTGCCTTAACGGCTTATATCACGGGGAACCTTTTCCCAAGAGTCGTAAGTAACGCAAGACTAAACGCCTTAGTTACAAAAGTACCAAACTGAGATCATGCTTGAGGGGCAATGACCCCACCTTGGTTTGATGCGAAGCCTTTGTAAAACCTCTTCCGCTCATTGGGTCGCAGCACCCGGTTGAGAATGCAACTCCACACTGAGAAGGGATAGTCCCCTAACCGACTTGCCTAATTTTGCTTAAACAATGGGCTAGACAAGTCAGCACAGTACACTATCCTCAACTCTACCCGCGATGTTAGGTGGTAAACCACAGCCACCACGAAACTCCCACAAGGGGGCCTACCGCACGGTCAGGCTGGAACCGAAGTTCCAGGGGCCCCTGACCTCCCGTGGCACCAGAATATAGCCTCTGGTTAAGCTGTCACTACCAGTCAGGTTCCCTCAAAGCCTGGGTCTGTTAGCCGCCATCCCGCCACAGATGGTCTTTCCTCCATCAGTGTTTCCGATTACAAAAAAACAGCAAAAATGCCATCTAATTCCTCGCGCACATGCTGACAATTCTCATGGTTAAATGACCTACAAATGACAGCTGTGCAAACGCTAAGCCGTGCAACAATTACTCCTTTACTCATTAGTTAGCACGCAAGTTGTGATAATTGACCAAATCTGATTTTTAATTAATCACTTTTGCGTATCATATTACTGACTAGAACTCCATCCCAAATTGCGTCAGTTGTTTAAGTTAAGAGTCAGCTCGAATTAGTGGACAAAGGTTTTCCTCTCTTCTCAGTTCCTTGTTCTGACCATAAGTAGAAACTATGTTTCATCACCTCCCTTTACAAAATAATTTGTTTCCTCAACTTGTAAAAGGAAAAACAACATCCATTAGTACCTTATCAGCTTTTGAAATCCTCTCACTGTTTACGGACATTAAATAAATTCTCGGAATAAAATCACAACTCAATTCACGGAATCCACCAATAAGTTTCTGCAATGCCATTGTGGGCAGTACATACATAATTGAAATGTTATTACTTTCTTACAAATCAAGGCGGAAACATCGATAATACTCAATACCAGCTAAATCCTGAATCATTGAACTTAATGTGTAACGACTCCATTCACAGAAAATTAATGATTTGCCTTTGGCGTCGATCGTGTAACCGATAGACCCACGTACACAAGTGGGAATTTCCCACACACCGCTTGTTTCGAAACAAAAGTGAAATTATTGATACCTTGATCTCAATCAATGAACTTAATAGTGGAATTAACAAAACAAAAAGATGCGTAGATATGCTCGCTGGTGACTAATCGCATATCATATGTGAAATGGCACAACAGACAGTTCACACTTGGCCAAGGTGTTAAAAAAAGAATCGGTGAATCAGTAGTTTCGAACGCAATGAAAGCCCTGAATTCGCTATAAACTCTACAAAGCGTCCGAACTGAATTTCGGCACGGTCCTCAGCGCAAATGAAAAACATTATGATCGCCCTTTGATCGTCAATCGCTTTCACATTTAATTGTCATAACTTGGCGGCCATTTTGCGCCCGACAATCTCCGCGCGATCACAAATATTTCACCTAAATATGATTAATCATGCGATCTTTTGTGTGTTTTTCTTATTTAATGGCCACTTTTCAGAAATTAATAGTCCACCCGTCAACTTGAATAGTGCCAGCGCTGATTGCTGCTCGGCTGCGTCATACACATATCTAATTTTTCTAGCTGCCCCTCGGCCGTGCTCGACTGGAGGAGCGAGCTCCGTAGACTATCCGTCGACACGGGAACTGTGGCATGATGTCATCTTCGTCGTTTCGCCCAAACTCATATCAAACCTACACTTTCTTCTTCAAAGACACACAGCCCCTCTGTGTGCGTTTCCGATGTCAAGTCTTTCGGAAGAAGTCGCATGCGCCCATCATACGTGCGTGAGATAGTGTTGGTCGCATTTGACGTATCATTTTACAGGCTAACCCTTCGGGCCGCTAAAAATAGAATTTGCGTAAACGTCTTATCACGAGTGCAATATCTTTTTCTTATACTTTGTTGAGCGTCACGTCAAATATCGCTAGCTCCCTTTGTTCGAGTTCAGAGGAACGAAATTATGTCAGCGCTTTATATTCAAATTGCTGATTCATTTTGGAAAATGAAAATTCCGAAAAGCTTGATAAGAGATACACATAGTTGACGTTACGGCTGCCTGTCGGGGAACGGAATGCGAGGAGAGCGACGCGTTCGACTCCGCCTCGTGAGGGAGGTTTTAATTAAAACAAATTATCTGTTTCAGCCCTTCTTTGCGGTCGTAAAATATGGATTAAATGAAGCATGCATGTGACTGCCGCTTTTTTGTACAGAACATGAGACATTATAAGTAAATTAATCCGACGGAGACACCAGACACCAGACGGATTTCAATTGGAAACGTAAATAATTGCTTGACCTCTTCTTAATTTGGTTCCTTGTGGGGTGTAACCACTGAAGACGGGCACAGCTCTGTGTGAGTTTTGATCTGACAAGTCAGTTAAGGAGGCGCTGTCAGATGGCAATTAGACTACTTGTTTTCAAAATGGTTATATTGGTGCATTGAGCAATTTTAAAACGGAAGGACTTCGTTCTTACCCATGGTCGCTTTTAGCCTTTCAATGTTTGGGGGTGTCAAGTTCATAAAATATTCAAAGTAGGCTACGAAGGGGATCATTTAAAGAGCTGGATGTCCCTTAAAATCGTAACTCCAGTTACATCGTATTGTACCACAATGTCTATAACACGTGAGAAGACCACAAGACGCAATATGCTATGAAATAGTCATACACCCTGTTCAAACTTTAGCTTCTCACTCGACAAGTCTTGGGTCCAACAAACACGTCGTTTCTCAAAACCTCAAACTTAAGCTGAATCAATCAATCGTAACAACAAACAAAGAAATAATGTTAACTGACAAGGCCATTCCCTCCGAGTTGACTTGCTCCGATTGCATCAGGCTTTATGTGCTTATGTCATTGTTTTCCACTCGCAGATTGACATTTGAAATAAATTAACTCATCAGTTCAGAAACTTGTCACATTTATAAGCCCACGAATCCCCCGACAAGCCAATGAAACACACAAACAAATAGGACAACCTCCTGCCTGACTGACAGAGTGCCCAACAAAAGCCTTAATAGCCCTTCACTTGTGTGGAGAGCGAAGACGACGCTGCACACATGTCACGTCACACAATTCATCTTCGCAGTGGCAAACAGATGTCCATCCATCCCGGTTGCGGAGACCAAGGCACACACCGAAAGTGTTAAACTAATTAGCGGAGCGAAAAACACTCACGCCACTGAAATGGCAAATTGAGAACAAAGGGTCCTACACAGTCCACGCAGTCCACCGGCCCCTCGACTGGCATCAGTGCACGGCTCGAGAGCATCGACGCGAGCGAGCACATATTGTACACATGTGAAAATTTAAAGATGCGGAAATCGATGACTGTACCAGTGTCACCGGTGGCACAGCAGCACGGTGGCAAATGTTAATTACTGAGATGCCGTTGGACCTTCTCGATGGTAAAATATTACACCTTTCTTTTTCTCAACGCACAACCGAGCGGGGTCTGCGGCCGCGAAGCGGTGAAGAGGTGGCAGAACGGCACGTCAAGGACATTAAGTGGTGGGTTAATTTGTGTCAAGTGGAGAGGAGATCGTCAAACAAACGTCAGGTATTCACTGGCGGTTGGTCCGGCTACTGGACGGTTGTTTGCTTGTTAATCTGATCCGAGCCCTTTCGCGTCTCTGTGGACCGGATCTTTGAGTTTTATGGGGCGCGCAAAGTTCGTGTGGAGCTGGCTTTGAAACGCGTCAGTTTCGCTTGATTTGCAATTGCTTGCTACAACTTGTGCGCGGTAGTGTTTACGGTTTCGCCGAGACTGATTTTATTTATGACAGATGCTGGCCTGGGATAAAGTCCACACACTCTTAGTTCATTTACCACGTTTCATGTGGAGGATGTGTGACTTCGATAACCCCCCGCAATGTTGGTCTTCATGACCAATGCACTCCAAATCACTATGAGAGGTCCGCGAGGAGTATTGATTTACGATGTGACATCGGGGGCACAGTTTGACATTGAACTTCAATTTAGTTGGAAAATAATCTTTGCTATTGGATCTGGAATGAAAGTCATTCCAAATGGTTACCAGAGTGGCTGACACCTACCTGGCGTTGTCCTGGTGGAACACTACACCCCTCCTGTTGGCCAATTCTGGACTCTGGTCGATCGCCTGCTTCAAGCGGTTCAGTTGTGCGCAGTAGATGGTAGAATTAAGCGTCTGGCCATATGGGAGAAGCTCATAGTGGATGATTCCTTTCCAATCCCACCAAACCAGTAAAACCTTCCTGGCCGTCAATCCCGGCTTGGCCACTATTTGGGACGATTCACCGGCCATCAACCACGACCGTTTTCGCTTGATATTGTCGTATGTGATCAATTTTTCGTCGCCAGTCACCATCCGCTTCAAAAATGGGTAGAGTTCGTTTCGTTTCAGCAGCATATCGCAGGCGTTGATTCGGTTCAGAAGTTTTTTTTGCGTCAAATCATACGGCATGAAAAAATCAAGGTTTTTTCTTATCCAGCCTTCTGCAGATGATTTAAAATGATTTGGTGACTAACTCTTATCTTCGGGGCGATGTCACGAGATGTTATATGCCGATCTAACTCGATGATTTCCATAATTCGATCGGTATTCGTCGTCACAGGTCTTCCGCCGGCTGGCTTATCCATGGTGTCGTTTTCACCGGCTCTGGAATCGTCGAAACCATTCCTTCGCGGTTCGAAGTGATAGACTGCCATCCCCCAAACCACCATTAATCTCACGGTACGTTTCTCTGGCGGATTTGGCTTAAACGAAGGAAACCTTTAAAATAGCTTAACTCCATGTTTCCACGTCTAAAACTATTGAACGCAATATCCAAACTTATCATGCATAGCATCGTTTTGTAGGTTATGTCAAGACCTTTCAAATGATGTATTGCCAGATACGAGCTCTGTAGCGCCTTGTCAAAAGACAAAAAGGCGGAAGGCAGATATTTGACAACCTTATACTTTTTGTGGTGTGGTGTGGTGTTCACCGGGAAAGGAACCCGGATCATCTGAGTGTCGTACTCTACCCACTACACTACGGACGGCGGCCACTATAATTTTGTACATTTTCTTTCTTTTCTCCTATTTTCCCGTTCGGAGATAGCAGTAAATTTTGGGTCATTTTAGCACGCAAAACACAAGGAGCTGTTGACTTGTGTTTCTTTTTTAATTGTGAAAGTTGCAAATATGCCAACAATCAGAACTCACTGTTTTGAGTCAAAGTTTCGAGATTCCTTGCCTGCAGTTTAATTGAACTTAAAAAAAAGTTGTTTGTTCAATTTTTGATTCAATTTCGTAATATGCAGGTGAATACACTTTTAAATAAGTGTCCACTAGTTCCACAATTGTAAGTACAGTAGAAGAACTAAAATAAACGGCAAAGTCCTTGTTACAATGTCACCAGAAAATATGAGACAGTCGGGGAAAGTCTGCGTTCTGAAGCCCAACTTGCGGAAGGATTTGAATGAAAAAGTTAAGAAAATTGAGCAGGTACTGGTCGCCATTCAATAATAATAATAATTGTTAGAGTGACAGTCCACAAGGGGACCACGTCTTAGCGTGCTTAACAACTACTCGTGCTGTTCTCTCACGAGTAGAAGGGACCTACAGTTTTTTATGGCGAATTTGAAAAGCTTTCTTAGACAGTTATGACTCTTTCAGTGTTGTCAGCAGCTCGAAAGAGGTGGTGCCGGGGGTGTTCAGCCGGGAATCATACCTAGACCCGTCGGCGTGTGAGCGTCGCACTCTACCCTCTACGCCACGGCGGACACTGTAATTTTGTACATCTTTTCATAGACATTTGCTCGTATTTTGCTGTTTGGAGTTAGCAGTAAATGTTGGGTCATTTTAGCACGCAAAACACAAAGAGCTGCTGACTTTTCTGTTATGTTACTCCTCCAGTTTGAAAATTGAACAGCTACTGGTCGACATTCACAACCGCAAATATTTTAGATGTGTTTAAAATAATGCACAAAACTTCGCTTAAAGGCATTTTTATCTAATTTTTTTAAAAATTCTTTCTATGGGGACAGTAAGGATAACGGCCGCATTAGCCTTACTGTCTCTGCGTCGGTCTTCCAGGTGAAAGCCTTCGCGATCCTAATGGCCACCAACTATATTGTAAAGAATAGGTGGAAGGGAAGAAGTATCTGTGTCTGCAGCGACAGTTAAGCTGTGCTCAAGGCCTTATTCAACCCTTTAACCACTTCCAAGATAGTTCAAGAATGTAAGTCGTCCCATAATTTGGTCGGCAGGCTGAATTCGCGAAGACTTGTTTGCGTACCGGGTCATCACGGGATCATGGGAAATGAAACTGCCGATGAACTAGCTAGGCTAGGTTCAGCAGAGACATTCGTAGGGTCCGATCCCACCTTGCGATTACCCGCGTCCCTGGTCAGGGCCTCCGTCGATGGTTAGGTCTCTCTAAAGTACGACCATAGATGACGTGACTCTCCAGGATGCAGGGTGACCAAGAGTATGCTCCCAAACGTCTGCAAGAAATGCGCTTTTTTTGTGTTATCTCCAGACAGAAACGGGTGCAAACGACTTGTCGGCGTACTAACGGGACACTTTACCCTCGCTATGCACCTGACTCGGCTTGGGCTTAGTGATGTCACACTCTGCGACGGCTGTGGAGAAGGCGAAGACGCTTCAGAGCACTTTCTCTGTCAGTGTCCTGCTTTCGCTCGTATCAGGTGACGGTTATTTGGTGCTGATGTGGTGGGAACTGAAAACCTAAGTTCTATATCACAGAAGCGCATCTTGCTTTTTCTTCGGAAATCCAAGAAATTACATTAAATGAAGGTTACTGCCTGGTAGTACAATGGACCAGTATTTGAGTCTGAATTCTCCAGTTTAGTTTATCCCAACCTCAAAAAAAAAGGCTAACGAAAGTCACATCTGAAGAAACTCAAGCGGGAAAGAGATCTCTCCTCTCATGTAATTAATTTAACAAAAAGAATCTTTTCGCCTTAATACTGATTAGAAACTGCAGAGCCTCTCATAAGTTCTGAAACATTAGAACCATACCAAATTCTGAGATGCTTACCTCAAAAATAAAGACACCTCATCAAGTCAGTATTTAAATACGATCGTTGGTAAGTCAATCCGAAGCAATGTTTAGATAATGCCATGCCGTCACGCATGCGCAAATCAAGTCAGTGTTTAAGAACAATTTTTACTATTTGACAGATTCTTTATTCAACAGTAAACTGCGATCAACGTCATTCGTCAGTAAAAGACGTCAATTTAAAATTATTGCGGTGATCGCTATCGGCCATATGCTTGAATGACGCATATGCCGTCTGCTGGCGATATGCACGCTCAGATTGCGGTTGTGCAATTCCCTTTGCCACGCGACTGCTTCGTTGGGTTTCTTGCAGTTGGTTTTTCCCATCACAAATCACTGATTCTGGGAAGACATAATTGCACATCATGCGTGTGGAAATTTCACATACGTACGAGTGGATCATATTTTTGAGTTTTTTTTTCGAATGTGATGCTCTTTGGTTTTTTCTTAAAAACTTTAAAAGTGACGACAAATGTTTTTTTAGTATAGATTTGTAGTAGATTTGTTGCAATTAAAATTAACACCAATCTTATATTTTTAAGTTTAATAGCACATTTTTTAACATTTTTTTTGAATATCACTAAAATGCACGCAGTCCTTATCTAAACTAATAAATTAGTCTTCACCTTCTTTTTACTTACTAGTATTGTGAGTTATTATTGAACAAACATGAAGTGTTATTTTTACAAAGCTTAATGCGCTTCTCGAGACTTTTTGGCCGCTGGAGCGTGATATTATAGAAACTAGAAATGACTGCAGCATACCAGGTATACCGGTATGAAAATAAAACACTAATTATTAATAATAATAATTGTTGGCGCTACAGTCCAAAGGGGGACCAGGGCCTAGCTTGCTCATCAACTACTCGTGTTGTGCGCGCTACTGTTCTCTCACGAGTAGAAGGGACCTACAGTTTTTTGCCGACTCCAAACGGCAAAATTTGACAAGCTTTCTTAGACAGTTATTACTCTTTGAGTGTTGTTAGCAGCTCGAAAGAGGTGGTGCCGTGAAATATTAGAAAAATTTGTGTTGAACTGGGAGTCGAACCTAGACCCTTCGGCGTATGAGCATCGCACTCTACCCACTACGCCACGGCGACCACACTAATTATTAATGGGAAAGTAAAAACATTTTATTCAACGTATTGGCCATTGTTTTCTACACATTTTGACCACCTTTTTGGCAATTTGTGAATACCACGCCAATAAAATTGTTCGTCCTTTAAAGCAAACCAATCAGACACCCGATTTTCAACCTCCTCGTAGGAATCAAAGTGCTGCTCAGCCAATGCGTGTCCCATCGATGAAAACAAATGGTAGTCGGAAGGAGCCAAGTCTGGTGAATACGGAGGGTGGGGTAGCTGCTCCCAGCCAAGTGTTTTGATCGTATCCTGAACCAGTTTTGCTTTGTGTGCAGGTACAATGTCATGAAGCAAAATTACCTTGCCGTGTCTTCTGGTCCATTCTGGTCGTTTCTCGATCAATGCATGGTTCAAATTGATCATTTGTTGTCGGTAGCCATCAGTATTAACGGTTTCACCAGGTTTTAGGAGCTCGTGGTACAACACACCTTTCTCGTCCCACCAAACACACAGCATTGTCTTCTTGCCGAATCGATGTGGTTTTGCAGTCGATGTTGATGGTTGTCCCAGATTAACCCGTTTAGGATTCTGTATATAAATCCATTTTTCATCGCCAGTAACAATCCGATGCAATGGTGTCTTTAAAACAAAATTTCACAAGTATGTTTTCGGTTTTCCATCTGTCTTTAATTCAAGTCATCTGGCACCCATTTTCCACACTTTTGGATCTTTCCCATAGCTTTTAAACGGTCAGAAATTGTTTGTTGTGCAACATTTAACGTTGCTGCCATTTGCTTTTGACTCAAAGTGTCATCTCCATCCAATATCGTTTGCAATTCGGCGTCTTCAAACGTTTTTGGTGGTCTTCCACGTTCTTCATTTCTCACATCAAATTTCTGAACCGTTGAAACCGTCTTTTGCCTGTTGCTTCTGATGAAGCATGATCACCATATTCCTCGACAAGCATTCGATGCGACTCTGCACCACTTTTCTTCAAATGAAAACAACAAATTAATGCTTTCCGCAAATCATCACTTTCTGGTAGAAAATTCGACATTTTTAACACAATGAAAAAATATGATATTATCTGTTAAATGACTGAATGTATATTTAATATTGTTCACAGATGTCATAGCAATAATAATAATTGTTGGCGCGGCAGTCCAGAGGGGGACCAGGGCCTAGCTTGCTCAGCAACTACTCGTGTTGTGCGCGCTACTGTTCTCTCACGAGTAGAAGGGACCTACAATTTTTTGCCGACTCCGAACGGCGAAGTTTGAGACGCTTTCTTAGACAGTAATTACTCTTTGAGTGTTGTCAGCAGCTCGAAAAAGGTGGTGCTGTGAAAAATTCTAGGTGTTCAGCCGGGAATCGAAACTAGACCCTTCGGCGTGTGAGCGTCGCACTCTACCCACTTCGCCACGGAGGCCACATAGCAAACAAACAAAAAAAAAAAAACAAAGGCCTCGTTCACAACAAATGTTCTCTATCGAGACATTTGTATCTTGACGCTTCATCTTCACTTCATATGGGTATACCTGGTATTTGAATGTGTAATTGTTATAGTTGCTTAAGTGTTATGCTTACAGTTTATGTTTTTGCTTGCATTAAACTTAACAAACGGTGACATCTTCGAGAGTTGAATTACACTACTGATGTTTTCTAAGGTTCCCTAAAGAATAAAACCCTTTTAATTGTTCAATTAATGTGATGACATTTGTGACAATTGTTAATTTTTCACTGGAATTCCACCACATCACAATCCCTATTGTAGGATTTACCGTAGTAGATCCAGTAAATGAGTTGCAATCCCATTCTTCGAACTAGATAATACTATAACCGTCTCATCCGTCTGGCCACCGTGGCGTAGTTGATAGTGTGCGACGCTTACACGCAGAAGGTCCAGGTTCGATTCCCGCCTGAACACCTTAAATCACTCAAAGAGTAATAACTGACTAAGAAATCTGCAAAAACTTCGCCGAAAAAAAGACTGTAGAACTCTTCTACTCACGAGAGAAGAGTAGGGCGCACACGAGTAGTTGATAAGCAAGCTAGGCTCTGGTTCCTCTGTGATCTGTAGCGCCACACAATTTTTATTATTAATAACGTCTTATCGAATTGTTGATTCATCGAAAAAAATTCGTCTCTATTCAACGCAGAATTTCTTCAATCGTACTTAAACAAGCACAAGCTTTAGAAAATCTCGGTCCTTATTCAACAAGTCAACTCAGCTTATATCCTACATCTGATCTGATAACACAGATCTTCACAGAGAAACAACTGCCATAAATTTAATGTTAAACTTGTAACAAAAACCAATTAAAACCGCATGCAACCAAGGGAAATACCGTAAAATACATAAAAAACGATGACTAAGTTCCAAAGCAAACACACCTAATATTAAGTAAGCAGTTTCTCCAAGCAAGGCTTTAAGACGGCTGGCGCCCTACTCGTGCCACTCGCACCTCCAAATCAAATAATCAAATACTGTGGAAAAACCCAAGCTTGGTTTCATTATTGTGTATTTCCAATAATCTTTCACGCTTAACGTTAAACCTGAACTTTAAGCCGCAACACTGCCACTTCCTCCGTAATTTGCATTCGAAACGTGTACTTTTGAAGAATCCCCACCACACATGGGAAAACGTGTCAGATAGCACCGTATTCCGTCTAATTCGGAGCAAGTTCAGACAAATTCACCAGAACTAATCATTAGCGCGTATTTTAGCCAGCCGCTGAACCGCACGTCAAGCCTACCAAGAGCCATTTTGAGTTTTGACGTCGCTTCAAAATTCAAGGACTGAATACTTTGTGGTCGGACCCTGGGGTAAATGCCCCACAATCCGGAAATTCCAAGAGAAAAACCGCTCACTCCATCTGTCTGGTTTGTTTCGGTGCAGTCAACAACAGCAGCTCTTGGAAGATTTGAGTGAGCTTTTACTCCAGTTAATTTGAGCTTATCTTTGAGTGGAATTGCGAGGTAGTCGCCTGTCCACCCTCCTCCAAGCCTCCTCCAATTTGACGACGACGCCACCGTATCGGCTGACGGAATGGGGGGTCGCGTAATAAGTGTGACATCGGAAATAGCGACCGAGCAAAAAGCCATTTTCAGCTGGTGATTTCATTGAGGGTTCTCGGAAAAGCTCCCACAAATGTTTGTACAGCCACCAACAACACGTTGTGTACAAAGTCATGTCGTGCACCACCTCCCGGTCTGAGACTAGTACGGCAGCTATGCGGATGGAATTCGGATCCAGTTCACCGTGGTTTCGGCGCAGAGGTGGAGATGCTCTGTGTGTGTTTACACAAAATATTTTCACTTTCCCGCTACTGGGTCCATTGGAATTTCATGTTTTCGTGGGGGTCAATGGTATGTCGGGATTAATTTTTTCTCATCCCACAGCCAACGCGGTGAGTCCTGTCGCGGCGGACGCCGAAGAGGGAGTAACAATTAATATTGCTTTATAGTTGAAAGTACTTAACGGATGGCAGCGAAAAGCGAACGACTGGAATGTAAATGGCTTCATAAAAACCCTGCCGCCACCACCACTGCCGACGGCGCACCGACGAACCTCAGACGGCAAAGTGAGGTTAACCTAAAAACGATTTTAAAGGAATTTCGCGACTACGGAGTTGTGTGCTTTTTTTCTTTTATTGCAACTTCGTATTGTTGTGACTTTTATGGACTCTAGATTTTTGTTTACTGATTTAATGTTTACAAAGAATAATTTTTAATGCAATTTTAATCGGTGCCAATTTCACTTGACTCCAATAAAATTGTTGAAAACAATAAAACTCTTCGTTTGTTTGTTTTGCTGGCGCGGTGTGGGACGGGGCGGCGGAGGGAGTCGATGGAGAGATACCTTTTTATTGTTTTACTCATTTTTTGGGGTCGCACATAAAGTGAGTTTATAAAGTTAATCCTTTTCGCTGTTTTCCCCAAATGCCCCGCAGTCTCTCCGGAAGATTTTACAGTTCATTTTAATGGATGAAGTTGGTGTGGGAATACTGGAAAACAAAAGTCAAGGATACTGCGGATTTGTCCGGGCCAGTTATCTGGGGAGGAGATCTGAATTTATGACTGACACACATTCATACGTACACTCAGCTCCCATACCGTCTCCACCATTAGGCATTGATTTCGAGGTTAGGTTCGATTTATGTTCAGTTGAATGTGGTGGGGCTAAAATATGTGTTAAATGCCGTCGCCAATGACTTTAACGACATTTGTTTTAAAGGAGTGATAATTAACTTCTTTGCTTAATTGATTTTTTTATTTGAAACGCAGTTGCTTGGTAGCGAAAAATTTCTGTCACAAATATGTTAGCCATTTTTTTAAAATGGCGGTTCGGAGACTTAGTATTAGACTGGAATATAGAGCAAGAGTCTTCGTTTCTCGTAATCTGCTCCAGAACTAATTTCCCTCACCATGGAAGCACATGTACTCGTGAACACAGTGAAGCTGTCTCTTAACGAAAAACTAGCATTTCTTTTCTCTGTTTATTCAATCAAGTCATTTGCTGTTATAAAATCATTTAATCACTTTTCCTTTTCATATCTATACAACTCCCTTGTCTGAGGAGTCCAGCAGTGCCGTGGCGACACACTTCCTTTTCTGCCTCCGCTGCTTCCTCTTGGTCATAAACCACACAAAGGAGATGACTCTGGCAACCCTAGTGAAGCATTAATTGTTTTAGAAGGTACAACGTGCACAGAACGACGTGCACTGGCGGTCAGTTCAGGTAGTGAAAGGCGCAATTAAACCTGTGCTTGTGCTTGGCACTCTTGTTAACCTATCAGAAGGTGAATCCCTCTGTTCTGGTTTTTATTTTCCGCTTTTGCTTTTTTCTTCTTTTGTTCGGTATATGTCTTTATTGTGCGTCTTATCTCTGGCCGAAGACAAGGAATTGGTTAAGTGGAAAGATTCCATAACATCTAGACGCGAAACGGAAATGGAAATCGCTCTGACAACCTATCAGACATTCGGGTTGCTAAAAGGAAATAGGAAGCACGGCAATTTGTTTTGTTACCTTTTGGACAAAAAAAAAATACACAAAGCCATTGACTTTCGTTTGGCAGCTAACTGATTTATGGTGAGATTGATTAGAGTTATTCGGGCGGTGGAATTTGGATTGTATTCCAATTATAGACTTGGGAGTCATGTCATTTATTTATAGGTAGGAGCTATTTTCGGTTGAAGTTTGATTAGATTATTTATCACTTTAGCAGTTCGTGCGGAGTGCTGATACGTTCTTTTGACGCTGCAAGATGATCGATGTGTCTGTTGAGATATTTACTTCCATTCACGTCATGGAAGTGAATATCTCAACAATTCGAATTCGCAAACACAGTCAATGACGTTGTAAGCAAATAAAATATTGCTGTGTAATAAATCGTTCAGTTCCAAATGGCATCTACTTTCAACGGCCACGTCTATCGATTCATGGAGTGACCTACTTCAAATTTTCACGATTACAATGCCGTTGTCAGGCCCGAGGATTAATTCTGAAGTCTCCGAATTTGCAAAATAAAAAGATGATTAAAGTAGTCGAGATTTCGTCAGAAAAATCCACACAGCGATGAGCATTGTGGATTTTTCCAGGCAGAAGTAAGTGCCAGACGAAAAAGCTACTACGAGTATCATCTAGACCTAGAAAGCCAAGCGATCAGCAAAATTTATCGTCGTGGCCGCCCTGGCGTAGTAACTAGAATGCGACACTCACTCGCCGAAGGTTCAATCCCCGGCTGAACATCTCGAATTGTTCATATTACCATTTCTTTCGAGCTGCTGAACTCAAAGAGTAATGGCTGTCTTAGAAAAAGCTTCTCAAACTTTGCCGTTCGGAGTCGGCAAAAAAATGTAGGTCTTCTACTCATGAGGGAACAGTAGTGCGCACAACACGAGCAGTTGATGAGCAACCTAGGCCCTGATCCTCCTGTGGACTGTAGAGCCACCCAAATATTATTATTACGAATAATATCGTCGAGAGATAGGTAAATATTGACACACTCTACTTCAGATAGTGGTAAAAAGGATTTTAAGATATTGAATGAATCAATTCCTACATTATGGCGCGGAAACTTGGAAGTTAGCAAAAGCGGATGAGGAAGCCCTTAGTCTTTTCCAGAGAAAAGTTTTGCGTGCGATTTTTGTTTCTGTTTGCGTTGATGGCATCTGGAGGAGAAGATTTAACGACGAACCCTATGGGCTGTACAGTGATATGCGCCTGGTAAAGCGTCTACGGATACAACGCTTAAGGTGGCTAGGCCATGTAGAGCGTATGGACACCACTGCTTCGGCCCGAAAAGTCTTTGCATCCGAGCCATTGGGACAACGCAACAGAGGACGACCTAAACTAAGGTGGCGCACACAAGTGGAGAAGGACCTCAACCAACTTGGAGTGAGCAACTGGAGACAGCTGGCGAAAGATCGTGCTGACTGGAGAGGCATGTTGGTTGAGGTCTAGGTCCACCTCGGACTATATCGTCACAAGAAGAACAAGAAAGAATCAATGAAATATCAGTCTGACTCAGCTTAAACCGTGATTCTAGATGCAAGTACGATAAGATTTAAGAACAATTGCTGGAGCAATAAATCACCTTTGTTTTAGGAACAGCCGTGTCAGACGAATGAATGCTTCTTTCTGCTCGATTTCTATAAAATGATGGTTGAACACACCACAGTCTTGGTATCGGTTCAGCCCTTAAAAATTCAATAAGTGAATTATTAGTTAGCCTTACTGTAAGTCATCAAAAGTAAATAATTATAAGAAACTTTTAAGAGACACACGCAAGCTTCTTTACAAAAGTATGTAACAGTGATACGCCGATGTACTCAGCGAAGCGTATGCTACATTTAACTAAAACCGTTATCTTGTTTCCCTCGTCATATATTTTTGTATGCAATCGATGAAGGAATTGCGGCTTTATTAATAATAATAATAATTACTAGCGTGACAGTCCACAGGGGGAACAGTTATTACTCTTTGAGTGTTGTCAGCAGCTCGAAAGAGGTGGTGCCAAGAAAAGTTCGAAAAATTGGTGTTGAGCTAGGAATCGAACCTAGACCCTTATGCGTGTGAGCGTTGCACTCTACCCACTACGCCATGGCGGCCACATTATTATATTATATTTATTTGATGGCGCAACAGTCCACAAGGGAACCAGGGACTAGTTCCTCAGCAACTAATTATTTTATTCTCTCACGAGTAGATGGAGCTAACAGTTTTTTGCTGACTTTCATGCACAGTTGTTAAGTTTTGATTGTTGTTAACAGTTCAAAAGAGGTGATGCCTTAAAAAATTCGAGGTGTTTAGTGCAGGAACCGAACCTGAGACCTTTGCCGCGTGATCATCGCACTTTACACACTACGCCGGGGCGTCTTTATTCCATTAATGTAAACGAAACCCGGATACATACCGGACACTAAGATTTGAGATTTGGTTTAACGAAAGCACCTGCCTTTGGACTTATACTACGGGGCTCATTTTCCCAAGAGTCGTAGATAACGCAAGACTAGACACCTTAGTTACTCAAGTATTGAGACCATGCTTGAAGGACAATCACCTTGGCTTGATGCGACGCCTTGTTAAAGCCTCTGCCGCTACCGCTACCCGACACTGAGCTGGGATAGTCCCATAACCGTCTTGCCTAGCCCAGAGTGAACAACAACTAGACAAGTCAGCACAGTACACTAACCTCGACTCTGCCCGCGATGTTGGGTTGTAAACCACAGCCACCACAATACTCTCACAAGGGGGCCTACCACTCGATCAGCCTGAAACCGAAGTTCCAGGGGCTCCTCACTTACCGTGGTACCAGAATATAGCCTCTGTTCAAGCTGCCACTACCAGTCAGGCTCCCTCAAGACCTGCTTCTGGTAGCTGCCATCCCGTCACAAAATATTCTTTTCTCCATCAGTGTTTCCGTTGACACTATAAATAGTGTTACGGATGTGATTTTTGAATCATAAAATCTAGTCACATCACCTGAATCATCAAATCTAGTCCCATCACCTGTAACCGGAGCGTAGAGTCGAAATTATGGGCTTCAACCAACAAACTAAATAAGATGAAGTCAAAAGGAAGACTGTTCTATCACGTGGAGAAGAAGAACCCGAAGTTCTTTACGATTTTCTAGATGTGATCTCATTCGGGTACCCAGCAAATGCAAGATGGTAACAGAGATGTAGTTTGTGCAAATATTCTATGAATTTCAGCTTGGGATGCAAAAAAAAAAACAGGCAAAGGAGCTCTTTCGGGGTCACAACCTCCACCATTCCTTCGGTTAAACTAGGCAACAAGCTGCTGTCCCATTCACCAGATTTGGGGCAGTATTGTTTTGTTTTTGTTTCCAAACATTCAACAATCATATGCGTGTTCCAGTACTTTAGGCACCAAATAATGAAGTCTGTCATTTATGAAGAAGTGGCAATAAAAATCTCTCAAAGAAAGGCAAATTTCGAAAGCGTACGGCAACGCAACTAAACCAATTGTTAAAATTATGTCATTTATGAAATTTTAAAGCTGTTTTCCCTTATCCGAGACAAACAACACAAAACAGTACAAAACAGTGCAAATCAACGAATGTCTGTTCGCGTTTGACAACAACGCAAATCAGCAAAAGTCTGTTCCCGTATGTGAAAAATTTGGGTTTTATGCCAAACCAATCAACTGATTTGCCCGAAAACGAACAACCTTCCCAAAAAATTTGGTTGAGCTAAAATTGGCAGAGTGGGGAAATATTTTACTGTTTATAGCGAGCACCCATTTGACAAAGAACCTTTTTTTTCAAGTACTGGAACAAACATTCGTTGATTTGTGTCAGTTTGTACTGCTTTGTGCTGTTTATTTCGGGTACAAGAACATACCAAATATGGGTCGGATGCTGAGGTTTTCATCGACCTTCAGAAGAAGTTTCTTTTTTTTGACGAGTTAGAAAAGTTAATATAAAGAGTTGATATCCGAAGCATTAGTTTTTATTCATTAAACTTTCTTCCCATATTTATTCCACAAATAAGTGTAACTTAACGTAAAATGTTGTAAACTTGTGACAGCTATTTTTCGTCAGAGACAGATTTGCTCTTACTGCTGATAATTCACTTACCACTCGTGGCCACTTAGACTTTGCAGAATACCGGGTGATCGATAAATCTTTGCACACAAGTCTTAAGCATTTCACAGACCTTGGTTTGACGAATTTTATGAATTTTTTTAGCGTGCAGATGGCACTGCGCCTGTCGATTAGACTTACTATTCTTCTCATTGGAAGCTGGACAAAACCACCACAATCTCTAAACTCACCTCTTTCAATTCGCATAACCAAATACGGACACGCATATTTAAAGAACGTCTGTCTAAAAAAAAAGTTTTATTTTCAATAACTTAAATTTAGGAACCAATATCATCTATCTTAAGATTTATAGTGATTTGAAATTCCTCCGCCTCAATTATAAGATGCGTTAAAAGTGCCGCTGAATCATTGTTTCGTAATTTAGTTGGGGATGTGTAATGCTAATAAACAAATCCTTGTTCAATTTTTTTTATTATTCTTGGCAAAGCAGCAAATATTTTTATTGAAATATGCTATAATCACCTAAGATTGTCGTGAATTGTTCGAAGAGCTCATATTATTTTGCAGTTGTTCAAAATTAATTGATTGCACTGAGTCATACTAGATACGCACAAAATGTATGTGTATTCCGCCCCTAGTCGTTGCGTAAATTTTCAAATTGAAAAAAAAATTCCATTCTTAAATACTGGTATTTGTGGTGTTATTGTTTTTATATTTTGACATGTGTCATTGTTTTCCGTGATCACTGCGAGGCCATGCCAATCATTGTGGGCGACCTTCTGAAGACTCTCAAACGCACTCTTGCCTTGTTTTATTGTTGATAGTAATTATAGTTCGCCGCTGATTGAATTGAATTTCTAAGGGAATAGAAAGTTCTGAGTTCGTTTGAAGCCCTGAAGTACACACATATGCAGCATCTCTTGATGATGCAAGCGAGTTTTTCATTAACTTGAATGATATTTTGTGACTTCAGACAAACTCTTGGTCTCAAAGGAAGTTGGGAAAGATCAAAAATTGTTTGGTAACACTTCTGCAGTCATTTGTGAATGATCAAAGGCTTGTGTTGATTAAATTTGCGGTTGATCATGATTTGCGGTAGAGACACCACTTAATTCAATACTTAGCATCTTGAAGGTGCCAGTCAGCAAATACTGAGTGGTCGGAAAGAAATTATCACGAAATATAAACCCACTATAATTCTTCTGAAAGTATCAAATTGCATCTACACCCACAAGGGACCAGGACTTAGCTTGCGTAGCAATCAATGATGTTGTTCATAATTTTGTTGCTTTTTGAGAGGAGGATAGAAGATAGAGGATAGAGGATAGAGGATAGAGGATAAAGGATAGAGTGTAGAGGATAGAGGATAGAGGATAGAGGATATACGATATACGATATACGACATAGGTCAAAGAATTGAGATAAAAATTCCCAGCAGTGTTCTTCGATTCTTTTTTCCAGACACACCACACCCGTCAGTGACCACTACCTCATCTTGTACCTACATTCTCATTTCTCGTCGTAATTTAAATTTAAAAAGACTCAGAAAAGATTATGAAAGCTATTTTAAATAGAAACAAAGAGCGGGAGAGGACTGAACCTAAGAGTCTGAGTCTGTCTTGCCCTTTTAATAGCCTATTGTAGCAAGTACCTCAAGGGAATAGAAAGACTGGAAACACAAATAAAAACGTTTATCTTATCTATCTCTTATGTTTTTAATGGGATAACTTCCACCACTGTGAGTACAGTCCGCCTTATGGTTAAAATCTGCACCACTTCATGTGTAATTGAAGCACCGCCAAGAATGGAAGACCCCAACGCCATTTTGGTATGTGAGCAAACCTTACTTTAATCACCGAACAAAGCTGCTGGAGTGGATGGACTGCTTGCAAAATTATTTAAACCAGCTGGAGATATCATATCTGCATATCTGTAAGATATGAGTGGAATGTCGGTGTCGTTTTCGTTCGATCCACAAGAAAGGAGACCTCTTCGACTCAGCTATCAAGGAATCCTCATTGCCGTATTGACCTGAAACCGATAGTCGACAACCTGACGACTTTATCAGTGTGGTTTCAGATCAGGGTCGACAATGGATCAGATTTTAACTTTATACAGGTCCCAGAAAATACCCACAAATTAAGTCTCACAACCGATTGGCCGATTTTAAAGCTGCATATGACAGCGTGCATAGAGGCGAGCTATACAGCCCCATGTCTAGTTTTGGCAGAATGTGAAGGATAACGAAGATCTTTCGCTGCTTCGTCAAGTTCGTTAAGAAACATACCGAGATCTTTAGTGTCAAAAAGGTTTTAAACAAGGCGACGTGCTGCAATGTGACTTTTCTAACATAATTTTTTTTTCGAATACCGTACTCTACTCACAAGTCATGCCTCTGGTGTCGACGCACCAACTTCCAACTTTTAATTCAACTACGAATTGGACAAAAATAACGAGCTGTCAGAGAAAAATTGAAGTAGAATCGACCGAAATGGGTGAAATGGCGAATAGCAAAACGAATTTTATGCTGTCGTCAAGGAAGGACACACAACATATATGCTACGTCGCGGACAGAGCGCAGAAACAACGAACATATCATCATATGCTCCGCGGCAAACAACATCAGTAGCGAAACAAAACGCGGAATCACTCTTGCCAATCGCTGCTTCTTTGGGCTCAAGGAGCAATGGAGTATTAAAGTCATCTCGTGAAAGTCTAAGCTGACTTTGTATAACAGCTTGATTAGAACAGTCCTGCATTACGGCGCGAAAATTCAGAGGTTATTATAAGCTGATATTAGTCTGATTAGTCCTTTTTTGGTCCTGTTTACGTTGATGGCATTTTGAGGAAAAGATTCAACGCGTACGGTGACATGCGCCTAATCACGCGTATTCGAATAAAACACTTAAGATGAGTAGGTCATGTGTAATGAATGGAAACCACAACTCCGGCCCGAAAGGTCGCAAAATCCAAGCCAGTGGGATGACATAGAAAAGAGTGGCGAATACAAGTGGAGAAAACCTCAACCAACTGGGAGTGCGCAATTGGAGTCAGATCGCGAAAAATTTTAGTATTGCAACCTGGACTGTAGCCCCACACAAAGAAGAAAAATAATGTTTTGTTAGGTTATACTGCTACTTTCTTCGCAAAATAATTTTTAATTGCATCTTTCTTGCCTTTTTCCGAATTGTAAGAAAACATTCCTTATGATGATCCGCCTAAGGGGATATAAAGGAATTGTGAAAAGACTTAGGACTCTATAAGGAATCTCAATTGCGGAATTTTAAATTTACTTAGGGTCCAATATAAATACATTTTTTTAATTGACAATTTGGCGCGTTGATTATCCTTTAAGAGGATCCTTTTCATTCGAAACCCATTTGATGTAATCGTCAAGGTCTTGAAGACGCCCGACTGACTGTATACGTGCTAGAATGTCGGTATTATTTGCCTACCTTAACACAATTTGTGCTTTCGGCAAATAAGCATTTGCCTTCCCAATGGAAGTTAGCCTGAGATCATTTGCAAGGTGGAATATCCACCCATTTTGAACCTTAATTTGAGCCGACGGTGTTATTTCTACATCCTAACCCTGGAAGATGTAGAAACAATTCTGCACATATGATTGCTTTTCCTCTCAACTAACTAAACAAAATTGTTGTAAATAGAAAAGGTATACAAGTGAAAAGAACTTCTTTCGGACTCCTGCCTTTTTGGACCCAGGACAGATCATCTTCGTTAGTTTTTTAAATCACAAAGAGATTGAATTGGCTGGCAGGATGTAGAACCACAAAATAGCAAGTGCCTATCTAAAAAGAATCACTAATCAATAAGCTGGAGAACTTAATTTAATAAACTGGTGAGTTAGAAAGGAAAAAAACAAACCCGGCGGGAAAGTCACACAAAAATTTGATCAATTTAAAAAAATATGATTTGATACCCACATGAACCTTATATTGCTGAACGATCCAAATAAACCATTGCAAATCATGCGTTCGGCGTAGAAATGCAGCGTCTTGACGCTGAAAGGTTATCTCACTCAACCTTTCAAAAAACCGACGGCAAATTTGATTCACCGAAAGTACGCGTGTCTGCGATTCTGAGTCATTGGGACAACGCAGCAGAGGACGGCCTAAACTAAGGTGGCGCACACAAGTGGAGAAGGACCTCAACCAACTTGGAGTGCGGAACTGGAGACAGCTGGCGAAAGATCGTGCTGGCTGGAGAGGTATGTTGGTTGAGGCCCAGGTCTACCCTGGACTTTAGCGCAACAAGAAGAAGAAGGAGAAGAAAGTACGCGTGACACTGATTGCAAAATAATTAATTTAAGAGTGGAGCAAATATATTTATAATTAATTATGGACAACTTATGAATTAGTGGCCGCCGTGGCGTAGTGGATAGAGTGGGACGCTCACACGCCGAAGGGTCTAGGTTTGATTCCCATCTGAACACCTTGAATTTTTCACGGCCCCACCTCTTTTGAGCTGCTGACAACACTCAAAGAGTAATAATTGTCTAAGAAAGCTTCTCAAATTTCGCCGTTCGGAGTCGGCAAAAAACTGTAAGTCCCTTCTACTCGGGAAAGAACAGTAGCGCACACAACACGAGTAGTTTATGAGCAAGCTAGGCCCTGGTCCCCCTGTGGACTGTCGCGCCAACAATTATTATTAACTTATGAATTAAGGAATGGAAACTGGAACAAATCCTCAATTAATTGTAAATTAACCACATTACGGAATTGGTTGGAAACTGCAATATGCCTAACAATGCTTTGCGATGTTTGTGATTTAATGAATTCACAGACATCCCAGATTCCTATTGTGAGTGAAAGTCTCGTATCACTACTAAACAACGAGCAGTTGATTCACGTGAATTAGATTGCCCCCAAGATCGAACGGAAGGATGGCCTGCTGATGAATTCCGTTCGGTTGAATTCAATTTCAATCTGGATCAATTGATGTAATTGCAAGAATCATATGGAACCCATGAGTGACCCCGATTCTGTGACCCACTGCAGTGGAAGTTTGCGTTTGAATTGATATTTCCGCCGGATAGCCCAGCACATGTTTGAATAACAATCAATTGACTTTCGAATAAAACGTGTTGACCGCTGGTTTATTCACTTATTTAGCTGGGGTGAATTGCAGGTTTTCAATACTCACTGTAGGAATGCACAGTAAATCTGGTAAAATACCAAAAGTTAAAACGTTCAATCATGCGGGAAATACTTTGTTAAAACCTCCAAAAAATGTGTCCGTCGGAAAGTACTGGGTAAGTCCGTCGGCCTACGCACTCAGATACATTCGCTATTTAGGCTGCATTTTCATTCTGATTTAATGTTCATTTCGGATAGAATTGCTGACCGATGATAAAAGAGTATCATACCCTATCAAAGTTTGCTTATAAAAGAATAGCACAAGTCCTAAAATTCCAGCCCAGCAAATGAACATCTTATACGCTTTACAAACATCGTTTTTTTTAAGTAAAGACATCCACTCCATTTATTTAGTTTCAATTATGTTACAAAACGCCTTCAAAATCAATCCTCCCATACGATTCTTTTTTGCTCCGTCCTTGAAACTGGCGCATTCAAAATATCAATACGGTCACGTGGGATTTTTTTATTTTAATTAGCCTTTCCACACTCGTGCATGCAAACTTTTCGAATAAAATTTGTGTCACTAAACGCCTTCAAGTTCTCTTTTCACTCATTCTCCACCCAGTCCAGTGCAGACAAAATTATATGAGTACCATTCCATTCAAAATGTAGCTTTACGATAGGTTTTAATGGCTCCACGTTTCTTTTATTGAAGAGAATTGAACCAGAACCAGGGAGACATTTGTCTTTATTGTTGGACTAATAGCTCAAGTTATTTACTTAAAAGGATTGGTGCTGGGATTTAAATAAAGCAAGCTTCACATAGATGTCTGCTGCACTGACATTTGGAGTGTTGCGTGTTGTGCTCTACAATTTTTTATATCTGAAACATCAGTTCAAGGAGATTTGTATGTGAAACCAAACTGTATAAAAGGAACGCATCAAAATTATTCCACCTTTTACACACAAGTCATGCCTCTGGTGTTGCCGCTCGAACTTTCAATTTTTAGTTCAACTACGAATTGGACGAAAATAGTGAGTCGTCAGTGAAATATTGAAGTAGAATCTCGGAAGTTATTAAAAGCTCATATTGAGCCCCTTAGCCTTTTCGAAAGAAATTTGCGATTTTTGGTCCTGTTTGTGTCGATGGCATTTTGAGGAAAAGATTCAACGCGTACGGCGGAATGCGCCTTATCACGCGTATTTGGATACAACGCTTAACATGGATGGACACAGGTTGACTTAGAAAAAGGTGGCGAATACAAGTGGAGAAAATATTCCACCTTTTTCAATAATCGACAATAAATATTCATTCATGAACCGCAGGATATGTCTCCCTACACTACTAGTTCTGTTTAATCTCAAAGGTTCGCAATTTGAAAAAGAAAAATAAATGATATTGTACGATTCCCGAGTTTGCGAGAACGTTTTATCAAAACGTGCAATACAGACGTTGGTACTTGGTCAAATTTGAATGATATCATTGGAGTATCCGCTCCACAAGACCCGAGACTTGGGATTGTAGCAATAATCAATCAGTCATTAGAGTCAAAATCTGGGGAATGACATGACTTGATGTATTGCTGTTCCTTGGGTGTCAATGATTTTTTGAGTGAAAGGATCAAGCGTATCCTTGAAAAAAGTCAAACACGACACAACAGAGGACGTCTACGTCTACGACAGATGAGAAAAGAAAGAAAGACACTTATAAACTTGATTGAAATTGAAGACAATGCTTCATTCCGGATTATATGGAATAGAAGTACCAGAATCTAAACATCACATATTGATATTTCAAAAAAAAAGTGGCCCTAAGTATAAACATATTTTTGATTCTTAGTTTTTATTAGTTATTCTTTTTTATTTTTTTGTTTTAAAGTTACTTACAAATAGCATAAATTAAAGCCTCATAGGTCGTACTATACAAATTGCAATGCCTTTAAAGTACAAACATTAAATTGACAAATGCAAGTTTTGTCTTCTTTCTTTGGACGTATATAGTTAAACAGCCGCATTTTTTGCACAATTTTTTAAAGGTATAGATAATTTGCAGACTAGTTAATGTAACTGTGATGTACATAAAGATTTCAGAGCAAACAAACAAAATGTTGACTAGTATGTTGAATATGAACATAAAAGAAATTGAGTGATACCTCAAGAAACAGAAATAACTACTTAAGGCGAAATATAAGCTGGTTCATCGTTCTGTTGGACGATCCTAAATTTAGTTTTCGAACCTCGACGAAATCAAAGAGACGAAAAATTTAATATTTGCAATTGAATTACTCTACCAAATAATTCAGCCATGCTGGCCAAATGCAGCTTTTTGAAGAAGTTGACTCCTCAAAAGTTATAAATAACCTAACTTTTTTCAGTCCTGTGCGGTTAGAACTTTAAGAGTTCCTGGATCAATATATAGGTCCGTTCCAATTGTTCTGAATTGCTACGAATGTCTGAAAATTTACCCGAAAAACCGTTCAATTAGCTGATTTTTTCATAGAAGAGAGAGCCCATGAGAGAGCATAATATTTTCCCTTCCTACAAATTGCTGCGGAAGAAAAATTTGTGGGCGGCAGATGGCTGTCAAAGTAAAAACAAAAAAAAAACCTCTAACATTTCATACATCCGATATCCGTTTACGAATTTCTACGAAAAGTCGTTTCATAAGTTTTGGTACAGTTACTCTCCACAATAGAGATTTTTACCCAAACTACTCAACTACGAATTTCTGCAAACAAATGAATTGGAACAGACCTAACAATTCCTAATTCCTTATACAGCGGACAAAAGGTCTTTTACAAATTGTTGAAACAACGTTGACTTAGTTCCAAAACAATCTGGTATACCTGTATGAAATGAGCGTTTTTTTTTTTTATAAAACACTAATTATTAATGGGAAAGTAAAAACATTTTATTCAACGTATTGGCCATTGTTTTCTACACATTTTGACCACCTTTCTGGCAATTTGTGAATACCACGCCAATAAAATTGTTCGTCCTTTAAAGCAAACCAATCGACACCCGATTTTCGACCTCCTCGTAGGAATCAAAGTGCTGCTCAGCCAATGCGTGTCCCATCGATGAAAACAAATGGTAGTCGGAAGGAGCCAAGTCTGGTGAATACGGCGGGTGGGGTAGCTGCTCCCAGACAAGTGTTTTGATTGTATCCTGAACCGGGTTTGCTTTGTGTGCAGGTGCATTGTCATAGAGCAAAATTACCTTGACGTGTCTTCTGGCCCATTCTGGTCGTTTCTCGATGAATGCATGGTTCAAATTAATCATTTTTTGTCGGTAGCCATCAGTATTAACGGTTTCACCAGGTCTTAGGAGCTCGTGGTACAACACACCTTTCTCTTCCCACCAAACATACAGCATTCTTCTTGCTGAATCGATCTAGTTTTGCAGTCGATCTTGATGGCTGTCCCAGATTAACCCATGATTTTTTCCGTTTAGGATTCTTAAAATAAAACCATTTAAATTTATCCGATGCAAAACCGATTTTCTTTCGTGTCTTTGAAGCAAAGTTTCACAAGTGTTTTTTCGGTTTTCCATCTGTCTTTCATTCAATTCATGTGGCACCCATTTTCCACACTTTTGGATCTCTCCCATAGCTTTTAAACGGTCAGAAAAAATTTGTTGTGCAACATTTAACATTGCTTTTGACTCAAAATGTCATCTCCATCCAATATCGTTTGCAATTCGGCGTCTTCAATCTTTTTTGGTGGTCTTCCACGTTCTTCATTTCTCACATCAAAATCATTATTTCTGAACCGTTGAAACCATCTTTTGCATGTTGCTTCTGATGGAGCATGATCACCATATGCCTCGACAAGCATTCAATGTGACTCTGCAGCACTTTTCTTCAAATGAAAACAAAAAATTAATGCTTTCCGCAAACCATCACTTTCTGGTACAAAATTCGACATTTTTAACACAATGAAAATATATGATGTTGTCTGTTCAATGACTTGATGTGTACTTAATATTTTTCACAGATGTCATAACAAACAAACAAAAAAAAAAATAAGGGCTCGTTCACAACAAATGTTCCCTATCGAGACATTCACTTCATATAGGTACACCTGGTATATAGGAGATTCTGAAAATAAGGCATAATTACCATATGAATTCTGTATTGGAAGAGGTATATTGTACTAAAAATTAGAGAAATTACAAAATTTTAAAACTGCATGTTTTTTTAAAACACTTTATTTTTTTAAAATACTTTTTTCTATTAAAACCAACTGCAACAGCATCAACCAACCAAAAATTATTTAGGCCACGTTTTTGGGAAGATTTACCCGTGTTCGTCATGCAGAATAAGACGAATTTTGTAAGCTTAAAGACAAAAATAAATAACAAATAGCAACAGGAATTCCATTATCTATTTACTTTTTTCTAGCGCTGGTACATCAACTCGATGTTCTATCTTGACGAAAAAAAATGCCGACAATAGTTTTTCCATAAAATCGGTGTCTATCAGTCTTTTAATTTTTCTCCGCAAGATATTCTTTGACATTTTGTTGCAATGCTTACAATCGAAACAATCTTAAAGCTGAAGTTTATTTCAGACCAAAAAAGTCAGCGTTATATAAAATATTTTCACTGCTGCAGATCCTGGCTAAACTCACTCAGTTCAAACCTACAATTTGCGTCTTATCAAGATTCCATTTCCGTTTCATTTAAACACAAAACAAACGAATTTTTTAAAAATTATAATCCAGCCTCCAATACTTATTAATTTTGTTATTTTAGAAACTTACCGTTTCCACACCTGACGATCAACCTCCATATTTCAATGGATTCTCTTATTGTAAACCCATTTGACAGCAGAATTCTATTTCAATCAACAATTCATTCATCTCTGAACTCTGTTTGAATTCAAACAGCAGTCGCAAATCCCCAATTTCAAGCTCATTTCTAAAAAAAAATTTTTTTTTTCAAAAACGGGCCAAAAATTTAAATTCTGTGTTGCCTATCCAAATTAACGTTCATTTCAATTCAATTCAATTAAAAGTACGTTGAAACAGAACTCACTCGTTTTCGTATCTGAAGCCTTTCACTCAATTTAGCCAAGCAAACGCTTGTTTCCGACTCCAGTGAGCACCCCCCCACCAACAACAAAACAAATGTACAACGCACTCATTACAATAATTCAACTCTTTTTTAAGCGCACATGACCCATCATCGCACTGCTCGCTCAGGTAAAAACCCGATGACTCATCGCTGGATTTAGGATTCCCTACTCAAAATCAAAGCGAGACCCTCAAAATCTTTTCACTCGCCGCTCACTCATTTTCTATCTTCCACCTCCACCTTCATTCGTATCTCTCTTATGTTCCGTTTTGTGGTGGCTTTCACTGGTTTGTCCACCTCTACCCCGCCACTGGACACCGGTGCATGTGTTTGTGTGTGTGTACGACAAGTGACAGTCAAAACTATGCGCAATGGTGTGCGTATGGCATTGACAGCCCGCTGTCAAAGTATGTGCTCGCTATCGCTAGTTCGCTTCTTCTCAGCCAACTCCAAGAGGCAGCCAGAAAAAGAGGAGTATAGTCACTTCTCGTCTTTCGCACGCGATGTCAAGCAGATTGCGACGTGTTTTGTTGTCTTGTCACTGAAAAACAAAAAAATACACCAAATCCGAAAATTTTTCCAGTCGTCCACGAAACTCAAGAAAATACTTCTTAAAATTGCATTGGAATACACATTTTCTGTTCGAGTAAAAGTGTCGATTTTATTCAAATAGTGAAATTGTGCGAAACGTCAGCGCCGAAGTGATAAAACACAGAGAGAGAGATCGAAATTTTTAAGGCGTGTTCCATATTCCATAAATCGCGTAGCAAGGGGGCGGTTAACTGCGAGGTGTACGTACGTACAGAGTGGCCAAGTACAGCGCAGTGTCGCACATTCGGACAGTTGCAGTGTGCAACACTTGCATTTGGAAACGAAATTTCTCTTTTCATTGAATCTGCGAAACATACGAAATACGAATAGCTGGACGGGTGTGGTTCTCCGTCCGTGTCGAAAACAGCGTTTTGAAGGCGAAATCTGCGCTTTATTTCGGCGAACTTTTATTCTGGAATAAATTACGATAAAAAGGCCAAAGTAACGACGTAGTTGCTGGCGATTGACGTTCGCCTTTTGTCAGGTCATTGGACAACCTCCAGTCGATAGCAACAGAAGAAAAACGACGTACAACGACTGTGACGACGGTTCGGCTCCAGCAGTAACAGCAATATTCGCGAATAATCTGACAATCGGTGTCAACTGATAGAGTTAACAGAGCGTGTGCTTGTGTGCGTGTTTTCGTTCGTTTGTTTTCTTGTGCCGTGTCGTACCGCCGTGCCGTCTCACTAGCCCGCTGGTTGCTGTCACTATGAAACTGAAGGTCGAGCTGGCAGACATGGTAGACAGTGCGTCCGTTTCGTCCTCGATCGGCAGCGAACCAGAGGATAACAGTCAGAACTCAGTTGACTTGAGCCTGGCCGCTGTTCAAGCAAGGAATAACATTATTGTAAGTTCGGCCCCCTTTTGTTTTATCGTACAGGCATGTGTCTTATCGGTTGACCCCTGATCTGCAAAAAGGGCAAACTTAACTGCAGAGTCGTAAAATAGTAATTCGGGAGGAATATCATCGAGTGTGAGAGGGCTATAAGTGCTCCTGTGGGGCGCTGTTTGCTTGACATGCAACGAAATCAGTCAGTGGTCGTTTTATTGTAATGTCATGTGAGTTTTGAATCGGTTGGGGTGCTCGAGGGGTTGTTTGTAGTTCCGAAGGGTGACTTTATTCAGTGTGGTGAAAATTCGCTTTGACTACGTCTCTGACAGCGGGCACATCTCTCGATACTGTGTATGTGCACTTCACTGATGTTGTGTGTGGGTGTGTTCTCCGGAATTTTATGACGACGCCGTATGGTCACCCATGCGAGGGAAAGAGTGCGATAGCACATCGCTTCGTACAGTGATTCGGGAACTTTTTTGTGGAATATCTCGAAGTCTTGTTGTCATGTGCAATATCTGTGACAGCTTCAGGGGGAACATTGCACTAAATTGTTTTATCCTTAGCGTTGTTGTATCTAAAATCGGCACACTGGGCGCGAAGAAAAGAAGCTTCGGGATTTTTATGGAGATTGGTTTTTACTTTAATACATGTAAACATTGATAAAATGGGGGAGATTGTCAAGGGGTACTCTGGGAAGCTCTATAGATCATAAACGGAACAATCCAGGGAATGGGGAATTTAGAGTTTTGTAGAAAAGAAAAACAAGATAAAAATTAACTAGTCCATTTCTACCCCATGCACTGAACGGCTTGCGATACTAAACAATGAAAACTAGGGATGTAATAAGGACTTAGCAGCGCTTTTTTTTGTTTGTTGGAGGTTGGGGAACGTTGCACTGAACCGCTCAAACTGGTCCATTGCAGTAACAGGCATTAACCTACATTCATTTCTACAATAAAGAGCATAGGTTTTCGTGTGGTGTTACCAGCGCCAAACAACCGCCACCTGATCCGAACAAAGGCGGGACATTGACAGAAGAAGTACAATGAAGAGTGTGCGGCCATTCCAAAGGTGAGTTCGGTCCGTGTGAATGTCTCTGTGAACACTTGCCTAGTAATTTCATCTGCAACCTCTTTCTCATGATCTCCTGGTGTCCCGGGACCCAGACAAGTCTTAGCGATTTTTCTCTGTCGATCACAGTAAGGAAATATTTGTATTCCTGTACTATTTAGAAAGTGTTTACAGGGTTGAGCAAGACCTTATCACAACTTGATTGTGGCTACAGACGCAGATAATTCGCTTCATCCACCTATTCTTCCCAATATATGTAGTTCATGGCCATTAGGATTGCAAACGTTTCCACCTGAAAGAACCACGCGAAAGGTGTGAAGTATAATGCTGCCGTTTTCTGCAAACGCCCGAGCTTCAGGTCCCGTCATTGTCTTGGAATCTCCGTGAAAAGCCGAAACTAAGAGTTGTATTAGAAGGAAGGATCTAGCCCCTTTATTGTGACGCGCGTGCACAGGTTCTTTCACAAATAGAAGAAATCTTAAACTTTAAGTTTGGACAGACTTTTCTTGACATTTAACCCCCCGAATATTGTGGGCATGAAAGAAGAAGTTAGAAATAAGTAAAACATCGCACATTGCCCACTGAAGACGTATAGCGATTGTTGACTTTTACTTGTTTATTTTAGCCTTAAGTTGGTTCGACATATGCTAAACAGTTAATTAATTTCTGACATCCTTGAATTCTTCTTTGGATTTTATACTTTTTGAAGCTCCGAACGAGGTGGATTTTTTTGGATTTACATCTGACCTACTGTCAAAATTATAACTGACCTTTAAAAACCAGCAGGGTTTCTTTAGTTTACTATTTATAATTTCTGAGAAAAAATCTTATTTCAGCATATAAACACCCAGCGTTGGTTTAAATTATGTTACCACTGAATGTACGAGGGTTGCCTTTTACTGCTCTGTGCTAAAAAATCGCACCACGTTGAGGGGTGTACTTTGGATGCTAATTACTTTTCTCCATGCTCATGTAAAGACACGATAGTAATTGTAGGACATCTCCATGCTCATGTTAAGACACGATAGTTATTGTAGGACATCTGTTGGGTATCAGTAATAAAATGCAAAAAACAGGATAAGCAAAGATGCATTTTAAGACAAGAAAATTCCCGTTATACGAAATAAAACTGAAATTTTGATGTGCAAAATAATAGCACCACAAGTAACACGTCGTAAATAAAATGCAAAATTTAGTGGAATAGTACGGTTTTTATTTTTTTATTTATACTACTGTTCTAGTGCTTCATCTTATAACCCTTATTTTTGAGCACAGCGGCACAACGTGGCATAGAGTCGATTAGTGCCTGACATCGCCGAATTGGAATATCCCTCCACGCAGCCTGCACAGCTGATTCCCATAGCTATAGTGTATTTTTTGGTTTCGCTTTAAAAACAGCTTTCTTAACATCTGCCCAAAGATTTCCAATGGGGTTTAGGTCTGGAGATTGCGGCGGCCAACCATAACTTGAACCCCATTCCTCGCAAAAAATTCCTTGGCCAATTTGCTCGTATGTTTCGGGTCATTGTCTTGCTGCAGGACCCATCTGAGAGGCATATTCCACTCAGCGTAGGGTAACATGGTTTCCCTCATTATGCCAACATAAACTTCGGCGATCATTGGTTTTATCCAAAATATAGGACCAGTACCGTTGTAGGAGAAGCATCCCCATATGTTAATTTTCGCGCCGCCGTGCTTAATGGTTTTTAAAGTACACTCCGGTTTAAACACATTGTTTTTTTGCCTGCGAACAAACGTCCTGGTCCCAGGAGTTCCAAATAAAACAATTTTAGACTCATCTGTCCATAATATATTACGCCATTTGGTTACTTCCCAGTTCAAATGTTCTTGCGCAAATTGTTTTCTTTTATGAAGATGGACCTTTGTCAGCAAGGGTACTTTTCTGGGACTTCTGGCAGGTAGTTCCTTCTCTATCAACTTCCTTCTTATGGTTGATGTTGATACGGACAGATTTAGTTTCTCTTTTATTTTGTTTGATGTGATGAATGGGTTTTGTTTCACTAATCTTATCATTCTTCGCTCGTCGGTAGAGGTTAATTTCGATTTTCTACCTCTTGTTTCTTCTTTTTCGACGTGTTTTTTTTGCATTAGTAATAATTTTATTCAAACCAACGATTTCCCGAATAAAATTTTTTTTATAAGTTCGCGTTTCTTAGGAGTACAATGCACAGCGCGACCCATTTTAATTGTTTAAAACGTTGTATTTTAAAAATACTAGTTTCAAAATACTTAAATATTTTTACTTAAATCTTTTGACGCACAAAAAAAAAAAACTAAACACCACCAAACACTTCGAAAACACTTTTTAGAATGACATGGTGCTATTATTTTGCACACCAAAATTTCGGTTTCATTTCGTATAACGGAAATTTTCTTGTCTTAAAATGCATCTTCGCTTATCTTGTTTTTTTGCATTTTATTACTCATACCCAACAGATGTCCTACAACAAATATCGTGTCTTCACATGAGCATGGAGAAAAGTAATTAGCATCGAAAGTACAGACCTCAACGCGGTGCTATTTTTTTTGCACAGAGCTGTATATGCTCTCACTGCAACAAAACTTTAGGTATTTTTAACATTTTCCCTCTCTCCTTTTGTCCAGAATACCAGGTCGCTGTATAAGTAACAGCAAGTTATCCTTTTTTCCCAAATACATGTTCTGAATACATGTTCTATTTCTCATTTCCATTACAGACAATGTGTCAGATTTTTTTCTAATGTACAAACCTATTGAAAAACTCAATTGGTTTGTACATTAGAAAAACTCAGATAAGTCTCTTTAGAAAATTTCGGTGATTCGCAGTCATTATTGAATACGTCAACAAAGTTTATTGAACTGCGATGGATTAAAACCGAAGTAAAATTAACACATATCGCACACAGATAAGGCTTTGGTCTCCCATGAACAACACACGTATCAATACGAACGAGACTTGCAGAAACGCAGCGAAATACGCTTAAAATTAAACAGTACTTTGAAGCACATACCCCACTTTTGCTTGAAAATGGTTCTCGTCTTCGAACACCTAGTATATCCAAAAGTTAGGTTATGACAGAGACAAATGTCAAACAACTCCGGAAAGTCAAAGTTTATTGACCACAACTGATAATTCCCACACTCTCGAAACCCTCCTATCATCCGCAAAACTTGCTCACCTTAATTCTAGGTCACACACCCCAAGTCCTCAAGTGTGCTGCAAAATGGTTAACATTCTTTTATATCAAAAACAATAAAACACTTGATGCGACAGTCAATTGCCTCAAAAACACAAAATGAAAAAAGAATAATAAACTTGGAAGAACTTTTTAACACGCTCTCGTAAAACAAACTGGAAAATAAATAAAACGAGATACTTCACACAACCGACCATTTTGCAATTTTCAGCAAAGTTCACATGCCCGCGAAGTTATTCATTTGCGCGCATACATGAGCGACTTTTATTTGCGATTATTTCGAATGTCACAAAGTCAACATGATTTACAACAGACCCCGCGCGAGGGTATGAACTCGAAAATATGCCCTGGGGCAATTCAAAACTGTATCCGTCTTATCTTCTCGTCAGCAAACTGTGAAATATGCTATGAACAAGCAAGAAAAAAGGTTTCCCCCGAAACAACATTGAAAATGTTAACCTCCCATAATTTTGGAACATAAATTGAAACAGAAGAGACTGTCTCCAAAAAAAGGCGTAACAACAACAACTAACACAACTGTACACTCCCTGGATTGCGATGGCGTTGCGAACCATCTTATTTTCACTACCCTCTTGCTCAAGTTTATATCGTGGGTGTGGCAGAATCCAGAAACACCATTAAACTGGCAATTTATCGCTGAAAAGAAAACGCAAGTAGGCAATAAAAATAAACCTTCAACACAGGCTCTTAACACTCTTTTATTGCGTTAGAAGCAAACGAAAAACTCTTAACTGCTGCGCGATTCGGATAGAGTAGGTAGTTACTCCGATCTCGGAAGCTTCTAGACTCGACTTACCCTCGGCCCATTGGACATTTCGTTTCCGGAAACATCCAACACAAACCGCAGTGCGAACCTCTTTTATTTCCTCGCAATCGCTTAATCAAAAAATGTATTTCCTTGAATTTTTGATTGCACACTATGCGCACGAATACGAACAAGAAACGTTCCATTTGAGAGCGGACAGCTCTACAGGGGGGATTAGATCAACGCTCCCGAAAGCACCACAGTCGCACATAGCAACAGCAACCGGCCACTTCCGAGAAATTCCACCACTTCCGACGAGCATATAGCGCCAGTCTTTGACATTCAGGTTGAAAACTCGACACGACCTTGTCATATTTGTGTCAAACTGAAGTGCTTGTGTAGATGGGATAAGTCTTCTCTTGGCGCCAAGCACTGTCACGCGTTGTCACAACATAAATGTCCGGCAGTGGCGGCCACAGTTAATGTGTGTGCATGTGAGTGTCTGCGGAGAAACTAATAGATACTCTCCAATTGGAATGCCCGTAGCTAATTTCGATTCCACTCGAATGTGCTGTTTGAAGAACATAAAAACTTTGAGGCTCTTTTCCCTTCGTGCCTTCCTTGGGCTCGTGTTTTACACAAAAGAATCACGTGTTTAGCGGTTATAAAGACGTCTAGAAATTTATTGGTGATACAAGCTGAGATAACTAATTACTGTCATGTTGGATGGAACGTGTCCTCGCGGCTGGAAGGAAATGGAGTTGTCTGATTGAACCGATTGCTTTTCCTTTTTGGCAACTTCAGTTCTCCGTGTAGCCGTGTCACGAGAATTTGAATTAACAAGGCGTTCGATAGGTTAATAAATTTAACAAGACTCTGACATAGGATTGCATTAATGAGGACCGTCTGGGTTATCGTGTACTTGCTGTTGACACGCGCAGATTTACCCTAGAAGATGGGAAATAGTTAAATCGAGTTTATGATGTAAATGGTTTGTTTCTCGTCGTTTCTATGGAGACGTGAGGGTTTCCTCAAATAAATTGTTATCTGGCTCGTATAAAGTTTAGTATCCTTCAAGGAGAAGTACACTTGTGTGCCACGTGTCTGTCCAAAGAACGACGTTCAGAACTTGCCAAGAATGCGCATATTTTGATTTCTTATGAAGCGGAATGGAAATATTGTTCTTATGCAGTTCCGTCCTCTGCATAATAATAATTGATTTGGTCAATTTTAACAAACAACGGAAATATTGTTCTACAATTTGTTGGCATTGAAAAAGGCGCGCGTTACAACCAGGGAGCCCAGCTATTACTGAATGGCGAGTTGCGAGACTTTTTTCGATAACTTGACTTTTTCGATAAATTTTGTTCTCACACTGAAATTTTGCTTGGAAACACAGTTTTAGTTTTTGACCATACTTTGAACCTCAAAATACTGGTTTGCAAGATGCTCTTAAAAGCGAATAGAAGTGCTTCACTGAAGTTTGTTCTTACAATAACCTGGAAAAGCCCCCATACCATGTGTAAGAAGTCTTAGATGATGCGTTATTTTCGCATCCTGAACAAGGAACAAGCTTACACTTTTCCCACAATTTTGCTGCATCTTCCCTGACTTGAAATTGAAAACTTATGACTGCATCAACTACTGTCAACTGTCTCTTGTTCACGAGAACATGAACAAGTACGTTCGCAGTACTTAACCATTTCGTTATTCTGTGTCACTCAATCGAACTTGGTCATACTGATCCGAGTCTACTGCCTCTTCTTCTTTGTATGGCGCTACAGTCCAGGTTGGACCTGGACCTCAACCAAAAAGCCTCTCCAGCTAGCACGATCTCTCGCCAGCTGACTTCAATTACAGATTCTAAGTTAGTTGAGGTCCCTCCCTAGTTGTGTGCGTCAACCCAGCCTAGGCCGTCTTCTGTTGCGTCGTACTAAGGGCTCGGATTAGAGGACACTTTCGAGGTTGGCGAAGTCCATAACTTTCTCGCAATTTTTGCTATCTAATGTGATGCTCTGTCTGCGATGTCGATGTTGTGTGTCGTTTCTCGACGACGGCATGTACACCGCGCTCATTTAACCCATTTATGGACGACAGCTTCCGCTGCAATACTAGCAAATGCTTCAATGACGGTTCGTTATGTTCGTCCTCCTGGCAATTCATTGCTGATCGTTCGTTGTGTTCGTTCAACTGACTATTGAACTGAAAATTAAAAGATTATGCTTCTGGAGTTCACTTGTGAGATAAAAACAGTCTTCTAAAAAATTATTTTAAAAAAGCCACATTACCGCGCGTCGCATTGTTTAAACCTTTTTTTTACACTGAAGGTCTTAATGAGTATGCTATCAACCTTCACAGAGCAGCGAACGTTCTCCATCTTTCACAAGCTGAAGAGTTTTGAAAAGATGCCAAAACTAGACATGGCACCTGTGGTGTTAAAATCGACAAATGTCTGTAAAAAAGTAGCTTGTTGTTCTCTCTCCAGGACCAGCCTTAAAGTGAAGATCTAGTTTGTTGTGCCCTAAAACTACACTAAAAGAAACCTATCAGAAACCTAACAATCCGAAAGAAAGGATCTTGTAGGAGAGGAGGCTGATCAGTCGATAGTTCGCGGAGTCACAAAGGTCTCCTTTCTTGTGGGCCAGATAAAAACTATGATTCCACTCATCGGGCATGCTTTTCTCCGACCATCTCTTACAGACAAGCTGGGGCATGCACCTGATTATTTTCAGCTCTCTTAACATTTCATCCGCTCCAGCAGCTTTCGACTTTAATCTCGAACAATTACTATCTTGTCCTCCTTGGAGGACTGAATCCTTGTCTATCATCGTTCGGAGAGACAAGTCCACGCTTGTGCTTGTAATTACTTAAAAGTATTTTTGTTTGTTTAAGTCTTTAGGTGCGAAAGGTCAAGTATGTTATTTACATGCCAGAAAGTTAGTTTCCATGGCTGAAATTTCTTTCAAAAAAATCAATTTTCGTCATTTGGAATCGACAAAAAAGAACAAGATCCCTTCAATCAAAGGTGTTAAAGATCAAGAGCATCCACGACACAAGTTGCTGTTGAAGCAAATAGACATTGTTCGTCTACCTTTTAAAATTGTTATTTTCGCACATGGTTTCGAGCTATGATATAATCTTGTCATGGATGTCTTTATCAGTCTTTAAGCCATCGAATAACACTGAAATCGGAAGTATTTAATATAAGGGAAGTTGGTATTACAATTTTAACCTACACTCAAAATTACTGTAAAGTGTGCAAGATTGAAATGGAGCATTAAATCCCCGGCGTAACGTATCAACTTAAACCCTTTGGGTCAAGGAACCTTTCAGTTCATACTTGAACTGAAAGGTTATTACACATCTTATTAAAAAGTAATTTTTCTTTCAGAAGACTTGCATGTTCATACCAGGTATACCGGTATGAAATGAGTTTTTTTTTAAATAAAATATTAGTAGGAAAGTAAAAACATTTTATTCAAAGTATTGGCCATTGTTTTCTACACATTTTGACCACCTTTCTGTCAATTTGTGAATACCTCGCCAATAAAATTGTTCGTCTTTTAAAGCAAACCAATCAGACACCCAATTTTCGACCTCCTCGTAGGAATCAAAGTGCTGCTCAGCCAATGCGTGTCCCATCGATGAAAACAAATGATAGTCGGAAGGAGCCAAGTCTGGTGAATACGGCGGGTGGGGTAGCTGCTCCCAGCCAAGTGTTTTGATTGTATCCTGAACCGGTTTTGCTTTGTGTGCAGGTGCATTGTCATGGAGCAAAATTACCTTGCCGTGTCTTCTGGCCCATTCTGGTCGTTTCTCGATCATTGCATGGTTGAAATTGATCATTTGTTGTCGGAAGCGATCAGTATTAACGGTTTCACCAGGTTTTAGGAGTTCGTGGTACAGCACACCTTTCTGGTCCCACCAAACACACAGCATTGTCTTCTTGCCACATCGATCTGGTTTTGTAGTCGATGTTGATGGTTGTCCCAGATTAACCCGTTTAGGATTTCCGTTTAGGATTCTGTAAATAAATCCATTTTTCATCGCCAGTAACAATCAGATGCAATGGAGTCTTTGAAGCAAAATTTCACAAGTGTTTTTTTCGGTTTTCCATCTGTCTCTCATTCAATTCGTGTGGCACCCGTTTTCCACACTTTTGGATCTTACCCATAGCTTTTAAACGGTCAGAAATTGTTTGTTGTGCAACATTTAACGTTGCTGCCATTTGCTTTTGACTCAAAGTGTCATCTCCATCCAATATCGTTTGCAATTCGGCGTCTTCAAACGTTTTTGGTGGTCTTCCACGTTCTTCATTTCTCACATCAAAATCATTATTTCCGAACCGTTCAAACCATCTTTTGCATGTTGCTTCTGATAGAGCATGATCACCACATGCCACGACAAGCATTCGATGCGACTCTGCAGCACTTTTCTTCAAAAATTAATGCTTTCCGCAAATCATCACTTTCTGGTACAAAATTCGACATTTTTAACACGATGATGTTGTCTGTTCAATGACTTGATGTATACTAATTAGTTTTCACAGATGTCATAGCAAACAAACAAACAAAAAAAAAAAAAAAAAATAAGGGCTCGTTCACAACAAATGTTGCCTATCGAGTCATTTGTATATTCACGCTCACTTTATACCGGTATAACCTGTAAAGTGTGCAAGATTGAAATGGAGCATTAAATCCCCGGCGTAACGTATAAACTTAAACCCCGTGTGTCAAGGAACCTTTCACTTGAACTGAAAGGTTATTACGCATCTTATTAATAAGTAATTCTTCTTTCAGAAAACTTGCAATATTTTAAAAAAATATTTCCAAACAACACCTTTTCAAGTCGCCATTATACTGTGCGTAGGTCTGCGCAAATTATGAAGAATGGATACTTTTTCGTAGATGCTGCATCCGCAGATCCCAAGCACAAAGCTCTAGTTACATATTTGGAATATTTCTGTTCAACCTTGAACAAATAACCATGCGAAAAAACTTCGGTATTTTCACAACAAATTACGAAAATTATGAAACAACAATTCCTTCTTTGTTTGGTCCTACTGTCCGGGCTGGACCTGGCCCTCAACAAACATGCCTCTCCAACCAGCAAAATGAGTCGTCAGCTGCCTGGACTTGCGTACTACAACTTAATTGAGCTGCTAATCCACTTGTGTAAGTAATCCCAGTCTAGACCCTCCTCTGATGCGTTGTCCCAATGGCTCGGATTCGAAGACTTTTTGAGTCGGAGCAATGTGATGTCCATACGCTCTACATGGCCTAGCCATCTTAAGGGGTGTATCCGAAAACGATTGACCAGGGGCATGCCGCCATAATCCCATATACATAGTTCTTCGTTTAATCTTCTCCTCCAAATACCATCCACACAAGCAGAACTGTTCTCCCGAAAAGACTCATGGGATTCCCCACCCGATTTTAGTCTCGGGCAAAAAAATAGCTACGATGAAATTGTGGATGTTCACGTCAATACAAAATGTCGCACATTTTCACATCTTTCAAAGTAAACAAAAGGCGAAGTTCCAGCAAATTGTTATGGATTATGTACCACTTAATATAAAAAGAAAAACACAAAGGAAAATTTGAACTGCGTCCAAGGATTGAGTGCATACGAAATACAATTTTCATGCACCTTCTGAACACAGATTTTCTACTCAGTATTTAATTTTTTGTTCCTAATATAAAATAAATTTAAAAGTGTCCTCAATTAAATACAAAAAAAAATATTTGCTTTTCCTTCATTTTCTCCTATGTACTTCCGTCGAGCAACAGGAAGAATGTACTAGAAAACGTCATTAGTGAAACTTTATGTACAAACATACATATGCATGTGCCTGTGTGCATATCAAAATCATCAATATCTGTCTGTAACTTTGGCAGACAATCACCATACCAATCAATACGTGCTACCACTTAACACACGACAAAAGAAATCCCATCAAATTGACATTCAAAGGCCATTTGGAATCAGCATCAGCAATAAAAAAGCATTTTGGAAAACCAGTTAAAAGTGTCTGCCCCTGCAGCACATCCCACGAATTGCAGCTTTGACATTTCATTTGGCTTCGTCCGAAACGAACAAAAGGACGGCAATACAAAAATAAAAGAAAAAACAAGAACCAAGAGAAACCTCCTTTGTTATTGTAAAAAAAAAAAAAAATAGCACCCATCTCAGAACTGGGCGTCTCTGGCAGATTTGTATTCGTTTATTATTTTATTTTATTTTGTTTTTGCAAACCCCATGTAAACGCCCACTTTGCGACGACACCACAACAAATTGCATTATAAGATTCGCAAAAACAAAGCAACAAAAAAAGCACATATCGCCGCCTCCTTCTGCGTCGTTAATGCAACAATAAACCACCACCGTGGCGACGACAACGACGTGCACAGTGTTGCCACGAAAACGTCAAAATCAACCACAAACCGACAGCGAACATGTGTGCTTAAAATGAGTAAATAAAAAAATTAAAAAAAAACAAAAGAGAATATTCAACAAAAACAATATCAACAAGGAGCTACACATCCAAAAGGGAAACCAGTGAAAACAAAAACAACAAGAATAATACCCTGTCCATTAAGCAAATCAGTTTTACAGTAATCTGACGACAAGCGGCGGCGACGATGCCCAGGCACCAAGCACCCTCTACCTCTACCTGTGTCATTTTATGCCCACCACCAGCTGTCACTGACCTGACCACGATCACATCGACCACGAACGTATCGTAAACGTTTGCACTCTCTGACGTGTTCATGCGTACTCTGGCCTAATCAGCGAGCACACTTTGGCTAGCGTTTCGTGGCCGCGTGCAAACGTGCCGCGACACGTTCGTTTTGTCATGTAGCGCGAACTGAGTTGAGTTGTCTTCTGACACTAACCTGTCCGGACATGTGTGTGATCAAAATCACTTGCCACAAGAGCCTAGAGAGCCACCACTTAAAGAAACTCTGCGCATCTAATTTAAAAATAATTCTTCGACCTTTTGCAATTTGGAGCTGCCAACTGGGTGACGTCATGGCTGTATTTACAAATTACGTGACATTGTGCAATGTGCGTGCTAAGTTGGAAATTCCCTAGTGCCCAATCGTATGATGTTCTTACATCGAATTGCTCTGTTTTCCCTCTCCGCTTGTGAGTGTGCGTGAATGTGGTGCTGTGTTGGCGTCTCCGGTTGCCTCTTGAGTTCTTCTTCCAGTGTGCTGGGTGTCGCCAGGTGACGACGGAAGGAGGGATTCTTGCCATTCTTGGAGCATGAGTAAAGCATCAAAAGCAGAAAACACCGGTTGCACGTTGGTACGGCTGAGTGAAAATCGGTTGTCGTTGACTGACAGCTCTGTTGGCATATTGCCTTGCGATGAGGTGTGCTTGTGTGTGCGCTGATTGGTGTGAGTGCAGTTGTGCTTGCAATGCGTGTATGATTTTGGTTGCACATGATGCTGATTGGAAATGTATTCTTTATAAAATCGCATCAGTTCTATATGAATTGTAAGCATCATGAAGTGACGAAAATTCCTGTTTGGGGAGTGGTGGAATTTTGCTGACGTGGATGCAATAGGAAACCAATAAAAATATGTTTCAGTTAAAAATTAAAGCCAATGACACAAATTTCTTAAGCAAGAACTTACGAGACAACTGCACAGTTTTTCGTATTCAAATGTTGCCAGCGTAATGGGGTTCAAAATCTAAAATCGAACGAAGAACTTCGTCACCCTGTTACAATCCCATAATTGATTCCCGGCATTGACAGATCATATATTCTGACAAAATTCGTATAAACACTTTGAAGGAAAACTCCTGTGGACGTTTAGCTATGTTGCTTGCATTGCAGGCAAGCAGTTCGGGAATTCCATCACAGGAAGTGCGCAACTGAAGGCAGCTGGCGAGAGTTTGTGCTGGCTGGAGGGGCATGTATATAGGTTAGGGCCCAGTTCCACACCGGACTGTAGCGTCAAACGAAGGAGAAGAAGTTTGGGAATAAATATTATGGCAAGCCAGCCTTTGTTTTAGAAGCGCAGAAAATTCACACGAATGACTTCTTACGGTTACAAGGGATCAAAAGGAAAGAAACTCATGTCACTGTCCATTTTTTATCCCCTGTAGCAATTCTTGGTTCTTTTGAAATCATCAACTTGCAAAGTGTTATGGCAACTGTAGGTCTCAAGCAAATTTGTTTTTGATCGTGGTACAAACTCAACGCATTTTGTATGTATCAACGCACTAACTACACAGCAACTGCTTGGCAATGTAAATTCCTGAGCCTGGTAGAATGCAAAAATCAAACAGTTGACAAACATGTCAAATGTGGTGAATTGGTAGGTAGCACATAAGTTTTCAGATTTACTTGGGTAGAATTGCACCAAATACATACAGTTGTGTTCATAAAAATAGCAGTGTTCCTCAAAAAAGACAAATAATTTTCTATTAATTCAAATTGTTTTATTATTTTTTTTCAAAAAACGTATACAAAAGTAAAGTATTTCAGTCTTATCAGGTATATCACAAACTAAACGTTGTTGATAACTTTTAACCATTTTTTTTGTCGTAGTAATATTTCGCAGTTGTCCATAAAAATAGCAGTGTTTAGAACTGTGCCTAGACAACAGAAATCAATGAAACAATATGAAATCATTATTATTTACAGCTTACCATTAGTACCTTGTAGTAAAGCCATTGTTTTTTTATCACTGCGCTGCATCTTCGTGGCATTGATTCCGCCAGACTCCGACATCTCTCAACTGGTGTAGCTTCTAATGAGTCTCGCACTAGCTCCCACAAATCCTTGGCGTTTTTTGGTTTGGCCTCATGGACAGAATTTTTCACATCGCCCCACAAGTTCTCAATGGGGTTTAGGTCAGGGGATTGTACTGGCCACTCCATAATGATTATTCTTTTTCCATCAAACCAAGATTGTCCCGTTTTGACGTATGTTTTGGGTCATTATCTTACCCAAACTAGTGGCTTTTCCTCCTCGGCATATGGCACATAACCTCTTAACGTACTCAGCACCGTCCATTATACCCTTGATAGGATATATTGACCCAACCTCTTTATATGAGAAACTGGCCCAAATCATTAGTTTTGTTCCTCCGTGTTTAACAGCTTTAAATGTATAACGGGGATTATTTTCTTCATTCTTTGTTTTCTTACGTATTCCCGATGACCCTTGGACCCAAATAAAACTATTTTGCTTTCATCGCTCCGCAGAATATTCCTCCATTTCTCCTTAGGCCGATCATTGTGAAACTTTGCGAATGCCAATCTTTTTTGCACATACTTTTTTGTCAAAAGCGGTACTTTTTGCAGGCTTCGAGCTGGTAGTTTAGCTTCTAGAAGACGTCTTCTAACCGTCACAGCACTCACCAAAAGTTGGAGTTCATCCCTTTTCTGTCTGGAGCTTATTGAAAGGATCTTCTTTGCCTTGTTGATAATTTTTCGGTCAGTTCGCTTAGCCGTCACTCTTTTTGGACCGCGTGTTTCAGTCCTAGCTTTCCAGTTTAGCGCATTGCTGAACATTTTCGCTGAACATCCTATGATTTCCTGGATTGAATATGTTTTTCCTTCCAAACCCAATTTTTTGATCAAATTCCGCATATCTTCGGTATAATGTTTTGATCGACCCATATTTCGAACTTCAAAGTATGTAAATAAAAGACAACATATACAAAAACATTCACTTACCAAACAAGAATACAAAAATATTTTTTAAACTCTAAACAACAATTTCTGAGACACTTTATGGTAAAACCAAAAAACACTGCTATTTTTATGAACAGGCTTCAATCAACAGATTTCAATGAATGAGTGAAAAAAAGGAGAAAGTAAGCCTTAATTTTTATTTTTTATTTCTGGTATGGTATCTTAGTTACCGGAAAATACAATAAATGCGGGTATACATTTGGAAAAAGGTTCTTCTTAGTAATATGTTGCTAATTATCTAAGCCGTATAACTACTGCTATTTTTATGAACACAGCTGTCAAACTTTAGAGAGCTTAACCTCAACCAATTCTATTGAAAGCCTTGTCATTCTATTTAACCAACGCTAGTGAAATATTTATTTTTCTTCTTACTGTTCAGCATGAACTAGACCACGTTGACCGGAAGTTACACAAAACTATAGAACGGCGTTTGTCAAGGTCGGTTGTACAGTGGATCAATAAGGAATTCGGACATCCGTCGTCCAGGGGGTGCCGCGAGAAGGCTGTATGTCAACTTGACCTGTGCACTAACTTTGATAGTGCTGGCATCTCGTCATGTTGAGCGCGATCAACAACGTTACCCCGTGTAAGCAGGCCCATGTCTCCCTTCTAGATTACTTATCTGGCCTAAATATGCATTTGAAGAAAAGAAAACAAAAATGTTTTTTCAGCAGTGTTATTTCTTTATTAAACACAACAAACAAAAAATTTAAAAAAAATTGTGATTTCATAAAATTAAAAAGAAAAATAAATTTAAACAAATTCCAATGATTTTCCATGAAATCCTCTAAATATTTGTTCCTAAATATTTGTTCCTCCTCCAACATCGATTGAAGAATATTCAAGACATATATTCCAGATTTTTTTAAAATAAAAGTCTTTAAACCCAAATGGGAAGATTTCTTCTAGGAATGTCTGTCCACCCTCATTCTTAAAAGTTAGGAATTTTATTATAAAATCTAATAAAGATGGAAAATCGGTTCGTGATATTGCCTCATTGGTCGAAAGATCACACTTTACACAGATTCGCAGTTAGAAAATCTGTAGAGAATAAGTCAAAATTTGGTAGACCAAATATATTCACTATTTCTGATGAACGTTAGATTGTGCAGCAAATTAAGAAATATCCTAAGCTAAGCGTTCCAAATTTAACCACCGAAGTATCGCCCGAAAACCGTAGGACTCGTTCTGTAAAAGAATAAAAAACCATACATCAATAAGTGCAATCAAACAAAAAAAGAATGAAAAGTTTGCTCAAACTTATAAAAACAATGATTCTTCTTTTTGGAACAAAGTTTAATTTTCAAACGAAAGCAAATCTAACTTGTTTGGATCAGATGACCAATCTTACGTGTGGCGAAAGCCGAACGAAGAATTAAGGGAATCAAACTTAATAGCCACTGTCAAACACGGTGAGTCTGTGACAGCTTGGGGTCGAATGTCGGCTGCTGGTTCCGTTCAAATAATGGAATTTATATTGAAACAAAATTTAGTGCAAAGTGCTGAAAATTTTGGATCATATACACTTTTACCAAAACAACGATCCAAAGTATAAGACACAGTGTAAGAATGTGATTGCCTTACAACTGCCCACACGTGCTCAAAACTGCCCCACAATCATCACATATAAATGTAATTGAAAATATTCGGGCATATTTGGTGAAAAAATTAGTCAAAAAAAAATCAAAAAGAGTTTTAATCCGGACTTAGGGACGGGTAGTCCAAAATAAATCCCCTATTAAACACTCAATAATCACTCAATAAGTACCGGAACTAACATATAGGGGGCATCACTAATAAAAAAAAATTTTTTTTTAGGAAATACAAACATTCAAATGAACCTTTCATGACAATCTGATTATTTGGTACAAGTAACAGTGTATCAAGTGAGGCTACTTTTGCAATTTTTAAAACAATGGAAAAAGCAAAATTTCGTGTGCTGATTAAACACTGCTATTGATGGGAAAAAATACAGTGCAGGCTCAGCAATGGCTTGAAAAGAGTTACAGGGACTCTGCTCCATCAAAAACAACTATTTGTCGGGTAGATTGCTGACTTTAAACGTGGCCCTACAGACACTAACGCTTTGGAAGGCCAATTGAGGTGGTTACACCTGAAAACGTCAAAAAAGTGCACAGAGACGTTTTGGAAAACCGCAAAGTGAAATTGCGTGAGATAGCTGACACCCTAAAGATATAAGAAGGCAGCGTGTACACTATTTTGCATGAATATTTGTCCATGATAAAGCTGGTTTTCGAAATGGCTGGCGCGTTTGTTCACAATGGACCAAAAAGAACAACGTATCGATTATTCTGGAAGGTGTTTGGAGCTGTTTTGGCAGAATAAACAGGACTTTTTGCGTCGGTATGTCAGAATGGCTGCCATGGCGTAGTGGAGTGCGATGCTTACATGCAGAAGGGGTAGGTTTGATTCCAAGCTGAACGCCTTGAATTTTTCACACATAACCTCTTTCGAGCTGCTGACAATACTCAAAGAGTAATAAGCTTCTCAAACTTCGCCGTTCGGAGTCGGCAAAAAACTGTAGGTCCCTTCTACTCGTGAGGAAACAGTGGCGCGCACAACACGAGTAGTTGATAAGCAAGCAAGGCCCTGTTCCTCTGTGGACAGTCGTGCCATACAATTATTTTTATTATGTCAGAAGGAATGAGAAATAATTCCACCACTACAGTCCATCGTCAAATCAGTAGTCAGCGGAGTGGACAGCAGCCGAAGAATCACGCCCAAAGCGTCAAAAAACACAACGGTCGTCTGATAAAGTTATAGTATCCGTATTTTGAGATGCGCATGGAATTTTATTCATCGATTATGTTGAGATAGGCAGAGAGATCAACAGTGAATACTACATGGTATTATTCGTTCATTTGAAAGCAAAAATTGCAAAAAAACGGTCCCATATGAAGAACAAAACAAATTTCTTTCATTAAGACAATGCACTGTTTTATAAGTCGTTCTCTACCATAATCAGATTGGATGAATTGGGTTTTTGAATTGCTTCCACACCCACCGTACTCTCCAAATCTGGCCCCTAGCGACTTCTACCTCTTCTGAGACCTCAAAAAGAAGCTCGCCAGATCTCGCCTATTTCAAGCTTAAAGATAAATCGTTCTAAAAAAAAAAGGTACCGGAATGTTAGATTGTTATGAAAATTTGACAGGAATCATTGGAATGTTTTTACTTCCTAAAAATAATACGGATTTCTTGTTAGTGGCGCCCCCTATATACCCGTCCGGGACTTATTAAGTCATCTCCTATTTTTTTATGTTTAATAAAAGAATAACAGCAGCTCGAAAGAGCCATGAAAAATGAGAGGTGTTCAGCCAAGGAATCGAACCCGAGGTCCTTGGCCTATGAGTATCGCTTTCTACCCACTACGCCGCGACGGAATCTGCCGATTTTTAAGTGCAAAGCAAATTCAGGGTTCAATACACGTTTTCGATTATTTAAGTTGAAACTTCAGATTTAAACCAGAAAAAAAAATCGTGTCTTATCTCGGCTATTTACAGCCAGATCGAAATAAAAACACCGGATTGCGCTATAGAATTTTGTAGAATTGGTCCGCTGGTGGCAGTTTTCCCTACTGGAAGACAGAACGCAATCACTTTAGAAGTTGATTGGCTTAGGAATCACGCTAAAAAGTCAAGTGAAATCAAATTCCAATTCAAATCCTTCTGGTTTCCGGGGCTGGAGTGCGATTCTCACGCTTGTTTGTACATTTGTGTGAGCTGCTAATGAATATTCAAACAAAGTAAGAAAAGAAAATTGACAACAAATTTCTAGGTGCTACTCAAAGAATGAAATGTGACCTCGAACCTCCTGCAGTGACTGTCCTCCATTCGGACTTCTCGCGCACACTCAAATTTCTGTTCCCATCTCACTCAACTGTCATCGGCAATGCAGCATCCATGGCGAATTCACCTCACTACAAGATGACAGATTACCGTCGCTTTTTTTCTCCCCTTTTTTCCGTAGAAATCGTAAACATTCCGAAGGTTACGGTTCCATTTGCATCGGAATGTCTTTACATCTTCTTATCACGTCGCCTTTCATCCATTGTTCGCCGCCAACGTCGCGTCGTGCTGATGGCTCCATGGCTAAATGCATGAATGGAAACGTAAACGAACGGTTTCATCTCCTACGTCCTATGCTACGGGTGGCTGGAGGAGTGCGCGAGCGGCCAAAATCACGCACTCAATAGATGTCGAATTGACGGCGATGTCGGGGCTACACGCATTCACACACTTGCCTGTTCATCTGGTGGTTTCACTCGTTCGCTGCTGTGGGAATTTCCGATTCGAATTCCCTTGCAGGAGAGCTCTTTTTCGCTTCCCCCTTTGCTTCCGCCCACAAGATGCGCTCGCTTTGAATGTTGGATCTCAGTGGTTCTGTCTTGCGAAAAATAAAAAAGAAGACTGCTTTCGCTGAGCACTCTCGTTCGCGGTACCTCTTGACTCTTTGAGTGATTTTTGCTCGCGCAGTTTGCGTGCTAAAGAAACGGGCAAACAAAAACAAAAATAAACAGAAGCAGAGAAGACGTTGAGTGGAATGTGAAAAAGAAAGCAAAACAACGGCAAGAAATGTATGGTAAGTTGGATGAGTCACCAAACGTTTTTGGGGATACACTATACTCGTACGGTGACAGGGATTTCTTGGAAATTTACGAAACTTTATTATTGGCCCCCCTCCTGACGGCTGTTGTGTTGAGCGACTATGTCGATGTGTTGACGGGGGGCTGCAAGGGTATTGCATGCGATTAAGAGGCGCGTAGGTAGGCGGCGTGCTTCTAAATGGATTTTCATGTAATTTTCTTGGAAACGATGAGAAATTCGATTGGCTTCTTCCTGGAGATATGTTTTCTGTCACAACACATCTCGGGGTGAGTTCGAAATGTTTTGATAAAAGCGCTATTCAAACTCGCACGGATGTGCGATAAACGAGGCGAGGTGATGACATTTGGTTTGTTGGTTTCACAAGCTTCCCAAATGGTGCGTAATCGGAAGTCGCCAGGGTGTCTCCGGGAATATTTTGAAGGCAGAATTTTTGTTCTCTTTTCGACAGAATTGCAGGTAGCAATTTTTCGTTTATTTCCGGTTGGAGATTGTGTGTTTGCTTCCGATTTGTGAATTTTTATGTTTTAAATGGAAATGAAACACTTTTGCTAATTAAAGATGCGCGGAACCACCGGTTTACTGTCTTCTGGCTATGTTCTCCATGATCTGGTTAAATGCGAAATTACGTATTCAGTACGTGCAACGTAAAATGCATGCTGTTTAGTGCATAGTCGTGCTGCAGCTCTATGGGTAGGTTGCACAAGTGTCTATTGCTGATTTGCAAAGCCATAGCGTATGGTTTATTGAACTTGGGAACGACTCTCATTATAGACACAAATTGAATGTGAATTTACTGGTCAAGCCTGAGTGGCAATATTCTCACTTGAATTGAGTTTTACACGGTTGAGAATATGTTTTGCATAAGTTCGTCTAACAATTATCGTTATTTTCAATGACAAACTCATTCACAATTATCAGATATACCGTGAGATTCGATAGCAAGCAAAAGCACTTTTGTATAACCGCAAATTGCTGTTGTTTTGATAATGCCGTCTCAAAACGTCAGGAACATCTGTCAATAGTGGCACCAGTGACTGGCAGTTTTTTTTTTAAATTAAATAACAGTGAGGGCAAGTAAACTAGAGTCTTTTTGGAACTGATAAATTCATTACCCACATGTGTTAATTTATATCGAAGACAAGCCGCGAATAAGGGAGAATCTGTGAAATTAGAGAGAAGGTGTTAATAGGATTCAGCTTAAAAGAAGGTTGATTCATGGTTGAGAAATAGTTTGACGTTGTCAGCGGCTACGGCAATTAATGTTGCAAAAATTTATTCAACCATATCAGATAGCCATATCTGCCAACTAAAGAGTGTGTGGTTTTATAGTTGTTATTGACATAATCGTACGGAAATGGAAGATTTTATAACAATGTCTACAGACATTTATAACATTATAATGACGGGTGCTACTGTTTTTAATCTATTTAATAAGGACCAACGTGCCAAGGTGCTTCCACTCAAGGGTTTTTTCAGAGATATAGAGCTTTTGAATGGGATGAAAAACAGAAGTTTTTATTTATATTGACATGGAATTGGCCTTTTTCAAAAGACAATCTTTCGGCATTATTATTCCAATCTAAATTCTTGCATTTGAACGTTAAGGCTGTTTCAGACGTTATCTTATCTGGAGGTCCAATTTTTGGTGACTAATTCCAACATTTGTGACTGAACTACGACAGTAAAGCGGTAAACCTTGTCCTCCATGTGGTCAATCGTTTCGGGCTTATAGGCGACTTCATATAACCTCCAAAAAATAGTCAAACGTCGAAAAATTACAAGATTTTGGACGCCAAGTCACAACTTCGTAAAGCGAAACTATGCGGTTACCAAACGTTTCCCTGTTAAAGTGGAACGTCTTTGCAAAATATGCAGTTCCTGCTCTGATCACTGTCTTTGATCTGTCTGTCTGTCTTTGGTGTCTTTGATCACTGTCATTGCGAAAAATGTTAAATTTATAATAATAATTGTACAGCGCGAAAGTCCGCGGGGGACCAGCGCTTAGTTTGATCATCAACTACTCGTGTTCTTCGGGCTACTGTTCTCTGACGAGTAGAAGAGGCATACAGTTTTTTGCCGACTCCGAACGGCGAAATTTGTGAAGAGAAGAGGTGGTGCCGTGAAATTTTAGAAAAATTGGTGTTTAACTGGGAGTCGAACCTAGACCCTTCGGCGTGTGAGCGTCGCACTCTACCCACTACACCACGGCGACCACAGAAGTTTTAACTTAACCTTCTATAAATCTGGATATGATTCGCTTGTTTCTTAGACAATTGTTACTCTTTGAGTGTCGTCAGCAGCTCGAAAGGGGTGGTACCGTGAAAAATTCGAGGTGTTCAGCCGGGAACCGAAAGTAGACCTTCTCCGTATGATTGTTGCACTCGACCCAATACGACACAGCGGCCAATTGTTGGAGGAAAAATTCAGTAATCTTGGCTCTAAAGTGGACACAACATACATTTAAGATGTACGAACTAATTATTCAAATTCTATTTTGTGAAGGCAACTGTGTCTAACATACACATAATAGCTGAAAAATGGCAGTTTGTTTAAATGACATATCCATTTCACAAAGAGTGAGCTTCATGAAAATTGACTTGGGTCGCGATATGTATTTCCAACAAAAACATGATTTTTCAAATAGGTGTGTTCCCGTACTCGAACAAACAACACAAAACATAACAAAACAACACAAACTAACAAAGAGTCCGTTTCCGTATTACGAAAAAATGGGTCTTACGTCAAATGAGCGCTCTCTCGAGAGTTTAGCGTATTTCCCCACAACCACCATTTTAACACATGACATTAGGTCTGTTCCAATTGATTTGTGTACAGAAATTCGTAGTTAAATAGTTTGGGTAAAAATCTTTCTTGCAGAGAGAAACTCTCGAAAATTGTGAAACGACTTTTCGTAGAAGTTTGTAAAAAGCTATCAGACATATGAAATGTCAGAGGTTTTTTTTTATTTTCGATTTGACAGCCATCTGCTGCCGTGCTTCTGCCAACAGTTTTTTCTTCGGTAGAAATTCGTAAGGAGGGGAAATATTTTGCTCTCTCTTCTACGAAAATATCAGCTAATGGAACGCTTTTTCGTAGATTTTGGGCAAATTCGTAGACATTCGTAGCAATTCAGAGCAATTAAAACGGACCTATTTTTGTGGACAGCTTGTTTGTTTTCTGTCAAATTAATTAGTGTGCGTACGGAGATAGGTGAGCATAGACCCATTATCTTTGTCTATGTGTCTCAGATTTTTTTTTTTTTTTGTTTTTTTTGTAGCGAAAAAGTGAATTTGACATTTATTAATTACATACGTTACATGTTTGGTTTGGATGTGTTCCCGTACTTTTCTCTTTCTGAGAGAAATTTACCCCCACTATTTTATAAAATTACAGACTTCAGAATTTAGTATAGAAAGTACTGGAACACACCTGATAAGTTTTGCGCAAATTGGACGCGTCGTTTAGTCGTTGGAATGTCATACCAAACTTAAATGAATCATTTGACAGCTGAAAATATTGTCACCAGTTATACTAGTGCTGCCAACTTGAAGTTGTTTACTTTAAAATATACTCTTACTCAAATATAGCAAAAATAGCAAAAAAAAAAAAATATAAAGCATTCAGAACTCCTCTAAAGTCACCAAATGCTAGATTTCTGGAAAGTAGTTTCAGCAGAGAGAAACTCTCGAAATTTGTGAAACGACTTTTCGTAGAAGTTCGTAAACAGCTATCAGACATATGAAATGTCAGAGGTTTTTTTTATTTTCGATTTGACAGCCATCTGCTGCCCTGCTGCTGCCAAAAGTTTTTTCTTCGGTAGAAATTCGTAAGGAGGGGAAATATTTTGCTCTCTCATGAAGTTTTTTACCTTTAAAATACACTCTTACTTAAATATAGCAAAAATAGCAAAAAAAATGTTAAGCATTCAGAACTCCTCCAAAAGTCACCAAATGCTAGATTTCTGGAAAGTAGTTTCCAATATTATTGTTCAGAGTGAGGATTAAACTGCTTGATATCAGCATAAATAATAATAATTGTTGGCGCGACAGTCCACAGAGGTGACCAGGGCCTAGCTTGCTCATCAACTACTCGTGTTGTGCGCGCTACTGTTCTCTCACGAGTAGAAGAAACCTACAGTTTTTTGCCAACTCTGAACGGCGAAGTTTGAGAAGCTTTCTTAGACAGTTATAACTCTTTGAGTGTTGTCAGCAGCTCGAAAGAGTTGGTGGCGTGAAAAATTCATAAAATTGGTGTTGAGCTGGGAATCGAATCTAGACCCTTCAGCGTGTAAGCGTCGCACTCTACCCACTGCGCCACGGCGGCCACTTGATATCAGCATCCTTACCTCAATAGGAAGAACAAATTTTCTGAAACTCATACCCTGGCAACTGGATTGGAATGGTACTCTCGTGTATTTAACCCTGATAGCTGTGTGCATATTTGGTGGCAAATCTTACTGCTGCATTCAAGCGATAGTTACATTTCTTAAGTTTCAGATTCCTTGTACCTTGCTTCGTTCAAGTTGTATGTCTATATCGCAGAGGTATACCCGTCCATTGTTCACAATCAAAAGTGCCTATGAAAGGAAACAAAACAAAAATCCTCTTAAATCCGCAGCTTCTTCGTTACAAGTGACTGTATTAAATTGTGCAATTCAGTTTCTTTTTGAAATGAAACCACCTTTGGACTTCCATTTTACACGCCCCCCATTCAAATGCATGACTCACTTTCTCCTAAAAGTTGTGTAAACCGCAGCAGCACCCCCCTCACCAGAGAACAGGTGCCTACCTATTATTAATGAACACACGTACAAAACTGCGTGTTATTCTGAATGCGAGCGGAGCACTTTTTTTTCATTCCACCGAAAGACGATGAGTCATAGTTGACTTAAATGCCATTTTTTTCATTCCCTCGTCGAAGGTAAAGCTTGCACGGATGTCATCTTTGTCAGTATCGACTGCTTTGCTACGGTATTCATGTATCTTGAGAAGAGAGGCAAATAGAAGTGAATAATATGAATGGAGACGACTTAAAAGGGAAGTTGTTCTGTCAGTTCCGGTGGTTAATAAAAGAATGAGGAATTGACAAATCTTGTTCGTTTTGGCTTTGGGCATCTTTTTTGTTACTTAAGCCGAGGAAAATTGTTTGAATTATTTTTAACAAAAGTTGGACTTTAGAATAGTACGAGGAAAAGATAATTTGTTTGTCCTGCAGTTCAAGGGAGATTTAAAACATCACAAATTTTTCCTGAAATGAACACACTCATTGATTCAAAAAATTTACGATGAACTGACATTTGATCTTTCTCCACAACTAATCAAAAAACATTTCCTCCTCCTTTCTCTTTCCAGGTAAGTGTCTAGTCAAATTCGTAGCAAACATCACCTAAGCCGTAAGTAAGGCCCTGCCCAGGGTGTTCATGTGTAGGCATTACATAACAACATTCCTACACACAATTGATTGTCTCTTTTCACCTTTTCGGCTATCTTCAAAAAATTCACCGTGATAACACAACTTTTATGAAAACGCAAAAATAAAAATAAAAAATGTACTTGTTAAGTCCTCGCCATGGCTAACGTGATCAGTGAAACGTCATCCACCATTCATTTTGCAATCGGCTATCTGGCAAGCACGTGTTCGGAATTATATTGCCTTTGCAAGTAAAATCAAATTTAATTGCACAACTTCTGAATTATGTGTAGCGCTATCTGTGCAGACAAGAGTGTGCTATGCTTGACCGACAAATTAAACTCACGCGGGAAATGGGAGTCTTAATTAAAAAGACATTAAATCATCGACATGGCCAATGCGAGCCGCCGTCCCTCCGTCGTTAGGCTTTCTTATCGTCTGAAGCGATAGAACCAACCCCTTTGGGGTGAATCGCATTGAATTCAGTGAGCTATCGGAGCCTTACCAGTTTACTGCATATATTCCCTTCAAGGTTAAGTATTCTGTCGGAAAAAATTTCAAAACAGGAAAAAAACAAGCAAAGGTTACGATAACACTGAGTGATTACCTCTTGCCCAGCGGAATGTGTTTGACAACTGCGTGTCGTCATAATTCATTTCAGAGTGTCATTCGTCTGTGTAGTAAAATAAGTTGATGAGAGTCTTCCTTTCAAACCTAGCGATAAGAACTTTCATAACGAGTGTCCATTGTGTTATCGAGTAAACTTCAGATGTTTGTACAAAAAACAGACAAAAAGAGCCGACCTTCACTCGTGCAAATACGAAAAAAGGTTCCGTAAGTTACTGAATTGCTCTAAGTCAATATTTATGGCGTTCACGATACTTGTACTTTTGCACACAAGTCAAATTGAAAACAAAGCATTTGTTGTCAGTGGGACATGGACGTGTTTGGCTGTACAGTTTGGACACAAAGCACCAATTTGGAAAAAACTCAACCCCGGCATATCTCCTGCGATCACCAACTAATCGGGCGAATTGCTTGAGTTCTTCGAATTCCAATAAAATTCTCGTTTGAAATATGCTAATTATTTTTTTCTCCGCAAAGTGACAGTTTTTGCTAGATGCCAAGCGAACTTGGAGAAAACATGTTCTCACATTCAGAGCGTACGTTGTTGCTGTGAGGGTTTATTTTAAAGATTCTAGGAAGCACTTGAATTCTTATGAGTTTCTTTCAGAGAAAGCAGGCTTTCCGCGTGATTGATGTTAGCGTCGGAATTAATTTTTAGTTTGGTTTGAAATTTGTGATGCTTACTGTGCTGGAGCAAAGGTTTTCGGTATGACCAAGCAACGCGGGATGGTAATGGTGGGAATGAAGATTTTCTTCTTCTCCAGATAGATATGGAATAAGTTTTTGTTCCTTCTTTACCTCTTTCAATGGTCAATTAAGGCACAAGTGCGTGTTAAAATCGTAGATCTTTTTAAAAGCATAGCAAGCGGAATAAGTCACAGTCACAGTTTTGCACCTTCGAACCCTCTACGAATCATATCCAGATTTATAGAAGGTTAAGTTAAGACTTCTGTGGTCGCCGTGGCGTAGTGGGTAGAGTGCGACGCTCACACGCCGAAGGGTCTAGGTTCGACTCCCAGTTCAACACCAATTTTTCTAAAATTTCACGGCACCACCTCTTCTCTTCTCAAATTTCGCCGTTCGCAGTCGGCAAAAAACTGTAGGTCCCTTCTACTCGTAAGAGAACAGTAGCGCGCACAACACGAGTAGTTGATGAGCAAGCTAGGCCCTGGTCCCCCTTTGGACTGTAGCGCCAAAAATTATTATTATTATTGAGTTAGGAGAGAGAAGGAGTGTACACATTTAATTTTCTGTTCTCAAAGTTTGTAAGAAATTAAACAATCGGTTACTACGGCAGAGGCAAACCGCATTAAAAAGAAAGGTTAACCCTTCCGAAAGCTCAAAATAGGAATAAAGCACGAGGATACAACAATAAGCAGAAATATGAGCCTAAGACACACTTTTCCGGGCAGAACACAACTTAACACTCGAAATAAAGGAATTGATGATTTTCCACACCCTCAGTTGTTTTAGAGAAAAAACTATGTAAAATAGTGTGAATAAATAAAATAATAATAAACGCAAACAAGCACACCAAGGTCAACATTCAAATATACATAATTCTTTTAATTCACAAACAATTAAGGAAAGCCCTTGAAAAGATTACACAAAAACATAGGCCACATCAACAGCGGATTATTACACCCTTGAAAATGTTGCCTTATACGGGCAGAATCAACTGAACCGCTGATGTAGAATTCACGAACGGAAAAATCATAAATATTTATTTGATTGTAAGATCAAGTGGAATGAGTAAAGAAGTTCATAAACAAGGTTCTATCGACTGTAATCGCGGTGTTATATACAGACTTATCCTCTGCGCTGTGTTGCGAAGTTGCAGTTGTGTGCATATCTTTTATATGTTATTATTTATATTTTACATTTTATTACTTAAAGATTTGAAGCATTTTTCAAATTAATTTGATTTTGTTGTTAATTTATTACTTTGAAATTATTTATTTAAACGAAGAAACTTGGTAAACAAAATCGCAATTTTGTCCCAAAACAGTCGGAGAGTTAAATTGTTGATTTATGAACAGCTTGTTTACTTTTACGCGTTTGAAATCGGTTCAGAACAGAGTCAGTTTCCGGCAGAATTATGGATCAATGGTGGGCCATCGACGATTCTTCTTCTTCTTCTTGTGGCGCTACAGTCCTGGTTGGACGTGGGCCTCAACAAACGTGCCTCTCCAGCCAACACGGTCTTTCGCTAACTGCCTCCAGTTGCGCACTCCAAGTTGGTTGAGGTCCTTCTCCGCTTGGGTGCGCCACCTTAGCTTAGGCCGTCCCCTGTTTCGTTGGCTCTGATCCCAATGGCTCTGATTCAAAGAGTTTTTGGGCCGGAGGAGTGAAGTCCATACGCTCTACATGGCCTAGCCATCTCAAGCGTTGTATCCGTAGACGCTTAACCAGGCGCATGTAGCTATACAGCCCATAGTCGTCGTTAAATTTTCTCCTTCAGATGCCATCAACGCAAACAGGACCAAAAATCCATCGTCATCCTACACAATCTGACGAGTTTGGTGGGAATGCCGAAAATATACATAGCACTGTATAGCTCGTCTCTATGCACACTGTCATATGCGGTCTTAAAATCGACGAATAGTTGGTGAGTGTCGATTTGTACTTCTTTGATCTATTCCAGGATCTGCCGCAAAGTAAAGATCTGGTCAATCGTGGACTTCCCTGGCGCGAAACTATACTGATAGGAACCTATCAGGTTATGGACAAAAGGTTTCAGAGTTTCACATAATTCGGATCGACGACGAACGACGCTGAGATTCCACTCATCGGCATGCATGCTCTTTACTTCGTCTAAGTCGGAGAGATGGAATTCTTGTCTATTATACTCCAAATTGAGCGGATTGAGCCTATCAGCGGAATTTGGTTCGTAGTCGCCGTAATCGCAGTTAAGAAGTCTGCAGAAACCCTGCGAGTCTACCACAAGTTAGCTTGTATAATTGCAAGAGAATTAAAAATTCCAAAACAAGAAAAAGAATTACAAGCAAATATGGTTGATAGCATTTATGAAACTACAGTTATGCTTGCTTTTTTGTTGTTGTTGCTTTTTTGGTATTGATATATTCCCTTAGGTTCGGGCAGTATCATTAAGCACATAAGTTAATCGATTAGCTAGTCTGTAAGCATTTTTGTTAAATAAATACCGCTTTACAGTATAACTTAAAACAAATTGAATTTAAAGCTACTGTTTAATGAAATCAGCTGAGCGTTGAAGTATTCATTGTGTCACCCCCTTCCTTCACGTACTTCACCGTCAAGGGATACATTGCCGCTAGGCAAGTAAAGTATTCTACTTGCTGTAGCCTTAAGCACGCCCAATACGAATAATTCTTGAGGAAGTTAAGTCCTGACTCACTTGTGAATTTTATTGTAATAATAAAATAAATTTTCCACTTTTTCAAAAAATATTGATTTATTCATCAATTTCTATTTTGTCCCCCTCAAAGTTATCGGTCTCAGATATACCAGATATACCCGTATGAAGTGAGCGTCAAGATATAGCAAATGGCAGCAATGTTAAATGTTGTACAACAAACAATTTCTGACCGTTAAAACGCTATATGGGCTAGTGGTCGCCGTGGCGTAGTGGGTAGAGTGCGACGCTCACACGCCGAAGGGTACAGGTTCGACTCCCAGATCAACACCAATTTTTCGAATTTTTCACCACACCACCTCTTTCGAGCGGCTGACAACACTCAAAGAGTAATAACTGTCTAAGAAAGCTTCTCAAATTTCGCCGTTCGGAGTCGGCAAAAAACTGTAGGTCCCTTCTACTCGTGAGAGAACAGTAGCACGCACATCACGAGTAGTTGATGAGCAAGCTAGGCCCTGGTCCCCCTTTGGACTGTAGTGCCAACAATTATTATTATTAAACGCTATGGGAAAGATCCAAAAGTGTGGAAAATGGGTGCCACATGAATTAAATGAAAGACAGATGGAAAGTCGAAAAAACACTTGTGAAATTTTGCTTCAAAGACACGAAAGAAAATCGGTTTTGCATCGGATTGTTACTGGCGATGAAAAATGGATTTATTTTAAGAATCCTAAACGGAAAAAATTATGCGTTAATCTGGGACAACCATCAACAGCGACTCCAGATCGATTCGGCAAGAAGACAATGCTGTGTGTTTGGTGGGACCAGAAAGGAGTGCTGTACCACGAGCTCCTAAAACCTGGTGAAACCATGGTTTGTTGTCGCTAGCGACAACAAAAGATCAATTTGAACCATGCATTGATCGAGAAACGACCAGAATGGGCTAGAAGACACGTCAAGGTAATTTTGCTCCATGACAATCCACCTGCACACAAAGCAAAACCGGTTCAGGATACGATCAAAACACTTGGCTGGGAGCAGCTACCCCACCCTCCGTATTCACCAGACTTGGCTCCTTTCGACTACCATTTGTTTTCATCGATGGGACACGCATTGGCTGACCAGCACTTTGATTTCTTCGAGGAGGCCGAAAATTTGATGTCTGGTTTGCTTTAAAAGACGAACAATTTTATTGGCGCGGTGTTCACAAATTGCCGGAAAGGTGGTCAAAATGTGTAGAAAACAATGGCCAATACTTTGAATAAAATATCTTTGCGTTCCCATTAATAATTAGTGTTTTATTTTCAAAAAAAAAAAAAACTCATTTCATACCGGTATACCTAAACAGTTTTTTTTCCAATTATGATCTGCCCTTTTTGGTGTGCCTTTGTACTCTATCAGTGATTCGGTTTGTATTCCCTCAATCCTCGCAAAACGTCCTTTTATGGGTCTCTTCAATCTTGGGAACAAGAAAGTGTCGCAGAGGGCCAAATCTGGTAAATATGGTGGCTGTCGTTTTTGGGTAAAAGAAATTACGAACCAGCAATGGCTGGTGCATTATTCTGAAGCAAAAGCCATGACTTTTTCGTATTGCTTCTCGCAAACGGCGAATAAATTCAACTTCTTCATTACTCCTTATTGATCGTACCACCATGTGGCAAGAACTCTTGAGGCACTACGACAGGGTATTCGAAAAAAAAAAAGTTAACAAAACCTTAAAATTTAATCGAACTTGGCAAGCCTCTTTTGGCCTTTTCCCTCCTGGGCTCTTCCATTGGGACGATTTGACATTGATTTCGATGCCGTACCTATGCTCCGTCACCATTTATAATCCTTTTCAGCAAATCTGGATCTCCGTTGAAGTCATTTTCAGGTCAGAATTCAGTAATCTTGGAATGAACTTCACTGCCACATACTTCATGTCCAAAATTTCCAAAAAGAATTGCATTGCATGAGCCAACCAATATGCCGCCATTTTCAACAACTTATCTAATAGTCATTCAAAGATCCATAACAATTTTCTTAACATTCTCAACATTTTCATCGGTTGATGATGTGCTGGGACGCCCAGGGCGTCATTCACATCTTTCCGACATTCTTTGAAAAACTTACATTTAAACATTTTTTTTGCTCGAAGTATACTGACCTTATGCCACTGTCAACATTTCAAGTGTTTGAGCACTTAATTCCATTTTTTACGCAAAATTGAATGCAAATTCCTTGATCCACTTTTTTTTCGACAGCAGACAATCGCCGAGCACTTGAAACACGTCTTAATTTTAAGCTTCTCACGAACAAAATAAATATGCTATCCAGATGAAACTGTAAACATATGTATGTTCGAGGCGAGTGTACCAACATAACAAAATATAAAAAAAAATTGATAATCGAATTATGTACATTCCGCGAAATTCGAAAATTCGCCTTGAAAATATGTACCAAAAGAAGAAACGTCCTAAACCAACTCTTTTCTTGTGGTAGAAGTAACTCCAAAACTTAAATAACGATAAGTCTCAGCTCTCAGTTTTGTAAGGTGTTTTCTACAACGAGATTCTTTAAAGATTGATAGAAAAATCAGTCGTCACAATTTTGTTCTTGCTCTCGAATGGGGTAGATGCTTGTCGGATATCAGAATTTCAATTTCTTCAGCATTGTAATTCCTTTCTCACACGAGAAAAAACAAAACGACGACAATTTCCGAATTTTTAATCATTTTAAGTAGGGTCTTGTATCAAAATAACGTTCACATCTGTTTTTTGCACTGCCCGTGTTTTGTAGACAGACGCAAATTGATACATTCTTAACAACTCTTCCGATAGCGTTTTACAGAAGCGATTCTTCTGCCAGGTTCAACGATCAACACGTCAAATAGGTACACATAGTTTATGCAACATCTGACATCTTTCTTTATTCCTAGGTAAAGGCAGTCTATAGTAAGGGCTGCAAACGAAAAAAGAAACTAATATTTCAACTACAAAATCAAAATGCTCCGTAAACAAAATATTTTTTTTAAAAACTGCTGCCTTCACTCCACATTAGTGGAAAGTTCATGGCACGTAAAACTTTTAATTCGATTTAATTGTCCCCTCTGTAACAAGTCTGTTGTTTTAAACTAGATAAAATCCCTCGCGTTTCAATCAATTCTCTGTAAATGGCGCGTTTCATCCCCAGATAATTGGTAACATCAACAAGCTCATTCTCTCGAAAAACAAGAACCAGGTATGTACCGAGTTCTCAACAATTAACGCGAGAGAATAACAGCGAACACGTTGAAGTCATGTGACTTGTGGCACCCATCACTGACAGCCCCACCAGCGACGCTAACCTTCAAGGCGCCCTTCGGCCGCCACGACCAGACAGCACAAAAGTTCGATAATTTCACAAAACTCACTGTAATTAGATTTTCCTCGTATTCCATATTCCATCCTGAGCTCAGTTTTAAATTCAAGCATGTGACGTAAAAAGCTCACAAAAGACTCAACAAAGACCAGTCGTGCAAAACAACAAAAACAACAGTCTGTTCGTTTGTTTTCTTTTTTTTTTTTTCTTGTATCTGCGCTCCATTCGCAAAGTCCGCCATACCACTCTCCCACATTCACACACAAACTCTCGTGTGCGTCGCCCCACTCTTGGTCCACACACTGTCCTTTGTTATCTCGGACGTTTGGCGTACGAAACGAATGCACTCAAACGTTTATCTTTCACTCAACGAATTCCTCGAAATCAAACCACGGACAGAGCATGTACTCAAAAATGAGTGGGATATATATTAAAACTTGGCTGACGATGACGCATTCAGTCATTGTACAAGTACGTTCCGTGTCGACAGGAATACACGAAAGAGTGAACAGAATTCTTCTGATTCTTAAGTGAAAAAGCCGCTAAAAGATTTTTGTGCTGTGCCAGTGAGACCACAAAATTGGAAAAAGACTGATGGAAATTATTTCGTTTGTTTCAAAAGTAAAACGTGATATTGGATAATTAACACTTCAATAGACCAAGTTGAGAGAGTGAGAAAAAACCGGGAAATTCCCCAGAAGCACACGACATCGCATAAGTCGTGTGAATAGATACGAACATCTGCCCACCTGTGTTGCGAGTGCTTCTTCATTCATAGAGCGCGAATAAACAATTCTCAGGAATTCAGTACTGACTCATTGTTTATTTTCTAGTCAGTGATATTATCTGGTGCTTGTCAATTGAGTCTTCAAAGAGCGGACGGTGCAGTCTGTCTAGTGAAATTTAAGTGATTTTTTTGTTTTGAGTGAGAGACACAATTATTCAGCGGTTATGACGTTGGATAGTTATATTTTCAACGACGACTATTTGAATATTCCATTCAATATGCCGCTGTCACCGGTGCCAAAATTGGTAAGTTTAGTTTTTTTTTTTTTTTTTTTTTTGCAAAAATGCGAAAACAAAATTCAGCAGCATTCCTCGGTATTTCAATCGATTTTGTGTTATCGGATATCAAGGTGAACATTCTGGAATCCATGAGCGAAAGGAAATCATTTTTATTTTCTTCCCTCCTCCCCACTTTTAATTGAATGTGTCAAGTGTGTTGTTGGACGGGGCTTGATATCACTTTACACTGCGCTATCTAAATGGATATCGTTTATCGCGCGCCACATTTGTGGGAAAGGGATAAAATTGCATTTGCAAAAGCTGATGATTTCTACTACTGTCGGAAAGAAATTTACCAGCACGTGTTGTTTCTGCAAAAGAGTTAAGTGACTTCTGAAGTGCACTCAATTAAGGGATTAAATTCTTGTTGTTTTCTCCCCTTGATTCGTTTTGCTTATGTCAAGGGTGCAACGCCGAGAGGGTCAACCTCAGATGTGAATGAATTGGAATGGGGTGGAATTTGTTGCAGTGGCAGATCTTTGCTTGTGATGTCGCAATACATGCGAACAATTGTGCAAACTACCAGCAATTGTCAAAATTCCTTCACTCACATAACGTTTTGATAGCCAATTACACCACTCGGCATAATGAATGCAGCGTAAGTTCTCGGTGCAATTGTGAAATGAAATGAGCAGCGGATAATGAACTTAACGATTCGTAACGTCATTTGCAGGCCAAACGATCCCTGTCTCTTTCTCATAATTTAATTTAAAGAGCGAACGAAGACACATTAAATTGGGAAACTGACTACGACCCTTGGTTTAGATTCGGGTCTGAGATGATGAAATACGTGACCAGAGCCGTTCTAGCAATTTTTGACTTAAATTTTGACAAAATTAAAATATTATTATTTAGATCGCTGTGGCAGCCGTGACGTAGTGGGTAGAATTCGACGCTCATACGCCGAAGGGTGTAGGTTCGATTCCAAGCTCAACACCAATTTTTCGAATTTTTCACGGCACCACCTCTTTCGAGCTGCTGACGGCACTCAAAGAGTAATAACTGTTTAAGAAAGCTTCCCAAATTTCGCCGTTGGGAGTCGGCAAAAAACTTTAGGTCTCTTCTACTCGTGAGAGAACAGTAGGGCGCACAAGACGAACAGTTGATGAGTTGATGGTCCCCCTTTGGACTGTAGCGCAAACAATTGTTATTATTATAGATCGCTTGCAATTTAAAACTTACACTGCACATTTTTGACGCTTATGATTATGTTTGATGCAATTTTTTTTTTGGTTACTTTTTATTTAAAAATTTCAAACAATTGAAAATTAATTTTTTGTAATGTTACCACAATGTGAGAATTGATTCTGGTTTATAAGTGTAATCATATCTTTAAAAAAATAATCAAACACAAACCTCAAAGCGTCGGAACTAGTGCGCGAACAAGCAAAGTCACTAGTTTGAAACTAATATATTACAGATAATAGCCGCAACCTCTTGATCTTTCTAAATTTGTTTATGCCCTCCTCATATATCACTTGTTCACACTCATTCCTTATCACGGAACTTGATGCCGGCTTTTCTCTCCAAAAGTATTAAATTAAAACCGAAATCGATGCGTCAAGTACCCGTGACTAAAGAAACATCTATTTTGGGACAATCTGAGTATGATTATGATTGTTAAATAAGTTTCGATGCCAATTTCACGCAAATAACTCTTCTAACATCGCTTCCCTGTAAATTGTACTAACAAGAGCAAAAAAAATATCCAATTGAAGTTTTCTGCCAGATTTGACTCCCACACATAATCGATATGAATGTAGGTCAAATCTTAAGCCTCGTTCTCACCCCCGCAATTGTGCATTTTGTTGCGATGTCAAATACCTCTCAAGCACAAGAGAAATTCGTTCGCCAACAAACAAGGTCCCTACAACTGTGGACAAGACAATAACAACTTTCTTTTTCGACTCCTCCCATCATCATTCTCGCACTTGACTTGTGAATTTGTTAACGATATATAAATGACAGTTCATCCAAACACACACGAAAATTGAGTTCAAAGTGCCAAGTTGATAGACAACAAAAAAAAAGCTCAAAAGCCCATTAGCGAATAACAATTGTTCATCTGCCGGTGTTGCGTAGGTCGTGAGCGAGTGAATGAGCTCTGATGGACCAAAAACAGAAAAACTCCCCTCTGCACACAAAGTGATTAATTAATTTATTTTGACAGTTGACAGCTAGCTAGATCAGGGCCATCAAATGACCAAGCAAACAAGTCATATTTTCTTTCATGTCTTTACCACTTCAAAAAGATGAAATCAATCAATTAGTCGAAAGAATGTGTGCGCCCATGTCAAAGGAACCACACAATCGCTTTGTGACGTTTCGAAAGACATTCCCAAACTACGCAAGTCACTGAGGAATGCGATGCCATAATGTATGCAAATATTGTTTGATCTGCTTCTCTGGCGAGAACGGAGCAGGTGTGATGGCGGCTGTGCATAAGAAATTCACAATTTGGATCTTTCTGAATATGCAGATTTCACAAAGAATATTCAAAATAGAATGTGTTGTGATGTATACGTCAGAAAGTATAAAATCTGACCAAATATTAAATGACATTTACAAGAAGACAGCTGGTGGCTGTGTTTGTGTTTATTTTTTATGCTGCGGATTTTTTTTATGCGTGTTCTTGGAAATTATAAATGCGTCATGGGAAATCGGTTCTGATCCGTCGTTGCGGTGACCTACTGGGGAATCGTTTTGACGTAAATGAGAATTCAACTTACTTCTTCAAGGGAGTTTTTTTTTATATTTCGCTCCATCTATTTTTGTAAGAAATGATGCAAACGGATTTAGTCGCAATTGTAGACGTCAAAATAAGGGCATTGATGTGACAGAAAGACATACGTTACTTTGGTTATTTGCGTTGTGATTTCTTAACTTTTTCTTGACAATTAAACAGCGTCTAGTCGCCCTTCTTTTGTGATTTTTTATTTGGTAATCTATTTAACAAAATCGTTGTGTAATACGAGTATGCTTTCTTTAAAAAAAATATCAAAATGCGTGTTCTACACGTTACATGAAAGCACAATATCTGATGTTCCATTGGCGTAACTTATTGCTCGATGAAATTAACCAATAGCTGTCATTAGTGTAAATGATGCCAATTTAAGACAAAATTAATGCTAATGATGAATGAATGAAAAACAGCTCAAAAACAGCTATCTGCTGAGAAGTGCATTCGTCTAAAGCTAATATATTCGCTTAATTTTTCGTTGGCCACTCAAACTCCTCTGTTTTCACATTTATATGAGTGATTGCGTCTTCATTTATAATTTCTAAAAAAAACCTTTTTGGAAGATTAAACCACTCTCTCCACTTCTTTTACAAATTCATGACTTTTTTTTAAATTTTACCGTAAATTAATTTGGTTAAGGTATGTTTAACTTTCTTTTGAAATACGCTTTTAATGGAATCGTATTTTTGTATTACCCAATAAAAATCGATGGCTCCTGAATTATGAAATTATGAAGATACAAGCCAGTCACCGTTATAATAGTATTCAATAACAAGCGTGTTCCACAAACGACTCTTCAAAATTTAACCAGAAATATAAACGTTCCCTTGAATTTGCACTGCTATTAGTCAGTACGTAACACTCTGGTAATTTTTTAACGTTTAGAAAGAGGCATGTTAAATTTGGCAGCACTTTTATCAGCTTACATTTGTTCAGGCTGATAGGGGACACTTGTGGGTTTGTTTTAACGTCTTCAGCATTGAATATCCTCTTGCCAAGATCTGCTCTGTTCATTGTGTTTCGATTAAAAGTGAGAAGTGTCAGTACATTGCACGCGTAAACAGGAAACAATTTAAAAAAAATTTAAAATTTCTTATCAATTCAAGCTTCACACCTCTTCAGATTGAACAAAAGTTTCAGTAAGATGAAGTGCATACACGCTTTCAATGGTTCTTACCAAAGGCCTGAACCACATAACATTTAAATGGCGATGCCATTGTACATTGTTGGTCAACACACATCTTTTTTTCAATGAAATTTCGTTGCTTTTTCATATAAGGGTTGCATGGGGGTGGAAATGCTTTGAATATGACAATATTTTATCCGTGCAGTACCAAAGTGTTTGATTCTCAACGAATAACATTTGACAGTCAATTACATGTTGTGAGCATCGTCAAAAGTGAACCCCACTGTCTTATCTCCAGAATCAATAAATCATCCCCCGAAATTTGTAAATTTTAAATAAATAATTCCCCATGCCCAATTTGAGAGGTTCCGCTCAACCATCTTCTGTGTCCCATCTCATTAATTACATGCGGAAATATCTAAAAATACATTCATCATATCTTTTCGGTGCTTAAGCACGAATTTGCTGCGTCGTGGTCGAGAAGAATTATTATCTCTCTCTGGCACAATCCTTCACAGCAGAAATTCCAATCTCGCTTGGATTTCCTATCCAGTGAATTCGGCAAATGCATTCGCTTTGATGTCCCCCCCCACCCCACCAGTGCAGTCGCATAACTCACGTGATCGGTCGCCCGTTCACCTGACACAGAACTGCACATTCACTGAAGACCGCGCACGTCAGCCGCCGCACCGATTTCGTCTGATTTTCACACTCCGCACAAAAACCACCGAAATGAACATTCTAGATTAAAAATTAAACAAAGCGAATCATTGTTTCCATTGGCTGGTTATTCCTTTGTTTCACTCGTCCCCCCGTCTAATTAGCGAAGTTTACTTTTGTGTTTTATCTGTATTATTTATTTAATTTGTTGTGCTTTTTCTGCCGTGTGCTTCTTCGCCTCGCACTGAAACGTGCTGAGAAAATTCAATTAACTTTTTTTTTCTTTCCCAAACCTGCCACTGCTGCGTCCGCAACATCTGGCTTTATCTCCGAGTTGCCTAGTTGGTCATTTACACTGGGGAAAACCCCGAAAATAATAATAAATTATTCGCTTGTACGCGGCCTGACGATGATGTTTGCACACTTAAGAGCAGTTTACACAGCTCCGAGCAGTGTTTTGAGAAAGCAAGAAACGTATTGAATCTTATCAGCGCAGCCAAATGTTACAAGCTCCACTCTCAGATAAAATTGCGAGGGTTTTTTTCTCCTGTCTCGAAGTGCTGATGAAAATGTGTATTTATCGCGCACATTCCTGATGGATTTCTGCGAAATTGACACACTTAAAAACCGATGTGTAAGACGCAGTTCAGCTGGGCCCCTAACTGATTACGTTGCGAATGCTAGCTCGATGGAGTATCCATCCACAAACTTCCAACCAAACTTATTGGCATGGTTCCGAATTGAATTCATTCTGGCTTATGGATGGCGATGGATACACACTTAGATCGATCTCTCATTGCCTGGGGCTGAGGAGAAGGAAAACAAATAAAACAAATTGAAAATCACATGAAACTAGTTTAAGGTTTGTCTCCGCAGGGAGGGGATTTCTGGTTGGCATCGCGCTACCAATGGCTTACCCTGGCGCAAGCACATTTGACCATGAAGCTAAGTGAATTTTACTTTTTCATTGGAAAAGCTCGTAAATTTTGCTACTTGCTGGCTGACCGTCTGGTTGGCTCCTTTTTTCTTTCTTTTTTCTGCTTTCGTTTTCATCCGAAAGTATTTTTCCAGGCACCGAGAAAGGGGGAAATTCCTGGCATATCATACTTTTGCGAAATTTCTTGGAAGACTCCACCACCACTGCCATCCATTGGCAGTGGATGCAGCAGCAATCGCGCATAAAATCGAATGTCAGACCACTCACTGGAATTTCCGTTTGCAATTTTATTTTGAATTTTTCGCAGAAATTTATTCAAAATTCAGCCACCGGCCAGACGATATTGTATTCAGTTTCAAAAAGTCAACCCAATGCGCTGTTAGCGCTCTCAATTTTATTGCCATCAACGCGGTGATGTGCGTAAATTACAAAATATCACGAAAACAACACACAGAAAAGAAAAAGGTTGCTGGTGTCGGCCAAGGTGAGTACTTTGGAAAACACATAACCGCTTCGTCGCACCGCAACGATCGTTCAATTTTGTTTTGTCTTCTGTTTGTTTTTTTTTTGTGGAGGGGTATTGACGTACAAAAAACTGGATTTTATTGGTGTTAATTGTTGTTGGGATGATGGCAAGGAGAGTGCATTTTATTTTTTCATCTCAATCTTCAGCGGAGGCATTTGGAGACAGTAAAGCCGGCTGCGGTGGAGAATTTTCGGCCATTTAAGGTAGGCGAAGTTTAATTGATCGTTAAGATTTTGAGGAAGTCGTCATTTGTTTACCAGAATTCCCCCGTCACTTTTGCGAAGTTTCTGAATGCTAATTTTTATGTGTGGAAAATCTACGTGTTCAGTCAAACAGAGAGTGGAATACCCTTTTAAAATTGTTGTTGACTGATTTTCAACGTGATTGAGAGGAACATATTATTTATTCTTACTTTTATCAACACGCTAATGTGAGAAAAAGAGGGGAAAATGATTGCTATTGAGAACAGGGTTTCTCAATTGTTTTGAATTTATATCGAGGTTCTTTTTATTTTGTTGGTGGCCTTGAGGATCTGGGAATTGAATTTTATATTTTTCATTAGTCTACAGAGATACAAACACGCTGACGATGTCTTCTGAAGATTACATAGGTTAGGTTGAATAGTTCAAAGAATATTTACAATCCTCAAAAGATTGCTTCTCCACTTAAATCTAGTTAACATTAAAATTGTAGTCGACTACCAGCAAGCAACAGAAAACGAGTTACAATGTCGTGAGGGAAATCATTTAAATTAATTAAAAATATAAACCACTAAGTTTCAACAATTAGCTGCTCCCAAGTCAAACTCATCCACACACCCCGTACACGTTTTACAAATAAATCTCAAAACAAGGCAACATTTTTTGTTGTATTTTGTTGTGTTTTGTGCGTGTTTTTTTTTTTTTTTTGCCAGTGAATTATTACGAAAGTTAAAAAATTCCATTTACGTACTCGCGTTAATTGTCTGGCATAAAATTAATTACACATACTCTATGAAAGACAAACAGAAGCACAATTACAGAAAGGACAAACATAACTATAATACAATTCTCTAGGCACAGTGTAGTGAGAACATTAATTCCGAGCAGATGCCATTGACACTCACTCCACACGTTCGGAGTTATTGTATCTTGTCTGTTAATTTTCTGTTCGCTCTAATGTGCTGACACTCTCACATTGTGGCTGAGTGAGTGAGTGATAGGCGGATATTATGCCCCCTTCAATGCATGATACGATTTTGTGTTTGTACTTCGTCAAATATTAATTGCTTCCAGTTTGAGCTGATCATTACACTGGATCTGGTGATACTATCGCCACGACCATGTCAAGTACAAGTCAGGAAAACACAAAAACAAAGAATACGAATGTGTGTTCATATCTGCGTCTTAAATTAATTTACCTTCTTCGCTCTTAGCCCGCATCCAGGTCAGAACTAGCTGAGCAGGGCCAGAAACTATCATTATCTTTTATTTTGCATTAACTGCGACTAATTTCGCTGTTTTGTTTAACGTGTGGGGATTCTAGTGATAATAAAGAATAAAACAACAAACGAATGAATAAGTTCAAATCATGACATAAATCGCAAGAAATCGCAATTTATCTTCTGTCCGCACCAGTGACAGAAAGGATTTTTCAAATTGCACTTTGTACAGGTACACACTCACGGTTGCAATTAAGTGTGCCGATATTTTATCTTTTCTGTTGTGAATCTGCCTGCTTTGTTGTTGTATTTAAAAATTCAAGATTTATACGTGACTTAAGTATAAATCAAAGGCGAGAAAGAGAAACACCAACAAAAAAAAAAAAACGCACGAGAAGTTGGTTGTATCTGGCAAGAGTCAATGACTTTTTGAAAAAAAAAAAGAAAAGATCAAGCGAGAATCCGGCTGAGGGCGGTTATATTGAGGGAGAAACACAAAAAGCAAACGGATACCATACGGGAATTCACATCCACTACACCCACCCCACGCAGAGATGTCAATCAGTTTATTTGTTTGGTTCTTCATGTTATTTTTCAATTTTTTTTGCGGGACAACAAACAAAGACTGCTCACCTCTCTCCCTTTGTCACAACACGCTACTAAGCCAGCCACAAAACGACGACTTAAACAACACCACCCACAGTCTGCGAGAGAGTGGAGAAAACGGGCTACGAAAACATATCGTTGTCCTAATTATGGCTGCTGCGTTGCTGTTGCCCCTTTTTGGCTTTTCTTTCGGAAATTGTATGCAAATAGACAAACCCCCAACAGCAGGAGTAAAGTTAATTTTTTTGTGGCTCTTGCCTTCGCAAAAATAAGCAAAGTGAACTCCTTGTTGTGAACGATGAATGCGGCGGCGGCGGCGACGATGGATAAATGACACACAAAAAAAAGAGTATCGAACTAAACACACGTGTTCCTCGGTTAGGTTAACTGCGACTTTGCTGACTTTAATTTGATTTCCTTTTTTTGTTTCCGTTTTTTTTTTGTTTTTTTTTTTTTTAATTTAGCATGGTTTATTTTCCAATATAATTTAAGACAATGGGAGGAAAAAAAATTGAGTCACTTTATATTTTAATTTTTTTAAGTAGGCGCTAGTTGACAACCCTGTTTAATAGTTTTTTTGTTGTAAATACAAAAACGCTTATTTAAGGCGCCTAGCTCATACATGAATTTGGTAGAACAAGAGATGGTAAAACTGCCTGGCGCCCTTCGTTGGATAAATACGAAAGGAAAATGATTTGTTTCCGTCCCGAAAATTCTTGTTTCGGTGCTTGAATCCGTGGATCTTTTATGTGTAGACTGTAGACTTTGATGTGTTGACATTATTGACGGAGATTATGGTGCCTCTCGTGTAACTTGTGTACCCAATGCCGAGTTGTTCAGTAGAAAATGAGTTTATCAACTCCTTTCGTTGCTCAGCGTTTAAAAGAAACCCCCTCTTTTAATAATGTGGCATTGCCGTCGAGATAATTATAAACTTCGCAGATCATTATAAATTTCTAAAAACTTTATTTTGACATCAAATGGATAAAGAAAATAAACAATACTCACGCTCTATTGCTTGATCAAGGGGCAAAAGTGACTTAAAACAAAATGTTTGTTAAAAATCGTGCCTTTACTGGAATTCTCAATAGTGTTAGCTGATGAATGGATAAATTTACCTATGGGAATATGTACAAAAAAGGAAACTGTTCATTCGGGATCAAGTCTGAAATCCTCACAAAAAGTATATCTTCAAATTCTGAAATTTTTCAGTGAAGGATAACTTCCGAACGTGACTGTTAAAATTTTATTTATATATATATGCACATTTCTCACGTTACTTGCGTGATCACGAAAACAACGAACGCCAGTACAAGCCTGCTGTGTGGTGCGGTGTTTGTTGTTGTTCTCTGTTCTACCAGCAGCGGCAGCGCGGAGCGCTTAATTTCCTTTGTGTTACCCCACACCACCGCTGCACGCTTGACAGAGAACGAGTAACACATTAAATAAATCAACCTTACGGATTTCAAAAATTCGCCAAAACACAAAAAGCATTCAAGCCCAAAACGAATTAGTTCGGTGGGTCGGTGGCTGGTGGTGGCTCTGTCTGCCATCTGACACAACAGTCAATGTCCAGCCGGTGTCAGTTTGATACGAACTGTGCACGAGTACAAAGTTCAACGCAGTAGTTTGCTATCTTTTTTCTTTGAGCTTGCATGCTCTTACACTTTTTTGGCATGTTAATTACTTAATATTCATACAAAGGGGTTGCTTTTTTCACGTCGAGGTTCGTTCTTTTTTTATTTCTGCGTTTTATTATCACTTAACCATAGAAGTAATCACTTTGATGTTTGGCGCACGGCTGGCGGGGAAGAACTTTACGAAAGAAAATACGTCTTTTTTGTCGCGACAGAACGTTTTATTCATTATTTTTGTTGTTGCTGTTTTTTTTTTTGCAATAACATTCATTGAACACACGTACGTATGCATGCACAGAGTTTATATAATTTACGAGCCTTTGTTTGGCATATTTCACATAAAGTGTAAATGAAGGGGCCGATAGTGGGGACATCATTGTTGTCGTCGTCGATGTCGTCGCCGGGCGTACTCATTTTAAAAAGGAAACCCAATGGTGGAAAGGTGTGGTTACCGAAAACGGACATGGAAGGCAAACACGACAATCCTTTTATTTATTCCGTCTTAAGCTGCGTTTTTTCCATCTTGCGAACGCCCTCTCTCTCTCTCATCAGTCTGCTGATGATTTTAATTTCAAAATTAAAATTCAATCAAAGTTCGTTAAACCGTTTCGTCGTTCACATCTTTTATGTGTTTCGTTATTTTCTGTTTTTTTAATTTTTTTTTGCTGGTTTCAGCTTTGGCTTTTTTTGTGCGGTTTTCACTTATCGCGAAGTGCTTGCATGTGGAGGGGAGCAAAACGGAAATATTTATTTTGAAAGTGACATGGAATCATTCGTGGTTCTGAAAACAGTAATCAATCAGAGATAATTGATTGATTCGGGAGAAATGTGTTGGAGAAGCTTATAGTTGCTCAGAAATTGGATGTCGCAACGACACAATTTTATCTTTTGCTATTTAAACCCTGCTGTACGTTGGAATTGTAGTCGAAAAACAAACACTATTTTTGATAGATAATGCATTTCGGATGGCGTTTGAAATATTTATCGAACACTCGGTCTCCACTATATTGAACAAATCACTATTGTCGACATGTCACTAACTTGACTAACAGGTTAGAAATCAGGCAGACTGTCCATTTAGATTTCAAACCATTGAGACACCACAGAACACAGTGGCCGCCGTGGCGTAGTGGATAGAATGCAACAATCACACGCCAAAGGTTCCATTTCCGAACTGAACATCTCACATTTCTCACGTCGCCATCTCTTTCGAACCGCTGACAAATCTTAAAAAATATTGACAGTCTATGAAAAACCTTCTCAAAACTTCGCTGTTCGGAGTCGGCAAACAACTCTAGGTCCCTTCTACTTGCGCACTACACGAGTAGTTAATGCGCACTACACGAGTAGTTAATGAGGAAATTTGTGGACTGTCCACTATTTATAAATCTAATATGTATGTACAACTACAAAAGAGCCAGTAAATGCATCGCAACTAAGACGCAATTGAAAACAACTGGCATATGATCTCTTAATTTAGGACACTTTTAAGGGAGCTTCCCCGTAGATTGTAACGCCAAGCAAAGAATATGAAAGCAATTTTTTTTTTTGTCTTATTTTCTTTTTCTTCTTCTTCTTGCGCTACAGTCTGGGATGGACCTGGGCCTCAACCAACACGCCTCTCCAGCCAGCACGATCTTTCAACAGCTGCCTTCAGTTCCACACTCCAAGTTGATTGAGGTCCTTCTCCACTTGGGTGCGCAACATTAGCCTAGGCCGTTTTCTGTTGCGTTGTCTCAGTGGGTCAAATTCGAAGACTTTTCGGCCCGAAGGAGTGGTCTTCATACGCTCTACATGGTCTAGCCAACTTAAGCTTAATTTTTAAAGGCTATTTCGAACAAGAGTGGCCGCCGTGGCGTAGTGGGTAGAGTGCGACGCTCACACGCAGAAGGTCTAAGTTCAATTCCCAGCTCAACACCTCGAAGTTTTTTACGGGACCACTTCTTTCGAGCTGCTAACAACGCACAAAGAGTAATAACTGTCTAAGAAAGCTTCTCAAACTTCGCAGTTCGGAGTCGGTAAAAAACTGTAGGTTCCTTCTACTCGTGAGAGAACAGTAGCGCGCACAACACGAGTAGTTGATGAACAGTCTAGGCCCTGGTCTCCCTTTGGACTGTAGCGCCAACAATTATTATTATTAAACTAAGAAGACAGCTTCTAACATTCAAATTTGGAACGGTTTATACCTCAATTACCTAACTGAGTCTTCGTCTTATTGAAGCCCCAACTTAACCACCATCACCGAGCTTGCAGTGATCAGACATAAAACTTTTGCAAAAGGCCTTATTGCCTTATACATTGCAAAAGATTATAAAGTGAATCGATTGTAAAAGAATCACCCCATTCTTGCACGTGAACACCTTAAAATGAAATGAAAACAATTCTTTCAGTTGCGAAATGTAAACACTGTTAACCCATAAACCCATCAAACCCCTAAAAACCTTCTCCCTATCACACACACATTCTGGTCTTTGTGTGCATTTCTCTACTCACATTGATTTCATAAACACGCAATAGTAAAAGACAGTATACCCTATCCATCGACTATCTTATCTCCTTGCGACCGGAAGAAGATACAGATATACTTGTTGATACCCGCTAATCAAATATTTACCTGTTAAAGCTTGTTTCTCTTGCAATCCCCTGTGGCGGCGGTGTGAGCTTGCAAAATAAAAAGAAAACCAGTAATTCACAGAATCATAAATGACTGTCATTCAGGCTTAAACAAAAAAAAACATGTGTCAGGTCGACCTTTCTTGCGACAAAACCTTACCAAAGAGTTTGTCAAGCTGTAAAAATATATTTCACACATACACGCACGTGCTGTGGAAGTCTCTCCCTTCAAATAAATTAAGCTTCGAGCCGTGCGCGAGAGTAGAAAACAGCGAAAAGACAAGATTTTGACTCAGTTCCACTCGGAATTGGCTTTTATTCTCCGTAAAAAAAAGCTGCCATCACAACGATCACGCTGAATGTGCTCGCTGAGCGGCGGCGCTAGCGTCTAAGCTTTCAATACACTCTTCAGATATTAGTAAGCGTTTGGCTTTTTACTAAATTAGAAGCTTGCGAGTTACTAGTGTGCACGGCCTACGCGCGCGCGTTTCGTCTAACAAAACAAGTACATACAGTCGTTTCACAAAACAAAACCTACAATCGAAACAAATAGAAAAAAATACGCGGCAGTTTAAACAAATTACAATAACAACAAGTGAACGCGTTACGTCATTTCATTAGAAATCGGTTTTAAAAATAACGAAATACGTAAGCGATGTCGGTATGGTAAATTTTTGTATTTCCTTCTCATTTTTTCTTTCATTGTTTTTGTTGTAATTTTTCGGCTGTGTGGGTAGCTTCAAAAAATACAGTGTAAAATATAAAAAATACGCGACGAGTCGAGTACAGGGGCATCAGCCGCGGTTGCCGCCGACTTGAAGTCCAGGTCTTGAGTCATTGTGTATTTTTGATGATTCTCTCTTTTTCGCCGATCTTAAAACGCGACCATAGACAGCGAACGTCATTCCAATTAGACCTTAGATAAGAGTTTAGCAAAATTCATACACATTTCGTCTATCGTTCAGCTTGTGGCTCAAGTGGGGCAGCAGAAGAATTGAGCGAAGTGTTATAATCATGACGTAGATCGAATGAAGTTTCAATTGATTTTTATTGTTAGTGGCTGACGTTAGCACCGAGTGTCACGGATGACACATAGTTTAAGGTGTCAAGTCATGTTCTGACAAGAGTATTGGTCGCTGCTGTTGTTGTTGCTGTATCGACCGTCGCATTATTGTGACTGGAATAAGGTTTTTCTAGGTCATTAGCGGCGGTATGGTCAAGCTCGCATACTGAAGTCATGATACTTGTGGAATGTTGCAATGTGATTCCTAAAGTATGTAATAGCTCTGTGCACATGACTCGTCTGCTTGCTCTCTGTAGAAATATATGTTTTATTGTTTGTTAAGCTTTGTCTGTAGGTAAAAAGTTGTTCTACCAGTATGCTGATATTTTGAGATGAATAATTGATGTTATTGTGAGATTTAGGAATTTTTTTCCTCTTTTGCTTTGTTTTCCGGAATTTTTGATTTGTTTACACCTACAAAATTTATGATTTCGCGCAGTTTGGAAATTAAAACAGAGAAAGACGAAAAACAAATTCTGATTAAATTAACTGTCGATGTAAAAAGTAAAAGTGATTAGATAAAGAGCATTATTGAGAACCCATTGACTTATTGTCGTGTTCAATGACATTGTTTGTTGCGATGTGTATTGAGCCATGTGAACTGGTTGAGGCGTGATAATCTTCGGTGTGTTGGTTGAATTCCGATAAATTTTAAAGTAAACCCTGCTCAGTTGTTGTGTTTCGATAGTTTTCAGGGCTACGTGATAATGACGAAAATTGTTGGAAAAATACAAGCGTTGGTCCAAACAAAAAGCTTTTTTATGATCTGTATATTATCGACTCAAATTTTTAGGGACATTTCAACAGTTTCTTAAAGCTTTTTGTTACAAAAAAAAAATGAACTTCATTTTTAGACTTTTACTGCTTACAAAACCTTTTCATAAATATGCTGAATGTCGGACAGTATTTTTTTTATGTAACCGTTGGCTAAAATAAGCGGATTTATGGTGTTTATATAATATTTAAATAGTTTATTCGATCTCACTTCCCATCAACCACTTAAATATTACCATTTAAAAGGCATTTTAATATAGGATACTTATCCCAAACTGAAAAAGAAATCTTAAAAATAAATCCCCATATCCGACGAGTTTTCCAAAGAACCTGTAAATTTCTTTAAGGATGACCATGCCTTACTTTATATGGTTGTATCAGCTGTGAGGTAAAATCTTTTAAGACCTCTTCTCTTTCACATTTTTGTTTAGACATATATTTATCGATTCCAATGTAGTAACCTCCATTTAAAGTAACAACAATTTAAGTTTACATTCTTTGTATTATGTGTGCTTTTGTGACGTTTAATTAATACCGTAAAACTATGCAAAAAACACAAGTCATACTCGATTTCTCGTAGTAGCGACACGGATAAAAGAGGTTCAAAGTCAACTTAAACTATTTTATTTTATCTTCCCACACATGTACCTACCACTTCATACAAGCAGTGTTTCATTCCTTTAAACATCCATATCAAGACCCCGCTGACATTCTTAGTCTTAAGTCTACCGTCTTGTTCGCTGATAAGGTTAACACACTATCAGTATTTCAGACGCACGCTTTTGTCGGTCATCAAAAAGAAGAAAAAAAGAACACCAAAAATCCCATTCCACAAAATTACACCAAAGATAAACAATTTTGAAAACAAGAAAATATTCAATCCCCTAATCTCCAAAAAAAAAAACTCAGTGACGCCTCAAATTTAAGATATTATTTTACCCGCGCATTATGCGGGAGATATAAAAATATTTAAATATTTATCAACAGTCAACCACGTCTGTTGTGTATGTGGACACTTTCAATTTTATTTTGCGCTAATTTGAATTTTTTACAAGATTTTTAAAAGCTTGCTAACTCTATCAACCGTGGAACGGAAACAATTTCTTGTGCATTTTTTCCCTTTTGTGTGATGCCAATAAAGCGATTATAAAAACAAAAATGCCTTGCTCTAAAATTTGTATGCCAGCGTAAAAAAGTCAATGCACACGTATTTAGACAGATTTTGGCATCGTGCTCATCGTGCTTAAGGATGCATAGAATTTTATACTGCGCTCTTTGACAGCCGGTGTTCTCACCAACTTCCATGTTTTGGTTATTTAACGTTGTTCAATGTTCATGAATTGTTGATGAACTGAGAAGAAGTATTTCATTGTTATTGAAGTAAGATGAACTACTTTCGACAACGCACAGCGGATTCGAATGATGAAACTTCTTAGCAACTTGCATGACATCTGACCTACTGAGTAACCCAAAAAGCCTTGCAGATTAACACCTTTTGCACTCATAAAGGGAACTTAATTTGCTTTTGTTTGCAAAATACACCTCTCTCCTCTCTCTAGTGAAAGTTTTTATGGCCGAATTTCGTGAAGAATTCCATCATAACCCGAATTCACATGAAAGCCTCTCGCTATAAATCATCTCGAAGTGCAGACATAAAATGAAGAAAAAATTAAAACTAAACTCCATTTTTCTTCAGAGGCAATGTGGCCTACACTTAAATATGTTTAGACATCTGAACTCAATAGACAGTGTGTCTCTATTTTTTCCTTCTGGAAAAATATTACTGCTTGAATAGTTTGCACATGGCACTCCGCTTTACGCTCTCATCTTTTCTAAGCAGATCATAAATTACAAGTGAAGATGAACCTTAGCACTTTATCACAGACTTTCAATATTATACCAAGTAAGACCCAGGTGTGGCGTACGTCAAATCGACCACATCACGTAGAATGACGTAAAATTTTGAAATTATTTTTTTTTAAAATTCACTCCACTGTACGTTCCATGGAAAATGATGTGTACACAACAGCAAAAACTTATCGATGGAATCAACTAGAAGTTGTGTTATTTTTTTTCAGTCTTACCAAAAAAAAATAATCATCAAAAGGAAAAGTAAGGAGGCGTTTTTTTATTGTCAAGCGATAGATGTGGTTATACCAGTGGCAAGAGATTGGCCGTAAATAGGCGGTGTTCGGTGGACGGAGTGGCACACTTACATTTTTAATTAGCCAAAAAAAAACGTTTATATTTAATTGATTTTGAAAAGACAATAATGATATTCACTGTGAATATGGCATTCCAGTGACAGAATTGGGGTTGAATAGAGAGGTGGCTAAGTGCTAGCGGCTTTGACGTCATCTTAAAAATAAACAAATACAATGTCGTAATTCCTTGGACATAAAATACCATCTGAATAGATCTTTCTGTTAAGAGCTATTCGCACGTACGTAGTTTGTTGAATGCTTCTTGGTGAAGTTAGTTTACATGTATTCCGATAGGTTTGAAGAATATTGAGAAAATTGCTTTGGGGTTGTTTGTGTTAATTTCTTCAAATAATAAAGCAGATAAAATTCTGGATGTACGTCATTCGTGTTTTACGTGTAAATTGATTGCCGAAAACATCGGAAATCTACTAACGCTGCTTCCCTGTCCATGTTAATTTCCTAAGTCAATGTAAACCTGGCACAAGCTACGCAAAATAAAGCGAAGTCTGTCGGTGGCCAATTTTTGGTACACGTTTCTTGTTTTGTGTACATAATATTAAATGTGTTTGAACTTTACCTTCAACAAAAGTGGGAAAAGTTCAGTAAAAACAAAACGATCCTGAGACGTTTGAAGGGTCAATGGCTTACCCACCACACCACGCGCTCAATTGTTACTTTTCTTATTACTTGTCAGGTCTTTGAGTTGTCAAATCCAAGTTATTTTGTTTCTATTTCATTTGATCGTTACATCGTAGGTTCGACCTTATTCTACTTCTTAAACCCGGAGTCTAAAATTCCAGGATCAGACCTTTTTTTTACTCGATGGCGACGAGTTTGTGTTGACACCGACATTTAAGCACTTCACGTAGTATACTTGCCCTTATTTAGTTTCCTATTTAATATGACAGCTATGACATTTATATGTATTTGCAATATTTTCTCATACTAAGTATTTGCATTGATTTCCATAAATCATTAAAGTTTAAGACAAAACTGTTCTTACACTTTTGGTACAATCCATTTCATCTCAGACAATGAAATTTTAATGACTGATAAATAATAAATGCGGACGCACCATATGAGGAAGTGTTTTAAATAATTTTAGCATTTATTTAAGATCCAAGTATTATTCTTTGAGACAGTTTTTAAAAAATCGCCAATTAATTTATGGAAATACCACTGGCGATGGCATTGAATTAAACTAAGCTTCCAGTCAGAGCTGTAGTCTCTTTTCGAAATGTTTAATAAATGTAAAGTGATGTCACATCATCTAGACTGTACGCAACTCTTTGGAATTTTATTGCATTGAATAACTTCCACGATTTGTCATTTTTTTTTTTCAATTCAATTGACAGCAAAAAGAAACACACAAGCCAGAGTTGCCAGAGCAACTGCAGCCCAGTGACATTGAAAACAACAAAATAATTTTTTGATCAATAAATCAATCACCAATGAATTCTCCCTTTCCCCTAAAAAAATTCAGAAGACCTGTAAATTTTTCTCAGCTTTATAAGTTGTAATGCTATGTCCAAAAAGTTAACCACAACTTGGGTGGAAAGAGCAAAAAGAAAACGCTTTTAGATAAAGATTTAAATTTCCCCATAAGCTTGGCTCCAGTAAATTCCAAAATTAAGTTGGCATGCCTCCGATAAGCAAGGCGCACTCGTGTGTTTTCATTCTCGATAATTTCGATATCTTACGACGGAATAAGAATTATTTATACACCATTGGTGCACTTGCAAGGATCGTTCCTTGCGTTGGGGACCACCCTCAGTGCAGTTGATCATCATTCATTTTCGAATTGTACAACATGTCATTGGCAGAAAAATCGAAATTACGCAAGTGTGTCATTAATTATACTCCACCGTCCACACGAGGCTGAAGAGACTATTATGCTTGCGCATAATGAATCACAATTTATGTTCTAAATTACCCAACAATATGTGCAATTTACCACCCAACCCCATACGCGTTTTGCTCACGCATTTCCTAAAAATAACCTCAAACGTATTATTCTTAATCCCTTGCGGTGCAGATGTTACAGCCAACATCTACACTGTACTGCATCTTAAAATACCACATCTTCAGTCTATCAATCATGTAAACCCCCCAAAAACAAAGCAACAAAAAAAAAAAAAAAAAAAAACAAAACTGCAGAACAAGAAACAAAATCCGAAGCAATTTTTAAATTCTGACGTACCACCAAGGCGGTGAATGGCACGGTGGTATCTACTTCTCGTGGTCTTGGCAAATTTGTTGCAGCCATGTTCAGCAGGCTATCCCTCCGTGATGGTGCGATTAATAATGACGAATCATTCGAAACACCTGTTTCCCGAGATAAAAACGAATTTATCGATGTGACACGAGGCAGAAATATAACACAGCAACGAAAGCCGCAAGTCTTGCAGCAGTAAAACAATCTGATAAACATTTTCGTTTTGCCACGCAGGAAAATAAAAGCAAATCTGAAAGACAAGTCGGCACTAGCAAAAGAAAAACAAAAATACAAGAATTTAACGTCTGTCGATCTATTAAGAACATAAGCCATAAGGAATCCACTGTTCTCTGGGAGCAGCCTTAGCACTTAGAAGTGCGATCATTGCGAGTAAGTTAAAATGCAAAAAAGACGAATAAAATTGAATAAATGAAATAAACCATTACCCATACACACACGATCAATTTAATAATCCACCAGCGAGCTAAAGCAAACAACGACGGTACACAACAACCAAAATGGGGATCTAAATGTATCTAAACATGTGTCCATCTAAGTGTTCTGCCCGCACATCATCATCATTGGCTTTGCCAAGTTAGACAGACAGACAGACACATTTAAAAATACAACACAAAATGTGTAGGGAAGACGAGAAAGAGAAGCGCAAAGATAAAGAAAAACAGCAAACACAACACAAGCGCGAGCAAACGATGAAAATTTCCTCCTCGCAAATATCGCTGAAAATCTATCTTGATTAGTCGAATCCGAGTCCGAGCCCCTGAAGCTTGAAAAGCTCTCACTCTTCAGCGGGATAAAATTTTCTAAATCTGAGAAAATAAAAAATAGAAATAAAAATCGCGTGTAAATTTTTGTTTCAAAATAAAATTCAACAGTGTACAAATACAACACTCTACGAACGAACGAAGACTTTTTACCCAACGTACATCGATTTTGGTTTTAGTTTTTTTTTCTTTATAAACTTCCTTATTTATTTTTTGTTTTTTTTTTTTTTGGTAAAACGCGAAAAGAAAGTAACAAGAATTTTTTCAACATCACCGTTAGTTCAAATAATTCAAAGCGAATTACATAATATACAATTTGCGCACACTGTGAAAAGAAAAGAGGACGACAAAACTGAATAACGAAACAAAAAAAAAAAGAAAAGAAGGAGAACAAAACACAATACAAAAAAGAACAAAATAAATTTTAGCAAAAATTTATTATGTTATCAGCAACAAACAACTGCAACGAACAACAGTTATTGAACTCACCCGAAAAACAATTTATGACGAATCTTCCTGAGCACTTATCAGCAGACAACGAAAGGATACAACCAAATATATTGCAAAAATTAGAATTTGAATTTTTGAAATTCAAAAAACCACCAGAAAACGACCAAGCCAACGGCACACCTACATGAATGATAACAAATCATCGCGTTTATTAAAATAAAATTAAAAAAAGAAAACAAAAACTTCGCAAAAATTATCGCTGAACTGAAACGAAAATAAGAAAAAAAATTATTGATAAACGAGAATAAGCAAAAAGTACATTTTATCAGAGAAGCAAATAATTCAAAGATTTTTTGCGAATTTAGATAAAAAGCATCACAAAGGAAATAAACTATTTATTTTTAATTCTTTTCTAAGAAAAGTAGAATATTGTTTTTTTAAATAAAAATAAATATAAATATAAATTACTCGCGTGTGTTAAGACTAGACGTACTGATACATATATATACATTTAGAATTTTCTATACGACTGTGTGTGCATGTGATTTTTTTTTTCGTAAATTATTTATTTATATACATACGTTAGTTTGTTTATTTCGAAGTACTAAGCTGAACAAAGAAAATTGTAATAATTTAACGATTTATAATCCTCTAACCACACCTACGATCTACGGCGGAATATACACATATATATCCGGGCACACTCCGCCTGCATCGCGTCGATTATCTCTCTTGAGAAAATTCACATTTAACTTAGACCGGTGGAAAAAAAGGGAAAAACTAAAACCGACTTTAAATATGGATGCTTGCGAAATTGCAAACTTCTTGGCCAGTGAGCTTTTTATGCAACAGGTAAAAAAGATAAAAATAGCTTTGAAAACTTTTAAATATTTAAATATATATGAATTGATGATTTAATTGAAAATGATTGAATGCGAGCTATCGTCCTGCGGGTGGCGGGATGAGGCCACATGCATGTGTGCGAATCCCGCCAGAACAGTGTTTCTTTATTCAAATTAATTAGTATAATTTAATTCAATTGAATGTGACTCTTCTTGTCAATGTGGGCGGGCTTGCTCCATCAGCAAACTATATGAGGGGGCAACGATGCGACTGATGTGTGTGCGTTTTGTTGAACAATATTTTATTGTTATGTCTTTGAATGGTTAACTGTGTTTCGGAACTGAGTTCCCATATATAGTTAGCTGAGGGTTGAGTTAGCACGGTTGTTGTACAAATTTGGTCACACACTAAAAATGTTTGCTACCTATCGGTATTTACTTGACATCGTTTGTGGCCATTTTTTGTGTCGTTTCAACAAGCCGATATGAGTTTTGGGAGTTTATTGTACCAATCAGTTCTTGTGTCCTTCTTTTCCTTTCATAGAACTTCTTGAAGAGAAACAATCTGTTTCCTTCAAAAAAATATTAATCCCAATACATTTTTTCACCGATAAACATAGACTGTATTTCGACATAAACTTGCTATTTTAGTGTCATAAATCGTTTTACGAAGCATCCTGCAGAGCCGATCGTAAAATCAGTAAATTAAATGCCACATGTTCATAAATATCAAAATAATTCTGTCAACGATTGTGAATTCTCTAGCAGCAAATCATGACCAGTGGATGGAGCCAAAATACATACAGTTCAAAAGATTTAACAAAACCTCCTTCATAACCTAAACATCGATATTTGCCATAAAAATAGTGAAAACAACTCAATGGCCGGCGACATTTGTTCCCATCTGTTTGAAACTAAAAAAAGGAATATTACCTGCAGCAGATGTTTTACTAATTGCAAGCAAATAAAACTGGATAACTTTGGCTATCCATACACAAGTGACACGCATTTTGGTTAATTAGCCGACTAATTAGGTTTTATTTTCACCAGTCGCACATGGGAGTATTCAAGAACAATTTAACGTTCTCCATTTTCCTGACTAGACCTATTATCTGCTGCACAGAGCTGCCTGCTGCAAGCTTAAGTGAAAGTAAAATGATTATTCTCGTCGCCTAATATTAGCATAATAAAATACTCGAAGCACAATTAAAAATCAAACAACAAACAACAAACATAATCGCAAAAGAAGTATTTTCAATTCAACTCTTTCGCTTTTATTTATTTCTTCATTTTCAATTCGCTTAAATTCAAAGAAACGAACGAGTTCATCGTTATAAATAGAATCAGGGTGAAAAACTAGGAAGCACCAGTTTGTACACATAAATCCGCCGCACAATATTCATCAGTAGCAAGCGGCGCAAGCATGAGCAGCATCTTTTTTTTTCTCCGTTTTTCTTAACTTCCCCAAAAGCCCACCATAAACATCATCCCCAGCAACAACAATCGCACACGTTCGGCGAGAGCATTTGTTGAAACAAAGTTTAGATAAAATTTATTTTATTTTTGTTTTACAATTTTTCATTCATTCATTTTGGTTGTTTTGTGTGCTTCGCGCAAATGAAATTGTTTCTTCCCTCTTGGAGCCAAATAACAAACGCACAAAAAAGGGGCGTCGTCGTGTGGCATGAAGGCGATTTCACGATACAAACATGAAAGCTCTACACAGCCTCATGATGCTAACGCGAGAGTTTCGTTTTGTGTTTCCTCCAATGTAGATATCGTTGTCGCAGGCATTAATTCTCGTTTATTATCGCAGCCCGCGCCACGTGGGCCGATAATGATAGAAAAATGGGCAAACATCCATTTCTAATTGTTAGCTTTAGGTATTCCCCGATTCGACTTTGATAGACCTTTGGATAGCCCCATGCTGTAAACGTGCTCAGTGGCATGCTTTGATCACTTGGCTGTTTTAATTCGCGCGCGTATTCACAACGCAAATACTGCAATTACTCGAACATATTTTTCTCAATTTGTCTTCAACTTTAACTGTCATTTTGAATTTTATTTCTTATAGCTTGCCTCAATAGATGGCATTCAAAGTGGTGTGCCCACACTCACCACTTCAACTTTAACGCCAACAACGCTACGCAACATCGAACAAACTTTCATCGAACTAACAGCCGATCCGCCAAATCCTGTTCCATATCAAGCTGGCTTTGTGCCGCCGCGCCCATTCACTTTTGGAGAAAATAATGAAACCAACAGTATACCGTCGTCGGAGGACTCCCAAAATTCGTGGGGGACTCCAAACATCAACGAAGAGAATTCCCTGGCCACAACCGATACTTGTAAGTTTTTCATTCTACGTTCTTTAAGAACTTCTGGTCTAATTCGATGTTTATCAATTTTTTAGCAAGTGTAGCCACAACAATAAACGCCAACGACAGTCCGTCCTTCCAAAGCAATGGTACTGGCGGTGGGGGTAGCAATACGACGGCAACCACATCAACCAATGATTTCACATCGGTGAACAGAGCAATAGCTGCAGCAAGAGCATCTGGCAATCTTAATACCTCAGTATCTGGTACAACGACACAAACTCCGTCCCGTCGTAACCAAGGCGGTCGCCGTCCAACAAAAGCAACAAATATGTCACCCGAGGAGGAAGAGAAACGGCGTATCCGCCGCGAACGCAACAAATTAGCTGCGGCTCGTTGCAGGAAACGTCGTGTCGATCAAACCAATGAGCTTCTTGGAGAAGTAGCCGACCTGGAAAAAAGGCGTGATAGCTTACAGAAGGAAATTGGACAACTCTGCGAAGCCAAGGAGGAGCTACAGGCTCTCTTTGACGAACATCGTCCACATTGCCGCAAAATTGGAACGAACAACAACAACCTGATGGTGGACACATATAATCACAGTGATCTTGGTCGTGTATCACCTCTTGATCTCAAACCTGTCATTATGCCAGAATTCGACGAGAAGATCATTAAAAGCGAACCAACCGACAACCTGGACAGTCTTGATGGTCCACCATCACCAAAACGTGTCATGCTTTCACAGGCCTCATCTGCCATGGTGCCGCCACTACCAAATGTCTCCACAATATCCACATCAATACCTTCCGCCTCCATATTGAATACACCCACCATTACGAATTCACCGCCCCTTATGCTGAAGCCAGGTGGTCCCGCTAAGCAACGACCCAGCTCACTAAACGTGCCCCTGCAAATGACCTCAGCCCAGGCGATGGGAATGGGAAAGACAGTAACTGACATAAATGGAGTGGCGATAACAACGCCCTCAAGCGGTGTCATGTTCAATTTCGACAGCCTCATGGACGGCGGCACAGGTCTCACCCCGGTTTCAGGACCCCTCATACCGACGTGCTCATCACAAAACAAGCATCCCCTTGAACTAACCACTCCCACCAGCGAACCCTCTAAGTTGGTAAGTTTATAATAGTTAAATGAATTGTACTTGTAAAGTCAAACAAAAATGTTGTAGAAAAATGTGTCGAGGTGGTGAGATGGCGCGAAAGACCGAGTGGGTTAAGAGAATAGGAAACTCTAATGTTTAAGGAAAATGAAACAAAACAAACAAAAAACATTTTTTTCTTCAATTGTCCTCAAATTCTTTTGTATTATTTTTTAATGTTATTAAATATATATTTTTTGTTTTATTTATATCTAGAAAAAAAAAGATAATGAGAAAAAAATCAAACATTGTAATTTAATTTTTTAGAACATTTAACAAGAAACAAAGTAAAATAAAATATAGAAGGCGTTGTGATATTTATAAATAAAATAATTAAAGAAAAACAGAGAAAAAACAAATAACACAGATTTCCTTAGCGCGAGATTTAGCTGACTAACTTAATCAAAAAATTCGTTTTGTGAGAACATTATTCAATTCTTTTATAAAGAAACCCAGTCGAAATTAAAAGATTGAATGAAGACAATTTGGATTTTTGCTAGGGAAATAAAAATGAGAACCTTTTGTATAATTTTAAGCCGAACCAATTGATAAGCAAGTAAACACATATATTATACATAATATAAATTAAAAAGCCTTTTTGTCGATCGTTTGAAAAACAATTGCATTAACATTTAGAAGAAAAGCAAAAATCACACATCTATAAGATATAAAAAAAAAATAATTTCAATAAATCTACGCAGTAAGAAAACCTTTGTCGCCTTGTGTTTCTGTGCAAAAGCAATAATTAATTGAATATGTATTACTTTTTTATATAATATATATGTATAAATATATATATATATTACATACTATTATATATATAAATAATTATATATTTTGTATATGTAAACAAAAAGATAGAAGAGACATCTTTTGACAAACGAGTTAAATTACATAAAATCAAACTAAAAAAAAAAAACAAACAAAAAAAGAACAGCAATTTGCATGTATTATGTACCATAGTGTTATATAATATTCTATTTAGAATTGTGAAAATGTAAAACCAGAACAAACAACAAAGAAAAAATAGGACACTTTTGTAGGATATAAATATATATTTTTTGACAAAATGAAAAAGCCACATAATAAGACAAAACAACTATTAAAAATGATAAACATAACGAAAGAAGCAATTTCATATTTTTTTCTATTCGATTAAATGTTTAAACGAAACCGCAAAAAAGTCAAACATGTATTTTATTGTTAACAAAAGGAAAACAAAAACTAAATTCTGCAATATTGAGTTTCAAAGAAATGCTACACTTTACCAAATTTTTAAATAACAACAATCAAAAACCAGCAACACCATTTACTATTTTGCAAATCCATTGTATTCATAAACTTTGAAAGAAAACAAAGAAATCATTGCAATATACCATCATAAGACAAAAATACATTTCTTTTGTTTTTATTTCAAACTTTCCGCCATGATTTGATATTCTCCTGACGAATAAAGTAAGTATACGACATAGATACGTGAACAGTTGATTTCTCCTCTCAATTACTTCAATCTACTGCTGTTCATTTTTAAAAGAAGTGCTCGTAGGCGAACACGAGCGGACTGCAGGTCTAGGGTTTGAGAACTGATAACAATAATAATTAATAACTGTTGGCGCGACAGTCCACAGGGGGACCAGGACCTAGCTTGCTCATCAACTACTCGTGTTGTGCGGGCTACTGTTCTCTCACTAGTAGAAGGGACGTACAGCTTTTTGCCGACTCCGAACGGCGAAGTTTGAGAAGGTTTCTAAGACAGTTACTACTCTTTAAGTATTGTCAGCAGCTCGAGAGAGGTGGTGCCGTCAAATTCGAAAAATTGGTGTTGAGCTGGGAGTCGAACCTAGACCCTTCGGCGTGTGAGCGTCGCACTCTACCCACTCGGCCACGGCGACCACGAGAACTGATAACAACTCACCATAAATGTAAGGAAACCAACGGAAAATAGTATGGTAGGAAAATTACTTTCTCTGTCAAAGAACTCTTGTGCGAAAATTGTGCAAATGAGAACATCTTTGAAGTGGTTACTACGAAAATCGACACTCAAACCGAGATATTATCAGTTTTCCTCATAAGATAAACTACCAAATACGTATAGGACATGCGATTGGCTTTGTAGACGTAAAAAACAAAAAACACTTAAGTCTATAATCTAATGTTTTATTCATTCAAGTCAAATCACAGGCAAGTGTACCTAGATGTCTCACCGCCATAGAAAGGACTGACATGTGAAACTGAAAAGCTCGATTTATATACCGATTTTAAATACTGGAATTTTTTTATTCTCTAAATCATTAGAAAGCAAAGGGCTTTTAGCGAGAGGCAGCCTCTTTTAACGGTTCTCCGTAACTAAAGCAACAGAACAACAGAATACATACGAAGTCTAGCTGGATGTGTATGGTACAAACACAATCATACGTAACCCATGCGTTATCATAAGTAGACAAAATTTGTTTCTTCCCTCTTTTCAGATATTCGGCAAGATTTGCTACATTTGATGAAATGATAGATTTTCAGTTTCAGGGCGGATGGTTCGATTTTATTGAAATTGATCAGACAGTAACCTCAGGTTATTAAATGGAATATGAAATGATGTGTTTAAGTAAAGAGATGCTTTTAGTGGGATCAAGAATGAGTCTTGGCTTGTTTGTTGCAAGGGAATGCAAGGCATGTTTCTAATTTAATAATGAATAAAACGCTATGCATATGCTTAAAAACCTTTTTATTTATTGTTATTTTTTCCAAACAGTTATGTTACTTGTTCATGCCATTTTTTTTTTTTTTTTTGATTTGCAGCTTTTAAACTACAGATTCTCCTGTCCATGGTCCATTTGCAATTTTTCAACAATAGAAAAAAATAGTTTTTCTCTATTCTATGTTTATAGCATCCATTTGTGCTAATAAATAATAAACCATTCAGGGAAACGGAGATTTGGAACCTCGATACATTTTTGTAAAATTTCACTTATTTTTCGCACAATTGGTTCCTCAAGGAAAAATATATGGATTTGCTGTTGAAATTGCGTATGAGTTTCTTCATCAAGCAACGCAATCCACACCACGTATTTAGTGGTAGCCCGCTCTAGAATGCAATCGGTAGCAATACATCTAGTTCTAATGGACTTCATTTTTTCAAATAGTCAAAAATCAAATTGTTTCAGACGTATATACATATCAACGTCAATGCGCAAATGCGAAAGAAGGTAAGGAACTTGTGGCGCTTAAGCTAATTTAAATTGGTGTCGGCGTATGAGTTGGTTTTTTCAGAAGTGGTAAAAGTTCACTTTTTAAATAAATTAGTTATCAGTAATTTAACTGAGCCATAGATCCCTTCTCCTCCTGGTAACAACCAAAATTTGAATCGAATTCTATTTCGACATATAATAAACAGAATCAGTTTTGTTGTACAATACCATCACATACACCATTTAAATCATGACCGAGACGCAAAATTAATATGTTACCACTTAATAAAACTTCAAGGAGCATAACAAGAGAGGAATATAACGACATGATACGTTTGTTACCTTACATACCACTTATTCACTATAAATAAATACATGAACTTAAATATGCTCCTTTCTTTGTTTCTTGTATTAAGTTATTTATACAATATTAGGCATTTTTTAACTGCTACCGCCTATTTACCGTCATATCAACCCTAATCATATGATCTTCTTCTTCTTCTTGTGGCGCTACAGTCCGGGGTGGACCTGGGCCTCAACCAACATGCCTCTTCAGCCAGCACGATCTTTCGCTAGCTGTCTCCAGTTGCGCACTCCAAGTTGGTTGAGGTCCTTCTCCACTTGTGTGCGCCACTTTAGTCTGGGTCGTCCTCTGTTGCGTTGTCCCAATGGCACGGATTTAAAGACTAATCATATGATACCCACGTAAAAATCCAAAGATTGCGATTTCAAATAGTAACAAAATCTTCGCACAAATTCTGCAAATTCTAATTTGACTAAAATGAATGAACCCCACATTCAATTGCATACATATGTATATACGTACATTTTTGAAATGATTGCACCATGTTCGACTTTGCCACTATTATGCTAATTACTTCTTCTTATGATCAGACAGGCGCTTCATATTTATTGCACAACCTCGTTATTACATCAATCATAAAACCCATAAACAAGATAATAAGAAAAGGCATCCTATCACTAAAAAGAATGAATGAATAAAAAGAGTGGTCGCCGTGGCGTAGTGAGTAGAGTGCGACGCTCACACACCGAAGGGTCTAGGTTCGACTCCCAGCTCAACGACAATTTTTCGAAATTTTCACGGCACCACCTCTTTCGAGCTGCTGGCAACACTTCAAGGAGTAATAACTGTCTAAGAAAGCTTCTCAACTGTAGGTCCCTTGTACTTGTGAGCGAACAGTAGCGCGCACAACACGAGTAGTTGATGAGCAAGCTAGACCCTGTTCCCCCATTGGACTGTAGCGCCAACAATTATTATTATTATCACTAAAAGGCGGTCCTGATTCAGGTAAGGAAATGTAACCGAATTTAAATTGTGCAAAATAATGAAGTAGTCGCCGTGGCGTAGCAGGTAGAGTGCGACGCTCACACGCCGAAGGGTCTAGGTTCGACTCCCAGTTCAACACCAATTTTTCTAATATTTCACGGCACCACCTCTTTCAAGCTGCTGAAAACACTCAAAGAGTAATAACTGTTTAAGAAAGCTTCTCAAATCTCGCCGTTCGGAGTCGGCAAAAAACTGTAGGTCCCTTCTACTCGTGAGAGAACAGTAGCACGCACAACACGAGTAGTTGATGAGCAAGCTAGGCCCTGGTCCCCCTTCGGACTGTAGCACCAACAATTATTATTATTATTATTAAAATAATGAAGAGCGGCTTTAAACTACACATATTTATGTAGTTCCTTAAAGATAATATTTCAAAGGTGCAGAGTTATTTGTAAAGTAAAATGGATCGTGGTCATTGCACTCCCGAGAAACGTGCCTTAATAAAGGGGTTGAGGGTAAAACTTACAAATTTATAAGTGAAATTGTTGGGTGTTTAAATAAAATCAATATAAAAAGACGAAACTAGCCCACGCCTATGAAAGAAAAATAGTAAGATTAGTCAACCGTAACCTGGTAAAGAAGAATTTACTTGCCGGAAGTCCCAGAAAAGTAGCATTACTGTCAAAAATCAACTTACTAAAACGCACCAAATTCGCGAAAGATCTCCTGAACTGGAAGCCTTCTAAATGACGCAATATATTATGAACGGACGAATCCAAAGTAGTTTTATTTGGTACTCCTGGGATAGGGACATTTGTTCGCAGGCGAAAAAACAAAAGTTTCAACTAGCAAGACTGTAAAGCACGGCGGATCAAAAATTAGCGATGGGTATACTTTTCCTATAATGCTGCTGGTCCAATTCATTGGATTAAACCGATGATGATCTACCTACCTTACACAGTTAGAATATGCCGCTTAGATGGATTCTACACAAAGACAATGAAAACCTCTTTGTTTACCATGGTTTAATACCATAAATACAAGCAATCGGTATAGTGATCACTCCTCGATGTTCTCTTGGAATTTTTCTCTGCGCATTATTATTTCTTGTCGGCTGGCTGCTTCTCTTTCTATTATTGAAAACGTTTGTTGGCTGGTTTTTCAAAACGACAGCCAGTATTTTGTTTTGCGTGAGACACCTGGGTATACTTGTCTGTGGTCAAATTTTACTGCCCCTCAATGAACCGTGATCTGAACCAAAGGCTGTATGTAACGTTGAAGAGAATGCTGCATCGGAACACTCACCTTATCCTCTATCATTAAATACTTACGTTCATTCTGCCGCATAACAAAACCAACGAGAAATTGACAAAAGCATTAATTTTCATATGTGCGTGGTGCCGATATCAATGCATTCGGAAGCAGCCATTCTGACCGCTGCCACTTAAAGGAGGATTAATGAAAGATGCAAAATAAATCTCAATAAAGGCCGACACATCATTGAATGATGTTTCAAAGAAATGTCTTAGCTGCTTGACATTTATTTTGCATATGCTCGACGCCGTAGTACTGCGTCAGAGAGTATTCTCATAAGCGTTTCAATAAGACCCGAATTTAATATGCGCGTTCTTAAAATTACTTTCGCAATTCGCTTACCGTGACCAAATAATCATCAACGTAGCTATGTGATCGACATTGGGCAGAAAATAAAATACTTCTGTCCAATGAACATAAATTTGGTGTTTCTTTAGGACAAAGTGATTCTTCGTAACTTTGGTGTTGCTGTCGGTGTTGATGAATGATGAAGCTTCCTGCGTTCTTTCCTTCCTGTTTATACTAGCTCAGACTTTCTTCGTCTATAGAAGTGTGCTGAGGTCTCTATTTTTTAGGGAACGGAAACTGAGCTTACCATAAGGCGAAGCTTAACTATGTTTAAGCATTATTACATTCAAGTGTTTTTGAGTGAAGGCGAAAATACAAAACCAAATAAATTTTTAGTTTTATCTGATATCTTTTTGTTTTACCTCATTTGCTACTTGTTGAAGGTAACCCCTTCTAATAAATGATATACTGAATAATGTAGTTAGTTCACAACATATTGTGAGTGCCATTAATATTCGGTTTTTATCTCATATTACCTTAAAATAGAGGTCACCTCTGTGAAATTAAAAGTATTAAGAAACAGTGCTCTAGGCTTTCTTTGTATAAAAAATTCATAATGTATTAAAAAGCAATTCAACAAAAAAGGTTAAAAGAAACAAAGTTTAAAGTTAACGCCCCATTAATATTCGTCTTTTTTTTTTAATTTCTATGTTCAGTCGCCGTGGAGTAGGGGGTAGAGTGCGACGCTCACGCGCCGAAGGGTATAGATTCGACTCCCAGCCCAACACCTATTTTTCGAATTTTTCACGGCACCACCTCTTTCGAGCTGCTGACAACACTCAAAGAGTAATAACTGTCTAAGAAAGCTTCTCAAATCTCGCCGTTCAGAGTCGGCAAAAAACTGTAGGTCCCTTCTACTCGTGAGAGAACAGTAGCGCGCACAACACGATTAGTTAATGAGCAAGCTAGGCCCTGGTCCCCCTTTGGACTGTAACGCCAACAATTATTATTATTATGTTCAGTTCTTAAAAAACTAAGAGTTAAGTCAGCATCAATAATTTGTTGGTCACCTCGCCGAAGCGTTGTGGTAAACTTTTTACAACTTTGTTTTACATATTTCAAACTAATTTTGGCCCATTCTTCCTGCAGTAGATTCTTTAGTGCGGGTACGATGTAACTAGGTTTTCACAAACCCGTCGATCGATGAAATTAATCGACGGGTTTAAATAATGCATTTTTTTTAATCATAAATTCTCGATGGGATGCAGATCCAGCGATTGAGGAGAAGGCGATTTGGGTAGTTATAGAGGAGCCATTCGCAAACAATATGCGCTTTGTGTTTTGGATCATTATCCTGGTAATATTAAAATGTGTCTAAAATACCCATTTTTTCATTACTCTGTCTCAGGTTTTGTTTTAACAGGTTTAGGTAATACTCCTTGTTCATAAAATGAAAACTAAATTTCACACACCTATGGATGAAATACAGCCTCACACCATTACGTGCCCTCCTCCATGCTTCATGGTTGGCTTAATATTGCAGTTCCTGAGCTCCTCATTTGGCTTCTTCCGTCTAACCCAAACAGATTAAATTTGACTTTTTCCGGGCTACACGTCCATTATAACCGCCAGCCTTTATTGTACGGCGCACAGAAGTTGCCGATATTAGTTTTTCACATCCACTCTCGACTTCTTTAACAATTTTCGGTACACTCAAACTGGGATTACATTTAATCTTTCGCACAACGCCGCTATTTGCAGGTTAGTATTTTTGATTGGCTCAATTGTTTTATTGAATTTATTCTACCCTCATGTTGATAACGGCGAACAATGTCACCTAACGTATTTGACTTCCTTACCAAAACTTCTTTGTAAGTTTTCCCGTTTTTATGGTGCATAATTACTAAATTTCGGTTTTCTATTGTCGAATTTTTTCCCTTACCACCCATTCTCTTTTAAATGCATTTTAAATCCAAAAATCAAATTCTGAAGCACTGTCCGAAGCAAATGCAAAATTTTTAATAAAACAAATAAAAACAGAATATTAAAGTAACGATATTTGGGACTCTTGTATTCAATAGTGTCTCGCCTCGTGAAGTGAGCGTCAAGATACAAATGTCTCGATAGGGAACATTTGTTGTGAACGAACCCTAATTTTTTTTTGTTTGTTTGCTATGACATCTGTGCAAAATATTTAGTAAACATCAAGTCATTGAACAGACAACATCATATTTTTTCATCGTGTTAAAAATGCCAAATTTTGTACCAGAAAGTGATGATTTGCGAAAAGCATTAATTTTTTGTTTTCATTTGAAGAAAAGTGCTGCAGAGTCGCATCGAATGCTTGTCGAGGCATATGGTGATCATGCTCTATCAGAAGCAACATGCAAAAGATGGTTTCAACGGTTCAGAAATAATGACTTTGATGTGAGAAATGAAGAACGTGGAAGACCACCAAAAAAGTTTGAAGACGCCGAATTGCAAACGATATTGGATGGAGATGACACTTTGAGTCAAAAGCAAATGGCAGCAATGTTAAATGTTGCACAACAAACAATTTCTGACCGTTTAAAAACTATGGGAAAGATCTAAAAGTGTGGAAAATGAGTGCCACATGAATTGAATGAAAGACAGATGGAAAACCGAAAAAACACTTGTGAAATTTTGCTTCAAAGACACCATTGCATCGGATTGTTACTGGCGATGAAAAATGGATTTATTTTACGAATCCTAAACGGAAAAAATCATAGGTTAATCTGGGCCAACCATCAACATCGACTGCAAAACCAGATCGATTCGGCAAGAAGACAATGCTGTGTGTTTGGTGGGACCAGAAAGGTGTGCTGTACCACAAACTCCTAAAACCTGGTGAAACCGTTAATACTGATCGCTACCGACAACAAATAATCAATTTGAACTATGCATTGATCGAGAAACGACCAGAATGGGCTAGAAGACACGTCAAGGTAATTTTGCTCCATGACAATGCACCTGCACACAAAACAAAACCGGTTAAGGATACAATCAAAACACTTGGCTGGGAGCAGCTACCCCACCCGTCGTATTCACCAGACTTGGCTCCTTCCGACTACCATTTGTTTTCATCGATGGGACACGCATTGGCTGAGCAGCACTTTGATTCCTACGAGGAGGTCGAAAATTGGTTGTCTGATTGGTTTGCTTTAAAAGACGAACAATTTTATTGGCGTGGTATTCATAAATTGCCAGAAATATGGTCAAAATGTGTAGAAAACAATGGCCAATACTTTGAATAAAATGTTTTAAGTTTCCAATTAATAATTAGTGTTTTATTTAAAAAAAAAATACCTGGTATACCGTTATACTTGCACTTTCAACTTCAGCGGTAGGTATTAGGCCTCTTTCGGAGGCAATCGAAGCGGTATACAACTCAGTTCAAGGTCACAGAACAAGTCAGCATTGCAATGAGCGTCCTTCCTTCAGGATTTGGTGCTAAAATTAAATAATCCAAAGCCAAAGACGGTAGCATCTGGAGAGCACCTGAATGCAGAGCATAGTGGTGCATTAATAAATAAATAATGTCAGCAAGTAACTTTTTTAAATTTTAAGTGTAGAAATTTTGATGCATATACTCGTGCGTGCCAAAATACACGTTTCAAGGTGAAATTCTTTCAAAATTAATATTCAAATTCCAATATATCACACTTGTAAAGGAAATCCTTGTTATAAGATTGTACTTGGCCACAACAAGGAATGTTCCAGAATGTGCAAAATTGTGCGTAACTTCTCTATTTTCATAATTCGTGAAGAAAAATTGGATGACACTTTATTTTTCAAATGAGGACCACAGATTGGATAAATCAAAAAATGGCCACCGCAGTGTCGTTGAAATGTGTTGCCGAGAGAGAAAATTTTGATGCTACCACGGACCTGAAGTTTAATGATTACTTACTGAACATTCTTGGCAAATTGGCAACATTTTAATCTATGCGTCAGACGGAAAGTGCGGATACGACCCATATTCATGGAAGCGACTGCACCCTGTATATGACGTATTCGCCACAGTTAACACAAAGTGCCTACGGATTGCCCTTTCCAATGCTTGATTTCTAATTTCCCTCAAAGAGGGAAAATTTCGCACGAACTGGTAACGCTGTATAACATTAACAAGGGTTGGGGTAAGTATTCATAAGTTGTAGCCAATAAAACTAGAGGTACAGGGTATTGCCTGCCATTTTGTATAAGATGCTGGAAGGAGAGCAGAAAGGATTTGATGAAGATCGATACAATTGGTCAATATTGAAAAACAAGTGAGATGTATTGAAACACCACTAAGAAGGTCTAAAGAGCAGACAGTTAACAATCACTCCTTAGAAAGCAAAACTGTGCGAAACGTTAATGAGTTATGCATTAGCATCCGCCAATCGAGGTCCGATCACCTTCCTCAAAATTTATTTGTAGTCAAGTTGAGTTGCGATGTGGTTGCTCCTGATACGTTTGATTATTTTCTTTATTTGGATTCTTTTAATCCGGCTATAGTATTACAAGTAATGCTGAACACAGTGAAAATAAAATAAAATCCAAACGAAGGAGGCAGCAAAGAAAACCTCCAAATATAATATAGGTATGAAGGAGTGTACGTACACCGCACCACCACTGATTTGCGTTCAACCGGCGACTTTACGCCCAGCACTGCACACAAACACAAGCACAAGCAGGTTTCATTGACTTGATAGAATCTTCCATCCATACAAATGTGAAGCTATCATCGTCGGCCCTGTTCAGTGGCAGAATGTGTGCGATTCTGCTTCGCGTCGTTCATCTGCGTGCCCGCAATAGACATCAGTTCAGTAATTTTGTTTACATCGCCGAGATAAGATCGTGATCCGACGAGCTAATACCCTTGATCAGTGGACAATCACAAAAGAGGCAAGTGCTCTTGAAGTAGACTTCGTATTGGCCTTCTGACAAAGTACCTAATCCTTGAGCACAATGGTCATTCGAAAATTGTTTCACATTATCGGCTTTGGCGGGAAATTGAAGCCAGTCTCACCAAGGAACGTTGTATTCATAACGGGTTGCGACTCGGGCTTGGGGTGAGTCTGAAAAATCTCATCGTTATTATTCTCTCCCTCTCTCATATTAATTTCAGGTTCACGTTGGCCCTTTTTTGTCACTCACTCAACATGACAGTGGTTTCGGGTTGCCATAATTGTAAGTCGGAAGGAGCGAAGATCCTTCAGAATGTCCCAGACAGCAAGCGAATGATTACCGTGGAAGTTGATCTCTTGAAACAGGATACCATTGTGCAGGCACACAACCTGATCGAGAATTTGTTTCAAAATGAAAGTGAATATGTTTTCACGGCACTGGTGAATAATGCCGGTGTGATGTGCTTTGGTGAATTTGAGTGGCAGACTAGAAATCTCTTTGAATCCCAAATTAATGTAAATCTCCTCGGCACAATGCGGTTGACAAAGGAATTGTTACCATTAATTCGACAACATCGGGGAAGAATCATCAATATCACAAGTCATTGCGGCCTTCAGGTATATTTGGGATATTGTCTATGAATTATTAATGACCTTTTCGGATTGAGATGGCGTAGGAGTGGTTGTGTAATTGATTGATATTCACAAGACGTGAGGGCAGAAAAAGCCTAATTTCTGTTGCGAGAATAAGGTGCTTTGTGTTTCTTAAGCGTTACACTGCATATATGATCGAAATAGATCACAACTGCCTCCTATTCCGACCGGCGTAATTTGTATTCGTGCGAAGGTGGCAAATATTCCCTGCATTCAATATTTTCAGAGTCTACCCGGCTTGGCGCCCTATGCCGCTTCAAAGGCAGCTTTACGCTTCTGGAATGACGCCCTACGCATTGAACTGAAGAAATATGGAGTGGAAGTGGTCAACTTCATCCCGGGATCATTCGTAACAGTGAGCAACATTTCAGCCCGTCAGCAGGATCACGCGCTGGAAATGAAGGCTGAATTTACAGCAGAGCAGAAGGAGTTCTACGGAGATTACTTCAATCATTACAACGAATATTTGAAAATTATCTCTGGCTATAAGCCGCCATATTCGTTGAGCGACCAGCCACTGTTGGATAAGTTCAAAGATGCCCTCACAAACACACACCCCCGACCGATGTATATCAACGAACCGCTGAGGTAAACGTCAAGTGCACCACAAGAACCACATTTTCACCGCTTCGTTGCAGGTACAAAATCTACAGAATTCTCTTCACCATTTGCCCGACACCAATTGTGGACTGGTTGACAGTGAAATTCTGCGCCATGCCCAGCTACAGACCGAAAAAGTACATCCACTGAACAAAAGAGACACTGAGCATTTCTGTTGTTTTTTTAATTCTTTATATAAAGTTCGAATTTTGATGATACTTTGCTAGGTACATATAAAACAATATTCATAATCCTTATTTAAAAAAAAAAATACATTAGTTGAAGGAAATATATGAATGCGCATAGTATGCTATGCACGGGCACAACAGCGAACGTTTTATTGCTCTGTTGCTCCTCTCGCTTCTGCAGTGTGAATTTATATATATCTTGTTTTGTTTTTCTTGGAATCACAGGAGTGTCTCTCATAATAATTAAATTTTAATTGCCCCATAATTCGCTTCTGATTTATTTGTTATCGCAATGCAACTAGCCATAGTGGACATTCATGTTTGGATTCGGATTGTTATTCCAGGCATCATCACCCGTGTCAGATGAACCACCGCGGCCCAAGAAAGCCATTATGTAAATTATGACGACGAATACAAGAACTCCGCTAAGGACGAGGAACCACGTCCGACGCCATGGCGGTCGCGATGATGGAGCATAAAAACGGCGAGACCATCGGGAGAATATTTCTGCAGGAGTTCGACGCTTGTATTTGTTGTCATCTCGATCGGTTCCGCCAATTGGTGATTGTCTCGGCAATAATGGACGTCTACTGCTTGCTGTTGAAGATAAATTTTACATTGTTATATTATTCTTGGATTAGAGAAGCTACAGTTTCACACAAATGCATTAAATTCTTAATTAAAATTATTCTTGGATTAGAGAAGCTACAGTTTCACACAAATGCATTAAATTCGTGTGAAATATTATTCAATGAATGACGACATTAATAATAATAATAATTGTATGGCGCGACAGTCCACAGGGGACCAGGGTCCATCTTCCTCATCAACTACTTGTGTTGCGCGCGCTACTGTTCTCCCACGAATAGAAGGGACCTACAGTTTTTTGCTGACTCCGAACGGCGAAGTTTGAGAAGCTTTCTTAGACAGTCATTACTCTTTGATTGTTGTCAGCAGCTCGAAAGAGATGGTGCCGTGAAAAATTAGAGGTATTAAACCGAGAATCGAGCCTAGACATTTGGCGTACAGATTAGTTGGTTAAAATAAACAAGTATGAAAAACTAGATGAGAATGGACACGCTGCACAGAGATAACTTTGACCCTTAGAGATACGGAAGAGTTGCTTTTTCCTCACACGCGAATGCAAGGCACAGATAGTATTTGTTTCGTGTAAATAGCCAACGTAATCTCATCCTTGCGCATCTGTTCGTTTAATAAGTTGGACGTGTCAGCCAGCCTGAAACTTGTACATAATTTGATATTGTCTTTCGGGTTGTTCGTAATTAAGATGCAAACCATACGCAATTCCCAGTTTACCGTATAACGTATAAGCAAACTATTTGTCACGAGCAGGCTTATTTTGCCAGTGGCTTCCACGCAGACTAACTATCACATCGCTGTTAGTTTTGGTAAGCAATTTTCTGGCTGCTGTGCATAAAACTGTTGCAGAATTCGGTTTCTGAAATTTTGTTACGTCGCCATCTCACCACATTGTTTCAACACTATCGGATAAACAGTAAATAAAAATTGCCTGACTGATAAGCAACATTTCCCTATCACCAGTTTTATCATTCAAATATGCTTCACACGTCAACGCACTCCATCAGACAAAAGGTCTCTTAACAAATCATATTTGTGTACTACGTCAACAAAAATATCTTTCCCATGCACCCATTGATACAGTATACAAATTAAACACGTTGCCATATCGATGTACCTTGAGAATCATTGGATGGTGGATTAAATGCATCCATGAGCAATACGGAATGTGGACTTTCAAGCTTGCTGTTTCCGTTGTTGTAGTATGCCCCATTCGGTTTGGATCGTTCGACATTACTGTGATGTATTTTCGTCATCGTACTCATCGAAGCCGGTTGTGTGTTCACCTTTGTTGCGGATTCATCTGAAAGCTACACACAATATACAATTATTTTGTACCATCATTTCAAATCTGAAATCGTTACCATCGGTAAACCTAATTCATTTCGTCCCCAATTGACTTGTCCCAATCGGCTTTTTAGAGCGTCCGCTACAGGTGAAAGTAAATTCGCTGGTGGAAAAATTGGTTGCGTACATATTGGACACGTATGTCCGCCGGGTGCTGTTGTCGGTGGAAGAGCTGCTTGACGTGCATTCAAACACTCCCAATGAAAAACATCTGCAATTAAAACCTTGTGAGTTCATTTTCAACCACTCTGTAAACATTTAACTTACGATAGCAAATCAATCGAATGCAATCACCATTTTCGAGGGTCGATCCACACAGGGTGCAATTGGACACATAATCACTGTCCCTAAGCCATTGAATGTATGATTGAACGATGCACTGTGGGGAGTTCAGCAAATATGTAGGTGTTTCTTATTAGAATATGCATAATTGGAGCTTTACCTTTGGATGACTGGTCACCATACAGTACTCACAAACATTGACGCGATGTTCGAAACAAAACTGATTCGTTATGATACGTTTTGGACATTTGCATAAACCCATTTTTTCCGTCAATAACTAAACAAAAATGCACTTAGTATTTCAGAGACTTTATAAACAATCTAAAATGCAAGGAATTTTGTTTGCGAAACAATCAAAGCTTTTCACTCATCTCAAAACGTCTCGGAAAGTCGGCCAGTTGAGGATTTTTCTTCTTTTGCTGAAAATTTTGACAGCGGCATTATGACAGGCCACGTATAAGTGGTGGGGTTTGTGAATCCGATAAGTGACAAATATTCCGTATAAGGTTATGGCCACATCATAATAAAGTTAAGAAATTGAATCACTTCTTTTTTCATTCTTTATTGAATAATTTAATCTAACCACTCAGTCATGTATTGGCAAACAGTTGGTGTTACTTCACCACAATTCGAGCAATTTTTGATGACCGGGCATATTCCGCATGGCATTTGCACTAGACCGGGAGGAGCTAGGGGAGAATTTATCGCTCGATACACGTAAGTATCATTTGACATTAGTATCCGTTCGGCATTTCCATCGTAGACAACTGTTTTGAGTATTGTTTCGAGATCATCCTCATCCAGGCTCACTTTACTGATTCCCAAATCCGATATGAATTTGTGAACCTCTTTGATGGTGCAGCATGACATTTGCTTCAGTGCCAACGGACCATCGCGTTTACTTTCCGCTGTCTCACGTTTCATCTGCAGAAAGCGCAGACACTGCTGATTGAGGACATCCACAAATTCGGCTTCAAAATCCTGATCCTGATACCAGGCCCCTCCAGTAATTGATCTATCTGGTTCCAAATTGTAAAGCATGTATACTTTCTTTTTGCTGGCCTGAAATTGAAAAAGGAAATCTGTGAAACCGAAAAGAAATCAGACAAAACTCAACTCACATTCACTGATTTAACTGCCTTAATAAGCTTTTTCGTTTCTAGGTTCTTTAAAATCTTATTGAGCTGTGTCATATTCAAATTGGACTTTATGCGAATGTCTCGAATCCAAATGCCCTTGTTGGCTCCTTCCTCGATAATGCCGTAGACAACTTTCTCCTCATTGTCGGCTTCCTTGGGGAGCGCACTCTTCTTAGGGTCCTTCGCACGGTAAATCAGTTTCTCGCCTTTTTTGAGGATCTCAATAATCCCCTGTTGTAGCAACTTGTTGAGACCTTCCACCTGCAATGCCGGAGTTACGTCCGGAATGCTTTTTCTGAGGTCATCATTTGTAGCACCCGCCGGGAGACTTTGGATGATGGCAAAGATCTGATGACTTACTTCTTCTGCCGACATTTTGTTGAAAACTACAAGGAAGACATATAAATTTTTTATAGCTCTCCAAATATATGTTCTGCTACAAAAAAGATATAACTTCAGCCTTAGATATTAAATTTCTTTGAAAATTGTTTTCGTTCGAGCTGTCAAAACACTGGCACACTGGCACAAGTCGCACGAGTCGTGTAGTTCAATTATTTTACACTAAAAGTATCCACCCATAAATGAATTAGAATGTCACTTACCGATGAGAGTAACGCTGATTTCGCAAATATTTCCGAATCCAACTTGAATCGCGTTCACAGCACGGTATCAAAGGTAATTTTGCACAAATCGTCCAACCTTCTCGCAAGTAAATTCTTCTGACATTTAAATGCCAAAAACAAAACTGTTCTAAGCAACTTTTATAGACTAACTTATGCCCTCCAGGTTGGCTACTCTGACGGTATAACAGATGGAAGAGAAAGTGTATTTCAAAAGGGATTCGATATTGGATACGAAGCAGGTCTGTTTACCGGCCTTGAACTGGCTAAAATAATGTCCTTCTTCGAAGTGACCACAAAGAATTCTGTGGCAGATGAACTCCTTACCGAATTTGCTCGGTATAATGACATGAAAATCCCGCATCCAAAGGATAAAAGCCATTTCAAAAACCCACAACTGACCGGAAGCACAATTGACGACTCATTCAAACAACAATTCGATTACGTGAATCAACACAAGGGTGTCTTCGCAAAGGAATTGCCCATTGTTACTAATTTATTCTCTCAATAAGCACAGTACACGTTGATTAGAAAAAATAATAAAAATTCAAGTTATTGGATAAGTTTGAGTTTAAATAGCTTAAAGGTATAGGCCCTCGGGTGTTCCCTCTTTCTTCCTGTAGAGTACGCTTTCTTTTGACTTTTTGAAGTCTTCGTTTGTCACCTTCATGCGGCGCTCGCGGAGTGCCATCAGGCCGGCTTCTGTGCAGATTGCCTTGATGTCTGCTCCGGAGAGATCATCCTTTGCCATTATAAGTTCGCTCAGATTCACATCTTCAGCCAGGGTCATACGAGAGGTGTGAATGGTAAAAATGCGGCGTTTTGTCTTCTCATCGGGCAGAGGGAACTCAATTTTTCGATCTATACGGCCGGGTCGGATGAGAGCTGGGTCCAAAGTTTCTATGCGATTTGTTGCCATGATGACCTGAGAGGAAAAATACTATCAGTAGAGACGTGTTAGGGATTTTCGGAATGATTTACCTTGACATCACCCCTGGAATCGAAGCCATCGAGCTGGTTCAGCAACTCCAACATAGTTCTCTGAATTTCTCGCTCCCCACCTGAATTCGAATCGTATCGCTTCGTACCAACGGCGTCGATTTCATCAATGAATACAATGGAAGGAGCGTGTTCTTCGGCGACGCGGAATAACTCTCTGACGAGCTTTGGACCATCGCCCAAGTACTTCTGAATGAGTTCACTGCCTACAACACGCAAAAACGTGGCTGACGTTTGGTTTGCCACTGCCTTTGCCAAAAGTGTTTTTCCCGTGCCCGGAGGACCGTAGAGGATAACACCCTTTGGAGGTTTAATGCCCATCTCTTCGTAGTATTCCGGATGAGTTAAGGGCAGCTCTACAGACTCCTTGATCTCTTGGATCTGCGTATCCAACCCACCAATATCGGCGTATGTTTCTTGTGGAGCCTTCTCCAGTTTCATCACGGTTACCATAGGGTCGGTATCGTCGCTAAGGACTCCAACAACAGCATGCACCTTGTGATTTAGCAGCACCGAGCACCCTGGTTCCAACTGGTCTTTATCGACAAAGGACAAAATGCTTACATAGTGCTCACTTCCCACAGACGTGGATACAATTGCGTGATTATCGTCGATAATCTCCTCCAGATTTCCGACAGACATCGGTGTGCCTCTGAGGTCATCGACCTTGGAACGTTCCTCTTCATTCTTTTCATCTTGTGGCTTCAGTCGCTCCTGATTGCGAATGAATTCGTCCTCCATCATGAGGTAATCCTTTATGCGCTCAAGTTTGAGTAACTTCAAGCGACACCGCGTATGCGGTGTGACTTGTGGCAATTTCATTGCAGCATCTGGCCCCTTTGCTCGGCGCTTCTTCTTTCCCACGCGCGTTGGAATTGGTGGCTCATATTTCTTCTTCTTGTCCTTATCATCTTTTTTGTCTCCGCTACCGCTTTGACCGGATTGGTTTTGACCCTAAAATAATGGAAATTCTGTGAACAATGTCGGCAACAAAAAACAAGTAATCCACGAAAATTGGTGACAAAGAAAGAATTGGTATCTCATAAAATATGTCTATTTAATGGGAAAACGTCTGAGGAAATTTTATTTATAAACCTTTAGTGAATGAAAAATATTTGATTTAAACAAGATTTTACCATATTTTCACAGGAATTCCTTTTATAATTTACACAGAATGAAAAGATTCAGTTTTTGCGAATGTCACACTTCAACAAAAATTTACGAGTCATTAGTGTGAAGTTGGTTGCTGCATTGCTGATTGAGGACTGTCAAATCGGAAATATTGGAGGTGTTCAAAGAGTCTTGGAAGGATTGATACGAAATGATATATGAATATAAGTAGTTATCTAGCCTGTTTTGACAATAAGAAAATTAAACAAAATTTTGATACAAAGTGTGGTTTTTGAAACCTAAATGTTAATGGAAAATATAATTTTTAAACTGGAATTTCAGATGGAATAACCTTAATCGTCGACAATCTCTGGCGAGCGAATGACAACTGCAAGACAGTATAGACGGAAGTGTCAGGTGTATTCGACATTTCAACATCTGTTAGTTGAGGGTTTCGCAAAGAGATTCATTTGATTAGTTATTTTGTATTAAATTTATCTCCAAAGAAGACGATGTCATTTCGTCAGTCTTACAAATTGATAAGTAAACAAGCTATACGATGGTTCCCGGGCCACATGGGAAAAGGACTTCGTCAAATGCAGCAGAAATTAAAGTCCGTCGACTGCGTGATTGAAGTGCACGACGCCCGCGTACCACTCTCGGGCAGGAATCCTGAATTTCGACACACAATCAGTGGCATTAAACCACACATTCTTGTACTTAATAAACAGGATCTTGGTGACAAAAGTACACATTCGAGAGTCGCGGAGAAAATCAAAGCCACTGAAGGAGTTGATCATGTCATTTTCACAAATTGCAAAGACCAACAATGTCCGGGATTAAGGAAGGTAATGCCACTAGCTAGTGATCTTATAATCAATTCAAATCGATACAATCGTGCCAATGAGAAAGACTTTTGCGTCATGGTAATCGGCGTTCCGAATGTTGGCAAGTCATCGCTTTTGAATGTGATGCGGAATCGTCACTTGAATAAAAAGAAAGCATCCGCAGTGGGGGCTATAGCTGGAATAACAAGAAGCGTGATGAACAAAATAAAAATCTCAGAAGACCCGCTCATTTATATGATAGACACACCGGGAATTCTTGAGCCGAAAATTAGTGACAACGAAACTGGTATGAAATTAGCCTTGTGTGGATGTTTGCCGGATCATCTGGTCGGAGAGGACTTGATTGCGGACTATTTGTTGTATTGGTTGAACGCACATCGAAAATTCGAATATGTGGAAATGATGGGGTTACAAGAACCCTCGGATTCTATCGCAGAAGTACTGGTTGCTGGTGCAAATAAACTTGGACGATCGAAGAAGCTGAAAAGCATTGATGGGGGCATGTTGATTATGCCGGATCTAATGTTAGTCGCTCAGCGCTTTATAAGAGCTTTTAGAAATGGTAGTTTTGGACGCGTGAACTTGGATGCTGAGCATTTTAGATGAAAAGTTGGCTTTAAATAAAACAATAGTTAATTAAAATCTATTTTTAATTATGAAACGTTTTTTTTTTTTCAAATCTTGCTCTAAGAGCACAATAGTTTAAATTCGTGAAGCTTCGATTCCCGGAAACCACTGCTGAACCGTTACCTGCATGCGTGAACTCCGTTCTGTTGCAAAGCGATTAGGCGATTGATAAGAAAAACAGGAACATTTGTAAACAGTTACTTGTATTTAACATGTTGTTGCATGTTGTACTTATGTATAGGTAGTCATATTTTTTAGATTCCTATGTTCCTAAAATCTACAAAACTAATAAACATAGAATATATACTTTTAAATTAAGTTCATCTAGGCTGTCAGTTCTTGTGCAGGAATCTCAGTCCCATCAATATGCGTGTCTGCAGTTCCACTATACGCCGCGCTTGCTTTCATATCTGCAGGTATACCTTTTGCTCTATTATCCACCAGACGTTGAAATGGTGATCGTTTCTCGTAAAACTGCAGCACTGCCTTCGGATCTCGACGGCGAACATCCGCCCCACTCACTAGATCGAATTCATTGCAATTCTTCCATTTAACCAAATAGGAAATTTCCCCATTCACATCCGTGGCGCCGATAATTTCTGAAATTTTCAAACCTCTATCGTATCCCCGTCGCTTTGTGACTTCTTCAATTTTCCGCTTTTTATCACCTCGTTTCTTTGCCTTCGCTCGAGATTCTTCGAATTTCTGAATTAAATCTTGGCAATGACAATTTTCTTCGGGTTCCCAAGTATTTTCAGCACTGCAACCAATTTAAAGAATTAATGGGGATTATTTCACATTCCTGTAAGAATGCTTACTTGGAATAGCCCGCCCATTTGATGAGGTATTCTATTTTACCTTCTGATGAGATTCTTTTATCCATTATCTTCTCCACCTGAAAGCCGACATATTTAGTTTTAACGACTTTACCCATTTTATTTGATTTTTAAATATTTTATTTTGGATTATGTTTAAAATACAAGTCACAAGCAAGTAAATATATGTCAAATTTGTAAAAAAAAATTGTAATGTGACATTTTTGTTTTGTTTTGACTTAAGCGCAGAAGTGTACTGGTAGGTACAGTTGGAAACAAGAATATATGTTAACAAAATGATGCAACAAGTGTTAAACCATATTTTACATTACGCGGTGTGTAATATTTGTGTCCGCTGATATTGTGTACACTCTAATTCCGGCTTTTAGTTCCAATTATACCCAGAAACCTTCTTAATAACTACAAGAGAAAAAACTGCTAGTAGAAAAACAAAGCTTATATAAAAGATAGCATATGTTCAGCTGTTTTTTTTACAACAAATAAAATATAAATATAAAATTAAACAATTTAACATATATTAAAGACATTTATTGGAAAGTTTAAAAATATATGTTCTCATTATTATGTGTACTGCAAGTTTTTATTTCACCTAAGCTAAGCAATTTTTTTGAGATTCTCATCCAGTTCTACATTATATCGCATTAGTTTCCCGTAGTCAGTTAAGAGATTTCGCCAATAACACTGAATGTGCGACAACTTTAGATGATTCCAGATGAATTTATATCCTCTGATGGCAATTTCCTTTGCCAAATCATCATGTTCCTTAAAGAACAATAAAATCTTCTCAATTTCCTCTTCTGTTGGATACGATTTTAGGGGGACATAGTGCACCCATGGTTTCATGGCAAAGTAAAAGAACTCATTCCATTCGTCCCCAACGTGAAATACCAAAGATTTACAAAGGAAGAGGTGTTTAAATCTGAAACTAGCTGCCACTCCTCGGAAATTAAACAAATATTTGAATTGACAGTGGTCTTCAAACGTGACTTCAGATGCCGGCTCAGCATTAAGTGTGTCTTTGAGGGATTTCCATGCTTGATTTTTTGTATACTGGGCATCTACGAGATCTGGTTTCTTACGGGAGAGTAGAACCAGAGAGTCTCGTTCGTCGGAAGTTCGTGATCCACGGAAGAAGCCCTTCGCTTGCTTCTCAGCCCAAGGCCACTTTTTACCTGCCATCGAGATTGACGCTCTGTGCTTGTCCCAACGACCAATTCCAGTCGGATGTAGAGAGATTGCCGGACCACCCTCCCAGAACGACCACGCCGGATACATTATGTCCAAATAATCGCTGGTTTTAGAAAACGATAGGACTGGCCCTTGTGGGCCGTGATTGGAACGTATTTGCGGCCAATCTCTGCAATTTATCACTAACTCCATATTGGGCAGGTCTTTCAAAAGAGGCTTTACGAAGTGCTCAATTCCCGAACATCTGGATGGGAACATACACGACTTTTGTCGATAAAGGGCATGGTTGTAGATTTGATATTTTGTGCCGAAGGGCAATACAGACTCTACGAGTTTCTTTGTGACTCCAGATGCCTCAAACGGCTGCAGGTCTTTTCTAATACGATCTGTGTAGCAGGAACATTCATCGTCAGCCCCCTTTTCATAATCAGTGAAGTCCTTTAAAGATGTTTGAATCTGCTTCAAAATCTTGTTGGTTTCTGCGGAGTTGAATTGGATAAGGATAACTGAGCGATTGGGATGTTGATTTCTTACCTTTGACATATTTGGAAGTTGGCACGCTGCACTCTGTTGTATCTGCTGAGCACTGTTCCTCTGAACCGAGTGCCAACGATATTTGAAGAAGTGTAGTTACAAAAAGTCGTATTTTCATAACTTATTTCTGATTTGTTTACCGGCGAACAAATGCATACCAGTTTTTTGCGGATTCCAATTTGTCACATATGTTGACAGTTTGAAGCTGCCACATTGGAGAAATTAATTGAAAACAACAGGTGTGTATAACAGTTTAATGCGAAATTCAGAAAAAAAATACTACGAAATAAAAAATATTTTTTTATTTTGCGCTTTTTTTGGGATTCAACAAATTTTTATCAGACTGCAATATAAATAAGGCTTAATTCAATTAAAGCATTTTTCTTGCAATTTCAGTTTATATGGGAGAAGGGTTTGCAAGGTGAATGAAGTTTTTGTCGTCTTTTCATATTGCTCTTTTTACTTAAGTTACAATGTGATTAATCATCTTACATCCTGTTGGAATTAAATTAAGCAAAATCGATCAACAAAGTCGGGAAACTAAGCACCTATTTGTTATAATTGAGTCACAAAATACGAAAGGTAATGCCATTTCTTATTTGCCAAACAGAAAAAACATCCATGCCTTTCACACTCACACAATCTTCACCCAATTGACATTCCGTTTTGTGCTCAACATTCGCTCAACTACAATCGGTGCTTCTCTCCTCTGTCTCGTTCTCCTTTTTGATGACTTTAATTCCGAACTTCCATCCAACGATGTCGTCTTTTTCGTGTCCGTGACAACGACGAAAAAAATTGCAATTAAAAAGCAAATTTCAATGTAAATTAAATCGAATAAAACAACAAAAAGCGCGAATTTCATAAAAAAAAACTCGTGATAACCTCTCCCAATTTGTTTCCAACGAAATCGAATCTAAAGGACTCTTTGCAAAATAGCATTGTAAACAAAACGAATTGTGCGTGAAAAAAAGAGGAAATTTCTCGTAAAGCTCAAGTTCTGTGTGTCCATTGTTATATTTTACACGAGAAATAAATGTGTTTCCCCCTTCCCGTTCGTCATTTATATTCGACTGTTTGTAAATCTTAAACAGTGGGGCTACGAGTATTATTGAATTGCTTTCGATTAATATTTTTTTCTGCACAGAAATCTGTCGTTGCATATAAGGTAAGTGTAAATGAGCAGTAAACAGAAAAGAAAAACTTATTTTTGCATGAAATTATGGCATTGCAAAGTGGCATTGGTTTTGTGTTGCGATGACGAAAAACGCGTTTCCTTTTGGGTGGATGAAACGGTTAATCAATGGTCTCGCAGGAGGAAGCTACGTGGGTTCTGAATTCCAAATTGGTGAACATGTTGGAGTTCTGATAAACTGCCTGCGGATTATTTTTTGCTTTCAGCAAATGAAATGTGGTTATGAATCATTTGGTGATCAATTAGTATTTTTTTTTTTTGTTATAGCATTGCCTAAAGTTTACTAGCGCTTAATTTAAGTGGTGTGCGTGGAGGAAAACTTAAACACCCCACCGCCTGACTGCAGTCATATTGGATTGGGCGTATGTTCACATTTGCACATTTGACAACTGTTGTTGGAGGAAGTTGGTGGGATGTTGTTTCTTGAATACTTTATCTAGCACTGTTGCGGATGGGTGGATTGGCAAGTGAAATTTCACTGCAGCTTTCTTGAATGTAAAACATTTGCAGTAAGATAAACTACATGATAAAGCAAATTTATGGTGACGGAAATCCTTTCGCTTATCACGACACAAACATTTGGTGATAAATATTCTGTCGGAAAGTAAACTTAACAGTTCATGGTGAATATATACAGGATTATGGAGGTCGTCTGGAGATGGAGTTACATATATTCTATGACCCAAGCAAGTGGAAACATGTAATGTGTATACTATTTGATGGTGGTGACATACCCAGGATGTACGTATCTAGTCACTCCCCTTAGCACAGCCAATATGTGCACACATTTGTACGTTTTGGAGGGGTGTACTAAATAACTAGGTCGAGATTTCTAAGGAAGTAAGAAGTGATGCCCTGTTTGTCGTTCTTATTTACATTTGTCATGTAGGCACAGGTCTTTAAACAGCGTAGACTGGTTTCGTTCTGCGAGGCGTCTAATGAGGAGCGGGTTAGAATTGGTTATGTGCTGCATGTTAGAATGTGTCCATAAGTGCCTTACGGCATTAAGCAAAATAAATTTGAAAGTTGTAAAGAATTCATATTTATTTGCTTGATCTGAAAAAGAGGCTGTTCTTACAGCCCCACAGTACACAATCAGTTTCTAGGTTCAAATGGAAAACGCAGACGCTTAGGGAAATTTTCCTTGAGGAATGGAAGCAGTGACAATGACATGATTGATATTTGACTGATCTAATATGAGAATTCGTACGTCAATACGCAACGTCTCCATTACGAAAACCTTTTTCCCACATGCATAATTCCATAAAAATATAAAGCTTTAATGTGGGATAATCAAGTTCCATTGTTCACCGAGATGCTTCCAATTTTATAATTACTCATCGAAGTTATTGAGAATCTGTAATACAATATCGCGCTCAAAGCAGTTTATATCTATAAATGACGGACTAGCTTATCTATTTCACAATTCTATTTCAAAGTAAGAAATTCGATATGCACGATCAGGTTTGTGATTTACTTTTGTGCCTACTTCTACCACCCACAATGAATCTGTTTTCATTTAAATGTATAGACTTTATTGAGATGATGTCAGCCACATTCACCTGCGCGATGCGCCACTTAAATCTGAGTCATATAATTATAATTTTTCAGTCTCGTCGCACTCTCTATGGCTAAGTGAGGATACGTACGTTAAAACCGAGACCACTGATTACATTTAAATGTCGTAGATATTTTCTGTTTGCCTGTCATATGAAGTACAATGCACACTTTCAGATTTATCTGCTCAAGAGCCTGAAAGAATATGAGATTGCTTTCCTATTCTTATCAGACACGTTAAATCTTTCCCAAACATCAAAATGATATTGTGAAACCAACAAAAAAATCTAACACCGCCACAGACGACGGAAAACAGATCGTAATGGATTTTGGTGACACGTAAAATTAATTGAACTGCTTTCTTGTTAATCGTTTTTATTGTTTGTTTTCCTGTAGATTTCTTTATTGCTGCAAGTCGAGATGTATAATTGAACGGTGTAAGAAATTTGTGCCCTTGATATGTCAGAAGCAGTTACAATCTCATTTATATAGAATACTTCTTATATCGAGAAAATCAGTGACGACGTAGTAATTTAGTTTCACAAACGGATTAACTTCTCAATGGATGACCTTGATCTGTTCACAATGATTCTGTGCCCGGTTCATATCATATAACTTCATAGAAAGCTGACGCAGTCGCCGTTAGCTGTCAATCATTAAGTAGTAAACAGTCAAGTAGTGTTGTAGAAAGACGTTGAACAACAGGCAAAGACAGGGACATGTTACTCGTGAAGACTCTTTGAACATTCACATAAGCTGAACATTGATTCCGTTGGTATCGATGCATAACAGAAATTGTTTGAAAAGTATAGGTGCTATGATTGGTTGATTTTTCTACATTTCACTATGTCGATGAAGACTGTAAAGGGCTTTTATCTTAGACATGCTGGCTAGAATAGGTTTTATATAACCTTTACGAGTGTGTGGTGGCCATGATATAAAATGACCATGAATAAAATAAAGTTTCTTTATTAAAGTATTATATTATTTATTAAGTTGCAAAGAAACATTAAATTTAAACGTAATTTGGAGAAACAAAATCCGTTTAGTGTTAATCAAAATTTGTACTGCATCAAAGGCTTTTTTTGCTATGTAGAGTTCGTCATTATATAATAAAATAATTTTTCTTAAAAAAAAAATGAAACAATAAAATTAAAGGCTTGTTTATTAAGGCAAAATAGGAAATTACTGTGATAAGGATCAATCACGTAGTATGGATACGGTCGCGGTTCTTGACGCCTACAAAGAAGACTGCTTGTAGGGTTTCCTTTCTTGCGGACTTTGTAAACGGCAGATATGCTTTCTTTGGTGGATGCGCTCAATCAGATTATCTTCAGTTGTGGGCTGTCAATCAGATTTAGCAGCGTTGTTCAATATTTATTCCCTTGGATCCAACAACGGAATTCTCGTCCGTCGTTAAGAAGGGGCGAAACAATCTGTTTGACGATTGGCGAAACAATCTGTTTGTCACGCAACGTTGTCAATTAATCTACGAAATAATATTTCCACGCCTAGAATTGAATGATTGCTAGGATACCTACGTCCATAAGGCCCGCTTAGTATGTACTCCCAGTGAAACCTTTACTCCCTGAGTTTCCTAACGAATGTTGCCAACTTTTTGATTCTGTTGAACGCAAAGGACGTTGGAGTATATACTATCGTTTATATAATGAAAAGAAGCAAACCGTCGTATAAATTCCGCTCACAATTGTCTTTAAATTCAACATTTATTAAAATATATGATCATGATCATACAGTTAGCTGCGTTCCGTTTTAACCCAGAGGTGAAGCTGCGAATCCAGTACTGGACTGTTTTTTGAACTGCGCGCAAGTCGAACAATTAAATGTTTAAAAAATCGAAATTCAATTAATCTGTTTTATCGGCAATAATGACTTTAAAATTGCTTCTTTTTGAAATCGTTCTATTTGCACGGCGGTATAAATTTGTTGTTAACCTACAACCTTTCTTCGCACATTTTGTTTTGGACAACTCTTGTCAACTGTCGTTTTCACGACTGTGCTCTGGCGGGGGTCGGATAATGAGCAATGCCACGCACAACACGATTTTAAGTTGTTAACAGTTCATGACCTGTACTGCTCACGACTGAATATTATACTGTGTTAGAGTCACGATCATTTTGGGTTCTTTTCAGGAATAGATTAAAAGCTTTTTTAAAATGTTCTTATTCAAAATAATGAGAAATGGTAACGATTTTTTAATCCTAAGAAGGTCGAAAATTTAATCGACTTCGCTTTCCATTTCGTCACTCAAATACATTACCGGCAATCTTATCCGTCATTCATTGAATCGATCTTCCTTCGAGCCGATAACTTAATTGAATTTTAAAACCTTAGTGCATTGTTTCCGCTTTCTTTTCAATTAATTAAATCGAAGCGGAGGCAAACGATTAAATTTTAATTAACAAGACCCGGTTGAATAGGCTCACTTTAAGTGTCACAAATTTGTATTCCCGGACTCGATTTATTTTTGTGAATATGCTTTTGTTGTGAATTTTTATCACCAAGAATGCAGTGAACACTTTCTTGGGCCATAAACACAGATACTATTGCCGTGGAAGAACCCATAAACCGGAGACATAAGACGTTTACCTTATTAGCAACGTATGTATCTGGTTAACTAGATTAAGTTTACGCTAACTCGTAGCATGATCTTTTCATAAACAAGAGTGTGTTTCTCTTCCGTGTGACATGGCGGTGTGTCCATTCCGTGTTCTTCACTTTCACCGAGCAGTAGATCTTCGCTTCTATTTTTTTCATTTTAATATGGCCTTGCTGAATTAGGACACAAATAGCCAATAAAAATTTTTATTGCTGCTTCAGTTTTAGCTTCTGCTTCAAACACAAAAGCACTGGTGGTTGGTGACACTTGACACTGTTTTATTGGAATACTAAGTGAATCGGAATCGAAGCTTTCAAAAGGTACAGAAGAATTTCTTGGATCATTGGAACCTGTCAGTTACGGTGAGCCTTGGAAACTATTTAATTTGCATCGGAACGCTAATCGATATAGATGTGTTCTCTCCCAGCTGTACATGGGATGTTCAGCTTGAGTTTATGAGCCGCAGATTGATTGTTCGAACTCTCTAGAATTCTATGTTCGTGAGAGAACAACAGCAGAATGAGGACTTGGTGATGAGTATATGTTCTGATTCCTTGTAACTCTTTATAAGCACTTCTCCTTCGCATCTCATCATTACAACACAGACTAGAGGCTGCACGCGGCTTTCAAGTTCCGAGTCATTTCTGCAGTGGTGATAATTGAAGTGGCGTGTACACGTTGAGAAGCATGTCAACAAATTTTCATACGAAACTGTGTCGTTCGTTCTTTTACGAGATTTCAGTATCTTATGAAGAAAGCATCTTTTTCATTATGCTAAGGCGAAATGAACAGTCTTAAGCTTTACTTATGTTTCGCGTTAAGTCTTAAGGGGATTAACAAATGACACATATGGAACCCTTATCTGGAAAACGATTTGCTCTCCTTTGATTTAATAGTTCTTCAATTGTTGTAGCATTTCATAACAATTATCTTTAGTTTTCGCAAGTCTGCTGTGTGGTGTTTTTATCCATTTGTTAACCAGTATAAATCGTCACGTTTAAAAGCTAAGCAGTTAAGAACCTATTGTCTGTAAGTTTCTCCACCAATACCTTGAACGCAGCAAACGTTTACTAGATCAGTATTTGTTGAATATCTGCTCTAGCCAGCTTTGTACATAAATTGACCGTAAAGTCTTGCTTCTTATCTCCAGAGAGTCGTGTAAATCAATGGCATTGTAATACTATAGTCATTTTAATAAGATTGTCTACATTCGATTTCCTTGCTGAGGCTTAGTTCAGAGAAAGTGCTTCTAATCTCCATTCCAACACGCACACTTCTCTCGTTCCTCCTGATGCATATTTTATTTTCGATATTGCAATCTAGTACATGTGTGCGGTCATTTGGAGTATTTACGGCCGTTTTCGTGTCTTTTAATTACGTTCTAAAAACACAAAGCTTTGTTAACGATTGACCTCAACTTAAGCTGACGTCAATTTGCCTAGCAAAGGTTGCTTTTGTGTTCTGATACATTTTGTATGTTTACCTACGACTACCATAGAGACGTGTGCCTGAAAGGCTAACACACGCCCTTTCCATCCGCTTGTCGATCCCAACTGCCGTGGTCGCTGCGGTCTTGCGGTTGACTATGATGTTGCGTTCATGGTTTTGAATGCACATTGATTTCATCCTTTGCTTTGGGAGTACAATGGGTGAGAAAATGGAACAAAACTCTAGTGCCTCGCACGTGGGAGGTTAAGTAAAACAAACACCAATTGGTATATAATGTGTGAAAACTGACATACAAACAAAAAGTAGTTTTTTGAATATGCGTTGGATTATTTTCTCTTTATTCACTCCTTGCATATCTACGCCACGCACAAAACTGTAAAGCTGAAAAAAAAACGCTTCGAAATATTACTACTGTTCTAATATGAATCCAAATCATTCCTCAATCAGGCAATATCAAATAATATATTGGATGACGCAACAGTCCACAAGGGTAACAAGGCCTTCCTTCTTTAGCTACCATTCGCATTATGCGCGCTACAGTTCTCTTACGAGTCGGAGGGAAAGTCCTAATGGATCGGATCCTAATGGTGATGTTCGAGAAGCTTTCAAATCGACAAACAGTGCCCTTTGGTTCAAGAGAAGTGCTGTCGAGATAAAGTCAAATTGTTCGATCCAGGAATCCAACATTGGACCTGCGGATCGTGAGTGTCACACTTTACGCACCACGCCACGGCAGCAACAGTCAACATAATGTACAGAGGCATTTCTTCGTTCCCGCATCATATTGGATATTAATTCGTGCGGTTTGTTAAGAGATGGCGTAACTTGTATTATTCCATTGAATGTGCATTGTAAAGGTACTGTCATTGTACGTCATTTCAGTATAAGTAATATATTTGAAGCGTAAACAACAATATTTTTTCATTCAAATATGTCGAACTTTGTGCCTGAAAAAATGTTTTTGCGGAAAGCTCTTCTTCATTACCTTAATATGAAGAAAACTGCTGCTGAAAGGCATCGTATTATGATGGAAATTTATGGTGAACAAGCGCCAGCTGAGCGAACGTGCCAAAAATGGTTTGCACGATTTAAAAGTGGTGATGTTGCCTTGGAAGACGATGAGGTCTGCTCAGGACAGACAAACAAGTTTGAAGGTGAAGAGTTGGAAGCATTACTCTATGAAGATAGATAGATAGATAGATAGATAGATAGATAGTAATTTATTAGTTTAACAATAAACTCTTACAAATTCAATTTCATTCTTAATAAAATCTTAAAATATGTTGAACAATTTGCTTTTTAAATTGAATAATGTTGGTTTGATTTTTGATATCAGTATTTAAGTTATTGAACAATTGCGCACCTTTGTATAAAACATTATTTTGTGTTCTATCTCTCCTATATAGGGGTAACCGGAAGTCTCCTACATTTCTTAAATTATAATAGTTTCCTACATATTGCAAATTTCGTTGTAAATATACAGGAAATAGTCCATTTTTTAATTTAAAAATAAAAATTAATACATTCATTTTCAGTCTTTGTTTGATATTCAACCATTTCAACTCATTTAGCATATCAATACTATGAGATCTTGATCCATATTTAAGTATACATCTCATTGCTCTATTTTGTAAAGTTTGAAGACTGTTAATTTTATTAACATTACATAAAAATAAAATAGAAGAACAATAGTCAATATGTGGTAGTATAACAGAATTGTAAATATTAATTGCACAGTCTTTTGAAATCTTTTTTCTTATTCTAAATAGGAAGTTTATTTTCTTTGATATTTTTCCACAAATGTAGTCAGCATGCTCGTTAAAAGAAAGTTTATTGTCTACAATTATTCCTAGATATTTAATTTGGCTTACACACTCTATAGTATTATTATTTATTTCGACATTTATATTATCACAATTTTTACCAATGCACATACATTTAGTTTTTGAGACATTTAACATTAATCTATTTTTGCATAACCATATATACAAGTTTTCAGCATCAACATTTAATTTCGTTTCACAAGTATTTACATTTTCTCCAACAATATATATTAGCGTATCATCGGCAAACAATGAAACGTTTGAAAACTTAAGACAATCCTCTAGGTCATTTACATATAATAAAAATAATATCACTCCTAATATTGTTCCTTGCGGGACACCCAGGTTAACCTCTTTAGGCGTTGAAAATTCTCCTCCTAACTTTACTCGTTGTGTTCTTAAGGATAAAAAAGACTCAAACCATCTAAGTTCTTTGTCCCTCACACCATACTTATGTAATTTATTTAACATTATAGATCTATCTACTGTTTCAAATGCTCTTTTTAAATCAAGAAACAGCGCTAGTACCAATTTTCCTGAATCTAGTTCTCTTTTCCATTCATTTAGGACCCAAGCTAAAGCTGTCTCCGTTGAATGGCCTTTCCGGAAGCCCGATTGTTTTTCAGAAAGCGTTCCAGATTGTATTAAAAAATGTTCCAGTTGCATGCGTACCACCGTCTCGAGAATTTTTTCATATAGGGGCATCATGTTAATTGGTCGGAATTGCTCTGGTTTTATTGCGTTATGTACTTTTGCCACCGGGATTATAATTGATTCCTTCCATGAATTTGGAAAGATGCCTTCGGTTAAGGAATAATTTATTATTTTAACTAGCACTGGCAAAATATCATCCTTGCAATCCAAAATCATGCTTATATTTAGTCCATTTGAATCTTTTTTATTTTTCATATGTTTTACTATTTGCTCTAGTTCTAAAGTATCTATAGTTTTAAATTTAAAAACGCGTACTGAGTCTCTAATATTATCACTATATTGGGTTATTGGTATGCTCTTGTTTATTTCCACGACACTATCAACAAAGAATGTATTTAGACTATCTGCAATTTCAGATGTGTTAGTTAATTTAATATTGTCTATTTCGATTTCACACACTGGTGACTGCACTTTTGACAGAACATATTTCTTAATGACAGCCCACATAGCTTTTTGGTTACCGACTTTTCCTTTGATTTTGTTCTCAATGTAATTGTTTTTACTTTTTGTACAAAGGTTTTTATATTTATTTCGTACAGATTTGTATCTTACCCAACTTTCCGGTGTATTTAAAATAGAGCATGTTTTTTTCATTTTGATTTTTTCCTGCTTAAGTTGACTTAGCTCAGTGTTAAACCACTCTACGTAATATTTTTTGGTTTTAAGAGATTTAGTTAACATTTGTATACATTGTTCAATCAAATTTTTTAATCCAAGGGCCATATCTGAGATATTACTCGTGGGTGTTATATTTGCAATATTGTTTCTTAATTTAATTTTAAATTTCTCCTTGTCATAATCCACAAATGTTATGTTTTGGACTTTTGTTTCTGTTTTGTTTACGTGTAAGTCAATTTTTATTGATTCATGATCCGAAATTTCCCATTCTTTCATTACTTTTACCTTCATGCTTGATATATTATCACTTAAAACATAGTCAATTAAGGTTGAGGTAGATAACGTATTTCTAGTTGTGCTAGTTACAAGTTGTTGTAAACCAAACTTTTTCATTATTTCCGCGTCAAATCTTTTTTTGTTAGAGTCTTCATTTTTATAATCTATATTGAAATCACCAGCAATACAGAAATTTTCGTTAAAATTTAGATTACTTTCAAGAAATTCGCTAAACATTATATTAAATTCTGGAACACACATATTCTCAGATCGGTACACACCAACAAGATTCCAACATTCAGATTTACACTTAAGTTTTATCATTAGAATCCATGCCTTATACTGAATAGATTTTGATACTATTTCACTAGATTTAATTTTATTAGTAACATACACTATAACTCCCCCAGTGTGTCTTGAGTTTGATGGGCAACAAAACGATTTATAGTTAATTAATTTATATTCATTTTCTCTTATTTCAGGGGTAATATGCGTTTCACTAAGTATTATAAAATCGAATTCTTCTTTGTATACTAACTCCTCTAAAGTAGCTAGGTTACCCGTGAGGCCTTGAATATTTAAGTATACACCAGTTAGCTTATTTAGTTGCTAGTATCCAATTTTTTTCTTTTTAACTTCAAGTTTATTTATATACACTGGACAAAGCTTGCTAAGTGTCATGTGATTAATATCTAGGTTAAGCTTTAACTTATCGTTTGCTCTGCTACAGTTAATGCATTTATTAATTTGTTCTTTGTCACATATACTTGACTTATGGTTTCCTAAGCACTTCAAGCAAGTTTCTTCTGAACTCTTACATTCACTTGCCTTGTGGTTAAATCCTTTGCATTTAAAACATCTTTTTATATCAACACCATCAAAAACACTACAACGCTCCCATCCTATATTCACTTTTCCAATTTTGATAATTTTTGGGAATGAAACCGTATCAATTTCAATAATTGCACTGTACTTGGTGGTATTGACAGATTTCTTTTCAAAACATTTTATAATTTTTAATTCACTGTTTACTAGTACTTCATTTTGTTTTTTTAATTTTTCGATAATTTCGTTTTCATCACATTTGAATTTCATATTCGGTATAATGATTCTTGGTTTAATTTTATGTGGCACTTTTACTTCGTAATTTTCACCAATGCTTTTTTCTATTTCCATTTTTATTTTTTCTCTATCTTTCGCGTCACTACTTTCAATTACTAATATCCCCTTATGCGCGTTTTGTATGCTCGAAATTTTTAAATTTATTGGGTCAACGTTTTTATTTAGGTCCTCTATAGTTTTCGTATTATTTTGTGCTACTTTGGGTTTCACAATAAGTGGCAACCCTTTTCGCATTTTCGGGACCACTGGTCTAATGTCAGAACTTTTGACAGCCTCTGCAAAAGACACTTGTTTAGTCGGCACTGTGGTTTGTTTACTTTCTGCAAGCTTTTTTACTTCAGCGCAGACAGTTTCATTTTCCTTTTTAAAGCTTTCAATTACTGTATTTAGTTTATTCATTTCCATAATACCCTTTTCGAATACTTTTTGTTTCTTTTCCATATCATTTAATCGCTGCATATACCGGTTTTCTATCGCCTCCAGAAGTGATTTAATTTCGCCTTCATTTTGCCTCAGTGAACTTTCAAATTCTTCCTTATAGCTCCTCAAGCACTGAGTATTTTTTTCAACACTCTGTTGCACATCTTTAAGCACCATGTCCACATTTTGTATGTACAGTATGCACTCATCACAGATAAAACGCACCGAGGGATTCACTCCTAATATGCCACAAGAATATTCGTCCAAACCTGAACACCTTGTATTTGAGTGGAACACTTTTTTACATACACCATCACACCGTATGCCAGTGTCCCCTCTTATAGGGAGCTTGCATTTTTCACACTTCTGCATGTCCTTTTTGGTTTATTTTTTTTGATCCTTTTATGCCAATTTTAAGAAATCAACTTTATTGTTGCCAAAGACAAGAAGAGCTCGCAAAATCTTTGTGTGTCACTCAAGCAAACGTTTAAAAGCAGCGGCATATATTCGAAAGCAAGGAAATTGGGTTGCCTTGAAAAAAATGGGACGAAGTTGTATACAAAACGAACGAACGAAACAGCGAAAAAATGCCCTGTATCTGGAAAAACTATTCAGTTTGTGCAAGACATTTGGGTTTTTTCTTTTATTTTTTCAAATACCTTTGACACAACTATGAGAGCAGAATTGGACCTTAACTGGATGAGGTGCTCTGGCATCTTCAGCCAGTTTTTGTAGTGCGTAAACAAGTTGGGACCTATGCTTTGTTACTGACTCCGATTATAGCGACGGCTGAGGAGTTTTTCATAGACGATTCGATGCGTAGCAACTCACAGGATGTGGTGAAATGATAAAACTTGAAATAAACACTAACTCCAAGAATCGAAACTTTGGTACACCAGGTATACTTGTATGAAGTGAGCGTCAAGATACAAATGTCTCGATAGGGAACATTTGCTGTGAACGAGAACTTATTTTTTTTGTTTGTTTGCTATGACATCAACAGACAACATCATATTTTTTCATCGTGTTAAAAATGTCAAATTTTGTACCAGAAAGTGATGATTTGCGAAAAGCATTAATTTTTTGTTTTCATTTGAAGAAAAGTGCTGCAGAGTCGCATCGAATGCTTGTCGAGGCATATGGTGATCATGCTCTATCAGAAGCAACATGCAAAAAGTTTCAACGGTTCAGAAATAATGACTTTGATGTGAGAAATGAAGAACGTAGAAGACCACCAAAAAAGTTTGAAGACGCCGAATTGCAATGAATATTGGATGGAGATGACACTTTGAGTCAAAAGCAAATGGCAGCAATGTTAAATGTTGCACAACAAACAATTTCTGAACGTTTAAAAGCTATGGGAAAGATCCAAAAGTGTAGAAAATGGGTGCCACATGAATTGAATGAAAGACAGATGGAAAACCGAAAAAACACTTGTGAAATGTTGCTTCAAAGACACGAAAGAAAATCGGTTTTGCATCGGATTGTTACTGGCGATGAAAAATGGATTTATTTTAAGAATCCTAAACAGAAAAAATCATGGGATAATCTGGGACAACCATCAACATCGACTGCAAAACCAGATCGATTCGGCAAGAAGACAATGCTGTGTGTTTGGTGGGACCAGAAAGGTATGCTCTACCACGAGCTCCTAAAACCTGGTGAAACCGTTAATACTGATCGCTACCGACAACAAATGAACAATTTGAACCATGCATTGATCGAGAAACAACCAGAATGGGCCAGAAGACACGGCAAGGTAATTTCGCTCCATGACAATGCACCTGCACACAAAACAAAACCGGTTCAGGATACAATCAAAACACTTGGCTGGGAGCAGCTACCCCACCAGTCGTATTCACCAGACTTGGCTCCTTCCGACTACCATTTGTTTTCATCGATGGGACACGCATTGGCTGAGCAGCACATTGATTCCTACGAGGAGGTCGAAAATTGGGTGTTTGATTGGTTTGCTTTAGAAGACGAACAATTTTATTGGCGTGGTATTCACAAATTGCCAGAAAGGTGGTCAAAATGTGTAGAAAACAATGGCCAATACTTTGAATAAAATGTTTTTACTTTCCGATTAATACTTAGTGTTTTATTTAAAAAAAAACGCTCAATTCATACCTGGTAAATATATAATTACCCCTTTCGAAATGTCTTAGAGTTTTGTGTTTGAGTAGAAAAGAGTAAACATTTTTCCTAATTTTTTTTTCTAAAGTACATGATAATAAACAGAGCGGATAAAACTGCCGCATCACAACCGTGTTTTTTTCAATGTTAAGCTTTAATGTAAAATTTTAACTTGTTTACTACTGTTTACCAACCGACGCATTAATTCCCACAGTCAACCGCATGAATATTTATAAAACAAAACATCTTAATCGGTGTTCGTTTTGAGCAAACTAAACGCGAATATAGTCTTTCACAGTCAGTTAGTTTCCATTCATTGACAGGCGCTGATGCTGAAACCTTCATTTCGATACATTAATAAAAAACACATCACCGACGAACTGCAGAAACGAATCAGTGCGCATTTTCTTTTCTTTAAAACCCCACCTTATAATATTTGTATATATTAGCCAATTTTGCTCTTTCTTAAACAGGTTTGCTTGTTTTCTGAGCTTTTTTCTATTTTGTCTTCACACGCAAGTCACACGATGATTGCAAACACTTACCAAGATTTTAAGGGGCGTTAAACGAAATGCCTTCAGGTATGTTTGCTTAGAGGTGACAGAAGAGTGTGCGCTTGTTAACGGTAACTAGCAAGTGTTTGGTTATACAAATACAAGTTGAGCAAGTAATGAAAAGCACATCGGGTGAAAAAGAAGCGATGAAATGGGCAGTGGTAAAAAGTGAAATGAAAGTCGCTTAAATTTTGCTGGAAACACTATTATTCAATGGGACTTTAATGATTGCACTGCAAATGACAAGTACTTGAATGCTTTCAGTAATCAGATAAAAACTAACCAGATGGGGCAAGAAATTGGATAGCGCACGATAAGTCGTGCAATATGCTGTGGATGAGAATAAGATTGAAATTCGTATGCGAAGAAAACAATATTGAAATGGAAATAGTGGATTTTTTCAGAAACGTTGTTTGTTAAAATTGACCAAATCAATTATTATTATGCAGGGGAAACTGTCTTTCCTTCGACGTCCAAAAAAGCCGACGAAGGAAAGACATAATTTTTTCAGAAACTGTTTCTAACAATATTTGAATGCACTCATTCATTTCTAATTTAAAAAAAGCTTAAGGAAGTGGAAAAATATCAAGAAATACAATTGGAAGAATTTTGATTCAACATTGAAAATTGTAATTAAACCTCTTGGTGCTCGGTGCATTGTGCATAGAAATTTGCCATGATTTCATGCGCTGTCATATTGTACACATGGAAACGTCGCATTTGAAAAGACATTCAATAGAACATGTACAAGGAATTTTGTTTTTTCTTGTTCGTTGTTCATACAAAATTCAAGGAAAAAAAATCCAACGAAAACAAAAATATGCTGTTTTACACTGCGTTCTCAACGCACGCCGATGTAAAATTTCTTTAAGGAAATAATACCAATATGTGCTGTTTCACACTGCGATTTCAACACTGTAAAATTTCCATGGCCAATAAAATTTGTAAAGACAAAACGAAGCTTCCGTTCCTTTCAAAGGGTGCGCATTGAATTTAAAACTTCACATATTATCAATGTTTCAAGAGCTAATAATCACTTAGCTCTTCTGTATATTTATTTCGCACCCGATTGACTAAACGAAAACACAAAGAAGTCCAAATTAATTTTAGTAATGTTGCGACACAGTGGCCGCCGTGGCGTAGTGGGTAGAGTGCGACGCTCACACGCCGAAGGGTCTAGGTTCGATCCCCAGCTCAACACCAATTTTTCGAATATTTCACGGCACCACCTCTTTCGAGCTGCTGACAACACTCAAAGAGTAATAACTGTCTAAGAAAGCTTCTCAAATTTCGCCGCTCGTTGTCGGCAAAAAACTGTAGGTCCCTTCTACTCGTGAGAGAACAGTAGCGCGCACAACACGAGTAGTTGATGAGCAAGCTAGGCCCTGGTCCCCTTGTGGACTGTAGCACCAACAATTATTATTATTATTATTAATGTTGCGACACTCACGCACCGAAGGTCCATGTTCGATTCCCGGCTGAACACCTTGAATTTTTCACGGCACTTCTTTCAAAAAGCTGACAATGCTCAAAGAGTATCTAAGAAAGCTTCTCAAACTTCTCCGTTCGGAGTCGGTAAAAAACTGTACGTCCCTTCTACTCGTGAGGAAACAGTAGCGCGCATAACACGAGTAATTGATGAGCAAGCTAGGCCTTGCGAAACTCAATTATTATTATTATAATGTTGCCCATGTAGTAAAAGTTAACATGACACCTTTAAGTGGGCCCAATTACTTAGACGTTTGTTAGAAGCGTAATTGAGATTGGATAGGAATCAAAATTCTTGTAAACTAACAAACATACAATCCGTAGTGCATTTAACCTTGGCTGCTACAACTTCGCATTGATCTACAGCAATGTGAACTCCCCTCACTTCGAATTCAGAAATTTTATAAGACTGCAGTGTGGAATGATAAATGGATACATATTTTCTCTCGTCAATGAAACAAAATCATTCACGTATTCCCTTATTTTAATCTAGTCTTATTACCGACGCCTTTGATTAAATGATTTTCCTTTCGTTTCTCCAGCATTGCAAACGTTTTCTGTCTTTCCCTCTCTTTGTTAAATATGTCAGTGAATTGTTTAAAATTTGATTTAGGGCAATACGTGTTACCTCATGCGTACATAGTTGGGGTTTGGTAACTAATTAATTCATTGAGTTTCACTTATTAATCCACCACACGTTATCGTTTAACATAATGAACTTGGATTGCTTCTATACTCACTTGTCTGTTCACTTACGTTCTCAAACATGGGTTTAGTCGTTTGTTTGCACTCGTAAAATTCATCCAGCTGGAGAAACATTTTTTTCACAATCCCTTGGTATGTGGTAACACCAATTGCATCTTTTATAGATTGTGCACACGATCAGTTTTGGTTTCATTTTCAAGTCAAAATTCAAAACTCACGAAAATCAAAAAAAAAAAAAAAATTAATTTATGTCAACGGCCACCCAAATTTCGTAAACGCGAAGTGCACCTTCATCAATCATTCGTCAAATGAGTGAAATGAATCAAATATTTTGTTAATAAAGATAGCACGACTGCGGCAGGGGTCTGTTTGAAAAGCCGACGATTTTCTAAATAGCTTTGGGCGGGGAACATTGAACTCAGTTCTCTTTGAATTCCTGACCGGTGGCTATTTGTCTTCTGACGAATTGGTTCTTCGTGTGGATAAAATGCCATTGGGTTAATTTTCACTTTGATTGCCCGGAGATTGAGTTAATTTTAAAATTGATTGGCCACATTAAATGGTAAGCTATCATTATAGGAGATAACTTTATTTTGACTTTTGTTCCCGATTTTGTTGGAGGATTTAAGTGTTCAATCGAAAGTGGAGCAATGTAATCATTAATCACTTGTCAAAATGTTAAGTCATTGTTGCCATATATCCCATTGCATCTTCTTAAAACTTAAAAAACTCGAATGTGGTCAGATAAGCAGAAAAGGGTGTTTAAATTTACTACCGAATATAATTTAAAGACTGAAATATGTCTCTTTTGAAAAGAAAATATTTTAATTTAGCATTTCCTGTTAAATTATTTTACTCTCTGGCGTAGTGGGTAGAGTACGACACTCACACGCCAGTTTCGATTCCAGGCTGAGCACCTTGAATTATTCACGGCACCATCTCTTTCGAGTTGCTGACAACACTCAAAGAGTATTAATTGTGTAAGAAAAAACTTCTCAAACTTCGCCGTTCGGAGCCGGCAAAAAACTGTAGGTTCCTTCTACTTGTGAGAGAACAGAAAGCAAGGTCCCGGTTTCTCCTGCGCCACCCAATTATTATTATTTAGTCTTCACATTAAAAATATTTATAAATGAATTTATAATTTTACACTTTTGAATTGGCGATTAAACAAAGTTAAAAGAAGTTTGTTGATGGATGCGTCTAAAATCTTCTTATATTTGACTAACAAGTGCCATGAAGTTAAAAGAGTTAGATGCATACCTCAGTGCACACAGCACTGGTCCACTGTACTGCCAGGCAGTATCCTTCATTCAATTTCTTATTTGGGCTTGCCAAAGAATACTAGCAAGCATTTCTGTTATAAAGCCTAAGAACAAAGTTTTCAGCTCCGATCACATCAGCACCAAAAAGTCGCCATCTGATCTGAGCAAAGTCGGGGCGATGGCGAAGGAAGTGCTTTGCAATGTCATCACTTTCTCTACAAATGTCACAAAGAAATTCGTAACTTAACCCGACTTGAATTAAGTGGTTAGCGAAGGCGAAGTGTCCCTTTAGTGCACCAACAAGTTTTCTGCAGGTTTTTCTGTCTAGCGATAAGAGAAATGTCGTGGATTTCTTACTGACGTTTGAGAGCATTTATTTTGTTAGCCGTCATCCTGAAGTCTTACCACCTCTGGTTGCGCTGATAAGGGACTTAACTGCCAATGGAAACCCAAACCAGAACGTGGTCAATTTCAATGCTAAACCATAGTTATTCGGTTTATAACTTAATTTGCGTGCGGTTTGTTAAGAGATGGCGTAACTTGTATTATTATTCCATTGTTATTATTCCACTGGAATAAGCATTGGAAAGCTACTCACGTCGTTTTAATATTTGTCATTCATTTGAAGCGTAAACATCAATAATTTTTTTTCACTCAAATATGGCGAACTTTGTGCCTGAAAAAATATTTTTGCAGGGAGTTCTTCATAACTCTAATATAAAAAAATCTGCTGCCGAACGTCATTGTCTTTTGGTGGAAGTTTATTGTGAACTTGCGCTAGCTGAGCGAATGTGCCAAGAGTGTTGAGTTCGGCTTGGAAGACGATGAAGCCAAAAAAGTTTGAAGAAGAAGAACTGGGAACATTACTCTATGAAGATTGTTGCCAAACACAAGAAGAGCTCGCAGAATCTTTGGGTGTAACTCAAGCAGCCATTTCAAAAGCAAGGAAATTCGTTTCCACATAAAACATAGTTCCCGACGAGAGCGTTTGTTATTAAATTCTCATTGCTGGAAATGTTATGTTGCTGCCAAGGATGTTAATCATGAATACATCCGACTTAAATTTGTGTTGATTCCATTTGTCTGGCTTGGTAAATTCTCTGGTGCTTGTTGATAGAGCGGCAAAGACAGACTTCCGAATTTCTTAAAAACAAGGATATAAGAGACTTTCCTCCTTCAGAGTCTACTAAAATACTTTGTTTGTATTCGTTTGCCTTCAGTTCATGAATCACTTGTATTTCAAACCAGCGCAGGTTCAGTATCCAAAAAGACGTTTTTATCCTCACCCACGTCTAGAGGCGCACATTTTTGCTTGAGCATAGAATCAATTCAAGGGTTCGGTTTAACATTTCACAAATTGCTTTCAAAATTTCCAACGCCCAAAACATCATATTGAACAAATGTATTCAAAAATTCGAACATAATTCATCGACAGCATTCCGAACAGCTTTCCGAGTGCTGAACGCCTTTTGAAGTAACAGCAAAGAAGAAACGAAACATGTGGCCACCTGAAGATCGCCTATCAACAAAGAATCCAAATCATTGTGGAATTTATGTAAATTTTTTATTTCTCGAACGCGAATGACAGCTGAATGGTTTTCTGTGGGCAGTACAAGCAACTATCATGCGGATTCGCATTCCAAAACCTTTATTCCTTTCAATACGAAGTCAAATCAGAGGAGTGAGTTCTAAACGCCATCAACACATTGACGTGTATTTTGTACATAAATCTTGCATGCATCATCTGCAGCGTGCAATGTACATAACTTCCATATCGGATAGAATCGAGTAGACAAATCGTCATTTCATGTGCCGCCATAAATGGAAACACCTCCAGACGCAAACTTCAGTTTGACAGACAGCCAGTCGGCCAGTATCTACATTCAAATACCCGCCCTGGAAATGTTGAACAACATGTCCAATGGACGCATTATGTTCAGAATTGTGCAGGCTATGGTTATGCCATGGTTGTCGGTGCTGTAATATTTGCTGTCAACTTTTGATGGCTGTATGTATGGCGTGCACTCAATTCACCTCCCTCACCTTAGAACGTTTCACAAACAAAACAACTTCCCCTCATTTCCATCTCCATTTGTGGACCGGAGGGAACAGAATAAAAACGAAAACAAATAAAGTGCTAAGCGGTAACGTCATTAAGTAACAATAAAACGACGATGGTGCCCTGCACGGGTGTGTATCTCCCTGATGAACATTCGCTTGTAAACAAATCGTTAAAAGCCCCAACATCGCGGCGTACACCAGGAGCAGAGCCGCAGCTAGTGCCCAAGGCTGGCCATAAACTTCATTGACAAAACTGCCAAAATGAGTTCAAATCGGGCCACACCACCTTTCCCTGAGTCAGGGTATGGGGGTGAGTACGACAGCCCCGCTGGAACCTTTAGCCCTGAACTATTGACGGAAGAGGAACGAACCGCACTGAGCTGAGCCATATGTGGAGCCGACCGTTGCTGGTTGGTGATAATTGAGGGCAGAGCTGTGACTCACACCCCGAGGCGCTATCCCTCACCCTGTTCGTGCCTAATGAAGATTTCCTTCCAACGCCGAATGTACATAATTACCCTTATTTCTATTCTTACAGTCTTACAGTCCACCCCGATTCAGGGCGCAGGCTCACCAATCCAAAGGGGAGTGGAGAGAATAAGCTGAATTTTTGTAAAAGCGCTTGTGGAGAGTGTGTGGTGAATTGCAATGCGCTCGGTACATAAAAGGAAACTTCGTTACGCTCTCTGCATGCGAATGAGGGGGTGATAATGGCTTTTCTTCACGCAGCTCGAGGACTCCCTGATACATGCACAGGCCTGGCACCCCATTCCACTCCGCAGACTTGACTCTCTCTTGTGGCGTATTTCAATCGATTCAGCCAGCCTCTCCACGCAAACAGCTTCTAAAATGGGGATGTACGAATATTTCAATGGAGTTGCTGTCGTTTGTTAACAACGCTGGAACGTGACTTGCATGCACATGAGTCCATGTTGTTGAGAGTGTGAGGGGAGGGAGAGGCAGCAAGAATTAAATCTATCCTTGTGGTGGTAGGTTTTTATTTGAATCCGTTGAAGGAAGTTGCAGACAGTGGTGGCGTCTGAGTGTGGGGTTTAGTGGGCAGTAGTTTTTTTTGTTTTGCGATTTTCTTAGTAAATATTAATAAGGGAGATGTTTTCAGGGCATAAATCACTAGGAAGTTAAAAGAGTCCTTGGAGAATACCGGCTTTCCTTGGGTCGTGAAATGCTGCGAATTTCTGCTGCCTGACGAAAAGAGATTGTAGTGGGATTTGAAAAATGTAAGCCGCAAAGGCGTTATGTTATGTTTTTTTTTTCGAGCAGTTAGTGAACCTTTGAGTAGGAGAATATCGTTTTCATTCTGCTTTTGATACAAATTTCCCTTTTCTACAAAAATATTTGTCTGGGTTTGCGGGATTTTCTTATGAGTTTGGGGGAACAGATTTTCTATTCGGATGTACTTGGGTTAAGTTATAAATGTAGTGATGCTCCTAAGCTGCTCCAATTCCGCATCTGTTCCTTAGAAGTTAGGAGGTTAGCAGGCGGCGCATATTTGAATGTCTTTATATGACAATGACGGTTTCTTTCGTTAGTTTTCATGAACAGTACGGATCTTATAATTTAAATATACAATTGTTAACCTCTAAGTCGAATTTGCACGGGATATCAATATTAGTTCGTGGAGTGTTTCGAAAAATTCTTTAGCCTTTATTTTATTCAGAAAAGTATATAACTAAGGAAAAAAAATACCATAAAAAAACCTTGTAGTTTTGAAATGAGTATAAATTGGAGAATGAATCTTATTTTAAAAAGGCAGTATTGGACATTATCCGGTACTTGATCTGCTGTTTCAATTGCAGATTCCTAGCTTAGTCCTTCGAGAGAGGGCTTAGGCTTACTCAATTGCCTCTTGAGCCCAAAGAAACAGCGATTGGCAAGAGTGATTCTGCGTTGAATTTTGGTACTGATGTTGTTGTCCCTGTTTACCGCGGAGCCGAAGTAGACGAAGTCCTTAACTACCTCGAAGTTTCTGCTGCATAGTTGCTTTTTCGATGCAATTCTTGTCCAGATCATAAATTCTATTTTTGTCGGCTTCATCTTTTTCTTCATTATCCCCACTCCCACCATCTGAAGCATCAACAAAATGTAAAATTTGTTCCAAAATTGATTATGTTGACTTTAACATAATCTTTTTAAATCATGGAATAAACTTTGGGATCAGGTTCTGTAGGCCTGTTCAAGATTATTTTGATTGCTTTAGTTTACACACTTGAGTAAGTCAAATGTAACCTCATCGTCTTCATTTCATGTCTCTTGCTTAAGTCCGGTCTTTTAATTGTTTGTTTACTTTTTGCAAAAGAAAATCGATTTAGAGAAATTGAAAATAGATCAAGTGTATTCGAGTTGGAGGACTAACGGGGCGTTCGATTTAGAGAACAAATTTTGACAAGAAATTTGGAGGGATTACTAAAATATGTAAAAAATACGAGTTAGAGGGATTTTCGACTTAGAGTGCGTTTGACTTAGAGGGCTTCGACTGTTTTTGCAATAAAAATCGGCTTTCATCAATGAACAGGGATTTACCCTTTGCATATTTGTTTCTTTTTTTTTTTAACAATTTTCAAAATTTGAAAAGACTTGTGGAAATCAGATTTGGCATCACTGACTTAATTGAAGTTTGAAATCGCCCGAAGCGGAGCTCCATTCTGTCTTAGTTGTCAGTTCATAGGGAATCATAGGGAAATATTTATCGCGACTAGTTTGGATGCTAATCTATCCCATTCTATAGTTTCGGCCCTACTTTGACATTTAGTTGGGACTCATTTCTACGATTGTGGAAATATATTTTTTGACTGCAACCGAGTTCTGAACCAACAGCTCTCTTCGTTCTCATTTCAGTTTCATTTGATGAAAGCCTCAAATCCTCGGTTTGTTTTTGTTTCCTCAACCAATAAACTAACCCTGTGTTATAAGGCAGATGGTCGGGATAGTTTAAGTCCTAAAGACGAGGGAAAGAGATAAAGATAAACAAAAGTCTGCAACGATAAGAATATTTTGAAGCTGTCTTGTCAATCAAGAAGAAATATCGCCTGCATCGCCATCCTTGCAATCATCTCTTCAAACAAAAATATACCGTGCATGGTAAGACACTCGTACAGATGATAGATTACCGATTTGTGTTTTTTCGTCAAGTACACGACTCTGCTACTAGAAGGAAGTATATAAACTGCTCACCTCGGAAAGAAAAGAGAAACTTAATCACATTGTTAAATTTTCGTATGAAGGCGAAATTAAAGCGAAAAGTCATATAAGTACATTTAAGTATTTCAATTTGACCAGATTATTGCCGGCAAATTGTCGTAAAATGACACAGCAGGTCTGCTCCCAGTGGCAGACCTTAACAAAGCTAATTTGGGCATGAAACACGATTCGAGTCAATTGTCAAGATGTGCGGAGGTCACGTTTAGATGACTTTCCAGTAGAGGAAACGGCGATGATTTCACAGAAAACCTAAACCACGCACATTCGCCCATCAACCGATTTCATTTTGGAATATGGGTCTTCTCTTGGGGTATGTTCACTTCGTCCGAGTGGCTGACATAACCTAGAACTGCTGTCATGGTGGTGATGGAATTGCCTCGTCCCTCACAGAATCCCAGCGAGGCACATTCCATTACGAAGTATGATCCGCTCAAGCATTGCCTCATCACATTGTAGGCGTTGCGCATTATGGCTCAGCTGCTAATCTACCCCCGCTGATGCTCCAGAAGATAGTACTCAAAAGTCGTATAAATGAGCATGATTCGGCAAAAACAAAACCAAACAGATAAATGCATTCAATGATTTATGCAGCGCAGCAAAAAGTCTGTGCTTCCAGTCATCGCATCGCCGTTCACGACGGCAACAAAGCCTACGTCACTGTCGTCTTTTGTTTTGAACCGTGCCTATCTGACTGCATAAAAGCACACACAACCGACCCGCCGACATCACGCTACAAACATGAGCTACAAATTCATGACATATGGCCGGGCGGAAGGCCTGCGACACTGTGCTTCGAGCGCTTAAGTGGAACGCACACGAAATCTCGTGTGCTGAGCTGACTAGTCTTCTCTCTATCTCGGTGGTTGTGATAAATTCGCCTATCGCGTGGTAGCGGCGGGTGGCGGGTGCGGTGGACGAACCGCGTATCTATCCTTTTGATTGCATACGCAACTCGCGTTGACAAACTCACCACGATTCCTTCCCCTCTGTGGTTATGTTGCACACCTAACATAACTCTCCACCGCGGCGCATCACCGATGGTGGTGGTCAGCATAAGCAACATGGCTATTTGAACGAGGAGTATCTTAGTATCCATAACCGAGACGTTAGTCTTTTTTCCTCTCTGCGTTCGTTGGAAAAAAAAAATCTGAAAAGAAACAGCAGCAAAAGTTCTTGTAATTCTCGAAGAAAAAAGTTTATTTTTACATTTTTTGTTCGGATTTCTTTCAAATTTTCTCTCGGCGAGTTCTTGGAAGCTTCTTCGGCGGCAGTTAGAGTTGCAATCTCTGGTGAAAGTCTAGTCTTCTGGTGTTTGTGTGTTCGTTTTACATAATTTTCTTCAGTATTGCTGGTTTGCTGTCGAATTTTATGGTTTTTTAATTCGGGTTTCGTTCTGTCAGAATCGGACAGTGTGGCGGTGTTGGATGTGATGTGAGAGTCATGTGCAAAATTTGCGGGCAAAAGTGAGGAGTGGCTGTCTCGCAGATGGACTCTTGAGGTCGAAACCCACCGAGACCTGATGCAAAAGCAAATTCTGTTCGAAAATGTAATCAGTGCGAGATGTGTTCGGTGTGAATATTGCTTTCTTTTTTCATTTTCTCCGTGAGTGTGGTGAAGAGAATTGAATTGTATTGAATTCAGTGGAAAAGAAAACGGAGTCCTCTCTGCAGAAAATCAAAATTCTTGGAATACGACACCCAATCCTCTGGCCATCCTTCAGATTCTTGCATATTCATCTTGTGAAAAGGTAATTGAAGCTAATTTGAAGAAAAATTCTGCCATGTTTCTTATTCCCCAATCGTCCTGAAATCGCGTGACGTAAGTTCCCCACTCTGTCCGCCTTGCCAGATGGGTGGTTGGCGAGGTTTTTGATTGGATGTGAAAATCGATTTTTCCATTTTCCTTCGGTTGTGACTGCCGTTCGTGTGCTCTCACTCGCTCCTTCACTCCCTCCGTTCCGCGTGGCGACCAACATTCTGGCGTATAATGTCATTTTGCAATAAAATTGAAGGAAACAACCGAAGAAAGGTTTCTTTTGTTATTGATTTAAATACAAGCAAAGCAGAACATTGTGAGAATTGTTTGTGTGAATTTCTATTTGAAGTGTTTGTTTTTCTTCGAGTGATACTGCGTAGTACTTTTCAAATTTGAGGCGGACGCATGTGAGAAGCGAAGCCTAACGCAGCGTATTCGTATGTAAATTTAATTGCTCCCATTGCATTGACCTTATTTCGCTGAAATTTATGGACATAATATGTGAACGAACTGTGGACTGTGAGAGGGCACAACGAGTGTCATTTGGTGGGATAAGAAAATTTTACAGAAGCCGGCAGATGGGAGGCTTATTTTCATTTTTATCTCTTCTGTAAGGCCCGTGACGATGTGTAGGTTGCTTCAAATGGATCAATTAGAAGTTTGTTGGGCAATCAATTGCTGGTCGTGCTGAGGGTATGTAAATCACGAAATGGATACCGCGTAGAATTTTCATGGCTTCATGGGTAGAGTTTTGGTGATTTAGAACTTGCGATAACCTTGGGAGGTGTGCAGTGCTCGTTAATTTGTGGGCTTTAACTTTGTTGCTCTGGTAGAGAGTGAAGTAGAAGTATCACCTAAGGCCATATTTTATTGTGTGTGCTTCTAATGGAGTTGACCTATTAATTTAATTTGAATAAATATTCCATGTGTTACAGTCAAGATTACGACGGGAGTAAACATGCCATGAATTTTATAGGCACTTTTTAAACACAAAGAGAGGACAGAAGAACACAGCACATGCAAGAAAAAAGCACTAATTTCACCTTTTTTACACTTTTTTCTGATGTGTGCATAGAATTAATTGTCAGACGTTCTCATTTCTGTATAATAATTGCTGTAGAAAACATTTGGAAATCAAATGAACACGGGTAGGTTTGCAAATACAAAAAATGTAAAAAGATATTCCTGCAGTTGGTGATATGTATAACAAAAGAAATTGTTTGTTAATGTATTAGAATAATTTTCTTCTGGAAAGGACTTCGTCTTCCTAGATTCTTAAATTCGAAGGAAATAGTCTTGAAACTGTATACTTCTGTACAGCTGTGATGGCGCAGTAAATGCGTCCTTGATTTATTTGATTCCTGTTGTTATAACCTACCGGACAACATTTTTTGAGTAACTGACAATGCACAAAGAATTCCTTAAAATCGTTCAAACGTTGTTATTTTATAAAAAAAAATGTAAGACTCCAGGAATTGTGAGCGATCAATACAATGCGCAATACAAGTAGTTGCAGGGAAAGCTTTGCAGAACTTTTGCGTTGCTGATATGTAATTAGAGACCATCTGCCGGATATTTCTTTGCGCTGCCAATTAAGAAATAAAATTAAATTGTTTCTTTTGTGCTTTCCATTCATGACAGCTTGTCAATGTCGTTTGAAAGAATTTCTTGATCCAGTTCTAAAGGTCCTCTGCATTGTTGAAGGTAATGTTTCCTGTTTGGGTTCTTAGAAAGTGGCAAAGAGGGCAGCCTGTTGGTTGAAGGTTCGAAAAATACCGCGGACTATAAATAACTCGTATAGTGTGTCCTTTATCGTGGAACATTGGGCATGCTTTTGTAATGAAGGTTAAGGCTTGGGAACTTTTTCAGAATAGAGCAAAATCCCTTACCTAGAAGAACATTCATTATGTACTTTTTTTTAGAGCACCATACCTTTTCACTGGCAACAATCACAGATTAAGGTTATCTGGGAAAAGTGGCTTGGTCATCTCTGGACTTTGTCATCTTTCGACTTTGTCATTTCTGGACTTTGTCATTTCTGGACTTTGTCATCTCTGGCCTTTTTCATCTCTGGACTTTGTCATTTCTGGAAGCTGTCATCTCTGGACTTTGTAATCTTCTGTGTTTCCTTTAAATTTATGTTCGTATAATGTTCTCTCTCACAAGGCAAATCGTAGTGCAGTTTCTAAGAAACATTCTGAATGGGAGCGATTTGATTAATGGCAGGTGTGGAGGTTTCATATTTTTCATCCCTTAGCTGTGAAAAGTTCAAGATGCCCAAACAGTCGACTGAACTAGAAGTGGGACATTTATCGAATTGATAATGTGTTCTATCAATTCGATAAATGCCCCACTTCTAGTTAGTGAGCTTGTTTTCTTATTTCTTATTTAATACTTTAAATAATAAGGGGACAAGGTTCATTGTTTTGATGCATCAAACTCTGCTCACTACGAAGAAATAAAGCGTATTTAATAAATGGTATGAAATAGTCTATGTTGTTCGTTAAAATTTCAAAGAGCCAACACTAATAAACTTGTTTTCAGTACCGAACTTTAGTAAAAAATAAAAAAAAAAACAGCCGGGATCCGACAAGGAAACCCACCCGAGTCCAAATGGTCTTCTAACATAAAAAAACATTTGCCATTTTCGATTCGATTCTATGACATCATAAAAACAAAATTAGTGAATGAATGAATGAATTTAATTGTTCTTTAAATGGAATCGCTGTTGTGCTTAAGCACGTCACACATGTCTAAATAAAGCCATGGCAGAAAAACTTGATGAAAAAAACCCACTCTTCCAATTTAAAATAATTAATAACAAATTCCTGAATTCGTCAATGAAACAATTGTTCGTTTTAATTTCTTTGACAGCTTAAAATCAATAAATTTTAAACTCTTCTTTTTGCATGTTTTCACAACGACCTATGTAAGTGAGAATTGCATTGCGTTGGGGCTCAAAATGGGAGAAGTAAAAATAATTGCGCATTAAACCACCCCTCGTTCAGTTTGAATATTTCATTAGTTTCCCTGTTTGGCAGATTTCTCACGCTTTCTTTGTGCTACGTTTACAAGAAGACAGAAATTTACCCAAAGCGATTGTTTGTTATGACATACATATAACTGCATTTAACATTTTTGCATTCACATAAGAAATGTTGTCATAATTTCAAGGTGACCAACATTGTCAATGCTGAATGCCCTTTCCCCATTCTTTCTTTATACGTTACCCTTACTCGTTTTGCTTTCAGAATTGTAAATCAGACGAGTAGTGGGTAATGGTTCAAAATATTTACCAACAGCTTGTTTAGTCGCATTTTCACCACGCAGGGTGCATTGGACACACCCATTTTGTTTATGCGAAAGTGAATGAAAATTTAGTTTGGACTTACTTGGAGTTTTATGAAAGTACATGAAACGACCGATTTATTTAAAAGAACTTAAAATTTTTTAGCATTTTGGAAATATATTTTTTTTGACTTTCCAAACGTCTTATCTTCGAAATATTGGGAAATAAATTCTTTTTAACATTTCATATTTATGCCTGTACATGCGTGAGGGCAACAAATAAAGTTAAACTTTCTGCAGCCAGTCGATGCACACAAATGTGCCATTTTAGGAAAACCTGTTCCTTCCGTGGTCGCCGTGGCGTAGTGGGTAGAGTGCGACGCTCACACGCCGGAGGGTCTAGGTTGGATTCCCAGCTCAACACCAATTTTTCGAATTTTTCACGGAACCACCTCTTTCGAACTGCTGACAACACTCAAAGAGTAATAACTGTCTAAGAAAGCTTCTCAAATCTCGCCGTTCGGAGTCGGCAAAAAACTATAGGTCCCTTCTACTCGTGAGAGAACAGTAGCACGCACAACACGAGTAGTTGATGAGCAAGCTAGGCCCTGGTCCCCCTTTGGACTGTAGCGCCAACAATTATTATTATTATTATTTCCTTAACCGGGGTGTCAACTCATGAGGGTTTGGCTGTACCAACTTAAACCAAAAACGTGTCATTCTGGCCAAGTCACTCAATTGATGTTTGTTTTTCTTCTTTTTCTTTGGAAACGTCTATCTCTTGTTTTTCGAACTGCTTTGTGGATAGGGGCGGTTAGAATTTCCCTTATGGAAATATGGTAAAACAGTATTGAATTAGTTGGTGAGAGTCCTTTAAAAACAATCAACCCGGCTTAGATTTTATTTAAAATACAGCTGTGATGTATAAAACTAAAAATAAGCGAAAAATATTTCAGTTGATTATATAGTGTTGCCTCACACAGAATTTGCTCCCTCAAAGCATCTCCAGGACATGGGATATTCCCCATCTGTTCCCCCATTGTCCATCCCCCAACTAAACGTTCATCGACCCATCAGCATATTTTCCTTTATCACTTCTAGGCGAATATGCAAACACTCGTCAGGACTACAGCAATTTTCGACTTCACTATTTGACTACCCTCCAGGACTTCGAGAGGGGCGAAATGAACAGTGTCTCCATGCTGGACAACAAAAACCACTGGAGTAGACTTCGCTTTTAAGTATTCATAAAAGTGGGGTAGCTAAAGTTTTCGCTTAACAAAAGCCTGTTCAAAAATTCCCAACGAATTTGCTTCTATTTCGTTGTTTTTTCGTGGGCGTCCCCTTAAGCTTGTTCCATTTTATTTTGAGTGCTAAAATGGAACGAGGGTGGACGGGTACTTTATGGGTGAAATTCCAACTCCCCTGTTTGTCTGATCGGGTAACACATATGGTAAGTTTTCAGCGAAAATTTTTATTTATTGCACTGCCTCTGTTTTTCTGGGGTTACCTCATGAGTTACGGGCGACAATGATTTGTGGTCGTTATCAAAGATTCGGAGTTTTATCCTGATCGCGTGAGGAAATTGCATAAAAAGGCAATTTTACATACAGCAGGAAAGTATAATTGTTGGAATTTAAGATGAAAACAAGAAAGGGCTAATGGAAAATCAAATAAATTGAACATCGTTGTTTTATTGTATTCGTAGTGTGTATTTCAAAGTCAGAAGCTGAATAACTAGCGTTTGAATTGAGTGCTTAAATGTGAATTGCTTACGAATCATTACACTCCGCTGTTGTTGTTGTTTGAACAGAAATAATTTGCCCGGAGACAAATGTCTCATCAACGCTACACCGACGACATTCAAATGAGAATATCTTCCGCTTAAAAAAGAAAATTTACATTCGTGGGGGTAAAACAAGATGCACACAAATTTACAGATAAATGCATGACTTTGATTATGAATACAGCGACATGGGAGAAAATGGCGATCGAGACAGGACAGAATAAACTTCAACAAAAGATCGACGGAAAAGATTTGCCCTCAAAGGCAGAGCAACCTCTCCAAACGTATCATCATCACAATTGAGACAGTTTAGTCGAATTTGCATAACACTAAGCTGCACGAGACTTAATGAACATTGACATGCATACGAAATTCATTTTGTGCCACTCTGATGTTTTTATCTAATCGAAAACGTTTTGCAACTCAATCAGCCTCTCCCAGGGCAGGAGCAAAAAAAAAATATCTGTATAAATATGCAAAAGAGCTTGAACAGCAGAGGGCGGTGGTCCGTATCATTAAACTTTTTCCCTTTTGAGTGAGCATGCCCGGACTGCTGCCGAAAGTCAATTCCAATCTCTCTCCAGCCATAAACATTCATAGATTGCCTGATTGCAGATTGCCTATTCTGTGAAATGGATAGTCATTCGTTTTCCTCTTATTTCATCTCGCACTCCCTTCGCTCCCGTGGGAGTCACCTCAATTACATATGCCCGAAGTGTCTGGTCAGGCGAATGATTTCAAAGGATAGTTGGTGAGGTATTTCCGCTGTTTTTGCTGTCCTGCGAGATTACTTGTAAAAGTCTTGCATTAATTTGGCGGCGGAAGGCTTTTAATCAGAAAAGTTTTGCCTCGCAATTTCCAAACCAAATGTGGGGCGTCTTTTTCCTTATATTACGCTTCGGTGTTTTACTTCACACACTGATGAGTGATAAGAATGCTCGTTCATAGCCCGCAGGTGTTAATGAAAGAGCAATTGAACCTGATCAGCCGTAAAGTTTGGTTAAAAATGAATGCAAACCCTAAACCTCATAATTCATTTAAGAGCTATCTCGTTAATTCCTCCGGAATTGTTTGAGTAATTAACAACCCCTTTATGCAAATGCAAGCAAATTGAATTTTGATGACTCCATGGTGGCGTGGTCGGAGATGTCATGTTCCGATTGCGGGTGCTAATGAGAAATTTGTTGCAGAGTGTGATTGGCGTTTTTGGTTGCTGGAACGACTTCCTTTTCCTCGTTAAACCAACATTTCATTTACGATAATGAATGCACAAACGTGGTCGTCGTGTGTGGTGGCTTCGATGTCGTCTGAGGAGTTTATGGCAATAATTTCATCAACATTGACTATTTGAGCATGAGCGAGCTGCCTTTTGCGATGGTCCTCTTTAAAATTTTTTCCGACTTTGGCCAGTAAAGCCGACATGTTTAAGCAGGAAAGGAGATGGTCTTTAGTCGTTTTTTTAGTTACCATTTACTTCCCTACTTGTTCCAAGTGGTATACATTGCCGTAAACGAATTTTAAACTAGTGAATGTACATATACCCCGAAATTTGTTTATGAAGTTCAATAAAGCGGTTGGAAAAATATCGACTTTGATTTCTTTCTACTTTAGGGTTTCGTTTAGTTTTGCCCAGTTGTACGGAACAATTATTGAAAATGGGAGCAGGGCCACGCTTTTTTAGGTACTGCCCGAGTTACGGGTGCCACTGTTCAAGATTTTTGTACCGGCGGCACTTGACACTCCTATAGTGATGTTACCAACTCTAGAGAGGAGGTGCCGGAAAAAAAATGCAAGACCTTCTGCTCCGAAATTGAACACGAGACCATCGGCGAGCGAGTTTTGCACTTATTCGCTGAGCCATGTTTGGCACTTTGACTTCGACGAACTTTTGTTAATACGAGTAATAAATAATTGTTTGGGGCACAGGGGGACCAGGGCCTAGTTTGCTCATCAACTATAGGCGTTGTGCGTGCAACTGTTCTCTCACGAGTAGAATGGACCTGCAGTTTGTTGCCGACTCCGAACGGAGAAGTTTTTGAGAAGCTTTGTTATTACTTTGTTATTATTTTGATATTATTATGAGTTGTGTTATAATAATAATAATTGTTGGCGCTACAGTCCAAAGGGGGACCAGGGCCTAGCTTGCTCATCAACTACTACTCGTGTTGTGCGCGTTACTGGTCTCTCACGAGTAGAAGGGACCTACAGTTTTTTGCCGACTCCAAACGGCGAAATTTGAGAAGCTTTCTTAGACAGTTATTACTCTTTGAGTGTTGTCAGCAGCTCGAAAGAGGTGATGCCGTGAAATATTCGAAAAATTGGTGTTGAGCTGGGAATCGAACCTAGACCCTTCGGCGTGTGAGCGTCGCACTCTACCCACTACGCCACGGCGGCCAGTGTTGGGTTAGCAGCTCGAAAGAGGTGATGCCATGAAAAATTCAGGGTGTTCATCCGGGAATTGGACCTGGACCTTCGGCGTGTGAGCGTCGTACTCTACCCACTACGCCAATTTGTTTTGCTATGAACATTAAAAAAATGAAATGAGTATGGTTTCTGAATTTGTTTTAAAACCGTACCCAATTCTCTATGAGATCCCATGAGTTTTTGAAAGACTTGTCAAAGTAATCTTCAAAACGATTTTTTTCTAGTTTTGTTTATGGCTTCTAATAACAGTTTCTTCTTTCTATTCATTTACCAACAATTGCCAAAACCTCGAATGATTTTGCTGATTAGACATAATCGAATGTCAATTGCGTGCAAAATCAGATACAATCAAACCCATTAGAAATTGAAAACATTTGGGGCATGAAGATGACGTTCAATTTACAAATTTAAGCGTGTTATATTATTCTAAGAATATTTTCAGGAAAGATCAAGCAAATGTGCATTTAGAATACCGTAAAAAACCATCTACCTATACACAATAGGATTTTCAAAACTAAAAAAATTTCAATTTAAATTGCCATCCGAGCTGATTTGATTTATCAGCTAATTCTTATGCAAGTGTACAAAGTCTATTAAAGTCTATTAAAGTGCTTTCGGAGACTGTTGATTGCAGCTTTTAACGTCCATTTACGCATATATCTGACTTGAGAATCACCATTCTATTCTTTTGCATTCGTCGTACAATTCACGCGAAACTTCCGCATTGCGTTGCTGTGTCTCATGGCTAGCTGCAATGAGTTTGAATGAGCGATTGTTATCTGTTTAGCATTATCAGTCAAAGTAGTTGTCCTACATTTTTGTTATTCACAATGTTTTTGCAACTACATACGTGCTCAGGGTACCACATATTATTTGTTATCTTTGTTAGTAAAAGCCGGCATTCTCAATAGAAACTATACGACAGTAGTCGGTAATTATGCGATAGCATTCTTAATTGTTGTTTCTTATCTCTTTGGTTTTTTTATTTAAAATGAGGCGTGTTTTTGTTAAGAATGTTAGCTGACCAATTTTACGACTATAGTGTAACTATGATCTTTGAATCCGTGCCATTGGCACAACGTAGCAGAGGAGGACCTAGACTAAAGTGGCGCACACAAGTGGAGAAGGACCTCAACCAACTTGTAGTGCGAAACTGGAGGCAGCTGGCGAAAGATCGTGCTGGCTAAAGAGGCATGTTGTTGAGGCCCACGTCCAACCCGGACTGTAGCGCCACAAGAAGAAGAAGAAGAACTGTAACTATGATGTAAAAGTAGCAATAAATAAATTCAGTCTTTATTTAATGACCATCATTCTTTCGTTGCCTATAATTAACGACTACTCGTTTGTCCAGAAAGGCCATTTGGAGTGGTCAACCCAAGTCGCCTAGGATGTAATAAAGCTACATTTTGTCGATGTTAGCTAATTGGTTCAATTTCATCCGTATTGAACCGCATATCTCTTCCAACTTCGGTAGTACCTACTCCTTTTCATCCAAACCCCAGATCCTGAATTTGAATTTGGCGGCAAAGCGCATACGTGCGAACAATGGAAAGCAATACGAGGGTTGCCTTTTATATTTCGGGATTAGAGAGCAAAAACAAATATTAATCATCGAAAATAGCTTTATTGTTTTTGAGAATATTCCCCATTAGGATCTATACACTTTTGCATGCGTTTGAACCAATTGTCAAAGCACTTTTGCCACTCTGATTGAGGTATCTTCAAAACATGCATTCTGAACGCATCAACTTCTTAGGGTGTGGAAAAACGTTTACCTATTATTTTATTTCTTACGTACGGGAATAAAAAGAAGTCATTCGGTGTCAAGTCATGACTATACGGAGGATGACTCATCAAATCGATGTTCTGAGTGCTCAAAAATGCAGTTGTTTGAGCCGATGTGTAAGAGCTCGCATTGTCGTGGTGAAGAGTGATCTGACTTCGGCGATTGGTTTTCTTGATTTCTTGGAAGACAACTGGTAAACAAATGGTTGTGTACCACTCAGAATTCACTGTTTTGTGTTGGTCTAGTGGAACGGTTGCGACATGTCTAGTTTTTCTGAAAGACATTTGATCATTTGCTTGGAAGTGCTTCGTGCGTGAAGAACTTTTGTTGGATTTGGCTCAATTTGAAACACCCATACAGTCGACTGCTGTTTACTTTCGAGATCATTCGCGTAAATCCACGATTCACCACCTGTCACGATGTCATAGACGTGTTTCGAAGCACCGTGGTCGTATTTTTGGAGCATTTTTTTCGACCAATCGACAAGAGCCTTTTTTTGAGCGATTGACAAATTGTGTGGGATCCAACGCGAAAAAAAATTTTTTGACGGTCAAATGCCGAAGGTTGTCTCAATCTCTCGACAGGTCACATGACGATCTTGCAATATCTTGGCGTACAGCATCAATGGTTTCCGGAACTACAACTGATTTTGGAGGACCGAAATTCGTCTTGGAGTGAACTACGGCCTCGGTTGAATTCACCATACCATGGATAAAAACTGGTCTTTGATCCGGCTTCATCGCCAAAAATTGAATTAAGTTCATCGATGTACTGTTGTTGAGTTAATCCACGTCGAAAGTTACAAAAAATAATCGCACGAAAATGTTCACGATTTAATTCGATTTTGTGGGCGAGATGAAGCTTTTAAGTGACTGTAAACAAAACCCAAATAGTGCTCGTATGTCAAAACGTTCTGAGTAAGTATAACCTCAAAATGTCAAACTTTACGATAGAGCTGGCAGTTGCCAGATTGCAACACTGGTGCTGCCTAATTCCGAAATATAAAAGGCAACCTAGGTAGTGGTATCAATTGATGCACCTTTAAAGTTCCAGTTGTTTCGACAGTCAAGAGTTGCGTCGTTACAAGAGACTTATAGTTTCAAAGATAGTGTGCTTTTATTACCTAATTAATTTTTTAAGAAATCCGAATTATCGAAAATTTTAAAAGTCTCGAAATCGTAAAACTTAACAAGTTAAAGTTAAAGCGCCTACCTAAGCTTCCCTGCTTATAAGAAATATGAGCGAGCTCAGGTAAAAAAAAGCTGAGGAAATAGGGAGAAAGCAATAATTTTTTTATAAAGAAAAAAAGAAGGCGGAACACTTTGTCGAAATCCACATTTTAATTAAGTGACGTTTCAGAACAAGTTTTGTTCGTTATATTTTTATTTAAGGTCTGTTTATTTTTTGTTGTAGCCGTTCGTCACAGTGATGAAACTTCTCAACATTGTTACAGTACTGAAAGGATTTTAAGACAAAAACTTAAAAACAAAATTTGAAAGAATGTAGGGAGGGAAAGAGGCTGTAGAAAATTGAGTTCCCGAAAATCCCAAAACACCTCAGCCTAGGCTGTCCTCTGTTTCGTTGTCCCACGTGCTCGAATTTAAAAACTTTTCAGGCCAAACCAGTGGTGTCCACACCTTACACATAAAATAACCCTAAGCGTTGTATCCGAAGAGGCTTGGCCAGGCGCTACCACCGGTCTTAAGCTTTCTGTTTATTTCGCAATTAAAAACAAAAGTTTTATTAAAGAGTTACCTTTGGATTTTATGAATAAATTTTTTTTTGAAAATGACAATTGGATGCATATTCGATCTTATTGAATCAGTACTATTTATATGCATTTTTTAAGCCAAACCAAATTTTGGCCGCTACTGTAGAACTTTGTTCTGTGCCTTTTGGAACACCGCTGATTGAAACTTCACTTAACCCTTTTAAATCAAACATGATAAATGATAAACAGTTTTCGATGAGGAAACAACAAGAAACTACTGTGAGCAATTACAAGATGTTCATTTGACTTTCATGTTCACGCAGAAAACAAAACATTCCCTCCCAAAGCGAGTGCACAGTTTGCAGTCATGATGACGGTGTTGCATTAAATCTGAATTTCAGTTTTTACAAAAAGTCCCATTTCTCGAAAGCGCACATCAAAGTGAATCATTTCGAAACCCAACTCGGGTAAAAGTGAAATCACACTTCTCCATTGTAATCGTCTTTTGTTTGCCATCGTATCCGCACAAAACAATAAAAAAATGAGGAGAGAATACAACAACACTTGCAATCCACAAAAACAAGGTGCGGATCTACGGAATAGTGTTTTGCTTCGTGTCGCGGCTGATGTACGCAAAGTGCATGCAAGACACTTGAACTGATTGCTCAATACACACACGGACGCATGTGAGTCTCGCAACTAAGTAGATTGAATGATGGCAAGCCCAGCGGACGGCCGAAGCAAAGGTACACAAACGAAGATGTGACTGGGTGATACTTAATGCGAGAAATCACTTGACACAATTTTTGCATCAAAACATCACATCACATGGGGGCGTGCTTTTGTTGCGTGCGCTGTGCGAGATACCGCACTTAGATGCGGACTGCTTTTGACTTAATCCACACCGGCCTGGTATGCATTCTGTTTGACGGTATTCAGGTCGCTGAGATCATAATTAAAAAGCAAAAACGTATGAAGTCTCTTTTCAACACGTTTGCACACATAACAATGTGGACGACCTCGAAGGTGCGCCCAGGTGGGAGGGGAGTGGGATTGAAAATGATACAATTATACTCGAGAACCCATGTTCCATGCTTGACACCACCAAACGGCGTAATCTGCTCAATTAGTTGCGGTAAAGAAGATTTGGAGTTTCTCAAAATGGAGACTGATCCGATCGGTCTCGTTGGGGGAACAGGCGGTGGAGTGCCTTAAGTGCGGATACTTGGAATTAATTTTAATTGCGCTCGTAGTCATGTATTCATGTGCAACGGAAGCTGCTCGGTGCTGGAGCAATTAATAACAGATTGCCATCGGTTCTTAAAACCATACGCATTCGCTTGAAGATCGTGGAAATGGCTTCCGGAAATTTCACTTAAAGTCTTTATAATCCGCCTTAGCGGCTTCGTTGTGTATGATTGACGATTAGGGGAGAAGTGTGTGTATACATTGAAAACGATTCGTTACACTATCAAGTCGATAAGGATTTCCAACCATTTCGACGTCCCCGTCCCTGCAAGCAATTCTTTGTGAGTGTTTCTTAATTTTAATTGAATACGATAAGATGCCTAGCTGCAGGTGTGTCAGATGTGCGCGTTTCGATGTTTCCCTTCACTTGGGGTAGTTAATCTCGGACAAGTGGGTTCAATGTCGAACGTGGTTCAATGAGTAATGATATGTAGCGTCTCTTTCCCTTCATAGATTCAACAAATCTCTGAGAGAAATTTAAATTTATCGTAATTTATCTCAAAGCCAATTTGTAGAATTTTAAGAACTCATTAAGTGGATTGTTATGGTCTCATTTTCAAAGATTTTTTACGATCTAAGCACCTTATTGTTTTTTTTTTATCATAAAAAATCAGATCCGACATTTCGAACAAGGTTATCTTACTCCACGCGAAACGTCGTAGTTGCTGAAAGTCGTAAATGTAAACAGGAAAAGATGTCACTGAATTCTGGGTGTTTTATAAATTGAAGATGGATTGAGAATCACCTCTGTTCAGGTCTTACAATGAATTGCACAAGACCCGGTACCAGTGGAAGCCTAATGAGCTGTAGCTCAAGTTAAGACTCGAAGATAACTCTTTGCGGCATCGTTTTTGAACTTTGCAATTTGTGTGATGTTAACTACACTAAAAAGTCTTGAAACTAAATGCGCTAGAATTGACCTATTGGTCCTCCTTGTCGCATCGTCAGCAGTTTAAGGAATTGGATGTCGGCTTTGAACAAATTTCTCTTAAACTTTAATTTTACAAGCCAGCAGCCCTGTCCTAAATCGCTTTTCTTTTCTTAACAAACTTTTGCTCGTAGCCGTCAGACTTTCGATATCGTGACATCATTCCTTGAGTCAGTCATTCGATCTTTTTTGCAACACTGAGGCTGACGAACTGAAACAAATGACGTCGCGGCTAATAAATTTTCTTAAAAAATATCCCAACAGACCACGACTTAAATTAGAATGTCTATAAAAGTATTTCCTACGGAATCCAGGTCACTACTCCCCTTGTAATTAAGCGGACTTGCAACTGCAAGAAAGTAACTCTGTCACAAGCGGATGCCTATAGTCTTTAGGTGTCAAAACAAAAAAAGATGCGGAGGTGTTTGAAAGTTTACTGAAGTCAATGTACGCAAACAAACTTTGGCCACACGGTCCCACCTTCACACACGGTGACTAATCTCCATTTCCACTTCGGGCGACTTTACGGAGGCGATCGGTGATTTACGAGGAAGTGTTGTATTAACCTGCAACACCGTCGGACAATACTGAAGCCGACCTTATGTGCGACATTCAACGCAAGTTGAGTACGCGGTCCATTGGTGCTGCAACCTCCATCACAACTTGCAAGCCACCGGCACATTCATTTCACAACTATGCCCCTTCAAGGTCGATGGCTATCATTTCCAGCGGAAGCGTAATCATTTACTCTCATTATGAGTGGGTTTAGCGGACAGAGAAGAATGAAAAATATTCCCATGATAAAACCGGTTTAGGTCTCGGTTTCGGTGTCGCAATTGGCCCACTCGTCGATTTGCCGCCTCGTGTTGGTCGGCAGAGTCGATAATGCTGCAATTGGATTGCATGTTGAAATACGTTAAACTGGAACACTTGCTGCTGCGCTCAAACACTGCATTGCTTGTGCCACGAACAACAGGCACTCCCCGTCCCTTCGATTGTCCTTTATGCTAATTGATATTTCTTGTAGGTATTGTTGAGAAAGTGGAACAGTTTATTTTTTGAATGTGTATTTATATACGGCAAAGTTGGGGACTGTTTTTGTAGACATGTGGGTTTTAACCTCGAGTTAAGTTGAAAGGGCTGTTCTTTGTTGTGCAGTGGAAGTCCATTTGACAGTTTAAAGTTGATTTGCTGAATGCAATTTTTTCACATGCAACGAGCGGTATTTGTTTAGAGTGTACTCCCAGGTTTCCCAGCAATAAATTTTGAAGTTGGTAAAAAACAGGTTTGGCGTGGCTGGCTACACGAAGGTAACGGCCGGTAGCCTAATCATGAGTATTACATGGCTGTCCGATAAATGTAGAACTTCACCTACCAAGGAAAAGCGAAAATTTCTCAACGCTCAAACCTGGGAAAAATCATTTCTGGTATGTCAATACGAAATGATTCAAAATATGCTCTAATGAGTTAGACAGCTGCATTCTTCGCCTTCAGGAATTTATCCGCAATACTCACCTCGCTAGGAATGCTCACCCGTTCGCCCTTAAGCCTTTAACCCTATCTTTCTGTGCACATTTAAGCTTATAGACTCGTTCTTTAGCTGCATTTTACGAATACGGAAAGCTCTTTCTAGTCCAACTTATTACAATTCACAGGCATTTCAAACCAATGTGCACCAGTGCCTCCTTTCCCTCTTTCCCTCTCTTCCTCTATACTTTCGGCTCGTGCTGTGACTTAATTCCGGACACTTAAGAGTGACAAACAATCTCTCTAGCGCTTGGCAATTATAAAAAAAAATATGACGGCTATTGCGCCATAATTCGATCAGAATTTTTATTCATGAAGTGAGATTGTAAACTTTGGGAACAGAAAAAACAACCTCCCAGCGTATGTTTCAACTGTTTTTTTGGTATCTCGTCTGCTCCAAATTATTAACTTTAAAACTTCTAAGGACCAGGGATAATTCTAAAGTGTCCCTATTGTTCTGCTTGTTGTCCAGATTGAATAATAATAATAATTGAATAATGCGACAGTTCCCAGGGAAACCAGGGCCTAGTTTGCTTATCAACTACTCGTGTTCTCTCACGAGTTGAAGGGACCTACTGTTTTTTGCCGACTCCGAACGGCGAAGTTTGAGAAGCTTTTTCTTAGACAATTAATACTCTTTGAGTGTTGTCAGTAGCTCAAAAGAGAGAGATAGTGTCGTGAAAAATTCGGAATGTTCAGTTGGAAATCAAACCTGTACCTTCGGTGTGTGAGCGACGCACTCTACCCACTACGCCAACATTGTCCAGATTGAGGTTTTCAATAATATTTGTTGCCCAATACAACAAAAGAGTTTATTTTAGAAACCTACTGTGTTCGATTTGATGTTAAAATTCTTATCTCAAAGAATGAACTGCAAGATTGTAAACACTTCTTTACGAAACGGTTTTGATCGATCGGGTTAAATCCTTTGGGTGGCCCTTAGAAGAATTGTTGTTGTGCTTTCGAAAGACAGATTTCTCCTTGCCCATTCGCCTTACTAAATCCAGATCGAAACTCACATCAATTGAGGCAATGTTTCCGAAGAAACTTAAGTCTATCTATTCTCTGTGTTATCTGAACTGTTTGCTCTGCAATGCATACTTGCGTTGATAAGTTGGATTACACACGGATTATTTTACTTTGTTCGTCGCACTATTCTTTACGCTAAATGACGTCTGGTTTCCTCCTAGTCTTAGCTGTCATTCCGTGATTTTGCATTATTTTGCGAAAGCGCACGCATTCATCTACAACGCAGTGGAGAGCTTGGGTTCATATCTTCAAATCTCTGTCTCTGTCATTTTGTATCGCCCATGAAAAAACTGGCAAACGAATGCAGCCTTGATTCCCCTCCTGCGCAGTGCACGCTAAGTAAAAATTCGATCAAAACTCCAAAACTCCTTTTCCAAACCGATATGAGTGGGAAAGTGTTGATCAACGTCATGCGCAATAATGATCCACAATGTGGATGACAATCCAGACAGATCTGTGAGCAGTGGAAAAATTCTTTGACAGACAGCCAAGTATTTGGAAAACCCCTGCGTGATGGGCATAATTTTATATCCTTGAAAACCTGCCCTTCTTTACTCCTTTTCTATTGCCAGGGGTAATCGACAAGAAAAACTTATTTTCTTTGTTAGATCAGAGTCCACATGTTTTTGCTTTCACAAATCCATTGCCGGCTTTATTTCATTCTCATTATCCGAAGAAAACGTTGCTAGGAATGAAAAACCTGACAAAGATATGTCATTGATATCAAATTGGCTCCATTCCACAGCGTAGCACGTAATCCCCATCAGCAATAGCCTTCGAATTCAATACTGTATCTTAATCCCCGTCGTTCCCATTCCGGCATGGAAAAGATGATGAAGTATCGTCTTTGCTGCCATCGATTCCGATAACTCCTACTGAGATACAATCAACCAGCAGGCAAACTCTACTGAAATTCTATCCAAACAACCAAACAAAAAGACACAGAAACTGTCAAATAGCCAAACAAAAGTGACAAGCAGACATCCTCAGCAACCAACCGCAATCGAAGAGAAAAACTCTGTCTCCACAAAGAACAGCGTACATCTTCGTTTCGAGCTCTGGACAAAGAGCCCACTCCCTCGCAAGAGGAACCGTATCGAAAGCAATCAATTGAGATGTCATTCGACAGGGTGCCGTACAAAGTTCAAAGGGGCCGGGCGAAAGTAAAAATAGTTGCTGACAAGTGAAGGGAATTTTATTCAAACATACCCCACATTGCAGAGCGGAGATTGTGTAAAAATAAACAAAACTACAAATGGGAGAAAATGATGACAACTAAAACAAAATCAATAGCCACTGGGTGTTATTCAGTTGGCGAGTCCTTCTGCCCTGGCATACAATTTCATACGTATTATCGGTGATACGACATACCGACAAATTTTCAAGTGTGTTTCGCGTTAGCGTTGATCGATGGCGTGCACCAAAAATAGAAACGGAGAGCCGACGAAATGTGATTCAGAATGACAGGGATTTTGTGTAGAAAATGAAGGCATTAAGAGCCTCCTTCCATCGCGACGCGGCTATGCTAATGGAAGTGTTTTTCTATTATGTCTACTTTTTTATCAGAATGAATTGCTTAATTGATATGAAGGGGGACGAGAAACTCTCTTAATGCAACCAATTGCAATTTGTGAATGGAGAAAAATTTGTACAAGTTCGTGAGCAACTGTGGGGGGACTGAACATAAATATTGTGTTTGGGAAAGAATGCACAACCTTTACGGTTGTCAGTTAGGGGAAGTGAAGATGTCATTTCGATTCGATTTCTCTTCACTCATTTTACGTCAATTCGACATAACACACCACTCAATAAGTCCAGGGACTGACATATAGGAGGCGCCACTAACGAAAATCCATATTATTTTTAGTAAGTACATTCAAATGATAACTGTAATTTTTTCATGATGATGTGTTAAAATGTGAGCTGTTGGCACGGAGATGTCCTAATGGAAAGCGAAAATTTGAATATACCTGTCGGTGAAGAAGTGCTGACAACAGGATCTAGAGTACATTATTTGAAAAGGAAAAGAACGTACTTTTTTTTTCATGTCGCGTTTTTTATCATTCATTAATTTCGTCCAAATTTTCTTACGTCGCTAACGGTTCCGGTTCGGTTCTTCCAGTCTTTAGGACATAACTCTTATATGTTCCCGTCCGGTCTCTACACCGAAGGTACCGTTTTGTTTTCCAATTCGAACCTACTGTAATTCCATGACTGTCTTGGTTTTTGCTATCCCAGGTTTGAGGTTTTAGTACATTCGACAAATGTGTCCATCGGTCCTTAGCCAACATTTTGATCTTTACAGATCCTTGCAGACAGATTCATACATGCGACAGAAAACTTTCCAATTAATATACCAAGAGCCCATTGAGCAGTACCGCTGCAGGTATAAGCGTCGTAAAGGTAATTGCCGTGGTCCTCTAATCAATGAAATTTAATCATACCGTTGACATACCGAAGTAGCAGAGGGTGCCAAGACTGTGATCAGATCTTTTCTCAATTGTCGAAGCACTTTTGCCACTCTGATTGAGGTATCTCCAAAACATGCATTCTGAACGCATCAACCGCTTCTTCAGGTGTCGAAAAACGTTGACCTCTCATTTTATTACTTACGTACGGGAATAAAAAGAAGTCATTCGGTGTCAAGTCGTGACTATATGGATGACTCATCAAATCGATGTTTTGAGTGCTCAAAAATGCAGTTGTTTGAGCCGATGTGTGAGAGTTCGCATTGTTGTGGTGGAGAGTGATCCGTCTTCAGCGGTTGGTTTTCCTGATTTCTTGGAAGACAACTGGCAAACAAATGGTTGTGTACCACTCAGAATTGACTGTTTTGTGTTGTTCTAGTGGAACGCTTGCGACATGTCCAGTTTTTCTGAAAGACAGGTGATCATTTGCTTGGAAGTGCTTCGTGCGCGAAGAACTTTTGTTGGATTTGGCTCAATTTGAAACACCCATACAGTCGACTGCTGTTTACTTTCGAGATCATTCGCGTAAATCCACGATTCACAACCTGTCATAATGTCATAGACGTGTTTCGAAGCACCGTGATCGTATTTTTGGAGCATTTCTTTCGACCAATCGACACGAGCCTTCTTTTTGACCCATTGACAAATTGTGTGGGATCCAACTCGAAAAAAAATTTTTTTACGGTCAAATGTTCATGCAATATTGAATGTATGCTGGTCCCACTAATGCCTGTCTGTCTGTGTCTCAATCTCTCGACAGGTCACATGACGATCTTGCAATATCAGTTGGCGCACAGCATCAATGGTTTCCGGAACAACAATGGGTTATGGACGACCTTCACGAAATTCGTCTTGGAGTGAACTACGACCTCGGTTAAATTCACCATACCATCGTTAAACACTGGTCTTTGATCTAGCTTCATCGCCAAAAATTGAATTAAGTTCATCGGTGCTCTGTTGTCGAGTTAATCCACGTCGAAAGTTGTAAAAAATAATCGCACAAAAACGTTCACGATTTAATTCGATTTTTTGGGCGAGATGAATCTTTTAAGTTACTGTAAACAACACAAATGTGGCCGCCGTGGCGTAGTGCGTAGAGTGCGACGCTCACACGCCATTCTCGGGTCTATTCCCGGCTGAACACCACGAATTTTTAACCTCACCACCTCTTTCGAGCTGCTGACAACACTCAAAAAGTAATAACTGTCTAAGAAAGCTTCTCAAACTTTGGTGTTCGGAGTCGTCAAAAAATTGTAGGTCCCTTCCACTCGTGAGAGAACAGTAGCGCGCAAAACACGAGTAGGTGATGAGCACGCTAGGCCCTGGTCCCTCTGTGGACTGTCGCACCAACAATTAGTATTATTATTATTAAACAACACAAATAGCGCTCGTATGTCAAAACGTTCTGAGTACGTATAACCCCAAAAATGTAAAATTTTGCGATAGAGCTGCCAGATTGCAACACTACTAATCCAGAGAGTTGCCAGATTGCAACGCTACTAATCCAGAGATATAAAAGGCAACCTTCGTAAGAATTCTTTTACTGCTTTAACACTGTAGCTGTTGAAAAGTTTCGAGTTGGTGCTTACGGAAGCAAATTTGCGGAGAATTCGTTTCTTCCACTACGACTTTGAATTACTAACTAAGTAAGTTCAGAGATATAAGAGTCATCTGCATAGCCCAAGCTATCGAGGTGAAAAATCGCGTTTCGACATTTCTTGTTTTCAACTCGTACATGTCCCAATGTTCTTGCTTTTGAATAAAACTAAATTTGTTTGTTTGCTAAGTCTCTCCCAACGATTCTGCGTTTGACACATATCCTGATCCAATAAATGCTCTAATTCCTCACCTTCATCTAATTCCTCATCTTAAAACTTTTTGGGATGGCCAAGATGCTTTTTGTCTTTGGCGCTAAATTTTGAGGCGTCGAAACAACATTTTGCATGATCTATCGGTCGGAGCACACTCACAACTAAATTCTACAAGCTTCTGTTCAACTGAATTTTTCTTCAGATTAAAAAAGAAAATTATTACTTCCCGCAAATGCTGTTTATTTAAAACAAATCCTGATATTTTCGAAGAGGCAAAAAACAATGTTGTGTTCTTAGACAGACGGTGGTGTACCTTTCCAATAAAGTAGGTAATCTCTTCCAAGATATGCCACAACTTTAAGGTGCCGCCATCTTTTGAAAACGAGTCGAACTAATTCATATCACCAATATTAAACTTCTTGCGTTCTTTTCTCCAGCGCGGGTTCAAAAGACATTTATTTCTTTGCCAAGATTTGTTTCAATAAAATCCTTCTTGTGGCGCTACAGTCCGGGGTGGACCTGGGCCTCAACCAACATGGCTCTCCAGCCATCACGATCTTTCGTCAGCTGCCTCCAGTTGCGCACTTGAAGTTAGTTGAGGTCCTTCTCCACTTGTGTGCGCCACCATAGCCTAGACCCTCCTCTGTTGTGTTTTTGTCCCTCAGTTCTTATAACACCTTGTGGAGAATGGGGTTCCTTGCGGCTTTGACGGCAATAGAAAGATAGTGCGTATCGGATTGAAACACTCGGTTCAACGCGAGTTTGCTGTGTTGGAAGACATATCAACTGTGACGACTAATACCATGCATGATACACAGAAGTGAATTTTGTTTAACACCGCATGTAACACCGGTGGCTCACACATAAATGTTTTATCTGGCGGCATGTGTGAAGATATAGCGGTACAACAGAGGCAGCACGATATTGATGTGTGCATGTTTCGCAAAATTTGTTGTTTTTCTTCAAAATTTTTTTTTTTTTTGTGCAAGGCGCTGTTAGATAAAGCAACGTTTTATTTCTGCTGCCACAAGATGATAATAATTGTAATAATTGTATTGCGACACTTCATAGGCGGTTCTAAGGGGACCAGGACCTAGCGTCCTCATCAAGTGCTCGTGTTTTGGTACTACTGTTCTCTCATGAGTAGAAGGGACCTACAGTTTTCTGTCGTCGAAGTTTGAAAAGATCTTTTCTTAGACACAGAAAAGAAAGGTGCAGTGAAAAAGTCGAGGCGCTCAGCCGGGAATCAAACCTGGAACTTCGGCGTGTGAACATCGCACTCTACCCACTACACTACGGCCTCCGCGCCACCAGATGATGCTAAATATAAAAAACTGTTCTGTCCTCAGCGTGTAAAAGGATCTTAACAGAAACGTCGTTAGTTTTTACATGAGGCAAAATTGCTTTTAAAATAGGAAATCCAGTCCGGGCCACAAAGAACTGAACTCTTGAGTCGACCTATCTTTCCCCAGCTTCTTCATCAAATTGAAAGTGAAATTCATTCGCATTCTGTTGTCGGTATGTAAAGCATAGGCTTAAAGCATTTGGTAATTTATGGTTAATTTGGTAGCAGTAAGTTCTGTGAGGCGCCGCCGGTGAATTGTTGATCAGCATCTATTTTTATCAAGGTGCTCAACCTGATCCTTAAAAATAAAAACGCCTATTGCGTATTCCATTCATCGATTTACTCATGAGTTCACTTCTCGCTGCCATGCAGATACTTAAGTCCTGGCACAGACTTCTCTCGTTGCATTAGTTGGTGGTCCTCTACAGTGTTTCACAGGCTTCCGCATGAGTTTCGCCAATTCGAGCTGAGAGTAGGATCTAGTTGCAAAGGCCTGGGTGTGTACTCAACTTCTGAGTCGCTTAGTTGGATTGCAGGCGAAAGTTTTCAGTTGCCATTTAATGTCTAACCAGTAAAACGAATTTTATAACACAACAGTTTGTTCCCACGGTGATAGCATGACTTATGCAAAAGCTCTCTCACTGATTTCAGCAATAAAATCGTATTTCCGTCGGAAGACATTGTACTTTGAATACAAAATGAGCATACACGTGAGCTGACATCACACCGGAGACACGTCAGTTAATGCAGATCCCGCACTGTGATGTCACTTTAATCCGATTCCATCTCATTTCTTAGATGCAACCCGGCCGCCCGAATTCTCTAAATAACAACTGCACTTTGTGACCACAACTAACGAGACGAACCACAGTCGTGTGCGAGACAAAAAGATGGAAGATGTTCAATAAATTGATTTCCGTTTTGAATTCCATGTGAGTTGCAGAGCAAACTACATCTGCACAAAATCTGTAAATTTTCCAATTAAAATGTGAACACACGCCACCATGTGGACGGAATTGTGAAAGTCTTCTGTGGTGTACTCCATCCAAGGTTTCTGCGAAACTACTCCCCACTTGAACTCCGGAGCCAGCAGACATCTGGTGTCTGGAGTTTCTAACAAACATACATCCGTCACAAAATTGCCATTTGTCTGAAAATTAATTAACTTGTATCATCTCCTCCATTTGCGCACCATGCATTGATAGAAGAAACCGAGAATGGCGGAGAAAAAAATTATTGAAAAGAAATTGACAACAGCCAGTACAGCATAAGGCATCGGAAGGCAGTGTACAGAGAGCTGTCGCAGTCACAAGACTGATGATTGGATAGAAATGTGTTTTTCATGTTTTTTGCCACCGGACTGTGAAAACCCAGATAGAGTTGCTGGCGAACAAGTGAGAGAATGAAAGTTAACAAAGGCCATTCAGGTGTGAGACTGCCGAGGTCGTTCAACTGTCACCTTTGCACTGACATTTACCGGAGCAAGTCTCGTCGTTTTGTATGTCTGCTTGTATGTCCGTTATAATTGCGTTATAATTTAATGGAATATGACAATTAGCTCAATTATGTGCGTTAGACAGATTACGTAAGTCTCTGACTACGGAGGGAATGGGCATTTGTTGCTTCCAACCGGGAAGCAGAGACTTAATGAATCTATTTGGGTCAATGAAACATCAGCGAATGGTGTAAGGCGCTTAAGACTTGGTTCAATTAGATCGCTGGTTGAAATGAGGTTGCTGGACATTTAAATGGATCATCAGTTGTTTTTTGTACGAAGAGTGCCAATTGAGCACAATTCAAAAATGCAATTTCTTCTTGGATTATTGATCGAAGTTTGTGGGATTGTGGCAACTTTTTGGTAACCTGCAGCTTCTTGGTGTGTCGATACAGTCCGGGGTGGATTTGGGCCTCAATCAACACGCCTCTCCAGCAAGAACGATCTCTCGCCAGCCGCGTCCAGTGGCGCACTTCAAATTGGTTAAGGACCTTCTCCACTTGTGTTCACCAACTCATCCTTAACCGTCCTCTGTTGCTTTGTCCCAATGGCTCGGATTCTAAGACTTTTTGAGCCGGAGCAGTGATGTCCATACGCTCTACAAGGCCTAGCCATTTTGAGCGTTGTATCCGAAGATGCTTGCCAGGGCACATGGCGCCTAAATCTTATAAAGTTTGTCGGTGAATGTTCTGAACAGGACCAAGGCAATCACATCAGATAAAAATCGGATGTCCCGACAGATTTCACACCTCGGAAAATCTTGTGTCTAGGTTTTTGCTTTTGTTCTTAAGAAATAAGTGGTCGCCGTGGCGTAGTGGGGAGAGTGCGACGCTCACACGCCGAAGGGTCTAGGTTCGACTCCCAGCTCAACACCAATTTTTCGAATTTTTCACGGCACCACCTCTTTCGAGCTGCTGACAACATTCAAAGAGTTATAACTGTCTAAGAAAGCTTCTCAAATTTCGCCGTTCGGAGTCGGCAAAAAACTGTAGGTCCCTTCTACTCGTGAGAGAACAGTAGCACGCACAACACGAGTAGTTGATGAGCAAGCTAGGCCCTGGTCCCCCTTTGGACTGTAGTGCCAACAATTATTATTATTATTCTTGGGAAATAAAAGGACTTCAAACCGTTAACCTTATTCACACAGTTGAACACATCTTCAAAAGGAAGAAAACAAATAAATTGCGGAAAGAAAGTAAGAAGGCTCATTTTCACAACAAGAAACATTTCTTTGTTTTGAATATATTTGTTCACATTTTAAAAAAATAACCAAAACTTTACTACAATTCGGCACAGTTTCTAGACGACTTTCTTTCCCTCGAAATTAAGTTAAAAACTACCAATGATGCTGACGAGAGGGACATGAAAATGAACGATCATAAATGTTAGGAATCCAACTTTTAAAATCAAATAAAAACACACAGTTGAACGCTTTTCAATTGCTTAAATCCTTATTTTATATTTATTTCTTGCACAGCAGATCTGATCACATCGAAATATAAACCACGAATGTATGGAAACACGCACAAAATACAGGAACTCAAAATGCGTGTGTGTTCCTAGAAAAAACATACCCGGCTCAAGTCCAGGAAATCCTTGAATTGATTCTAAGAACTTTAGAGATCAATGTTGCTTTTGCTTTGCACAGGAATTTCACAATGTTGCAGACACATTTTGTCTGTCGGTTATGATGAAATGTCTGTGTATCCAACAATAAATATTCTCAAACACTTCTTTTGTGCGATACAGATGCGTGTGTGAAGCCATAATTACTGGCTCTTTAGCCAGTAGTCGTCTGCTTACATGTAAGTGATCACAAGCGAAAATCGGTTGATTTTTGAAACATATTGTTATGTTATACCAGCAACCTAAGTGATCTTTTCGTCTGTTTGGACGAAACCTGAAAATAAAAGAAAAGTCCTTTTTCTATTATAAAAAATACATCATGCAAATAAGGATGTTGCAAAAAAAATCATTTCTTTTCTTAAATCAATTAAAGCGGTTGTTACAAATTTTAAACACCCGTATCACAGAAACGACGAAGAAAACAGTATCAGTTACTTCCTTAAAGGTTGCAATTCATTAAGGAATAGTGCGCAACTTACACACCGAAGGTCCCAGCTTCGATACCGGGACTGAACACACTTTTTCACTTTTACTAATTTCCGTATGAGCAGAAAACTACGGGTCCACTCTGGTCGTATAGTACGCACACTACATGCAATTACTAAGAAAGCTAGGTGCCGGTTGTCTTGCGACTGTTTAGACATCCAATTGTCTGTTCAAAACATAAGGTGATGAGGCTCAACCTGGCCCCAGCACATCAAAAACCGATGCCATGTTGAGAAGGGAAATACAATTGCAATGAAGAATCAGCAAATCACTATTAGAGTAGTTACTGAAGACGTCGGCATATGGGTTGACCCCCGCCATGCAATTTTGGGCGTGTGGCAGCGAAGTTCGTTTTAAAATTGCTGAATTTTGACCGAAAAAATGTCGCATTGGCATCGCCCACGAATTGTTGAATGACGTCAACTGCGATCCGGCTTGGCTTAAAAAGGTCATAACTGGTGACGAATCGTGGGTATATGGTTGTGACATCGAAAGTAAAATCCAGTCGTCCCAATGGAAGAGACCATGACAGCTAAGGCCGAAAAAAGAACATCAAGTTGGATCGAATGTGAAGGTGTTGCTGACTGATTTTTTCGATTGCCATGGCGTAGTGCATCTGAAGTTCTTACCACATTGTATTTCGGTGAATAAGGACATTAATCTTGCAATTTTGCGCTACTTGTGTGCTTGGGGAAAAAGGATTCACTGTTTTTGTACCAAGGCTCGTTTCCCCTTATTAAATTTGTTTTGTCGAAGGACTGCTTGTTTTAAATACATCAGTAAAGGATTCATGTTTTCGAATCATTTTAAAAAGAAAAACCGCGAAACTACTCAAGAATGTAAATTTAATTTGTTTTGAGTAAACTTGTTGGTCTGAACTGTTGTATATTACGTTCTTGTCTTCTATCACATCGGATACATGTCTAAAAGCTGTGATATCCAAAAATTATACAAAAATGGAGAAAAACTAATTTCGACTGGGAATTCAGTTCTTATTTTTTGGAAGAAAAAAGGCTTGTTTCGTATTGTTTCCTTCGACGGAGACTGACGAAAGCATGTTTCAATGTGGTTTCACGTCGGTTTTCAGGGATCTGTACCCATTTACAAGTGGCCTACGAGGCTAGTGGGTAAAGTGCGGCACTCACAGACCGAAGGTCCAGGTTCGATTGCCGTCTGAATACTTTTTTGGAACTTCCGACAACACTCAAAGAGTAATAGTTGTCTACGAAAAAGCTTCGCTGTTCGGAATCGGCAAAAACTGTAGCTCCCTTCTGCTCGAACACGATTAGTTCATGTCACCCTGTGGACATTTGCGCCATTCAATATGTATACATACATCCATGTACTCCGGGAAGAGCTACCACGAAGTGTTGTGTAACAATGAGTCACCATTTCGTATTAGCAGAAGCCGATGTGGTCGCCGTGGCGTAGTGGGTAGAGTGCGACGCTCACACGCCGAAGGGTCTAGGTTCGACTCCCAGTTCAACACCAATTTTTCTAATATTTCACGGCACCACCTCTTTCGAGCTGCTGACAACACTCAAAGAGTAATAACTGTCTAAGAAAACTTCTCAAATTTCGCCGTTCGGAGTCGGCAAGTGATGAGCAAGTTAGGCCCTGGTCCCCCTTTGGACTGTAGCGCCAACAATTATTATTATTATTAGAAAGCCGATGAAGGCTCACGAGATGACATTCGAAAATCGGCCGTTGGATATGAAAAAGCTGTCTAAAATGAGTGCCTCGTTCGTTCACAAGGACAAGGAACGTTCGTTTCATTTGACTGTGAGGCCCCAGATATCAAGAATCAGTCAAAACAGTCAAAACAGATGATTTTACCCAACAAACTTGTTCAAAATTGCTGAATTTTGACCAAAAAAAATGTCGCATTGGCATTGTTGAATGACGTCAAACTTGTTCTGATGAAGACGAAGGTTCCCCTATTGGCTCGAAAAATAATAACCACCGTTTTCTGGCAGTCCCAAGGTGAGAGTAGTAGAGAATGGCAAACAGGCGAGTTGACCGAATTTTGAAGTCATATCCGACGTGGACGCCTACGCCGAAGGAAAAACTATTCCATTTGGCATGTATTTCATGTATTCATGACTGTTGCAGGAGAAGAAGAGTGCTTTTGAAAATTTCCAAGTTCATACTTTTTGGGAGTTTTTTGGGGCGATATTTAAGGGTTACAAATGCAAGGAACACTGATGTTTTCTAATGCACCGGGGAAAGTGCATTACTCAGCGCATTGTTGAACAGATGTTTGTGTGCACCTATCGCCTAAGAGGGCAGATGGCGCAGACCAATGTTCGGTATCGCTTCGATTCCTACAGACTTCTTCTTCGGTAAGTTGAAGGCTATCTTCAACTCACTGAAGGAGTTGAAGGCTATCTTCAACTCACTGAAAGAGGAAAATAATAAGGATGCCAAAAGATCCGCATTGACCCTAGTGAAAGCAAGATTTTGAAGTCATATCCGACGGCTATGCCGAAGGAAAAACTGTTCCAAATTGAGCTCTTCCGACCACACATCACTTCCCACTTCCAACATCGCTACGGCGAAGTAGGTTCATTGCGAATACATCATCTTATGCTACGATTTTTGTTGTTTGTGTTGGAGGAGGTTTGGATACATGGCACTGGAGCGCTTAGACTCAAAGACTGGTTCTTTGTACTACCCAGCAGTAACCTTCTTTTAATGTCTTTTCTTGGTTTACCTAAGAAAGACCAGAAGGCGCTTCTGTGATAAAGAACTTAGGTTTTAAGTTCCCACCACGTCAGCACCAAACAGCCGCAATTTGATTGACAGAGAAAGTGCTCTTGAGTGCCCTCACCTTCACCACAGTCGTCGCAAAGGGTACCATCAGTAAGCCCAAGGCGACTTAGGTGTTAAGCGAAGGTGAAGTGACCCGTTAGTACTCAATTCTGTTTAAAGATAGCAGAAGAAGAAGTTTAAAGAAGCCGTGGATTTCTCGTTTACGTTCGGGAGCATGCACTTGGTCATCCTGCATCCTCGAGAGTCACGCCTTTTCTGGTTGCGCCGTTGGGAGACCCACCCGCCGACGGAGGCCTTAACCAAGGTTGCAGGTAGTTCCAAGGTGTGTTCGGACCCTACGAATGCCTCTTATGAACTTTGCTTAGCCAGTTCATCGGCAATCTCGTTTCCCATGATTCTGTGTTATCCCGGGACCAGAGGTAGTCCAGGTCACGCTACACTACGACACACCAGTCAGTACCGGCCACCAAATTGGAGCCATTTTCCACTCCTTTCGTTATTTTGTATTGTAAATCTAAATGCATCATTCGCTTGCTAGAAGTTTAAATCGAATGAGAGGGTAGTCGCCGCCTAACCAGCCGTCCAGGAAACCTATTTTTCCGCAGGGCGGAGGTGGGAATGGAACGTAATGGGACTAAGTGCCTCATCACAGTTAAAAGAAGACTTTTATGATATAACTTATCATTCAATAAGTCCCGAGACATATAGGGGGCGCCACTAAGAAAAATTATTAATTTAGTATTGATTTTTTTTTTGTTAGTGGCGCCCCCTATGTATCTTATTGCGAGACTTATTGCGTGATGCGTTAAAACATCAAAAATGCCCGCTTTACTTAAAAGAAAATCAGATCCTCTCCGTTAAAAATAAAACAACCTTTTACGAAAAATTTCCTTTTTACATAAGCCAAAGCTTCACCAGGTGACATTTATACTGTCGTGGGTATGACATTTATTGCCGTCAACCGAAAACTTTTATCGATCTGTTGCAAAAATCCTTTAAAATGTAGGTTAAGGAGTTTCAAACGATGTAAAAATAAATGCCTTAACCTCTTGCGGTGGTGCACAATAACAATTCTTCAAAATTCCAAAGAGCAAGAGGTCCAACAACATGGCCCAGCAAATGAAAGTCACTTTTATGTGAAAGAAGAAATTAAAATTACGATCCTAAGTGGATGTCCTTTCCTGGGCGCCATTTGTGCACCTACACCAACCAATAGAAAAGACCTCGAAAAAGTTGAGACATTCATTTAACTTCCTCGTTCCCTTAACTTACCGCGATTAAAACGAAACACCAATTAAAGTGTACCATCCTCCCAGTAAGACTCTCCAAGCACTTTAACTTCTCTCGTAAATCGCAACCCGGCCTGGGGTAAGTACGTGACTCACCCCATTCGGTCGTTAAATAAATTATAATTTTGAAGTAAAAAAAAAGTTGATGTGTTTTTTTTTCTCCTTCATGAAATTGGCGCAACACAGCCGGAGTGGTCAATTCGAGCGGCTGTCAAAATTCTTGAACCAATTGAACGTTACGTAAACATGTGTTCACAGAGGCAACCTGATCAGATTACAGTCTTCCCTGCCTCTCTCGCGGGTTAGCAATTAAGAAAGAAATCCGGTTTCTTCACAGCATCACGTCTGTATTTGAAAGTTTCCGGTTCACACGAATAAGCGAACCAATTGCGTTTCGTTTTCGAAATGAGTCCGTAAGCCGCTTACGATCTTAGAACAACTTGAAGTCCCACCAAAAAAGTCTCTTTTGGACACACAAATGGCCACTTAAGCTGGGGAGTAGTTCAAGGTTGGCTTGCATAAATTAGGCACCCGGAGACCGGCAAGAGAACACAGCCGGTATGTGTTTCAAAATGAATTCAAGTGCAATTAGAAGAGACACTCCATTGTGTCAGCAGCTCATTACTGCACAGACGGAGGGAGCGGCTTTGTTTTGAGGGAACTATTCAGATCCTTTCGAAAGACGTCTAGTGACGCCACCCCAGTGCGCTTTGTATTCTGCGCTCGTCGGGAACGGCGTCTAAGGGATGCACAAAAATAAACACATGACTCAATTGGATTTCATCTCGCGATTATGGCGGGCGCACGTTCATTCGGCGCTTCTTCCTGCGCCGGATACACATTCCGGTTAGGCATTAATTGTTATTCCGCACCGACAATCACTTTAATTATGACTTAATTGCCGCGATGAGAAGAGGCGCTCGCAGACAAGAGATGTTGAATCTGTCAATCGGGAAGCCGGCACACAAGTGCGACAGGGATGCCTCGTCTAAATGAAAGCTTAGCATGCATTTTCCGCGTTAACGACGCGGAAAAGCAGGGAAGATCGGTAATTGAAAGTCAACAAACGCACGTCCACTTGTGGCGTATCGTGTCGCGGCTGTGCGGCGACAAGTTGCAATGTGACGGTGCTCTCGTTCGGTTAACGAACTAAACCGCTGCAACAACCTTGGTGCGTCTGGTGTAACCGGAGAACGTGGGCAGAATACGCGTGACACAGTGCAGTGCACAGCTCGTGCTGTGACCATGAACTGAAAACTGAGTGAATGGATCGAAGGATGAAACAGCCACCATTTGTTCTGTGACTGAATTCTATTAGGGGCACAATGCATCGTTGTTGATCAATGTGTGTGCAGTGACTTATTGATTTTGCAACGAGATGACCTGCAGCCTGCCCCTTCCATTGACATACTTTCGTATGTGCTTACATTCCTAGGGACGGACGTCGGATGATGTTCCACCGAGAGAATCCTTGGAGGCACCGAGGGAGGCGAGTTTCAAGGTGAAGTGATGTCATTTCCGTTGCCTGGATTTACCCTGGGGCTTTGTTCAGAAGTTTATTTTATCCAACAGCAGTGGAAGGGGTTGTCTGAACAGAAGTCTAAAGGTTAAGAGTTGCCAACATCAGATTTTAAATGTCATGGTTGTATACCCCTCTATACAGGGTCCTTCATTAAGCGTTTCCTTTCTTTAAACTGAAACAAAGAAATGTGTGTGATAACAAAAAGGATTTTCCTTTTGTTCGTTTTAAAGGCTTACCTAGATTATAATGTGCAAGTATGTCTGCAGTGGCTCCTGGGTGGCGCTCATGCAACTTTCTATGACAATGATGCGTAAATTGAGTTGACCGATTGTTGGCTTTAATCTCATTTCCAAAAATCTTAGAAAGTTCTAACCGAGACAAGTAGCAAGAAAACTGGTGGTCAGTTTGGGGTATTTAAACAACGAATTGAACAGACGGTCTTTTGAAAAGAATTTTTTACATTTTACATGTATTCATGATTGTTGCAGGAGAAGAAGAGTGCTTTTGAAAATTACCGAGTTCATACTTTTTGGGAGTTTTTTGGGACGATATTTAAGGTTTACAAATGCAAAGAACGCAGATGTTTTCTAATGCACCGTGGAAAGTGCATTACTCAGCGCATTGTTGAACAGAGATTTGTAAGCACCTATCGCCTAAGAGGGCAGATGGCGCAGACCAATGTTCGGTAACGCTTCTATTCCTACAGACTTCTTCTTCAGTGAGTTGAAGGCTATCTTCAACGCACTGATGGAGGAAAATAATAAGGATGCCAAAAGATCATCATTGACCCTAGTGAAAGCAGGATTCTCGGATTGCCAGTGACTTATCTCGTTACGTAGTTGGAAATGTTTCGGCAAGGCTTCGTCTTCCAAGTCGTGGTTGGGACAGACATGTTCTCGATGGAGAGAACTCCCTGAAAAACAGCTTTAAATACCTTACACTTCTTCTTGGGGTCTTTAACTATAAGCAAGTAGGTGGTAGTAATCACTGGTAGTACAATGGACCAGTATTTGAGTCTGAGCGCTCCAGTGTAGTTGATCCCAACCTACACCAAAAAAGAAAAAAAAAAAGTAGTTGTTAAGCACTGACCCATCTGTTTTTTGATGTCCACTCTCAGTTAGCTGACGTTGTCTGTCGTTCTATCAAGTTGACGGTTTGCACGAGGACTTTTTACAAAAAAAAGGAACTATTGTCGAACTTCGCGTCCGGTTATCGATTTTTTTTTCTATTTTGTTATATTTTTTGTTTTTTTTTTTCTTTATTTTTATTTTGTTATGTTGATACATTCTGGCCAGCATGGCGTAGTAGGTAGAGTGCGACGCTTACACACAGAAGGTGTAGGTTCGTTTTTTTTTATTTTGTTTGGAAGAGGCATAGAAGCTAGACGCGTTTTCCGTATTAATGTACAGCAATGTGCAAAATAATAGCACTGTGTTCAAAGTTGTCACAATTTTGTCACTATTTTGTTAATAACTTTTTCCTACCGTCCTGGAAACACATCAGATTTATGGCACAACATCCCTATTCTACTAGCAATAAAACCTATTAGCAAGACAAGAAAAAAGTCTATTTTGAACTTAGAAAAGACCCGTTATCCGGAACAACAACGAATTTAAGCAAAGTAATAGGGAAAAGTAACTAGCACAATAGTGACAAAGTCGAACACACTGCTATTATTTTGCACAGTACTGTGCGTAGTCCCTGAAATTTGAAAAGTTATCTTATTTTTGAATAGACTTCTTACTTGTTGAAACTAGTTCGAATCTTATTGCACCTAGCTTACAGGCAGCTGTAAGGAGCATTATGTCCTGTGGACCGAGTTTAAGTTTTGACAGTGGAATACTTGACTGCACGTAAAGTGCGTCTATCTCCGCATTCCTGTCGGAGTCGCCAACATCGCTTGCTGTCATTTAAGATGTAGTCTTGTACATAGTTTTTTGAATAGCGTTGTCCTTTCTGGGAGGTATCTGTTTACTTCTCCGTTCGTCGGGTTTTTGTTCTTTGGCGGATCGCTAACACTGAAAACCAATTCCCTAGTGTCGGCTCTAGGGAAACTTGTCCAACTTGCCTTATTATAATTACAAGGATACGTGCAGACATGTTGTTGCTCTAGTACTTCTAGCTCGTTCGGGAGCTGCACAATCGCAGCGAGTCCACAATGATCATTGTCGTACTCTGTCGCGGTTAAGCAGTTTCGTATGCGTCCATTTACATGTGTCTGTTGGCTTCACATCCAAATACGGCTCGCATTGTTTTCATCATCATCATCAACAGCATCAATTTAGTTCCATCCACTCAAGGAGAACGTTCCCCCTTTTGAAACGTCCGCATCCCCTTCGTAACGCTTTTTATTCAAATCACCGTCATGATGAATTTTTACGTCAATGCCTCTGAATTTCAGTGAAGGCTAGTGAAAAGAGCCTCGAACTCGGAAATGAATATCGAGTTCCGAGTGTCAGCCGCTTAGACGACAATCACGAACAACCGCTTTCCACCGTGAAGAGGGATGCTCGCTATGGACACCTCCAACACACTGAACTTTCGCACAATATTTCTGCACATGATCCTATGTCGAATGTTGTTTTTGATTAGGAGAGAGCGATCCCATACCCTCGAATGGATTGGGACCGGTCTCTTCTGATTGCGATTATTGCACCTTATGTGGCGCGTCTGCCTTAGCCTAATTTCGCTAACCATCAGCACGTCAGGGCTATAGATTTGCAAGAAGTCAGAAAGCTGTAAAGAAAGCTGAAAGCCTTCCATAACAGCGAATTGCCAAAAATTTGCAGAGATGTCAAGTACACTCTCTTGTAAGGGTTTTCAAGTTCCGGATACATGTCCATTTAGTGGGGAAACTGCTTAATGTCTGTTTGAAGAACCCTTATCTTCCAGAAACGTTCAATATTACTAAAAGATCTCCCTTTCCTCAATTCTTATTTCAACGAGAACAATTATACCCTTATCGCCTTCGCCTTGTCAGTTGTTAGGAAACTTTGTTGCCGCCTCCCCTGCCGTGGAGCATTTTCGTAATGGCATTTTGATGACTTGCCATTAAGTCAGACAGACAATGAAATCGACTACTCAGCACGCTTATTGCAGACATTGCATTGCATTTAACTCTTTGTTGTCTGATAGCCGGCTAGGACTTTCCAATTTTGTTATTAATATTACTCTGTCGTCTTAAAAAGGACTTTAAATCAATACAAGCTGAAGTAAGTACGATATTGTGCTAGGAATCTATTGCAACAATAGAAAAACTTAATCAATCTTGCGCTCCCTCAATGTGTGTGCCCCCACTTCGTGTACAATATGAAACTGAAAAGTAAAAGCATTTTTATGTTTAAACGACTGCGAAGGGTTTTATTTGTATTTCTGACGTCCTTGATTGTCCTCCACACAAAGAGGATAGATTTTATGGCTTAGTGCCATCATGACATTTTGTTTTCATCCGCTTTCATATTTTTATGTCCTGGAAGTTGAATACAAATGTCGGTGCTGCAGACATGAAATTGTTCTTGTCTCAGGAAGGGAGAAAATATATGAAGGGGTAAGTACTCACGACTACGGAGGCCTGTTTGATGGAAATCAACATTTTTATATTGCCATGAAACGTACGAAATGAGGTCAATAGCTGAGTGCGTTGTTGAAATACGCAGTCAACTTCAACTCCATTAGAAGTGTTTTCTCAACTAAAAGAGTTTTACGTTCTAGCTTTCTTCTTACTTTCAATCTACTTGCACTGCTGAACGCACTAATATCGTTCACCTCTTTGGCGATAACAGCGCCACCAACTGAGCACTTGCTGCAGATGTTATTTCTAGCTGTCACATGGAAACTTTTCTGTCCGAATTGAATGTAAATCCTCTACCAGTTTAATTGTCCAGTAACTCCCACAAAACCAGTCTCTGCAAACGAATACTGAATCCAAAAACCATGTAAAACCAAAGAAAAAGACACATATTGGCAGAAGTGAGGTTATGTCCGTTTATTTAATACCTTGAAGAAATCAATATATAATACATTTGTCCGCTGGATTCATCTGGGAGCCCGGCGGGCAGTTGAATTCCCTCGAGAACTCGCGCATATTCGAGAGCGGGCCGTTGACACGAAACTTTTCCAAGCGATTTGGTGTGTCCCACGGCAGGAGACCCGATGGAGGGGTCTCAGTGTACTTTGCGGTGCATAAGTTCTGCGCGAACGTAATGAAAAAAAGCTGAGTGTTCGTGTAGTCCACATCCGAGAGGGTTTCGTCGAATAGGAGAACCGGTTCCATTGTTTTCTGCAGCCACATGAGGTAGGCGTGGAACGAAATGTTCACTGCGCTGTTGTCGGCAACAAGCTCCCTGAGGAAACTCTTCATTTCTGGACCACTGACGGTGGGATTTCGTCCCATGTAGCTCTCGTATTGGTCCTGGAAGCACTGGACTTGCTCCTTAAAGAGAACGGTTGAGTTGTGATCCCACCAGAAGCGCAGTGCTGCCTTCTCGTCGTAGTTCCAACCCTCTTCGTCGAAGCCGTGCACTAGTTGGTGGGCTATGAAGAACCCTAGCGTGCCGTACTTGTAAGCTGTCGGGGCAGTCCGATGATAGACCGGAGATTGTAGCAAGCCCCACGGTATGCGAATAATATTCTGCACAGGACTGTAGCCGACTTTGATGTCAGCTGCCTCCACCTCAGGTCCCCAGCTGCGTCCGCTGGCGTCGTAGTAGATCTTTGCCACCTGGCGTCGCTGCTCGTGCTCGAGAAGATGCTGGATGTTCTCCCAAAAGTGAACTTTGTTTATTTTAATACTGCTGTACTCGGTGTTGAGCTCGTCGACTGAGTAAACCGGGAATTTCAGCTGCATTCCGGTCGCTTTATAGATCGCCAGTCGACGAGTGGTTTCCTCTATCCAAAGCTGGGAGTTAATGTCCACCTTGAAGGTCTCTCGCAGCTTGCTCCACATCTGGTCCACGTCGTCGGCGATCTCCGAACGATAGAACTTCCGAGCGTAGATATCCCCCACTACTTTTGGAAAGTGGAGGACGCTCTTGTCGATGCATAGCCTGCTGCGCTTTTGCGGATTCCGTTCGTCGGGGAAGGTCATAGTCAGCAGGGCCCTGTACATGATGTAATTCGCAACCACTCGCTTTGGGGTTGTTCGCATCACTTTCGCCAGGTTGACGAAGTAGGGCTCGTTCTCCAGGTACACCGGCTGGGGGATGGGTTGCCCGAAGCTTGTGGAGACGAAGTAGTTAAAGTCGATTGTGGGGAAGTTGTTGTTCAGTTCCTTCAGCAGTATCCGGGGTATATTCGCTTGGAAGTCTGGGTCTTCGCCATCAGGAAGCATCCCGCGGCACAAGGTAATTTCGAAGTCAAACAGCTCGGTGGCAAGTCTTTTGGCGTCACCCTCGCGCATGTCAAACCAGTAGGCCATGTTGTCCACCACTTGCTTCTGCAGCTCCTTGACTTTGTCGTCGGTTAGCTCCCCTTGCCTGCATTGCTGCTTGGGCAGCATGATGGATGGATCGCTGATGCATATGCGGTTGGAGCGCTGCGGGTGGATGTCTGGTTTCACGTTTAAGCCGATGATCATGTCCATTCCGAACTTCATCCGCAGGTTGCTGAGCTGCATGATCCAGTTGTAGTTGTGCTCGCTCCAGCGGCTGTCAATAGCGGGCATGCCTCCGTATATCTTCACAAAGTTCTGGAACGTCGGTCGTCGCAAATGCGAGGCGTTCTGCGCGTCCATGCAGGAAAAGTAGAAATCCTTGACCCGTCGTCCAGCAAATGTGTCGTCCCTGGTGACAGGTTCCTGCAACAGCTGTTGTAACTCCAGGTACACCAACTCCTTCAATGTCTCTGTTGGCGAGGCGGTCGGCTTTTCCTCGCTCACGGGATGCGATTTCGCCCAATTGCCGCACGCGAATTCGTAGAAGTCATCGCACGGATCAACGGATTGGTTAAGGTACCGTCGGAGCAGCGAAGCTCTTGGGACGCGAAATTCGTGCAGTTCACGGTTGTGCCATTTCCGAATGGGCACTTGAAAGTTGAATGCTTGCGGAAAGCTGAGCATGAAAATAAACGCGGCTACTGTGAGCGTCGCCATTTGCTGAATTTCTCTGACTGCCGCCTTAAGACTGAGGAATTAGTCTCAAGAGCGAGGGCTTGAACTGGCCTTTCGTATCAGAGAGTGAGAGAAAGATTAGATTCTCATTCAGGCTTTGAGCGGGCGAATATCAGCTGTAGGTTATCGGTGGGAGCAAGCAGTTGTGATTAACTGGACTTGAGAATGAATGCGGGGCCTTGGGCTCTTGTTGATGTCGCGCTGCTGGTTTAGTCACTGTCCGTTGGAAGTTGGTTTTGATTAGGAATCATTGCGTCATACGAGCGCAATCAGAAATCACACATTTTGCGGAAGTTTTTGCTTTTCTGCGAGAAACGGAATGGAATTCATTCAGTATTTGTTCTGAGTGGTAAGAAGGCTTTGTAGCGGGGTGACCGGATGACAGCCTCCTAATGTGTGGCGTAGGCGTATGGAAACTATCAGTCATTGACTTTTTTGTAGCTAATCTGTCCACTTGAATGTGTTTGTTTGTTTTTTGGCTCAGGGTGTCGCAAGTTTATGTGTGTAAACGCACAGCGGAATTTTTTCAGTTTCCAATTCGCATCGGGATTTGATTGAAATTGTGTCCGAAATGTTAACATTGTAGAACTTTCCATTTGTTCCGATCGTTTGCTGGAGTTAAGGTCATTTAAAATTTAGTGTGAATTTAGCGTGCAAAGCTTATCGTTACATTTCAATGCTTTTGAAACGGAAAAACCACTTAAAATATGGACTGGTCCATTTTTCAGCAGGATTTTGATACACCAAAATATTCTGTGCCAATTAGTCCAGGTAGGAAGTTGAGCTTCATGACTGTGTGCTGCTTCCAAGAATTAGTCATCGTTACACGAACGTACATTATAAAACGCTTCTTCTCTGCATTATAAAAAAAGACCGAAAGTCCTTCTCCACTTGTGTGTGCCACTTCGGCCTTAGCCGTCCTCCGTTGCGTTGTCCCAATGGCTCACATACGAAGACCCTTTGGCCCGAACTATTGGGGCACGTACGCCTACATGATCTAGTCATCTTAAGCGTCGTATCCGAAGACACTTGATCAGGCGCATGCTGCCATACAGTCGTCGTTGAATCTTCATGTCGTCAATGCAAACAGGACCAAAAATCGCACGCAGAACTTTTCTCTTGGAAAGTCTAAGGGCTTCTTCATCCGCTTTTAATAACGTCCAGGTTTCTGCGCCATAAAGTAGGACTGAGGTTACCAAGCTGTTACGTAAAGCAAGTTTCGTTCTTCGAGAAAGGGTTTTTATTGTCAATTGGCTCTTGAGTCCTAAGAATTGGCAAGAGTGATTCTGAGCTTTATTTCGGTACTGGTGTTGTTGTTCCTATTTACCGCGGAGGTGAGGTAAACGAAATCCTTGACTACATCGAAGTTTCTGCTGCCTTAGACGCTCTTTCCGAAACATCGATGTTGTGTGTTGTTCCTTGATGACAGCATGTACTTTGTTTTGCTCTCATTAACCATCAGGCCCATTTTAGCCGATTCCGCATCAATACCAGCAAACGTCTCATTGACGGCTCGCTGTGTTCGTCCAATCACGTCAATGTCATCAGCGTAAGCTTGCAATTGAACTGACTTTTGGAAGATTATGCCTCTGGTGTAGACCTGTGAGTTACCCACGATCTTCTCAAGAATGATATTAAAGAAGTCACATGACAGCGCATCGCTTTGTCTAAAACCTTTTATGACATATAAGGCTTCGATGAGTTCGTTACCGACCTTGACGGAGCAGCTTCTCCATCGTTATCCTACACAATCTGACGAGTTTGACGTGAGTGCCAAAACTACGTGGGACTGTATAGCTAGCTCCTCCCTCTGCCCACCCTCATATGCGGCCTTAAAATCGACGAATGGGTGGTAGGTTTCGATCGCCACCTCTTGGGTCTTTTCCAGGATCTGTTTTAAGGTGAAGATCTGGTTAAATTATGACTTCCCTGGTTTGAAATCACACTTACATACGGTTTCGGACGCTCACGCAATACGGCAGAGAGTGTCTTGTAGGCGATGTTGATGAGACTGATCTGTTGATAGTTGGCGCAGTCAAAAAGGTTTCATTTCTTGTGGACTTGTAAAAGGACGCTTAGATTCCACTCATCGGGCATGCTTTTCTCCGACCATATCTTACACATTAGCTGGCGCAACCAGATCATCTCCAGCTGCTTTAAATAGTTCTTCAGACAGTCCGTTCGGTCCAGCAACTTTGTTTGACTTCAGTCTGCAAATTGTAATGACAATTTAATTGAACAAATTGTAGCTCCATTTTGGAAACCCTTTACAAGATCAGTTAAAAATGCCTTCCATAAAAAGGGAAGTAGATGTGTAGGACTACAAGATTGGATAAAAATGCCTTCCACAAAAAGGGAAGTAGATATGGAGGACTCCCTCCCCCCATACGATGCCGAGCACACGAAAAAACTGTCAAATTATTATACATCGAGTACACAAACCCTCCATAAGCTTGTTTTTTATGTTTGAGAGTTACTTGACTTGCTGAATTTGGTGGCTTCACACAGACCTCGTGGATTAAAGGGTGCCACAAAAACACGTACATTAAAATATTATTGAGTTGGCAACTAAGTTTCACTCATAAATTTCTTTAGTTGAGTTTTTAGGTTTACTGATGTAAATCGAAAAAATTGTCGAACACATTTTGATATTTGATTGTTGGTACTTCAACTGTGAATCAGTAAATACATTTTTTTGATCGGTTTTGTAGTTTTTGTTTGGCGTCCGTTGAATGAACATTTTCATCATATTTTGTTTTTCTACTTCCGAAAAGGAAAAAACGCATTGCAAGCTCACAAAATGTGATGGGCTGTTTATGGTGATGAAGCTTTTAAGGAACGACAGTGTCAGAATTCATTCTGGAGATTCATTCACTCAAGGATGAAAAACGCCCTGGTCATGCAGTTGAAGTTGATGACGACCAAAAAAAGCAACAATTGATGCGGCCCTAATTTTTTTTTGTCACAGTACAACACGTGAGAAGCAGAGAAGCTTCATGTATCACATACATTCATTGAAATTCGCTGAAAACAACTCTGCTATGTATGAAAACTCGATATATGTGTTCCCCATCAACTGAAAAAAAAATCATTTAGCACAACACATTTCAAGAAACGTAGTGAAAATGATCCATTTTTGAAACGATTGATAACTGGTGATGAAAAATGGGTGTTTATAACAATGTCAATCGGAAAAGATTGAAAAGAAAGCCAGGTGAACCAACTTAAACATTGTCAAAAACTGATATTCATCAAAAGAAAGTAATATTATCAGTTTGGTGGGATAACAAAGGTATTGTCTACTTTGAACTTTTACCACTCAACCAAGCGATCAATTCAGATGTCTGTATTGAACAACAAACATAATTGAACAATGCAATTGAAAAAATGTTGTATTCCATCATGACAATGTAAGGGCTCACACATATTTGGTCTCTCGGCAAAAATTATTGGAGTTTGTTTGGGATGTTTTACCACATTCACCATTTAAACCTGACCATGGACCATCTGATTACTTTTTATTCCGATCTTTGCAAAAACTTAAAAAAATACTTAAATTAGTTGCCAACACTATAGTTTCTTTGAATCAAAGTATGACTGAGTAGTCTAAGGTAAAAAAATACTCCCAATTCCCAGCTTTTTTATCCACCACTGACAGCCATGACAATGCCCACAAAAGATTGATTAACTGAAGTTACGACTTAGAATATTAATTTTATAATTGTTTTTTTATGAACAAATTTTTAACTTAAAACCTTTTTCTCTCTCTTTTCAGGCAAAGCTTCAAACTAAATTTCTATGTAAAACTAAATAAGCGCTATAGCAAAGCTCACCAAGAAAAAAATCAAAGCTTTCGTAGATGTTAATTAGTAGAAATTTTAGTGCTGGATGCTTGCATAGAAATTGGTGAAAACGATATCTATACACGGTATGCATACATATTTATTGTCCTTTTTACTTTTGCAAATGCATTATTTTCCCCCCTATAACTTAGTTTGTACGAATAGCTCTTAGAAGACATTTTTCTTCCTTGCATAACCACCCTGTCCAGGAATTGGCTTTCGGCCAAGTGTAAATGCGATTCAAGCGATGCGGAACGTAAATATGATAATTGCTATTTGCACAAATGGATCAAATGCGGATTCAATGTAAACGTAAAAACTCCCATTAGGGGAAAATTTCTTTTCCATCCTGTGTTTTTTTGGATTAACCCTCGTTGTCTTGTTTGTAGTTTTGTAATCAATCCCGGTATTTGTAGCTGAACGATGAATGTTCCTCGACTGTATGAAGAACTCAAAATATTTATTGAAATTTAATGCAGCATCGACTGTTGGGGACGAAACTTCCCTGTGAAGTGTGGGCGTCCTTAATGGAGCGTAGATCATTTGTAGAACCAGCATGCTCGTTGTCTGTAGTTTACTTTTAAACATTCATGTCAGATAAATCTATTTATCAATTGCTAACGGCAATTTTATGTCCATGATATACATACATGTAGGGCCACCGACTAAATTATTACAGGAAAATGTTGAACCGATTTATTATTGCCGGGGTCTCATTTTCTGAAAACAAATGGACACCTCTAAGTGAAAGATAAGAAATCTAAAACAAATATTTTTTTTTTTATATAACCAAAGTCATGGAAATATATGGAGGAAAATTTTTCTTGATGAAGTGCAGAATACGAAAGTAATCTGTGTTTTGAAGGTGAATATACGCGTATATATTGGATAGCGCTACTGTCCACAAGGTGATAAGCTTTCTCATTAACTACTTTTGCTGCACGGTACCTTGCTCTGCAGAGTGGAAGTGACCTAAGTTTCTTCCCGATTCTGAATGGAGGAGTTTTGAGAAGCGTTTTCATAGACTTACTCTTTGAGTGTTGTCAGCTGCTTGAAAGAGGTGTTGCCGTGAAAAATGCGAGGTCTTCAGTCCGCCACGCCATGGCGTTGTGGGTAGAGAGCGACTTCGTCGTGTGAGTGTTGCTCTCTACCCACAACGCCATGACGGCCAATTTGTTTAAAGTTACGTGAGGATAAAGTAATAACCTACGATGGCTGCTCAGCCACGTAGTTGCTGTAAATTTTAGAATTTCCTCCTCAAGTCGCTCTGGATCTATTGCAAGAGAAAGATGAATCAAAGAACTGAAGTCTAACATCGAAAGAGCTTAAAACAGGCATAAAAAAGTCTGTCTTCAGAGACATCTAAGGAAAAGAGGTTCTTTATTCCTAAGCAAGATTTGCCGAAATGCGTTCTGTACTGTCATTCATACACATATTCGTTCTTTAAGTTCAAGCAATAAAAGAGACCACTGCATTCAAAGTGTTCTTCTATGCTCGTAGTAAACTTTCAAAAAAATATTTCAGGAAGTTTTCGTGACGACGTTCAACTCTTTAAAGAGTTCTCCTTCCTCAAACGAAAGACTGACGTCCAGGTTATTCGTTACCACTGTGACAGTTCTTTATTGTTGACATCATCTATGAGTAACACTGACCGAAATATTTTCAATTCATTTCAGCGCCAAATGTAAAAACGTAAATATCCTCAAACGATCACGACGATAGCAATCAGAGGGGCAGTGGTTCTAGATTTTAATTGTAACAAGAAATCGTAATTTGTAACTTTCAAAAACTCTGCTGTTACGATTTCAGAAAAAAACACATACATCCTTCTTTTTTTTTTATAGAAAAAGGCTGTATTTTGTTAGTCCATTTTATTGCACATTTTTTTCTTGTATAAATCAATTTCGTATTTAGTTTATTTTAGATCATTTAGAAGTGCTTAGTAAACTGTTCTTAATTTGTCTTTCTTCTGCACATACGAGTGCATTTAAACAAATGTAAAACGTCTTGGAATTTAATGATTTTAGCTCAAAGTCGAAAAAACAATAATTTTTCCAAAAAGAAGAGAAATACGAAAATTCGCAGAATCTGGCAGCACTGCAGAGGGACACAATCCGAAACGGCAAGTGTTGCCAGCAATTAAAAGTGATTGAAAAAAAAAATTAATAATTAAAACAGTGACCTCCGTGGCGTAGCGGATAGAGTGCGACGCTCACAAGCCGAAGGGGTTCGATTCCTAGTTCAACACAAATTTTTCGAATTTTTCACGGCGCCACCTCTTTTGAGCTGCTGACAACACTCAAAGAGTAAGAACTGTCCAAGAAAGCTTTTCAAATTTCGCCCTTCGGAGTCGGCAAAAAACTGTAGGTCCCTTCTCCTCGTGAGAGAACAGTAGCGCGCACAACTGAGTAGTTGCTGAGCAAGCTAGGCCCTGGTCCCCCTTTGGACGGCAGCGCCAACAATTATTATTATTAAAAATAAAACAAAGTGTGAGATGAACTTTGAATCGAACCAAGCACCTTAAGGCCCCATAACTTTGAGCTTCATTCCGCCTCCGTCCAACCTGAGTGTCGTCACTTGGCCACTGAAGTTCAGTTTATGAAAGTTATATGCATTTAAATGGACGTCATATTTTCAAAAAAAAAAAATCCTTGTAAATAAGAAAAACTAGTCGATCTCAAAATGATCTTTTCGAAACATTTGGATTATTTTTTGTTGTACAACATCCTTTTCAGAATTGTTTGATCATCAGATTCATCACATCGATTTTTGTTCATAGCTATCAGGTTAACTAGAAAAAAATTGTTTTGGTGACATAACAAACAGGGCAGTGGACACATTTGTTTACTTAATTTTTATGAAGTCTTATACGGTGTATAAGAATTTATTAAGCTCTAGGTTCGTTTCCCGGCTGAACACCTCGAATTTTTCACGGCACCACGTCTTTCGAGCTGCTGACAACACTCAAAGAGTAATAATTGTCTAAGAACTTCACCGTTCGAAGTCAGTAAAACTGTATGTCGCTTCTACTCGTGATAGCACAGTAGCGCACACAACACGAGTAATTCATAAGCAAGCTAGGTCCTGGTCCCCCTATGGACTGTCGCGCCATTCAATTGTTATTCGTGTTATAAAGTCTTATACGATCTTTTTTACACTCTTCCCGATTGACGGGACCTAATAGCGCAACCTAGAACTCTCAAAAAAGTTTAATTGGGATTCCACATTGAATTGTAGGGCGTCGTCTATCATTCTCTATTAAAGTTTATGTTTATGAACCTTTTCAGTAATCTGAAACCTACGGCACTCCAAACCATTCGAAAATGTTCGTGTTGAGAAATACAAATCTTTTGCTTACCATCGCATCTGCCTTAAAATAAAATTTTCTGACTGTACCATAAAATGGAGGCCAAAATTTTTCCTCAATTTGATTTCTATTCGTATCATCTGGTTGTCAAACATGTTAACGAGCAATCCATCCACAATCCTTTCAAACCGCATCAAGCTGCAGTGCAAGCTGTTGCGATGAGTCAACAGTTTGCTGCCTAAGGCCGGCAGGTTTACGTCGCCCCTCGAATATCAGTCTGCAATTAGTCTCTGAGACAGGGAATGATTCACTTTTAACCACTTCAGCCATTGCATGTTGTCTACGTATCTCACATTCGCAGTCAACAAGTTCTGGCAACAAATCTCTCGCTCCCCATGTATACTTCCCGTCAAAGGATCTGTCTGCGATTTTCCCGTGACTCACCCACTCATTTATCCCTTATTTATTTCCAAGCGAGCGCCCCCACCGCTTCCGTCCGTGTAAACCACCCTCATTCTTCACGAAGGGTGATTACTCATGCCGCTTAGTCACACAGGGACGCACGTTCATCGGCGACTCAATCCTCAAGTCGCAGGACAACACAATTGGATCGCTGCACATTCCATTCGGTGGCCGGAATTTAATTAATGAGCAAGACTAGGAAAGGTCTGCTTCTTTCCAGCCGCCCCCTCACTAACACTTCCACATCTATGGCTGCGGGAGAAGTGCGAAACGAGTCCCTAATCGAATCCTCATGAAATTTCTCATCTTTCGCTGCGAATAAATCCTCAGAAGTTCGTGAAAAATTCATTGCATGGCGAATTAGGGGTGCGTTGTGGGTGGTGAGCCCGGTCGCGCCCAAGTTGTGTATGTACATGTGACCAAGAAAATTTCGCGAGGGTCGCCTCTGGCAGTGGAGAGTGTAGAGAAACGATGCCATTCCATCCGGATCGGCGGTTGGTAGAACACCGATAAATGTACGTCGCGAAAAATATTTTTCAAATTCGTTGAGGAACTCTTCAAAATTTATAGCATTCAGTGGGCGGACCTTGAATTCGGAAATCGTCCCACAAACGCGTTCTTTTCGCGACAAATGAAACATTTACGTTCGCGATCAATCACACGTATGTTCAAGTTCGTAATAACAGTGGAAGCTGCACCGAAAGTGCGGCCAGACCGGAGTCGACTTCATCAAGATTAATGAACCTGTCCTCCTCGTTTCGGCTAATATTAGAAGATTGAAATAATGTGGTGCGTTGAGCGTCTGCCAGTTGCGGCGGCGTCAGCGGGCTACCGCGGGCCCCTTCTGTGAATCACATTGTTTTCGTGCGTTGAGATGAATTTCCCCAAAAAAGAGCCAGCGATTTCGGAGGGAGTGAACAAAAAATGAAAAACATGTGTTCGGTATTAGTATGTAATGTGCAACATATTGGTGTGGATTGCAATAAAAGTGAATACGTTCTGGGTCGGGCTTTGATGCGGAGGAGCAGCGAGGGATGTTTAATTGCTTGCCATCTTACCGCGGCTAAGGCAGGCAGCTTAAAGAGTTTCGAAGAGACTGTTTGATCATAAATCCGTTGAAAGGTTTGAATTTTTATGGGATCACTGAAGTCAGAACACCGTAGCTGGTGGGAGATCCCTTTAGATTTTTAAGAGCGCTTTTGGTTATGAACGGTTTTTGAGTGTTTTTCAACGACGAGCGGGTGTTTATTTCGGGAAGTTGCAATTTTATTGGAATGTTGCAAAAGGACGTATGTGTGTGAAGTTTAAGAAGCTCAAGAAGCTATGCTTTGAGCAAAAGGAATCTTACCTCAGAATAGGACAGAAATTGTAGTGGGAAATTCGCCGAGGAAGTTATCTTCTGAATTGTATGTTGTTTTCGAGAAAATTGCAAGTGGAGAGTTCTTCTGCCTCATCAATAATTAAAAAGCAATATCTTGAAATTTTGAGGGGCTTTGAGGGCAAATTTCAAGTGGCTTATGTAGTAAGGCAAGCATTGTCTAGAATTTAAATTTATTTCATACTTGAAGGAAGGCATATTTTAACACGATTACGGATATTTTCAAAAAAACATAATCTACAACTCAATAAAAATATCATAAAACGTCTAAGCTCTGTAATCGTCTAAAGTCCACATGGGACAACATTTTTGACACATTTTTTTATTTCAACAAAATGCAATAAACCATTATTTTGTTTAAGTTCATTGCTTGCGCATGTACAACATAATGTTGCGAAGTTTCGTCTGTTTCGAATGTGTCAAACATTTCCCTCATGCAGCTGTGGTCAACAGCAATTGTTTCTAATTTTTCTCTTAAATTTAGAGTCGTATTTTGTCTGTAGTGTAGGTCCCCTTGCCAAGTGTAAAGTTATATGTTTGTAGAATGCTCACTTTGTGCAGATTTGTAAAACCTCTGCTCTCCATTTTTTATATATTTTCTTGGTGCCGTAAAATTAGTTTGATACACTTAAAGTCTGTTTTAATGAGAAGCGAATTCTGTTGAATATACTTCTTCTTCTTCTTCTTCTTGCACTACAGTCCGGGGTGGACCTGGGCCTCAACCAACATGCTTCTCCAGCCAGCACGATCTTTCGCCAGCTGTCTCCAGTTGCGCACTCCAAGTTGGTTGAGGTCCTTCTCCACTTGTGTGCGCCACTTTAGTCTAGGTCGTCCTCTGTTGCGTTGTCCCAATGGCACGGATTCAAAAACTTTTCGGGCGGGAGCAGTGGTGTCCATACGCTCAACATGGCCTAGCCATCTTAAGCGTTGTATCCGTAGACGCTTGATCGCTGTACAGCCCATAGAGTTCGTCATTAAATCTTCTCCTCCAGATGCCATCAACGCAAACAAGACCAAAAATCGCACGCAAAACTTTTCTCTCGAAAAGACTAAGGGCTTCCTCATCCTCCTTTGCTAACGTCCAAGATTCCGGGCCATATAGTAGGACGGGGATGATCAAGCTGTTATATAAAGCGAGCTTAATCCTTCGAGAGAGGGCTTTATTACTCAATTGGCTCTTGAGCCCAAAGAAACAGCGATTGGCAAGAGTGATTCTGCGTTTGATTTCGGTACTGATGTTGTTGTCCCTGTTTACCGCGGACCCGAGGTAGACGAAGTCCTTGACTATCTCGAAGTTTCTGCTGCCTAGTGTGACGCTGAATTATACATGCTGAATATATGAATATACATGCTCAATATAAAATAAACATTTCTGTACATTTAACTGAATTGATTTCCTTGGAAAAAATTAATTTTTAATAAGTCCTTTGCACTTGGCATCGTTGCGGATAGGTCTACTAGACACCATTTTCAAACAATTATAGATTTGTAATTTTTGTTTTTTTTAGTATAATCGGCGCGCGTTAAAGGGATTATTTATACCCTTAAGTGACCAGAATTAAATCAGCACGGGCCGAAGGTATAGAAAAGGAGGTGCCGATGTACATTGGTTTTAAATGCCTGGGGATTGTAATAGGGGGAAATTTTGGGCTGGAAATGAAGAACTGGCTGGTTGAAGAACGAGTCTCTATACGTAACTGTACGTCCGAATGTGGGTTTAAGGATGAACGTATGAGCGTTCGTAGCAAGGCGGGTATTGAGGGTGAATTCTTAAAGAGGAGGAATGCAGCTGGCTAACTCTTTAGAGCATTTGTTTGTTGAAATAGCGAAACAGAAGGTATAATATTTCCATCACGTGAACGTACTTTGCACGTTCTTTTTCGACATGTAATACAGTTGATTTATTTATTATGCATCTTGCTAATATTTTACCATATTTCGCTTCAGTTTTTATGCCATTTTAACAGAAACTACAGGAGAACATGGGTTTCTTTCAAAACTGCTGTGAAACAAGTTCATTGTCCGTAATCGCTTATAAACTATCATGTGCCGTCAGACGGGGCAACAGAGTGACATGTTGACAACATGACGTACGTTATTTCTTCAGAGAGGGACAGCCGAATGCAAAGGTTTCAACAATAGTGATAGTTATACATTCCTTAAATGAAAAATTCGGTTGCTGAGGTTTCGGTAATACAGTTTCCCCACAAAATTTGACACTTTTTCAGTCGTTTTTGTACACAGAACGTTTTTGTTTTTACACAACCTGGATTTTTGTATGTTCGCGGAGTGGAACTGCGTACGGCAAAATGAAAGTCTTAAAGACATTTTCCGGCTTGCGAAGAGTTTGTCAAATTTATAAAATGAAGGGTCATTTTTTAGCTATTATCTTTTTGGCAACACTGGTTTAAACAGCTGCAGCGTTTTGTTTCACAGTCAACCATCTTCAGTTTGGTCTATAATTTAACCATGAATCGCCTTACAATCGAACAACACTTGCAAATCATTGAATATTATTATCAAAATGCGTGCTCTGTTAAGAAAGTTCATCTCTCGGTTCTTCCATTTTATGGTCAAAAATGGACGAAGCTCATTTTTGACTCAATAATAATAATTGTTGGGCCAGGGCCTAGCTTGCTCATCAACTACTCGTGTTGTGCGCGCTACTGTTCTCTCACGAGTAGAAGGAACCTACAGTTTTTTGCCGACCCCAAACGGCGAAGTTTGAGAAGCTTTCTTAGACAGTTATTACTCTTTGAGTGTTGTCAGCAGCTCGAAAGAGGTGGTGCCGTGAAAAATTCGAAAAATTGGTGTTGAGCTGGGAGTCGAACCTAGACCCTTCGGCGTGTGAGCGTCGCACTCTACCCACTACGCCACGGCGACCACAATGACTCAATGGGCACATAAATAAGCAGAATTATCGATTTCGGAGTGAATATCAGCTAGAAGCAAGTTTGGTGCGGTTTATGGGCAGGTGCCATTATTGGACCGTACTTTTTCAAAGATGATGCGAATCGGAACGTAACTGTGAATGGTGAGCGCTACCGTGAGATGATATCCAACTTTTTCTTGCCCAAATTGCAAGAGCTTGACTTGCGTGATATGTGATTTCAACAAGACCGTGCCAAATGCCACATAGCACGCGCAACAATGGACTTCTTGAGAGCCGAGTTCGGTGAACATTTTATTTCACGTTCGGGACCGGTCAATTGGCTGCCTAGGTCGTTCGATTTAACGTCTTTAGACTATTTTTTGTGGGGCTATGTTAAAGCTCATGTCTATACGGACAAGTTCGCTTCAATTGACGCATTGTAAGACAACATTGAAGCATTTATTCGTGAGATACCGGCCGTAATGTTGGAACGAGAATGCCTAAATTGGACTAAGCGGATGGACCATTTGAGGCGCAGTCAAGGTCAACATTTGCATGAAATAAACTTCAAACATTAAATTATATGGACCGTACTATCGATTCAAATAAATATTTCATGAATTTTTCTGAACTTTATTTGTTTTTTTTTTTTTTGAAAAACTTTCCTATAGCTTTCAAAAAAATCACCGTTTATATTCAAATTGATCTTAGAAATATTTTACAATATCAAACAGTTCACTTTTTAACATTCCGACAAAAGTTAATTTTTGTACTGTTTGTTTTCTTAAAGAACAAGTTCGTTTCTTTATAGTTTTAGACTTTTAGAGTTCCTCAGCATTTAACTTCTCCGAAGAGCTCTTTTCAAAAAGTACCGCTTTCATGTTTCGTTAACCTTTGAAAGTTTGTGAACACGAAATTGGTTTCACAATAAAATCCATATAAGTTAACCAAATAATGTTTTCTCCGTTGGAAGTGTTCCAGGAAGTAAATGCACTTCTCACAGTCAACCCATCAATAGCGAAAATTTTAAAAGGTTTCCTTCGACTCAAACAGTCTTGCCCCCAACCACTTTCTGTGCAAACCACACCCCATTCAGGTGAAAGTGTCTGTGCTAAGTGTCACCACCATGTACTGGTGTTGCTTAAAATTCAAGTGACAGGTGCTTGTTTCTTGGTTTTCTGATTACACAAGCACTTTGCCAGGCGTTCCATGTAACGTGAAGAGGAGTGGTGATGGCGACTCCTTCACCCTCTCAACAACTGCTAAGTTAGCTTGTGAAGTTTGCGTTTTTTTGCATTTTTTTCATAAACAATTTATTACCCCTGAGTGGCGTCAGAAGGAAATCATTGAACACACGTTCCAACTTTAGATTTACACGGGATTAGTGTCGATATCCGATTTGATGGTTTACTTGTTCGACCTGTGCGTTTACAGACGCCAATCCACTGGGTTATTGTGGTTGCATGAGAATATGGTCGGCATGAGGATTAACGTCAAGTAGATTGTGCCATTTCATGTTTTGTTTACAGTACGGCTGAGTGTTGGAAAATAAAATATTTTCAAGTGTTGACAATAAAAATTTATGATGTGTGCTGGTATTGTTACGTTTTTTATGAGAATCATTTATTTGAAGTAATGAAATGATCTGCAGCAAAAAAAACTCTCTCTCGAGTGTTGCTTATTTTTACAATCTTATCGAAGATTAACTAATTCTTATATTTTTTTAAGCAGTTAGACATGGGCCAAAACAATACGAATTAGAAAGTTTTGTTCTTAATAAAATTTTCGGTCACTGTTTGTGTCGTGTACGAAAAGGAGAGTTGTACTATATAAAAAAGAGAAAGTCTTTTATTTGTTTGATTCTACTTGTTTTAACATTCCCATGTTCAGTTTTATTTTTAATCACGGTTGGATATCAATTCAGTTGCATTCGTTCTCTTTGAGAGGATAACATTTTCTTGAGGGATTTGTTTGAAGGCACCACGCCTTCATTTCGTCACTAAAAGCTGAAGTATTCAGACAATACTCGTATAATTAAGTCCACACCAATTCTCGCTTTAGACTTCCTCTCCTTTCTCTCGTTTAGACATCGTAGGAGATGACAAAGTAACGCAAATACAACCCAAATGCATATGCTGACCCGGCATGCATCAAATAAACTTCGACTATATTTGCTTACACAGGGCACAGGTCAGGTGTGGTGCTGCTTTCAAGCAGCCATCATTGTCCTCCCTATCGCGCGATTTCAAACAGTGTCTGGACATTCACAGATTGTCCCAGAAGATGCAGTTAGAAGTTTATTACCGTCCAAATTCCATATGAACATATCGTACACTGATGGAATTTCTTCTTCTTCTTCTTGTGGCGCTACAGTCCGGGGTGGACCTGGGCCTCAACCAACATGCCTCTCCAGCCAGCACGATCTTTCGCCAGCTGTCTCCAGTTGCTCACTCCAAGTTGGTTGAGGTCCTTCTCCAATTGTGTGCGCGACTTCTATCTAGGTCGTCCTCTATTGCGTTGTCACAATGGCTCGGATTCAAAGATGAAATTTACTGTCTGGTTTTTCAGACAGTTTGGTTTTTCAGACAGTCTGATTTTTAAAAAAGTCTGGGTTTTCAAAAAGTTTGGTTTTTCAGACAGGACAAAGTACAGACACCGTTCAGCAGATGAAAAGTGAGAGTGGTTCCTGCCCTTGCGGCAGCGCATAGTTGGGTAGGATGTAGGGTATAAGATTTCCGATCCTGGATGGTAAGGAATCCAACGGAGGGGAATTTACTTGCGAATCTCAAAAAGCATTTGAGATTTAAAACTAATGAGCAATACTGCAGTTCAATTGTGTGTTTGTTTTTGTCCTCGTTTTACCTTGGCATCGATTGGTTATTTGATGGGTGGATGGGCTGATGAAATGCTATCTGTCGAAAAGCCACAGAGACTGACTGACCGAAAGCTGTATTCTTGCACCATTGGAGGTCAGTAAACCGTGAAACTAAGTTTCGACCTGACCGTGCCATTGGCTCGGTTTAAAACCTAACGAGGGCAGAATCGGGTCCAGTACATTAGTTTATTGTTGATCCAAAACTAGGCTAAGCGGTAGAGGTTTTAGATCTGACCGTGCCATTGGCCCCCTAGCGGGAGTAGTTAAAAACCTAGCTCCTAGCTTGCTAGCCCGCTAGCTGTAGTTTAAAACCTAAAAACGAGGGCAGAATCGGGTCCAGTACATTAGTTTATTGTTGATTCAAAACTAGGCTAAGCGGTAGAGGTTTTAGATCTGACCGTGCCCCCTAGCGGGAGTAGTTAAAAACCTAGCTCCTAGCTTGCTAGCCCCCTAGCTATAGTTTAAAACCTAAAAACGAGGGCAGAATCGGGTCCAGTACATTAGTTTATTGTTGATCCAAAACTAGGCTAAGCGGTAGAGGTTTTAGATCTGACCGTGCCATTGGCCCCCTAGCGGGAGTAGTTAAAAACCTAGCTCCTAGCTTGCTAGCCCGCTAGCTGTAGTTTAAAACCTAAAAACGAGGGCAGAATCGGGTCCAGTACATTAGTTTATTGTTGATTCAAAACTAGGCTAAGCGGTAGAGGTTTTAGATCTGACCGTGCCCCCTAGCGGGAGTAGTTAAAAACCTAGCTCCTAGCTTGCTAGCCCCCTAGCTATAGTTTAAAACCTAAAAACGAGGGCAGAATCGGGTCCAGTACATTAGTTTATTGTTGATCCAAAACTAGGCTAAGCGGTAGAGGTTTTAGATCTGACCGTGCCCCCTAGCGGGAGTAGTTAAAAACCTAGCTCCTAGCTTGCTAGCCCCCTAGCTGTAGTTTAAAACCTAAAAACGAGGGCAGAATCGGGTCCAGTACATTAGTTTATTGTTGATCCAAAACTAGGCTAAGCGGTAGAGGTTTTAGAAAGGTCTCGCACCAAAACAAGATGGGGTGAGTTTCCCTCAAGCGTGATCTTATTTGGATAAATTACAGTTCTAGGTCTTTCCTCTTATAGGTTACTGATCGTTTACTAACCTTGTAGCTTCAAGAATAATATGTCTAATTTCTCCGTATAGTCTTAATATTTTGTAAATAAATGATTTCTCCTGGATAACAAATTAAGGGCGATCTATTCTTGCTCAAATGACAAAAGGCTATTCATCTCCTGTGAAGTATACAGTCGGAAAAACAATCATAGCTAGCTAAACGACTTCAAATTATGCCATAAAACGATGAGTCCCTCGATTGCTTTTTTTTTTTTTTTAAATATTTCACCAAACCCCTTAACTAACCTAGACTGAAAATACTGTATTAGGCGAATTAAAATAAGAATTAAGAATAGAAATAGAGTGATATAGCAACTAAATACAAAATATCTTAATAATTCAATTTACATATGTAGTGTATAGAATATAAAAATACTTTAACTTGGTAATAGGTATGCTCTTGTAAACCCTCTTATTTTTTGAAAAAAGAAAATAACAATAATTGTCGTAGAAATATTTAATACATGTACTTCTTTTCAAGCATTTGCATTTTAAACAAATTCAAATAATTCGCCAAACGGAATTGAAAATACATCAAAATTAAGTAAAACCGAGAACCGGGTCACGGCATGCGTACGTCGTTTGTAAACTTTTTAAACTTTATTTCTTTTCTTCAGTTTCTTTCATCCTTCGTTGGAGATTGGAGAGGGGATACAAGTGCAATTTAGTTATACACATTTTTTGTTTAGTTTTATTTTGTTTAAATAGTCAAAATCAAACAACTTAACTTTAGTGAAAAAAAAAGTTAAATTCGCCTTACTCACGTATCCCCTCTTCAAAATTTATTTTCAGACTTGATTTTGTGTTTCAATTCCGCCAATAAAAAAATATGACAAAAATGCAATTCTAACTCAATGGAAGAACCCTTCAATGTACATGTCAGTAACTCAAACAAACCAAAGAACTAAATGACCCTAGAGACAGATAGAAGCCACAGATCTTAAGCGAAACAGGTTTAGTCACTTGTCACTGTTGAATAGAAAATGGGGGCAAATGTGTCTCAGTTGGAGAGAGAAATCGGGAGTGAGTTGTTCCCGCCGAATGAGCACTACTTTGGACTGGTGAACTTTGGCAACACCTGCTACAGCAACTCCGTGCTGCAGGCGCTGTACTTCTGCAAACCGTTCAGGGAAAAGGTCCTTGAGTACAAAGCGAAGAATAAGCGGTCAAAGGAGACGTTGCTTTCATGTCTGGCAGATCTGTTCTATAATATAGCCACGCAGAAGAAGAAGGTGGGCTCCATAGCGCCGAAGAAGTTCATTGCACGCCTACGAAAGGAGAAGGAGGAGTTCGACAACTACATGCAGCAGGATGCGCACGAATTTCTGAATTTCCTAATCAACCACATTAACGAGATTATTTTGGCCGAACGCAACTCGAACAAGAGCAAGAACGGCAACGGAAACGGCGGCACGGAAGGCCCCACAGAGCCTACATGGGTGCACGAGATATTCCAGGGCATCCTGACAAGTGAGACGCGTTGCTTGAATTGCGAGACTGTCAGCAGCAAGGATGAGAACTTTTTCGACCTACAAGTGGACGTCGATCAGAACACTAGCATCACCCACTGTCTGCGCTGCTTCAGCAACACAGAGACTCTCTGCAGCGACAATAAGTTCAAGTGCGATAACTGCTGCAGCTACCAGGAGGCGCAAAAGAGAATGCGTGTCAAAAAGCTCCCCATGATCCTCGCCCTGCATCTGAAGCGCTTCAAGTACATGGAGCAGTTCAACCGTCACATCAAGGTGTCCCATCGCGTTGTCTTTCCACTGGAGCTGCGCCTTTTCAACACCTCCGACGACGCCGTGAACCCCGACCGGCTGTACAACCTGATGGCGGTAGTGATTCACTGTGGATCCGGACCGAACCGAGGACACTATATCAGCATCGTGAAGAGCCACGGACTCTGGTTGCTGTTCGACGACGACATGGTAGACAAAATCGAAGCATCAACCATCGAAGACTTCTACGGCCTCACCTCGGACATACAGAAATCCTCAGAGACGGGCTACATTCTGTTCTACCAATCGAGAGATTGCGCTTCATAGAGCTCTCATTTCTTCAGTCAGACTCATAAAATGTATCCTTTCTGTTTCATTGTGTCTATAGAGTAGCCAAAATTATTTAGTTAAGCACTTGCGCTGCATGTTTGGACTCCGATCAAAATTTTGTCATCCAATTGTTTAGTATTTCATTTAGGTATTTCCCTCTTCTTTTTGATTGTAAGTGGACTTTGTTGTATGATGCATACGAGTAGTTATTGTTACGCATAGATAGTTATCCTGTTTGCTGTTTGGCTAATCAGACTCAAGATTGTATTTCATAAATAAAGAATCGTCTATATTATCGTTCATGTGTGCAAAATAAAATCATTTAACTAATGAGCAATACTGCAATTCAATTGTGTTTGTTTTTGTCCTCGTTTTATCTTGGCATCGATTGCTTATTTGATGGGTGGAGGGGCTGATGAAATGCTATCTGTCGAAAGGCCACAGAGACTGACTTTATGTAGATCTGTTTGCATGTTCGTTTGATGAGCAGATAAGAGGGGAATCAGCTGGAAGATACACATTTACTTTATTTGAGAAATAAAGTGGTGTAAGGAGCGTTTTCTGGTCTCTAGCGAGCGGCTGAAAGTTTTATTTTTGTTTATTAAACAAACAGTATAAAGTCAGAGTTGCTGTTCCAAAGCAGCGGTTAAGTACAGGCTCACGTCATGCACGATGAAGCTAATGAAAGGAACATTGTAGATCAATAAGCAAGATCACAGCATTGCGGTCAACTGTGTGGAAAGTCTGCACTGTTCGTCAAGCTTTACTGGAAATGACAGCAGGTGCTTGAAAACGGCTGTACTGCTACAGTCCCTCCTACCAGTCTGTGGTAGGGTTCCGCAGGGATAGTGTTCAGCGAAAGACAAGCAGAAGCTCAGATTAAAAAAAGCAGTGACGAAGGATTGTGAAAAAGAAAAAAAATTTCAAAAGACTGCTCAGATGAATGGGATCATATTTCTTAAAGTAAGACTTAACCCACTTGTTGTTCCAATTCGAGATACTCGTTCACACATTTATTCGAAAAGTGTTTCAAATCGAAAAAATTTTCGAATAGAAAAGGTATAAAAAAAGAATTGCTTAGCAGACTCCAATTACTTCGATAATTTTGAAATAAATCTAACAGAGCTTTGAAACAAATCGTAGCTGAAAACGTTATTTTTAACTCTTTAACCCCTCAAGCTGGGTTCCGCCGTGGCGTAGTGGGTAGAGTGCGACGCTCACACGCCGAAGGTTGTAGGTTCGATTCCCAGCTCAACACCAATTTTTCGAATTTTTCACGGCACCACCTCTTTCGAGCTGCTGACAACACTCAAAGAGTAATAACTGTCTAAGAAAGCTTCTCAAACTTCGCCGTTCGGAGTCGGCAAAAAACTGTAGGTCCCTTCTACTCGTGAGAGAACAGTAGCGCGCACAACACGAGCAGTTGATGAGCAAGCTAGGCCCTGGTCCCCCTTTGGACTGTAGCGCCAACAATTATTATTTATTAACCCCTCAAGCTAATCATTTCATTGTCTTCCGGGCGGCAATTAAGAATGTGCATGATGTCGCTTGCTTTCTGTCAATGAAAGACACTGAGTCTATGATTCTATAGATGAACAGCTAAGCAGGCTATGATTCTGTAAATGAACAGCTAAGAGGGCAGAAAGGCTCTGGATATTCTGGAATAGAAAGAAATTTGAAAAGCAATGATTGGACGCGAAATGTATATTTCCAATGAGATGAAAGACGCAAGAAATAAAAATAAAACACTGACAAGTCAGGCGCTGTGGAAAGTGGATCCTTTCTATTACCCACCTCAAATCTAAAGGACTTCAACAGCTGAAGAAATCTTAAATCTTTGGCAATATTGAACAGGCCACCACCTAGCTTTGAGGGACTTTCGAGATCGTTTCTTAAGCTGTAGCGAGTCTTGTTAAAAAAATGTTCAACGAATGTATTCGATTTTTACATTTTTCTAGAGTGATAGCTATCACGTATGGTGTAAGAAAATGGTCGCATCAGACATCAACACAAGCTTTGACTGGCTCAGTAGATGTTCTGAAACGTGTGAATGCTTTAAATATTTTCCAACTATCCCTTTCAACTGGCCTCAGCATCGTTAGAGCATTTTTCAGTAGAAGTACATAGTTTTTAGAAGAAGGTATACCGGTATGAAAATTATTGATGGGAAAGTAAAAACATTTTATTCAAAGTATTGGCCATTGTTTTCTACACATTTTGACAACCTTTCTGGCAATTTGTGAATACCACGCCAATAAAATTGTTCGTCTTCTAAAGCAAACCAATCAGACAGCCAATTTTCGACCTCCTCGTAGGAATCAAAGTGCTGCTCAGCCACTGCGTGTCCCATCGATGAAAACAAATGGTAGTCGGAAGTAGGAAGGAAGGGTTAGCTGAACCCACCCAAGTGTTTTGATTGTATCCTGAACCGGTTTTGCTTTGTGTGCAGGTGCATTGTCATGGAGCAAAATTACCTTGCCGTGTCTTCTGGTTCATTCTAGTCGTTTCTCGATCAATGCATGGTTCAAATATATCATTTGTTGTCGGCAGCGATCAGTATTAACGGTTTCCCCAGGTTTTAGGAGCTCGTGGTACAGCACACCTTTCTGGTCCCACCAGACACACAGCATTGTCTTCTTGCCGAATCGATCTGGTTTTGCAGTCGATGTTGATGGTTGTCCCAGATTAACCCATGATTTTTTCCGTTTAGGATTCTTAAAATAAATCCATTTCTCATCGCTAGTAACAATCCGATGCAAAACCGATTTTCTTTCGTGTCTTTGAAACAATATTTCACAAGTGTTTTTAGGTTTTCCATGTGTCTTTCATTTAATTCATGTTGCACCCATTTTCCACACAGCTTTTAAACGATCAGAAATTGTTTGTTGTGCAACATTTAACATAGCTTGCCATTTGCTTTTGACTCAAAGTGTCATCTCCATCCAATATCGCTTGCAATTCGGCGTCTTCAAACTTTTTTGGTGGTCTTCCACGTTCTTCATTTCTCACATCAAAATCATTATTTCTGAACCGTTGAAACCACCTTTTGCTTGTTGCTTCTGATAGAGCATGATCAACATATGCCTCGACAAGCATTCGATGCGACTCTGCAGCACTTTTCTTCAAATGAAAACAAAAAATTAATGCTTTCCGCAAATCATCACTTTCTGGTATAAAATTCGACATTTTTAACACGATGAAAAAATATGATGTTGTCTGTTCAATGACTTGATGTATACAAAAAATATTTTTCACAGATGTCATAGCAATAACAATAATTTTTGGCGCTACAGTCCAAAGGGGACCAGGGCCTATCTTGCTCATCAACTTCTCGTGTTGTGCGCGCTACTGTTCTCTCACGAGTAGAAGGGACCTACAGTTTTTTGCCGACTCCGAACGGCGAGATTTGAGAAGCTTTCTTAGACAGTTATTACTCTTTGAGTGTTGTCAGCAGCTCGAAAGAGGTTGTGCCGTGAAAAATTCGAAAAATTGGCGTTGAGCTGGGAATCGAACCTACACCCTTCGGTGTGTGAGCGACGCACTCGACCCACTATGCCACAACGGTCACAATGCCAGATGTCGTAGCAAACAACAAATGTTCCCTATCGAGACACTTGTATCTTGACGAGAAAATTAAAAAAATCGGTGTTTAACTGGGAGTCGAACCTAGACCCTTCGGCGTGTGAGCGTAGCACTGTACCCACTACGCCACGGCGATCACTTTAGTAAAACTTATGTTCTCTTAATCCTTTCACGAGACATTAATTAATTTTCCTTGAACTAAAATTAATTTTGTTTAAAACTCAAACATTACATCAATTTGAAGTTATATTCTTCTTTGTATCAAGGTTCCAGGATGGTGCTTGAAGGCATAGTTTGTTGATAACTAGTATAGGATCACTTTCAAAGTGTAATATATGTATATTCATGCCGATTATAGAATCCGGCGGATTCACTGCGGCGGGAATCGAAGTTCGACCCTATTATATATCGAATCCGGTGGATAGACTACATTATCGGTCCGCAAAACCTAATCGATATCTGCTGATCAGCTGCTTTCTGTCAATTATCAACTTTCGTCATTGAAATTGTAGTAAATGGACACAATTGGTTTTTTTATGCAATCGAAAGGAGAAGGAAATTAATTCCCGAGATATTCGGTACAAAATAAGAAGTAGGGTCAATGCTTTTCGATACGAGACGATCAGTGAGTTAAAAACTTGTTTGTTCTGGTAATCAGCATCAATTTGTGCATCTTTGTTTCAGATTTGTAAAATACTTCAAGTTGAACAAAACAGCTTTTAAATATGTTTTGAACATATTGAAGCAAAAACTGCCACCTGTAGTAAGATCCACATCCTTAACTCTCGAACTTAAGTTGGCTGTATGCTTAAGGTTTCTACCTGAGAGTGGCTGCCAGACTGGATCTGCAAAAACCGTGTTTTTGTTTGCAAGCGTATATACGCTTGAATTAAAAGCGCACAAAAAAACGGCCTTTACCGCTTAATAATTCATCAAAATATACTTGGCAGCACTTTGCGTTAATGACATTAGCGTCGTTACATTTGTGTGCTTCCTTCATTTGTGAGTGAGATGGTCATTAGTTATTTGTGTTGTAAATGAAAGAGATAGCGACAGCAAAAAAGTTCATATTCCTGTCGCTTGTCAGATGAATGAATTTATGGACAAAAAAAGTTATCGATGACACATAGAAAATTCTGATTGGAAGCATTGTTTTTAAAAAAAATTAAGCGCATATATACTTGCAAAAACCACATCTAAAGACTTCGATGTTGGAACGGCGCAACCACCAGTTTCTGTGGTTTGGCACACAAATATGTGCCAAATGGATTTCTTCTCCAACTGTACCTCTTCTCTCTATTGTTTTGAGCATCCTTTTCGTAAGGCAGATTTGTGATCTGATCATACCTAAATTAAAATAATCAAGATAAAAGCTGTAAACATGTATAAATTTAAACGATTTAATCATCTTTTTCCACTAAAAAATTTCTTTGATTGGAGGTCCCAAATTATTTAGTTGCGACTTTAAGTCTTTCCAAAATGTTTGCACAAATTCAGGGTACTATTTTGCGAAATTCTTAGAACTGTCAGGACTTCTTTTCATTGCACTACACATTGCCTCGAACTTACAGTTCGTTTTCTAAAAATAAAATTAAATTTTTTTGTTCATTTCAAATAGATTTAACTTACTTTCCTTCCTCCTTTAAATCCGCAACTTAAATGATGCGAATTAAAAACCCCGCAAAGTGTATGGACTGCGGATCGGTTGCGTTTTCAAAATACCATTTTTCTTGTACTACCATACCGACATCCGCTAACTTTATGGTTTGAGTTTTCAATAATAGCAAAGACAGCGGATGCGAAAATGCTCCTTTTGCAATAAAGCCACCGGATTTCATAATCGGAATTTTTTTTGCTTTTCCTAAGCGTAGTTATATCTGATGAAAATGCAAAGCAACATTTGGTATCTTGGATTTGGATTCGGCATTATTTTGTTGAATGATTTACATAACTTTCTATTTGAATAAAATGCCTTACATTTGCCCATAAGCAACCAGCTGTTTTTTTGAAAAAAAAAAAAAAAATTATGAAAAGAAATAAGCTCCACGAGCGAAGGTTTAAAATATATACGAGTACCATTTAGTGTATTCTCGGTATCGATATGAAGGAAAATGCGAATTCAATTTAATTTGTTTTTATTTTTCAATATAATCTCCCCTAACATCAATACATTTGTTATGTCATGAGATAAGATTTTTTAAACCCTCAAAATAATGCATTTGGAAAATACCCATTTATTGCCGACATGAGTTCTTCATCATCCGAAAATCTTTTTCCACGAAGACATTTTTTCAAATCCATAAACAGGAAATAATCACTATGGGCAAGGTCTGGACTATAGAGTGGGTGTTGGATTTCTTCGAAACCACAATCTTCCGCAGCAGCCTTGGAAACTCGCGTCGTGTGAACAGGAACGTTGTCATGAAGAAGCAACACACCCGCTGCGAGTTCACCACCTTGTCTTTTCTTTTTAATTGCCTCCTGCAAATTATGCAAAGTGGAAGCGTAGGATGTGGCGTTGATAGTTTCAACTTTTTTTTCGTACTCAATGAGCAAGATTCCTTTTGAGTCCCAAAAAACTGTGACCATGAGCTTCTCGGCAGACGAAGTGACTTTTAACTTCTTCGGGGAATCTCTTCCTTTTTTATGGTACTGCATGGACTCTTGTTTGCTTTCAGGATCATAGTGGTGAATCCATGTTTCGTCCCCAGTAACAATTCGATCCATAACACCGTCCGCGTTCTCACTACACATGTCCAAAAGCTCTCTACAGCATGCGATTGTCACTTTTTTCTAAGGCGCCGTGAGCATTCGTGGCACCCACCTTGCACTGACCTTTGAAAGGTTAAGATGGTCATGAAGAATGGTGTGAATGGTACCAGTAGAAAGCTTAATGATCTCTGCCATTATTTTCACCTTAATTCGGGCATCCTCAAGAACACGTTTTTCGACTTCTTTGATGATTTCTCCCGTACAAGCAGTAGCCGAGGCGCCGGAGCGGGGGTCGTCTTCAATGCTCTCTCTGCCTGTCTTGAACTCACTTGACCACTTTTGCACAGTTGATAATGAAGTTGCGGAACCCTGGTAAACAGCCACCATCTCTTCATGAAAAGTTTTTTGACTTTTTCCTTGCTTGGTGAGAACTTTACTTACAGCGCGGTGCTCAATTTTCACCATCATCGTCTCAGTTGTCATTATGATTCTGTCTAACTAGTGATAAAACGCGAATTAATAATCGCATTTATATATAAATATATAATAAAAATAATAGTATTACTTGATAAATAAGTCAATTTATATATATATAACCACAGCTTCACCGCGGTACCGAGAATATATTGAAGGCCCCTCGTAGAAGGTATTGAACAGAATGTAAAAAAAATAAAAAAACAAATGATCTAACATACATTTTGCATGGCTTATATTTGAGTAACACCAAAAAATCATATCATTTGCTTATGTGATGCCAATTTGTCGATCTTTTAAAACTTAGCTCGTCTAAAAGTCACTCCCTTTCTAACTGTATTTTTTCGGTTTAAATAATTTTAATGTTATTTTTTTTATTTCTGAAATATAAGGGTTTTTGGGAATATTTTGTTTTTGGAAACATGTTCAATCCGTCTGACTTAAAATGTTTATTTGTCATCAAATTATAAGACTATAAGTATAGACTTCTCATATTCTACCTCAATTTGTAAAAAACTGAATCAACCATTATATGTCCTCGCTTTTTTATTCGATAGACTTAGACGAAAACCACCGATCATCAATCTGTGAACATCTGAATATGCTTTTTAACACATTTCTAATGTATGCCACATTAGTCGTCACAGCACAGAGAGTTTTAATGTTTGTCAATTGTATGTGGATCTAAAAACAAAAATACTTGTACATATAAACTGCTTAAAATTATGTCGAATAAATACTTTTATCTGCCAATTAAATTCTGCTTTAAGAAACCTCGAAAGCAGACAACAGCCACTGCATACCATGGGGTATTGCGCGACAGTCACCACAAAAACAAATTTAAGTGAAAGTAGTGTAGTCGTAAAAGAAATTCACATGAGCAGCTGTCTTTTCAGTTATTTGTCAAACATCTTTTTTCCTCACAGAAAACTACTTTGGCATGCTGAATACATCTGAAGGCAAGTCATTATGGTATTTAGACCAATAGATTATGTTGCTCTTAAGGAAGCCTGAATCAAACTAATAATATTCCAATTTTTGATTCATTCTATTTTGTGTATAATTCATGAGTAATTCTTCAGCACAGAGTTCGTCCCTTGTCAGTAAACAGCACTACTTAAAAGCTGCATTCTAGTTTTCGAAATCGCGCAGCTAAAGATTTCTAACGTTTTTGCAATATACGTAAGGACAACAGTGGTATAGTGTCTTGTCAAAACAATCCTAGCCCTTGCTGGGCTTAAGAAAATAACACAACGTTCTTGTTTTTAATGTTAGCGAATCTTTGAACTCCCCGTTTAATTTAAGACAAGCATAACTGCGACATAACTCGGCAAATTCTAGCCAAAAACACATTTCAAAATCTGATAAAAATAAGAACGAAACCATATTTTGGCTTCAATAAACCTTTTACCGCTGGGCATAGTGGGTAGAGTGCGACGCTCACACGTCAAAGGTCCAGGTTCGTTTCCCGGTGGAACACCTCGAATTTGTTTTGGCACCACTTCTTCTGAGCTACTGACAACTTTCAAAGAATAATAATTGTCTAAGAAAAGGCTTGTCAAAAACTTCGCCGTTCGGAGTTGGTAAAAACTGTAGGTCCCTTCTACTCGTGAGAGAACAGTAGCGTGCACAACACGAGTAGTTAATGAGGAAGCAAGGCACTGATCAATGGACCAGTATTTGAGTCTGAGTGCTCCAGTGTAGTTGATCCAAACCTCCAACAAAAAAAAAAAAGGGACTGATCCCTCTGTGCACTGTTGCTTCATCCAATCATCATTATTTTTAAGTGAATTTTAAGAGAATTCGTTTAGAATCGTATGAAGCATGAAGTTGCATTCCTTTAACTAATTCGGCAATAATTTGCCGAATAAAGATATATTTCGAAACTTTGTGAAAAGAAAACGAAACCATCTATGTGTGGGAATAACGCAAATAGTCTAGGGAGTCTAGGGCTTATTGACTTTCTTTTGCCTTGCTTAGAGTTGTTATAATTCACTCAAAATATTTCACTTAATAACTGTATACATTTGTTCGTAAAATAATTTTCATCGTCGTATAAATATTTCACACATCTTACTTCTGTTTTCGTTCACATGACCGATATCGATCTGATACCGGTTTCAAAATAATTTAAATTCAGAAGAACTCTTTATCCATTTATCTGATCTGCCAAAGGCGTCCAAAAGATGTTGCATCCATCGCTTCTCAGAGGTAATTTACGTGATCGTGCGATAAGAGAGATGTGAAGATCGCCATAAATTTTGTCTGATCGTGAGCCATTTCTTTTGTGTTTTGAAACGCATAAGCTGTGTAAAGACAAAAGGTTCAATATTTCAGTGGTTTACACAATAGACAAAGATGAAAGAAAAACTCACTCACTCCACTTTATCAACTATTTCGTTATTTGTATTGTTTATTAATAACTTTGCTGCTGTCACAATGCTGAAACAAAAGAGATTTGTCTTGTGGTCTGGGAATGACTGAATTCTTATAACCGATGCGATTTCTAAAGAAATATACAAATAAAATATTAATTGACGCCTCATTCACAAAATATTACCGCAGACCTGTAGCTAATGGCATCATCGTCTGGCAAACTAATACGTGACCATTTCATCATTTTCAATATTTGAAAATTTATTTACTGTAGAAAACTGATCAAACATTTGAACTCCGAAATTTCCGTAAAGTCGGAGGAAAGCTTTGTCAGCAACTTCAAACAATTTTCAATTTTATTAGACCTGGTAGGTAATCTGCAACGAAGGTCTGAGGTTGTATATGAATTGTTGGTTTCAAATCACATTCAAGAATCAGTCCATAACAGTTACAGGTTATCCTTTTTTCAAAATTATTTGCGTAAAAGTCGTCTACAGAGAATCCTTTTAATGAAGAGCTGCAAACTTCTGTAATTCTTTCTGAGATGTTATGTGAAAGATTTTATTTTCCTCGAAGCACATATGTCACTTGTTCATGATGACAGTACGGCTTGATGGAATCCGCCAAACAGGAGAGGACCCAAATGTCATTAAGACATGGTTAGGAAAAGCTGAAAAATTTGTAGCTGTCAGCTGAATGGTGAGTAAAACCTCGATTGAATGCACTTTATAGGATCTTAAAGTACTTTGTTCATTTCAGTCATTAAGTCTTCTAATAGGGCTGACATGGTACGCTTCAGTCCGGGGTGTCCTTGGGCCTAAACCATTAAAATGCGTCACACGCAGCTCAATTTCTCCCCAGCTGCCAACTATAAAGTTGGTTGAGGTCCTTCTTCACTTGTGTGCAACACTTTAACCTAAGCCGTCACCTGTTGCGTTATCCCAGTGGCTCGTATTCGAAGACTTTTCAGGTCGAACCAGTGATCCATACGCTCTATATCCGTCTAAAATGTTGTATCCACAGAGGAGTGACCAGGGGTATACCGCTGTGCAATTCGTAAAGTTCGTCGTAGAATCTTTTTTTCCAAGTGCAATCAACGCAAACAGGACCAAAAATCGAACTTTTCTCTTGAATGGACTCAGAGCTTGCTCGTCTGCGTTTAGTAACGTTTTCACGCTATAAAGCAGGAGTGGGGTAATCATGCTATGATAGAAAGCAAGCTTAGGCCCGCCCACGCAATGAGGAGCAAAGTGGAAAAATGCCGAAAAAAGTTAATCCGTTCGTATCCGAGGCATATCGGCTTTTCTGAACTATATGATTTTTACGTGGTGAGGAAGTTACCCTCACGCACAACCCACAGACTGTTAGGCCAGGCCCATTATTTAAACCCTTGGGCAGAGGGGCTCGCTGCATACATTGGTTCACCATACAACGGGTGTTGTGATGGCTATCCAGGGGGCGCCGCGTGGATGCTGTCAACTTGTCCTGTGCACTAACGAGCATAGCCTTGGCAGCTATGAAGCTCCATCAAGGACCAGTGTTTATCGATGGTATGGTGAATTCAACTGAGGTCGTAGTTCACTCCAAGACGAATTTCGTGAAGGTCGTCCAAAATCAATTGTTGTTCTGGAAACCATTGATGCTGTGCGCGAACTGATATTGCAAGATCGTCATGTGGCCTATCGTGAGATTGAGACAACCTTAGGCATTAGTGGGACTAGCATACATTCAATGTTGCATGAACATTTGACCGTCAAAAGAATTTGTTCGCGTTGGATCCCACACAGTTTGTCAATCGTTCAAAAAAAAAGACTTGTGTCGATTGGTCGAAAGAAATGCTCCAAAAATACGATCGCGGTGCTTCGAAACACGTTTATGATATCTTGACAGGTGGTGAATCGTGGATTTACGCGTATGAGCCCGAAAGTAAAAAGCAGTCGACTGTATGGGTGTTTCAAATTGAGCCAAATCCAACAAATGTTGCTCGCGCACGAAGCACTTCCAAGCAAATGGTCGCCTGTTTTTTCAGAAAAACTGGAATGTCGCAACCGTACCACTAGAACAACGCAGAACAGTCAATTCTGAGTGGTACACAACCATTTGTTTACCAGTTGTCTTCCCAGAAATCAGGAAAGCCACCCGCTGCAGGCGAATCACTCTTCACCACGACAATGCGAGCTCTCACACATCGGTTCAAACAACTGCGTTTTTGAGCACTCAAAACATCGATTTGATGAGTCATCCGCCGTATAGTCCTGACTTGACACCGAATGACTTCTTTTTATTCCCGTACGTAAGAAATAAAATGAGAGGTCAACGTTTTTCGACACCCTAAGAAGCGGTTGATGCGTTCAGAATGCATGTTTTGGAAATACCTCAACCAGAGTGGCAAAAGTGCTTCGACAGTTGGTTCAAACTCATGCAAAAGTGTATAGATCTTAATTGGGGATATTTTGAAAAACAATATAGCTATTTTCGATGATTAATATTTGTTTTTGTTCTTTAATCCCGAGATATAAAAAATAAAAAAAAACCCTCGTATAAAAACTGTTTTTTGCGAAAACAAAAAAAAAAAAAAACTGTTGTGGTCGACATTTCAATCATAATAATAATAATAATTGTTGGAGCTACAGTCCAGGGGAGGACCAGGGCCTAGCTTGCTCATCAACTACTCGTGTTGTGCGCACTACTGTTCTCTCACGAGTAGAAGGGACCTACAGTTTTTTGCCGACTCCGAACGGCGAAATTTGAGAAGCTTTCTTAGACAGTTATTACTCTTTGGGTGTTGTCAGCAGCTCGAAAGAGGTGGTGCCGTGAGATATTCCAAAAATCGATGTTGAGCTGGGAATCGAACCTAGACCCTTCGGCGTGTGAGCGTCGCACTCTACCCACTACGCCACGGCGGCCACGACATTTCAATCTTCGACCTTTTTAATGAAAACACTCCAAAAGCATATCCTATCTCTGATAATCTTAATAATATTGTTTTTAAATGTGTTCATAGCTTACTTTCTGAAAAATGGGAACTAATGCATAATCAAAAATTATTAGTAATTTGCCTCATTGTTCAATGCTTAAAAGATATTCGAAAATGATTCGAACTAATATTTGAGCTTTTCACAATTCCTTCACAAATACCTCTGAAATCAGCAATACCACTCCGTAAAACTCCTTCGCAACATATTGCAAAAATGTCGCCGACGATGTTGCCAGCAACAGAAATGCAGTTTCCCATAATTTCCTAGTCTTGGATTAGCGTTAATCGTTACTGTTTCCGTCTCTCTCTCTGTGCACATAAAGCTTCACCCATCGCCTGTTTTTCGTCATTTGTAACCGCGTGCGTTTTCCCCAAGTTAGTTTCGTCTGTCTTTCCGTTCAAATCGCGTGTGCAAATATTTTTTTATTTTGTCTGTGTTAATGAAGTCAATTGCTTGTCAGAGATTTGTGCTGAGTTCCTTGTCATTGTCAGGTGCGCTGAATATTTTGTTTACTTTTCGAAAAAAGTAAGAAAACAAGCCTGTAACCATCGCAGCGGTGGCGGCACCCGACAAATCCACACTCGAGGAGTCACCGTGCCCCAACAACGCTGTCATTCGATACTCTAGCTCGCATGCAGTGGATCGGACGCAGGGCGCTGATGCATGATGCCAGAGCTCAGCGGTACCTATCGTTGGCACGTGAACAGAAACTAGAAGAAGGAGCCACACACATATAGTGTACTTGTATACGTATAGATTTAGTGTTAAGTATTTTTTTTTTACTGCTTGACAATGTATGTCATTGCGCGGATTGTCACCTGGGCGATTCAGTGTGCGGAGCGATTCGGTGGTCGCACCATTGCCAATCTGATTCGCAGTCGTGGTCGCTGTGGTAATCAATTGATCGAGAGCGGTTAGTCGGCTTTATCTTGGTTGTTAATCACAGTAATTAAGTGGAGCGACAGGGATATGTGATACTAATCAGTGTTTTGTTGTATTACTGTATCGGCCTTCCTCGCCTGAGAGTGTGTCGTGTGACAGATGTGTGTGATGTGTGTCAAATTCAAAGTGACATGTATAACCTATTCGGCGTGATGTAACGTTATGGGAACTGAGTAGTAACACATTGTTGTCAAGTGAACCGTAAAAACCGTAGAAATGCTAGTTCCCACATAGATCTTCCCCACGTTTCCTGTTTGTGTGTCGCAAGGGTTAATTCAGAATCCACTTCAGATTCATTGAGGCTGAGGGCACGTTTTTCCAAGGGTTACCGCACCCGGTTCGTGGGAGGTAAACATACCGCAGCGAGGCGTGTCATCGGCGCTACTACCGAATTCCACACTCCGTCGTAAAGCCATTGTTTGAAGTGGTGGTGCAATAAACATTTCTAGAAATTCAATTAAAAGTACTTTTATTGACGTCCTCCGAGAGCGGTAAGACGCCCTCGTGTCGGAACTGATTACAGATGCATGCAGGCATCTCAAGCAGATGTCGTTCTCGGGAACTGTGAAAATTTGTTTATTGCCCCGGGAATCCCTTTTCATATCCTGCGGGGGGAAGTGAACAAAATTGAAGTTGATTAGTCTTCCTTGAATTTGAATTTGCAGCTCTACCCCTCTCTTTCTCTGGTCTGAAAATAAAATTGATTCAAGCAAAACAATTACATAATCGGCGCTTAATCAACAATGACGGGCAGGTTGGCGTGCATGTCAGCGTGTCGACGAGGATCACCGACCATGTAAGACTGTCAAGGGTAGAGTGTGTTTCACATGATTGTTAGCAAGATTATAATTCATTGAATGTTTTAGTTTTCGAAATTCTTTCTGTAGGGAAATGCGAGAAACCGGTTGTCAACGGAGACTTTAAATTGAATGATAATACGTTTCGGTGTGACGGCGAGTTCCCCAAATTCTTCAAATGAGTCTTAAGAATTTGGGGAATTCGCTTGAGGCGCAAATAACCTTGAAGGTCACAGATATGCGAGAATATAGTTGTAGTGGGCCAGTAGGTGGTCCGGTCAAATGTAATGTGTATGAATAAAATTTCCTAGAATTCGACTCATAACGACTCCTGTCGGAGAACTATAACCCTAAGCCGTACAAGAGCCACAAGCTGTTGATTCGAAGTAACTATTCACGTTAATGACACAGATAAAATATTAACTCGCTTGAATGCAGTGAGCAGTTTTCAAGTGATTTTCAGGTCTAACCAAAGTGGTTTATGCCAGGTTTTGTAGGATTACTTAAACATGGTGCGAGATCCAAGCCGGACTGTGAATGTTACAAAATCCTGAAAATGTCAAAATTTTATGTTTCTGACAAATCAACGATTTTTTTCCTTTCAATTTTCAAAGCAAATTGCACCCAGAAGGTGTAAGTTGGTACGGTAGGCATAATCAGCGAGCACCTTTGCCAATGACAAACGATTGTTGAAATCGCCTGTCGCCTGATAAATGTCAGTGACTCGCCGTCTATAGACAAAAAGGGACGTTTAATGGTTTGATCTTTGGAAAATGTGACAACATTCTTCATTGCTGTTCCTTATCCAAGATAAAGAATGAATTGGAAGAATGCCACTGCATGAGTGGGCATTCATTTTCATTCTTTCATTCTTCTCAAGACCGATAAGAGAATTCGCAATTAAAAGTTGAACGTAACTCAGAGTAGAGGTCAGTTTGGGGACACAGGTTAAGAAATTCGTTTAAAAGACAAGTTGGGGTCAGATAATGGGATTCGATGTTTGAATTTCAAAACATAAAGTGGTTCAAATTTAGGATTGGGAATGAATCCGTGGAACTCCCCAATTTTGAAACTGATCGGTTCTTCAAGAGCAATGTCATATTTATTCCAGATCAGGTTTTTCCACGAGCTAATGTACCCATTGTGGCCGCCGTAGCGTAGTGGGTACAGTGCGACGGCCGCACGCTGAAGGGTCTAGGTTCGATTCCCGCCTCGAATTTTTCACGGCACCACCGCTTTCGAACTGCTGACGACACTCAAAGAGTAATAACTGTCTAAGAAAGCTTCTCAACCTTCGTTCGGAGTCGGCAAAAAACTGTAGGTCGTGCGTACAGTACGAGTAGTTAATGAAGCTAGGCCTTGGTCCCCTTGTCTCTGTCGCGCAATACAATTAATCATTATTCATTTACCCATCGAACGTTGACACCCCTCGTCTCATAAAATTAATACTTCGGGTGGCTTGAAAAATGTATGCTTTATCAACCTACCTCTGACACTTTACGCATAAATCCTTGTTAGCCTTCAACAATAGAAAGACATGTTCAAGGGTGTATGAACAGATACCGGGACAAATGGGGGGGCGCCACTAAAAAAGCTATTGAATTTATATAATTTTTTCTTTTGTTAGTGGTACCTCCTATATGTCCCGGTACTTATTGAGTGATGTGTTAATATAAGTACAATTCAGTTATTTTCAACTGAATAGATTTTCTCTATTGCGTGCCCAAAACTAACGCATTCTGCTCATGTGAAAGAGGCTCTATATAAGTATTAAATGGCGCAAAAGTCTTCAAGAGACTCAGGGCCTAGTTTCTGTAGCAATTACTCGTGTTTGGTGTGCTGTTGTTCCCACACGAGTATGCCGAGTTCAAATGCCAAAATTTGGAAAGCTCTTTCAAAGACAAACAGTTCAACCAGAGTGTAGCAACAGTGAGTTTTATTTCATAAGAAAATATTGTTAACAATTGTCTTAGCTTGGTCTAAGCCAGGAACTTGTAATACTCCTTGACTATTGTTAGACATTTCAAAGAGGAGGTACAGTGGAAAACTGCGTTTTCACTACCGAAATCAAATCTGGGACATTCGGCGTGTGAGTGTCGCACTTCACCCACTATGCTCGGCTTGGAGAAGACCACGAGCTCAATTCTGCTACCATTGGTTCATAGTCTTTAGTTCAGGCAACAGTCAGGTTTTTTCTAAGTCTAGCAATAATAAATGCGGGCGCCACTTAGTCCAAAGTCGATTATTTGTTACTCAACCGAACTAAATACCCTAACCACGATGTGTACTACCGTTGGCTCACACGTGAATGTTTTATTTGACCGCATGTATGAATAAATACACAAGCAACACGATATTAATGTGTGCATTTCGCAAAGTTTCTTGTTTTTCTTCAAGATTTAAAAATTTTAGTGTAAAGCGTCGCCAAAGCAACGTTTGAGCGACCTCCAGATGATGCTAAAGACAAAAAATTGCGCTGTCCTCAACGGGTCTAAGAATACGTTTTTGTAGATGTTTGACATTCAAAAGTGCTACGTGAAGATTGTCAGGAATATAACAAAGTATAAAAATAAATGGAAAGGTGGTTACGCATCTTGTGTCGATATATCAAGGATCAATTCTGCTTGTAGCTGCATGAAGAAAAATTCCTAAATAAAAAAAATTAAAATGTACATGAAAAAGTGAAACATAATCTACTTCCATTGCTAGTTAGGGAATTGAAAGACGCAGCATGCCCAGTTATACCATCGTTTCTGCTTATACGAGTTACACGAAGTTACAGCTCTCTGGGTTTAGGCGTTTTGGGTGGAGTTCCGATTAGTACTCACCCCCGATTTCCTTCAAATTTTTTTATAGGTAGCCCTGCACATAAGAAGCCCAAGTCCGATTGGTTTTTTCCCGCAAATAACGCGAAAGGACAAAAAGAACATTTTTATTTTTGGTATTCAGGACTTAATATCTTAGAAACGGTAAATCGCATGTGAATAAAATGGTATCAAGTTGAAGCTAGAAGAAAGTACTTTTTTTGTTGTATATACCGTTACAATCCATTAACAACTTTTGAAGTTATAGCGAATTTTGTAAAAAAAAAATTTCAATAATATAATTTAATTTTCCTTAAAAAATTTGTACCAAATGTGTATTGTTTTCAATGTCATATAAAAGCTCACATTTTTACCTTTTTAACCATACCAAACATAATTTATTTACTGCGATAAAAACTAAAGAACAAACCTTTTGCTAATACTCCAAATGGCTCTTGTATTTTTAATTTTTTAAGTTTATCACACACAAAAGGTGGAATATCTATGGGGGCACATGCTGCCCCCTGCAACCCCCCTGCTTGGCCACAGATAGGATGTGGGGTAGGTGCAAGTTTGGTTGTATTCAATGAGTACTTGTTTAAATGTTGAAAAATAAACACTTCTAGCTTTAACTTGATACCCATTTTATTCACATGCGACTTACCGTTTCTAGTTTATTAAGTCCTGAATACCAAAAATAAAAATGTCCTTTTCGTCCTTTCGCGTTATTTGCGGGAAAAAATCCATTCGGATTTGGGCTTCCTATGTGCAGGGCTACCTATAAAAAATATTTCAACGAAATCGGGGGTGAGTACTATTCGGAACTTTATCCGGCGTTTTGACTTTCGTCGATGAAATCCGACTTTGAGGACCCGACATCATATATTCAGAAAAACTTAAAAAAGAGATTTGGAGTACAATTTATTTTATTTATTTTTTCATAGACATAAAAATAAAAAACATCATTTAAAGGATTGTTTGTCGCAAGCGACTATATTTTCCATCTCGTTAGTAATTTTCGCATCCGCATCGCTGCAGTCATTGAGGTTCAAACGCATTAGCTTTAGTCCATAACGTTTCCCAACAATGGTTTGGCCTGGTTTTAGCATCTCATACTACACTACATCCGTCTACTCGTATTGCCGCCAAATGCAGAGTATGACATTTGTACCGTCAATATTTTTCTTTGGCATCGTTGAAGGCGTTGATAGAACTTTAGAACGTTAGGCTTTGTACAGTATTGTCTTTTTTGTGGTTATCTTGCGTTTGAATAAATCAATTTTTTAACAGACCCTTAGCGGTCCTGCGAGTTATTGTTAACTATGCGTTTGAAACGGATCTTGATCTAGTAAAGCCTTCAATTCCTTCAACCGACCAAGACACTCTTTGTGGGTAACACTAAAATCACCACTTTCGAAGTGTCGGAACTACTCTCTGCCTGATTTGTCAGTGGGAATAGACTCAACATAAACTTCTTTTTCTTTCTTATAATAACTATTTTCTTTTAATTTAAAAAGAAAATTAAAACCTTTCGAAAAATCTGTTTATTTAAGACCTATCCAGACATTTTCGAAGAGATAAAATCAATGTTCTTGTCTTAACCGGACGCCGTTCCTGACAAATATAAAACCTTTCCAAGGCAGTAGGTGGTCACTTCCACTTCCACTTCGTCCCATGGAGTGAACTAAGTTGGCACAGGTTTCGGCAGGTATAAAGTACCATGCTTCCTGGATTTTGAACCACAATTCTTCTTTATTTCTGGCTTTACATTCCCCGATCTTACGTTTTAGAGCGCCCCACAAGTGTTCTGTCGGAGTTAGATCAGGGGAGTGTGAAGGCGATTTTTGGTCCTGTTTATGGCGTCTGGAGGAGAAGATTCAACCATGAACTGTATGTGCTGTATGGCGGCATGAGCCTAGTCAAGCATCTACGGATACAACGCTTAAGGTGGCTAGACCATGTAGAGCGCATGGACAGCACTGCTCCGGCCCGAAGAGTTTTCGAATCCGAACCACAGGGACAACGCAACAGAGGACGTCCTAGACTGAGATGGCGCACACAAGTGGGAAAAGACCTCAACCAGCTTGCAAGAGATCGAGCTAGCTGGAGAGGCATGTTGGTTGAGGCCCAGGGCCAACCCGGACTGTAGCGCCATCCGAAGAAGAAGAATTGTGAAGGCCATTCCATTACAGCAATTTTATTTGTTTGGAACCATTGCTTTGCTAGTTTTGAGGAATGCTTGGGATCATTATCCTGCATAAACTCCCATTTTAGCGGCATATCCTCTTCAGCAAATGGTAGCACTACTGTATTCAAGATGTTGACATAGTCCACAGCACACATTTTGTCCTTCATCCAGAAAAGTTATCCAACACCAGACGGTGAGAAGCAGCCCCAAATCATAAGGTTACCTCCACCGTGCTTTACTGTCTTCTTTGTGTACTTCGGGTCGAATTCGGAAATTTTTGGTCGCCTCACGTGCATTTTCCCATCAGATCCAACAACAATTTGATCTTTGTTTTATCCGACCACAAGACATTGTTCCAGTTTTCACGGTAGAGGTGTCTATTAGCAAAAGTTAACCTCTTTTTTATATGTTTCCTACTTAGAAAAGGGACTATTCTTGGGCTTCTTGCCATTAAACCTGCTTCACTTAACCTGTTCCTAATTGTTCGACTTGATACAGGTGCCTTCAACTCATTTTTAAGTTCCGAAGAAGAAAACGTAAATCGAAGGATTTACAATGACGCACAAGAAGATGGTCGAACCGAGATGTTGTTTTTCGTTTTCTGCCTCTTGTTTCTTCTTTGGGATCAAAATGCAGGGCATTAAATACTTTTTTTTGAAACACTTCATTATATGCGCTATTCTGTCCATCCGTCATTTCTTAACTTTTGAATTAATTTCCTTTCAGAATCAGTGCAGTGGACTCCCCGACCCATTTTTATACAATTTTAGATTTGACAACTTATTTCTAGTTTCTGGTAACACTTTAATAAAGGATAAAACGTATTTCGATTATTTCCAATAAAAATAAACCGTATTTCTCTAAGGAATCACTAATGCGGAATGCGATAGTAATTTGTTTCTATTATTTTTTCCAACACTGTATATTGGGACTAGGATAAGATTTTTTTTTTTTTTTGGACTCGTTTAAAGGAAACTTTTTGACCTCTTTTCCTTGATCCATATAAATTCAAAGAATTGATTGCCTTATTTTGAAATCTTTAACCATAGTGACTTCCGGTAAAAAAGAGGAGAGGCCATTTATGAAAAATCCAACCACCAAATCGGTTTTGTCTGAATTAAGTCTTCAACGATATTCGTTTTAATATCGGCTGTATTTTGGGATTGTATACCACTTACTTCTGTGCCTCTAATGCTTTGGGCTTCACCTGTGTAATAGATATACAGCTCTGTGCAAAAGAATAGCACCACGTTGAGGTCCGCACTTTGGATGCTAATTACTTTTCTCCATGCTCATGTGAAGACACGATATTTATTGTAGGACATCTGTTGGGTATGAGTAATAAAATGCAAAAAAACAAGATAAGCGAAGATGCATTTTAAGACAAGAGAATTCCCGTTATACGAAGTGAAACCGAAATTTGGGTGTGCAAAATAATGGCACCATGTCATTCTAAAAAGTGTTTTCGAAGTGTTTGGTGGTGTTTAATTTTTTTTATGCGTCAAAAGATTTAAGTAAAAATATTTAAGTATTTTGAAACTAGTATTTTTAAAATACAACGTTTTAAACAATTAAAATGGGTCGCGCTGTGCATTGTACTCCTAAAAAACGTGAACTTATAAAAAAATTAATTTCTGACGAAAAAAAATGTACAAATTTATTCGGGAAATCGTTGGTTGTTTGAATAAGATTATTACTAATGCAAAACACGTCGAAAAAGAAGACACAAGAGGTAGAAAATCGAAATCAACCTCTACCGTCGAGTGAAGAATGATAAGATTAGTGAAACAAAACCCATTCATCACATCAAACAAAATAAAAGAGGAACTAAATCTGCCCGTATCAACACCAACCATAAGAAGGAAGTTGATAGAGAAGGAACTACCTGCCAGAAGTCCCAGAAAAGTACCCTTGCTAAAAAAGGTCCATCTTCATAAAAGAAAACAATTTGCGCAAGAACACTTGAACTGGGAATTAACCAAATGGCGTAATATATTATGGACAGATGAGTCTAAAATTGTTTTATTTGGAACTCCTGGGACCAGGAGATTTGTTCGCAGGCAAAAAACGAAGAGTTTAAACCGCAACCCACTACGCCGCCGTGGCGTAGTGGGTAGAGTGCGACGCTCACACGCCGAAGGGTCTAGGTTCGATTCCCGGCTGAACACCTCGAACATTTTTTCACGGCACTACCTCTTTCGAGCTGCTGACAACACTCAAAGAGTAATAATTGTCTAAAAAGGCTTCTCAAATTTCGCCGTTCAGAGTCGGCAAAAAACTGTAGGTCCCTTCTACTTGTGAGAGAACAGTAGCGCGCACAACACGTGTAGTTGATGAGCAAGCTAGGCCCTGGTCCCTCTGTGGACTGTCGCGCCAACAATTATTATTATTATTGTACTTTAAAAACCATTAAGCACGGCGGCGCGAAAATTAACATTTGGGGATGCTTCTCCTACAATGGTACTGGTCCTATATTTTGGATAAAACCAATGATGACCGCCGAAGTTTATGTTGGCATAATGAGGGAAACCATGTTGCCCTACGCCGAGTGAAATATGCCTCTCAGATGGGTCCTGCAGCAAAACAATGACCCGAAACATACGAGCAAATTGGCCAAGGAATTTTTTGCGAGGAATGGGGTTCAAGTTATGAAATGGCTGCCGCAATATCCAGACCTAAACCCCATTGAAAATCTTTGGACAGATGTTAAGAAAGCTGTTTTTAAAGCAAAACCAAAAAATACACTACAGCTATGGGAAGCTGTGCAGGCTGCGTGGAGGGATATTCCAATTCGGCGATGTCAGGCACTAATCGACTCTATGCCACGACGTTGTGCCGCTGTGCTCAAAAATAAGGGTTATAAGACGAAGCACTAGAACAGTAGTATAAATAAAAACCGTACTATTCCACTAAATGTTGCATTTTATTTACGACGTTTTACTTGTGGTGCTATTATTTTGCACACCAAAATTTCGGTTTCACTTCGTATAACGGGAATTCTCTTGTCTTAAAATGCATCTTTGCTTATCTTGTTTTTTGCATTTTATTACTGATACCCAACAGATGTCCTACAATAAATATCGTGTCTTTACATGAGCATGGAGAAAAGTAATTAGCACCCAAAGTGTAGCCCTCAACGTGGTGCTATTTTTTTGCACAGAGCTGTAGCATCAGTTATGCCACTTATCGAACCTTAAGATTTACGGCTGTACGACATCTTTGTTCATCAGTTTTTTTGTTATAATTTTTCAATTGATTAGATTAGTAGAAGAACGTAACGAAACATGCCGTCTTTAGCTAATAGCCGAACATACCAACTTAAAGTGGTTGCTCCGCACACAGTGCACTTTACAGTCAATCCAAGCTTACGGTCAAATGTTGATTCAAATCAAGTCAATTTGTTTTTAGCTCATTAAAGTCAACTTAGGTTTCTTTCCGTCTGGCAAATCGTCAAATGTTCAAGGAAGAGCAGCCAATGCGTTAACTCTGCAGCAATGTGGCTCCGATGAAAGCAGACATTTCTAAAGACCATTTAACGAACTCCTAAGTTGATGTTAATCCCTGTTTTCCTCCTGTAATTGATTTGGAAACAAAATCGGTTGCCTCATGTTAACAGTGCCAAGCATACAACAATTTGCTCATGAATTTCCCAGCAACCTTCATTAGTCTCGCTCCACAATCGGAAGAACGTTCCATCGTTCGGAACCGACGAAGTGCGGCCGCCGCTAACGACACCACAACACCTCGCGTTACCGCGCGGGGTTATGATCAACTTCACAGGCTGTTGATCGAAAACTAATATTTATCCAATCACTGTCTGCCGGAGGCTAATGCGAATTTAATGGCTGCGGGGGGAGAGTGTGTGTGCATTCGACATCCAATAAATTGCATTCCTCGACGGACTCCCAGGGCAGACATTTCAAAATCCGTCCACAAGTTTCCTTTTTTTTCCCGATTTTGGTCATCGCCAGTCGCCGGGGGCGCTGCATTCGGCACGCACTGGTTGAGCATTAGGCGATTTGTTGCCGCACTTGCAGAACCAGAATCGGTTGCAAGTTGTTGGCAATCAGGCATTGAAGGCGCGCCAATTTTCAACACCACCCGGGTGCTCGAGAGAGGGAGAGACTCAATCGCGTCAAGGGGCGGATGCATTCGAATGTAGCATGTGTCCACTTGGGCGAGTGAAAGTTGATATCGGGAAGAATTTTAATAGCCCCTCATGGTTCAGTGGAAATGCAATTCAATCCGAACTAACAAGAGATGACTTGCTGAGCGGCTGGGTGGCAGGGTGTTCGCCTCACTTGGGCTACTTGACGCGTCCGTGTGCTCTCACAGATGAATGCTACCTCCGATGATGGATGTCGTTTTGGAATCGACAAATAGAAAGTAGTTGCCTGCCCATTACGTAATTTGTTTTCCATCTTGATTTGTCTTTCTGTTTCCTTGTGTGTGTGTGTGTCTTCCTGAAATGGGTTCGGTCGCACTGTAATTAGATGGAAGGTGGTTGTGTGCGGTGACAGTTGTCATGTTTGAGTTTCAGTTGCACAAGTGTCATGCACTTTAGTGAGATGCAAGGGAGCTGGGCTCTCGAGAAATCATGTCTCTGCGTCAAGGGTTCATCGTCTTAACCTCCAGATGTGCGCTCGTAGGTGTTTACGATGCCATTCGAAAGTAGGGTTAAAGTGGATAACCCAACTTGTGACGACATATGTTCGGGTTCGACTGCACGTGTTATGGCATGTGTTATGAGATCGAGGAGATAACTGAAGATTATTCCTGGGATATGTCAAATGGAACTGAACAACTTACCTGGGATTTGTTGGGCGCTTAATTGTCTTGAGAAGGTTGTGGAAAGGCAGGAACTCCGTTTGTAGTGATTGGATGTTGCACGGCGCCGTCTGTGTTGAGTGTTTTGAGGGCACGTGGCGGAGTTTGTTGGTTATGCTGCGCCTTTTGACGGGTCTTCTTCATAAACAAATCAAAACTTGTGTTGAGCTTGTGAAACGCGTACGTCTCTAAACTGCAGCGTTCCAAAGAAACATTGACAAATTGTCTTCTTCCGACTTCATGATAATCTGACTTACCTCCAGATAATTTCTTTCCAATCAATCAGTCACTCATTCGTCAGATGCGATTGACACCCTCGAGCCTACGTTTGGATTCGATACCGCTGACCGTGACACTTGCATGCCCATGTGAAGTGACAAGCGGCTTCCTCAAATGGAAATCCCAGCAAGCGAGTGCGGCGTATCGAGTGTCGGTCGATGAATTGATTAGCGATTCCCTTGCGAATTGAAACTTGAAACTCGCACTCAATGGTAGTTCTCCGCAAGTAGGCACCAATGTCTTTGAGAGCTGTGGTCGGCTCCATGAGGATTGAACGAAGCACCTAATCACTCAACGTCTCCGCAAATCAACCCCTTCACAGGCTGTGCAGAATTTCTATTTCTGTTTGATGTTCTCCTTTGAGCTCACCAACTCTGACGAGCCCTTAGACGTGGTCTCTTGCAGTCTTGCATGCCGTTGTTCTCCTGGTCACGTAAGACACCCACCCTCCTTCGGATCTTGGCACTCATCGGAGTGACGTTCTATCACTCGAGCACTCTTCGTTGTCCATGCACACGATTTGTGCCGTTTTGCTCTTTTCACACTGAAGGGGGCGATAACTAGCTGACACGACAGCACCCGCTTTGATGCTGAACTGCCCCCTCCCGTCTCCTGACAGTTTGCGGGAGGCTGGTTGTGTTTCGCAACGAGCTGTGTGTGAGCACATTCGCTTGTATCGCCGACATCCACATCTGTACCGATCGCATAATAATTGGCAATAATTCAAAATTTGCTTCTAACGCAATCCGCCGCTTCAGCGTCTCTTTCTCCCGCAACGGGGTGGGCGAGATTGTCAATGTATGGTGCAACGCATACATGAGCGCGCAGAAATCATCGCATGTATGAGTTCTTGAGTGGAGGAACGATTCACTCTCGCACCGCATGGGGTTTGCGCGGAATACCCCCGACGACGACGGAGAATGATGCGTCTAAAGTCATTTGCGAAGTCTGTTGTGGGTATTTTTGTATTTTTTTTTTTTTGGACTGCTGATGGGATGGGACTCAAACAGACAGACAGAACACTCAGAGAGATTAAATTCTTTAATAATTCATCAGTCAGTGAGTCCAAAGAGAGTTTTGCTATGGTTTTTGATGCGAGATTGAATGAGGCACAGGGTGGGTCATTGATAATTTAAAAAAAAAAATTTTTCCTGAACTTGAAATATATAAAAGCTATTTGAATTGTGTTATTCTTACAAGTCATTTGTAAGTGGAGAATTGTATATACATACATAATGTACTTTTAATTTTGTATAATATAGGATTGTTAGTTACTTAAGTACTTTGTGTCTATCGGAAGCAAAATTCACAACTTACAATGTCAATTGTCTTTCGAACCAAACTGTTCGCGTATTTTGAAAAATAATTAGATTCAGTTGGTGATTCGTTTATTGGTTTGGAAGGCAAATCACGCAGTGAGTGGTAACCCTGCTCCTTTGATTGCGGCAACCGAAATTGAATTAACCAAATTCAACGTGCGAGCACGTTGTTTTTCTTTTTGCTGAGCCACTTCAAAAAACTTCAACCACAGAGAATGGTGTGACAAGAACGTCAGATCTGATATTGACCTCTTGCCAATTAAGGGTTTATTAGCAAGCTAAGACAGAAGACATCTTGAGAAAGCGACGTGGGTCATTTTGAAAAGGGTGTGTGTATGTCTGTCTATGTATAGCCAGTTTAGAGCAATGTTTGACGTTTTCAAAATCTGAAGGAGTTTCTGCACCGTTTCGTGATAGCCGAAGTTAAAGGAACCCATCAGATGTGTGGAAATAGTCCCCATCCTCGATTACACAGTACAGACAAGCGTACTCTTAAGACGGTGAACACAGTCGTCCTTTAGGTCGAAAGAGGACGCTTAAACTTTCGTTTGTTCAAAGTTTTGCTCTCCTTTTCTTCCTCTTTATTTTCGGTCCCCGCTGTGACTCAATCCTGATTGCTTAAGGGTACCAATTAATTCCTTTAGTACGCGCCAAGTATAAAAAAATTATAGAAGTGCTAATAATCTATAAATTGAATCCGACTGAATTATAGAACTAATAATCTATAAATTGAATCCGACACTGAATCGCTAAAGAAAAATGAATAAAAATTTGCCACAAACCCTTTGTCGCCACTTCCGAATTTGTATAGATTGCGAACTGCTACTGCATTCAGTTCATTCTCCAGTTCAAGCTAAGTGCAACTTTTTTTTCATTCCCAACCTTTAAAGGTCACCCAACGGACAGGAACTTCAGTCAAGTGACAATTTTCTGTGAGGTTGAATGTGAAAAGGCTATTTTTGAGCCACAATTTATTCGTAAGACAATTCTTCTCTGGACAATTGTCAATTTTAACTTGTTTTCTTTGCTGCTTGCAATAGTTTGATGTATGATGTTTGACAACTGTATTCACTTTTCTAAAATTAAGTTCAAAGTATCAACAGGACACGACAACGGACAACATTCAATGTTCTCGCAATTTTCTTAAATATTTTTTTTAAATCTTTACCGTGGAAATTCATCAAAAATTGCGGTTTAATAATAATAATAATTGTTGGCGCTACAGTCCAAAGGGGGACCAGGACCTAGCTTGCTCATTAACTACTCGTGTTGTGCGCGCTACTGTTCTCTCACGAGTAGAAGGGACCTACAGTTTTTTGCCGACTCCGAACACCAAAGTTTGAGAAGCTTTCTTAGACAGTTAATACTCTTTGAGTGTTGTCAGCAGCTCGAAAGAGGTGGTGCTGTGAAATATTAGAAAAATTGGTGTTGAACTGGGAGTCGAACCTAGACCTTCGGAGGGTAAGCGTCGCACTCTACCCACTACGCCACCACAAAATTGCGGTTTACCCAGCTTAAAAAAAATGTCAACAAATTTGCGGTAAGTTGGGCTCAAGAAACTCTGAAAGCTCAGAAAACTAATGTTGCATCAAAAGAAAGTGGCTACTATTAGTGCCCTATAGTCGTAATGCGTATTTGGCTTGTGTTTCTTCAAATTGAGACGATAACCGGTTTTTTTTTGTTTTGATTGAAGTGATCTAACATAAAAAAACCAGAAAATGCAACATAATATTCGATGACAAACTTCCTAGTCGTGCTTTTTAAGCCTTTCGCGGCGCCAAGCAGCACCATTGACTTGTTTTCTGTGCAATAACGCAAAAATGTACTTCTCACTCCTCATTGGCAACCAAAATAATATAATAAGCGCAACAAATGACCGCAAAATTAAGTAAAGCTAGGAATATTTCTGAGCAATTCACTTGCAGAAAAGAACATTTGTCTTTCCGCTCAAGCAACAAATCCCTCAGCAGACACTGCATCAATTTGATTACCGTACTTTGATAAGTTGAACTCAAAAACATCGTCAATAAATCCTTTGAGTGCCCATCTCCATAAATGGCTTCGCACATAAACCGATTGCGTTTTAGAAATTCATAAAACCCACTTCAATATATTAACCGACACAACTTAAACTCAATCCCTGCGTAATCCTCGACAAGGAAATGCATGCTTTGCGTTGTAATCTCAGAATTTTGAAAAATCCCAATTAATGGCCTTCTGGAATGGGAATCATCTCAAGGAAAGATAGATTGCCCATGCGCCACTGTCTGAAACATCTAAAACAAATACCTCCCTTACGGTCTATTATGTAATTTCATATCCAAATCGAAATTTTTCAAGTGCTTTCCCACTCAAGTGGACTGGAGGACGAGTGCTCCTTCCGCCTCATTTGACATCTGCATAGGGGCGTGCATCTGGATTTATTGAGAGACCCCCTCAGAACATCAATCAATTTCGAAGACTAACCACCGCCACCAGCAGTGTGTCATCCCTATCGAATTCCACTGAAAAACGATCCATATGCGCCGCAGACACCAGAAGTGGAAGAACGGACAGACAGAACCTGACAATCGCTTTTATTAGTCTGCGCCATAAAATAAACTGAATCACCCTGTAAGACTGATGATTATATCGAAAGTACTTAGTACGTTGGTTATGCGGCACGACCCTCATTCAGTGTAATTCTGTCGCGACCAGTAGTCGAACGCACCGCATAAAATCGCTGTTGGTTCTCTCCCTTTCGAGTGGTGGCACGTACACACACACACACACACACGCACACTACAACCCACTTTGGGGATGTATATCTGTAGAATTGTCGGCAACATTTGTTAGAAGGCGAAGTGCTTCATCATCTCCCTATCGCTGTGTGTGTGTCTTTTGAGAGCAGAAATAACAAAACAAAAAGGAAACAAAAATATATTAAACACCCGCGCGGTTCGCTACATCAAATCCACACACAGCACACATTCTCATCTGCATGCTCTACAGTGCAGGCTAGCGCTGAGTGCGAGCATCTAGTGCGCGCGCGGAATAACATTTTTGTCGAGCAACTGCAGAGAGAACACTCGGCAGCATCCAATTTGTGAGATTGTGAACGACACAAACAGAGAGACTCATCTCAGAACACATAACAGTCGTCTCCTTGATCGCAACGTTGAGAGTAATCGTGTGCGTCGAAGATGTTTTGTAGCGCGTTACGCGAAAATCAAACAAAGTCTATTCATCCAACAAATTATTTAAAATTCTTTAAATACGCTCTCAAGTGACAGTGAATTCAATCGTGGCTGTTTTCCAAATCGTAAAGATAACACAAATCAAGTTTCCAACGCATACAGTTTTGCCTTTAATTGTGTGTTTGTTATCAGTGCCTTATCTCTGAAACAGCTCAAACCTAATTGTCTTGGAATTTAGTGGAAAGCTTACTCATTCAGTGGGTGATTGTGAAAATTTGAAAAAAATTTGACATAAAGAAACCCCTCACAAAGTGAAACATAGACTTTTTGATTTCGTAAGAGTTTAAGGATAAATTCAAGGAATCGCCTTGGTAAAAATTGAAAAGCCCCAAAATATCCATCTCCGAACGAGAGTGCTTATGAGTTCTGGTTTAAGTTCTACGTACCCTATAGACAGCTTCCCGTCCGGCGAAGGTCTTTGTTGTCCAGCGCTGAAGTACGCGATGCCCCACATAAAGCCTGTGCAACTGTGTTACAGTGACAGGGGCGTTGTTCTTCTGGTAAAATATCCAGTAATTGGCCAGCATCACAAATGTAGAGCAGAATAAATATTTATTCAAATTGTGTTGCTGCCGGGGGGAGGGAGAAAGAGGGCGCCTTTCAATAGGATTTTCTTGTGTTTTTTGTTTTTTTTTCTTTTTTTGAAGTTAACTTATTAGCTAAACGCGAGGAGAAACGTGTTTACGAATTGAATGTAGGTTTCTCACTTCAGAGCTGGGCAGGAAACACTGTAGTTTGTTGTTTCATTTGAATGCAATTAGCGTCAAGCTACATTTGTACGAAGTGTGCCTACGATGATGGAGCGAGCAGTCAATTTATTTTCATTTGATGAGAGCAATTGATCGCAAAAGCAGGCCAAGCAGTGATGTATGCGAGTAAATGTGATCGGACCGCAACGGGTTTGTGGCTCCTTTCCAGAAATTAAAACGACAGATAGACGAGGTTTAGTTTGTGGTGAGAGAGGTTAGGCAAGTTATCATGTCATTAGAGGAATTGGGTCTTATTTGTTGGTTGATCGCCTTTAGGCGTGAAAATTATTCGATTCTAGTAAGACAGACTGCTTGCATAGGAAAAGGTGGCCCACAAGAACTGGTTTAGCATTGCCACTACTCAGAATTTTCAAAAGTAAGAAGTGCACTGTAGGGAAAACTAAAATTTCATAAACCGCTCTGTTTTTAAGACTTTAAACATTTTGAGAATACATTTTTGCGAATATTATACTTCTTGTTTGTTAATGGGCCTCTTCTTTTTCAAAAAAAGGAATACCCCTGGTAGTCATGGTTCTGGAAAGCAAAGTAGGTGCTGGTCGTCTAATAATGAATCTGAGTTTGGTTCTCGTTTATAAAAATTGAGGTCGCAGCTCGCTGCCAAATCTTTCTGTTTTGGGTTTGAAGATATATTTTAACTTACATTTTACGTTAAAACTGCCACAGAATGACACGGTTGACTACAGTAAAATTAATAAATCTTCGCAGAATGTTGAAAAGGGCTGCATTTTTATAGAATGCGTAATAAAGAAAAAAACCAATTCCCAACATTACCAAAATTATACCTTAGCCGTCAATAACTGTATTAAGTTGCATTCTGTTTTAAATTAAAATACAAAGCTGTATCCCACAGCAACTCGCCATCGGATGTCGCATTCACATGAAAATGAATGAAGTTAATGACACGGCCAAGATAGATTAAATCAAAAAATTCAAAACTTTTCAAATGTCTAAAAGTTCGAGTTCACCGAAAACCAAAAATACCCAAAATCGCGCAAAGCGCACAACATGGTACGTTGTAAGCGTAGGTTAAGCCCGTCATTTTCTCCACCTCTTCTCAAACCTTATGAGCATGTCGCATTCGCATGAAAATGAATGAAGTTAATGACACGCCCAAGACAGATTAAATCAAAAAATTGAAAACGTTTCAAATGTCTAAAAGCTCGAGTTAAACAAAAATCAAAAATACCAAAAATCGCACAAAGCACACAACAAACGTAGGTTAAGCCCGTCATTTTCTCCACCTCATCTCAAACCTTATGAGCTGTTAGTTGGTTGGATCCGAAATTGGATCAGATTCCAATGTTTTGAAGTTAATAGTTACCTTCTTTGTTATAATTAGCGCGCGCCGAAGGGATTTTTTGGTACCCTTAAGTGGCCAGGATTAAATCACAGCACAGACCGAAAGTATATATATATTTATATAGTATAGTATAGTATAGTATAGACGAAGAGAGGGAAAGGAGGTACCCATGTAGATTGGTTTTAAATACCTCCCTCTAGACGTGCATTTTTAATTTCTTTCACTCTCTGTGGTCATCATTTTTGGTAAATTTGAATACGGCACTTTTAAGAATCAGAAAGTCGGAAAGCATGCTCCATATCATAACACTCAATAAGTTCCGGAACATATAGAGCGAACCACTAACAAAAATGTTTAATTAATACTATTTTTCTTCTTGTTTGTGGCGCCCCCTATATCTCTCGGTACTTATTGTTATAATTTCTTTAAGTAGATCAAGCTCTGCTTTCAAAGAGATAGTGCTCCAATTGCAGCACTATCATAAAATTTAAGCCAAGCAACAAGAGAACTACTTGCTAACCTCTCTCTACTACATTCAGAGGTACACCATGAAGCTCAAAACAGCTCAAAATTCGTTGAGACTCCTCAGTTTATAGGGTGTTCAAAATTTTGGCCAGCACTTTTCAGAATCTCGTATTTTGTAAGTTCCTGTTCCCTTTGAATTTTTTTTAGCTTTGGGATGACTGAATTTTCATCGTTTTGGAATTGGTTGCCGTGTCTAAGTTCGAGTCACCACTCCTTAAACCTTCTACGATAATAAGTTGCCAGAGAATCTTATCCCTTGTCGGCTTTAGCGCCATCTATTCATATTTTTAAGTAAGCAGAGGGATCTACTTTTTTTTATGGAATGTGTTTGAATTTGAGGCATACCTTCCTATTCGCTGATTTCATTTGAGGCATACCTTTCTGTTTGCTGATTTCAATTTCATTGGCTTACTAAGTTGGTGTACAAAAGGTGGCCGCCGTGGCGTAGTGGGTAGAGGGCGACGCTCACACCCCGAAGGTCTAGATTCGATTCCCGCCTGAACACCTTGAGTTTTTTACGGCACCACCTCTTTCGAGCTGCTAAAAACATTCAAAGACTAATAACTGTTTAAGAAAAAGCTTCTCAAAAGTTCGCCGTTCGAAGTCGGGAAAAAACTGTAGGTCCCTTCTACCCGTGAGAGTACAGTAGCGAGCACAACACGAGCAAGCTAAGTCCTGATCCCTCTGAGAACTGTCGCGCCATACAATTATTATTATTGATGTAAAAATGTCAAAAACTTTAATTCTGAACACCTATATTTCCCTTGGCTTGCAAGATGAATGGCCTGCACATTCGCTGTCACTCAAGTTTGCCTTGTTGAAAAGTTGCTGTTACTATAAGCCTGGAGTGATAGCTTGTCTCTCTCACCTTCACTTCTGATCCGCTCTGGTGACAGTAGGTAGCAAATATTCCTCATATGCAAGCACTTCTGAAACGCTCCAAGCGCCATGCTAAAATTGTTGTAGGCCTGCATAGTTCATCACTGCGCAGCCATGATTCACCGTCAAACTAAAAAAATTTTTTCTGTCTTCTGAACTTTTTGCTCTAAAGGAAACGAGTCTATTGACTTTTTGCCAAATTCATTTCCATTTTAATGTGCAATCAAATTAAGATATTCATCACGTTTCATGTCAGTGTTTTACGCCGTTTCCCCGGCCGGTTTTGGGCATCGGAGCAGGGAACACCTGGCCAATAAGTGACAGTCAATTCTAAGGGGCACATAAAAGTGCCACAATTGAAAGGGCGTCTTCCGCTCAAAATTGTTTCTTCAGTTAACAATGGGAATTGAATGAAACTACGGTTGATGTCATTCTGTCGCTAGAAACTCACATCTTAGATGCGCAGCAAATTAGATTCGATTGCACGAATTAACTGAATTCTTGTGAAGGTCTTTGCGTGGCCTCCACCGCCAACACACTCACACACATACACCTTTTTCATATTTTTTTTTAGACGCCTCTCATGAAGAAACACCAACAACCTGAGGCCGTCAGTCCAATCAATCTAATCGAAGGTGCAGATTTCATTCAAGTGTTTACAGCAGCGTCCCGGTATGGCAATGCCTATCGTCGCCGCCGCGCACTCCATGCCCCCCACACGGTTCGGCCGAAATCATTTGCGATTCAAAAATAAATTCTGATTTCATTTTCATTCGAACATGGCAGCCCACAAATAGAAGGGTGCTTATTCGGGCGGTTTTTGTGCACGTGTGTGAGTGCGAGTTGGCAGTGCATTGATGATGATTGTTGCGGAATGGCTGACTGTGGAGCTCTGTATACTATGCCGAGGATATTTATTCAGCCTTCAAACCCACCCCGCGACTACTCACATTCGCAATTCTCTTATTCATACAACATGACATTTGAAAAGGGCGCGAGAAATGCTTGCAAAAAATAAGTATAAGGGAAACAAAGATCCAACAGAGAGACGACTGCAGCGCAGTAATGTCATAAGAAAACTTGGAAGGATGAGGGGTGTCACGTGTGTGTGTGTGAGAGAGAGTCTGAATTGCTTCAAAGGGCGCATCCGTCAGAGGAGGAATTCCTTTCTGCACGACGACGCCGTGTTCAGGAAGGACAAGAAGTCATGCAGGAACTGTTGGAATTTTACTTCACATCAAGTGGAAACTCTGGTTTTGTTTCCCAGCAGGAGAAGTGATTCAAAAATTAGTTTTGCCTTTCCTTGCATTCCTGACGGATTACACACATAGGGCACCTTCTCTTCCGGTTTGTTTGCTATTACTCATCGACATTTTGTTTGCCGTTGACGCTCAGTTTATCTGAATTATGCGGAAATGCAAATTGAGGGCAATAATGGAGGGCACCCCTCTTATCTGAAACCCCCCGTTGATGGTGTTGTGAGACAATTCTAAATGTCACCTTTTGCTAAATGTTTGTCGTTGACAGAGGGGGAGTGGGACAACAGTTGTGACGGCAGACGACTAGTCATTGCGGCCTTCCGGTTGACATTTCGTTCTGAATCACATGTCAAATAACAAAAGCGGGAGCTAAAAGTAGACAGACGTTAGAAAAATTCTTAATTCAATAATGATGTGGCTTATGTTAGCGGTAATTGGTGACGTACAGTCGTCATTTATGGAATTATGGCACTCAGTCAAATCAGTAAAAACTTAAGTCCAAACTGTCACCTTAATGCAGGGTTGTTGGCTGTGAAGTTTGAACAGCGTTTCTTCTTTTTTGTCTATTCCACAGCTGCTACAAACAAAATTGAATTACAGAAATCATCATAGTCTAACATAAAACGCATTGCTTTACCTATAGTGGATGTAGTGGTATCAGGGATTCTGTAAATGTTCTCTCTCTGTTTTGGGCGAAACTTATCCATGTTAAACCTGGTCGATCTCGTCTGAAAACTCCTTGTGATGGCTAAAAAAAGGACGATCTCAACAATGTTCGTTTTCGGTTTAAACTTGCGATTTTTGGCTTCCGTAAAAATAATGTTGGAAATTATTGTGAGAACTTATTAGTTTTAAACTCCGTCTTAATTAATTATGCTGTTGAAGGTGGCGAACTTGTCTAGATGGCTTATAAACCTTAAACTATTATTTTGCCAAAATTGCAAGCATATGTGCTTGAAAACTAACTTTACATTTATAGCTTGAACTAAGTAACAAGGCCCAATAAAGTGGTTTCTTTTAAAGCTCTTGATTCAATCTATTTGGTAACAAAACATAATGAGGTGCTTTTGACAGTATACAAAATTAAAAGATGTCAAGTCAAAAAAAAAACAAAAAAAACTTCAAGGTCTTCAGTTCAATTTATTTTTGGTTCAAATTATATTTTTAACGTTTACTTCTTGTTTGTAAATTCATTGTACAAAGTGAGCACGCCCTACAATTCCTGAAAGGGAGTTTAAGATTCGAACTATAAGTTTAAACCTTCGTTCAACTCTTATTTTTACTGCGGCAGTGTTTCCCTAGAAGGAAATGTTCGAAATCGGCACTAAACTGTAAATCCTCTTCATTTGTGTCTCTGAAAGAACTATTGTTTGTATAATACATCACGGTACAAGCTTCTTGTGAACTTTATATTTATTTTCTGAAATGTAAACCAAAAAAAAATGCTCAACGATTTTAAACCGACATTTATTTTTGTTTTTGTGTTCTTTGGTATTCTTTATTCAACTACAAATCACATAATGAACAGTACAGCTCTAAGAATTTTATCATCCCTTCGTCGGTTGATCCATTGCATTTAATGAGGCCAATTAGGGTCAATTAATGACTAATTGTATGTCACTCTGGCTTTTTTTTAATGAATGGAAACGCCGCAAAGCATGTGCACCAAAGTCAGCTTAGAGCAAATTAAATATTTTTAACAAGAGCTATGATCATCATGAGAATTTAATCAAGTTTAAAAAGTGAGAGATTTGTTAATCGGAATGCTGTAGCCAAAGTTAAGGCATTTTTGTCCTTGCTGCTGTCAGTTTAATTAAAATTATTACATAAAATATTGTGGCCGCCGTGGGGTAGTGGGTAGAGTGCGACACTTACACGCCGAAGGGTCGGTGTTTGATTCCCGGCTAAACCCCTCGAATTTTTCACGGCAGCAGCTCTTTCGAGCTGCTGACAACACTCTAAAAGTAATAACTATCTACGAAAGCTTCTCAAATTTCGCCGTTCGGAAGCGGCAAAAAACTGTAGGTCCATTCTACTCGTAAGAGAACAGTAGCGCGCACGACACGAGCAGTTGGTGAGCAAGCTAGGCCCTGGTCCCCCTGTGGACTGTCGCGTCAACAATTATTATTATTACATAAAATAATTTAGGAAAAATCGACAACTGTTTTCGAAAATATCCACTAAATTTGAAAAACTTTTCCGACTGTCAAAACCTATTATAAAGGTTGCCAGTCCCTGATTCGATATCTAAAAGATCACTCAATAAGTCCCGGGACATATAGGGACGTGATTTTATTTTTATTTTGTAAGTGGCGCCCCCTATTTGTCCCGGAACTTATTGACTGATGTATTACTTAATCGAGTAAGTTATCAAGCAACTGGCTTCTTGATAACTTAAAGCATGAGTTGAGGGAAGATACAAATTTTCTTGTTTTTGTTTTGTTGGAAAACACTGCACTAGAGCGTTCGGACTCGAAAACTGGTCCATTGTTCTACTAAGCAAGATACAAATGAAGTCGAGAATATTTCAATTATTTCTCTTTTCCTTTTCATGAATGGCGCAAAATGTATCAAACACTTTCTTTTTGAGGCAATTTTTCAAAACAAAGTTCGATTTTATGTTTGATAGTTTGCCACTCAACAGCGCTGTGCGTTTTTTGTTCTGTGGCAAAATGGATGCACAAATTTGTTCTGAATTTTAAAAATTCGTTGAGCGTAAAGGTTTTCCTAGCTTTGGAACACATTCTGGCATTCATTTAAGTCAGAAAGTGACTGCTATCATGTTCGCTTTGAAGAATTATCAAAACATAAAAACTATTTCGCAATAAAATATAATATTAAAATAATAATAATATTTGAAATTAACATGGTCGCCGTAGCATAGTGGGTAGAGTGCGACGCTCACACGCCGAAGGGTGTAGGTTCGATTCCCGGCTGAACACCTCGAATCTTTCACGGCACCACCTCTTACGTGCTGCTGACAACACTCAAAGAGTAATAACTGTCTAAGAAAGCTTCTTAAACTTCGCCGTTCGGAGTCGGCATAAAACTGTAGGTCTTTTCTACTCGGGAGAGAACAGTAGCGCGCACAACACGTGTAGTTGATGAGCAAGCTAGGCCCTGGTCCCCCTGTGGACTGTCGCGTCAATAATTACTATTATTATTTTAAATTAACGCGACTCTTAGGGATGTCTTGATGCTTTTCTTTCTTTTCTTAATTTGAGTAGATTTATCTTTGAAAAATTATTACTCTTTGAGTTTTGTCGGCACCTTAATGAAGGTGGTACCGTGTTCAGTCCGGGATCCGAACCTGGAACCTTAGGCGTGTGAGTGTCACACTCTACCCGCTACGCCACGGTGGCCATGATCCGATGATCTCTTTTTAAAGTTTTGAAAACTGCTAACCAACAGCTATTAAAAATTTATTTAGATGTAGAGTACTATATACGAGGTTTGTTCATTTGGGCTTCTCTCTTAAAAAAAATAAGGCGTTTTTTTAAATTTCGTGGGCTATGTACACACGATTATCGATTTTTAGTTATGTTGGTACACTTGTCTCCAACATATATTTACAGTTTCATCTATAAAGCATATTTATTTATTTCTTTATCGTATACCTACACTAGCTTTTCAGTTGTTCTGAAATTGAAGTAAGGAGTCTGATGAGATTTATTTTTTCTTCCAATTTCTACTGAAGTTCCGTTCTGTTCTCTTCCGTCGAACGCGTTACTGCAGGATCGGTTTGCCTCTTATAATAAATCGAATCTGATAGTAAATAATTAATGATCTGTCAAGTAGATCTTTCTACACTGTCAACATCTGACGAATTTGAATTTTATTTAAGTCTTTTTTATAAACAAAATCATTAAAATAAGATTTAAATAAAATAATATTTTGTTCGCTTTGATTTATGTATTTCCTTTAAATCTTAAAAGGGCATTACAATGTCTCCTGGTGTCACTTTTGACCTCATCCGTCAGTAAACATGCTGCCACCTTTGATCTGATGTCGTCGTCTCGGCCCTTTTTCACTTTTTGACATATTCGTTGTGTTATTTTTTATGTAAACGAATTTATGTCACCAATGGTTGACAGAGATAAGGTCAACCTTTATCTACGGAAACGAATGCTGCCGCTCAAAGATTTTTCAATTGAAAATTTTGGGTTTATTATGGACTTTTTGAGATTGGTTTATGTGGCTGTGGCTTATTATAAGCACTCACTCTTTGAAAGGGAATTTTGTTGTGAAAACTGTATTTAATTGTGCAATTTAAGGAATTTATATATTTTAAATTGTATTATTATTATTTTAAAATTATTATTATTATTTTAAAATTATACCAAAAAGCGAATTTTCGATCACTTAACCATTCAAATGTCAAATCCAACGTGGTCTTCGGAAAGGATTGCAAATGTCTTTAAGTTTGAACTCTTTTTAAAACCTCAGATTGCTATTGTATCAAGTATTTCTCAAGCGTACCTTTGGTTTGAAATTCCTTGTCACTTGTTATCGACAATGTTTTGAAGAATATCAAATTTAAGCACTTTCCCCGTCGAAACAACTTCAACATCATTACTCATGAAATAATCCCAAAATCTATCAGTCTCTGAATTTCAATATTATCCTAGACAAGTTTATTTTTGTTTATGACATGACTAAGCATATTCAAAGCAAAATTTAGTCAAAAAACAAATCCATCGTCTAGATCCCCAGAGGAATTTTAATTGATTGGTTGAGAGACATATTTTTCCCATGACAACCCATCACACATGCAGCACAGTTTTTTCGCTCATGTGTATGAATATTCAAATTTTGAAAAAAAAAAGAAAAAAAAAATTGCAGCAACGAGACGAGTATACCAGTTTCTGTGCTTGATTTTGTTTTGGTTTTGTCGAGGTGACACGCTCTTGTCAAATCTTCGTATTTCAATGTATTCCGATTCTATTTTGGTTGAAGTGGACTTAATTTTTTTTTGGTGAAGGTAATGAGAGGGAGACGGATTCTTTTGTTATTTCTTTGATGAGCTGATCATCTGTGGGTGTCGATTGCTAAGACCACAATAACATTCAACCATATGTGCGGTGGGGTGGGGATGGGAAAATGAATTTGTTATCGAAGCATTATGTTTATCAAAGGAGAGAAGTTTGATTGAAGTATGTTTTGACACAATTTTTGGCGAGCCATAATCACGCATGATTGGCGATCATTGTTGTTTTCGAAAGACATGCGAGATGCTATCGTGTGTTGTGGCAAAGTTCTTTAGAAACCGTCAAGGGAACTTAACCATTCAGCAGATAGCACTGATTTTGGAGGGGACGAGGAAGAAGAAGGAAGGTTTCAAATTGCTTTATGGGTTTTTGTTTTATGACTTGGTTTTATTTGCTCGCCTTCTGTCTGCCTGTCCAATATAGAACGTTATTAGCTTCTTTTACTTGTTTATGATCCTTGTGATTACCACAAGGAAGTCACAAAAAACTAAGTTGAGGTCTTTGTTTGCGTCGAGTAATAGAGGTATAAGTAACAGCCATTGGTAGATCAGCTTCAATAAACTCTTTAAACTTTTTCTTAAAATTTTTATTTCGATCTCCCAAATCGACATTTCTATGTAGAAACCAAACCAAGAAGCCTACATCTTCCTATGTCGTTGCACGTTTTATAGGATGAGTCATTTTATGAGGACTATGGCAAATTTAACAAGACCATGCTAAGCTTATCGTGGCCGCCGTGGCGTAGTGGATAGAGTTCGATGCTCACACGCCGATGGGTCTAGGTTAGGTTCCCAGCTGAACACCTTAAATTTTTCACGGCACCACCTCTTTCGAGCTGCTGACAACACTCAAAGAGTAATAACTGTCTAAGAAAGTTTCTCAGACATCGCCGTTCGGAGTCGGCAAAAAACTGTAGGTCCCTTCTTCTCGTGAGAGAACAGTAGCGCTCACAACACGAGTAGTTGATGAGCAAGCTAGACCCTGGTCTTCCTATGGACTATCGCGCCAACAATTATTATATTATTACTATTATGCTTAGCTTATCGTATCTTGAAATAAAGTTCGAAAAAAATTGAAAATTGACCGAAACCAAAATAGAAGTAGAAATGAATGCAAACCTTTGTGGAAACTTTTGTTTAATCTATATGATGTACGAAAATTGCCTTAAATGTTGCCATTTTCGAATGGTCACTATTTTGAAATTTTGATTTTTTGCCTTTTTGTCATTTTTGTCTTATGAAGAATTTTGGAATCGAATTTTTCTAATTATAGTTCTTCAAAATTGAGAGCTTATGATCTTCTTACAGATCATATTCTAAATTTTAAACAATTTTGAACCTTTTAGGAACTTGACATTTTGACATAAAAGGGTAATTTAAATGTTGATTGTCTCTGAATCGTTAACATTTGAGAATTTTTTAAGTTTTGATGCTGTTATAAGGATCGTTTGGACAAACAAAATTTTGAACTTTTTAAAATGTGACTGTTTTTGGCATTTTGACTTGCCATAACAATCTTTTAAAAGTGCTATATCAATTATGCCCGTTATTTGCAAAAATTAAAATTTATGTACATTTCCGCCTTTTTTTCCACTGAAGGTATCCCCTTTTTTGGAATATTTCATAAGCCTGGGTATAATTTTATTTGGCGTAGTGTAGTATGAAAGATCTCGAAATAAAATTAAAAAGTCGAATTCCACTTTTCATCTACAATATCGATTTATCAATGTGACTTTTGCCCGTATCAATGCTTTGTCATGCTTGTTTGGCAGCTGCTCCTTAAACAAATGCGATGTTCACACTAAATCTTGGAACTTGAAATGCTTATAAACAAAACCCTGCCCTACCCGCGAGGAATCGAACGAACACTCCAAAATTAAATAAATCATTAAAACTCCTTTCCAAAAGGAATTTTAATAATCACCGTTGTGACAGTAAATTCATCAAAGTACGGGCAAGCCCGATAAAAATAGCCACATCATCAAAGGTCCAAAAGGACATTTTCATCTCGAAATTTATGCTCTTTGATACTCAAAAACTATTCCAAATTAGTGCTTAAGTATTTAAATTGAAAATAAAAGCGCACCCAGCCTTTGCTTGACGTAATTAATGGCCATCCGAGAGGACATAAATCGTTGCAACATTTTAATGGCACATAAATCCTTCTCTCGCATCTCATCATGCACAAGATGCTGGCGCATTGTGAATTTCTAAGATTCTCAAAGGCCATTGAGCTAAAACTCGATAGCTTCTCTTAGTGCAAAGTGAAGGTACTCTTGCACCTCTGCACCCTTAAACCAACAAATGACGCCGCACTGTCATCGTTCGCTCTTGCCACCAGCTCTCTTTTAGCTCTAAATTTAGACAAAAAAAAACTTGGACGACTGGAAAAAATCGAACCAAAAAAAAAAAATTTAACAAAAACTCATAAACACTCTCGTTTCTGTTTGTCAAAAGTGAACGCGTTAAAATTTCATTTAAAATTTGTGTGTTTTTTCCCTTGTAACGTTCTAGATAGAAAGGAAGAAAACCAAGTCCTATAAATACTTTGCATTGCACCTAGTATATGCTCGTGTGCATAGAAACCAAAGCAAAAGAACGCTGTAGATATTCCTACAACAGCGATCATAATAAAAGAAAAGTGAATTAAAAATATACACGCGGCAACAAAATTCAGTGAGCAGCATCTCGAAAGAGTGAATATACCGGTCCGGGTCCGACGATCGGTTCAAAAAGCCAACGGACGGATGCCAATACATTTCAGAGAGTCAGCGCCGAACCGAAGGAAAGAGAGACACTTTGACTTGCCTCTGTAAGCGTGCGCTGCGAGCCAAGCTACTATAAATTTATTTTTTCCTCGGTTATCGAATCGATCTTTGATCAGGCGATCTCTTCCTGGATACAAAAATACACACTTCAAATCGATAGAAACAAGTTTCTTCAATTGGATTGAAGGCAGAGGAAATAAGGCCGCTTCGACGCCTTGCGCGTTGCGTTGGTCCTCTCACCCGTAGTGCATCGCACAGTGCAGCGGCGCGCATCGATAAATAACTCTTTTTACACGCGTAGAATTTGATACCGGCTACAGCAGCAGCAGTGGCAACCGCAGCAACAGCACGAGAGTGCGTCCTTATGAACATCAAGTGTGTATCCATCGAATCGATGGTGGTGTGCTAAAATTGAAAAAGTAAAACCTCGGCAAACCGAAAATAAAACAAAACTTAAAAAACCAATCGAAACCAAGTGTGTATCTAGCGACAAATAGGAATCCGCATCTCCGCGTGTGCATGTGCGCGTAAAGTGTTTCACCCCGAGGCAGATACATAAAAGAGACTTATGTTTCTATTTATAATCTAATGTTGTTGATATTACTCGTCTTCCTAATGAAATTCGTGGACATTTCAATTTTGAACCGGGCCCGTTCGAGGGCCCCAAATGCTCCTGCAACAAGTTGCAGCGGCAGCAGCAGCGGCAACAGTAGCGCAACCAGCAGCAACTCATCATCCAAAGAGAACTGCTTCGGCGGTCACCACAACTCAAATCTATTCTCGGCCCAACACCACCAAAGACTGCGGGCGGTGACACCCCAGCAGCTGCAACAACTCCGTCACTATCAACATCTGCAGCAGCAACATTTGCTGGCGCTGCAACGTGAACTGCTGCGCAGGCAAAAGTTGCGACAACAAAACGGCATTCTCAAGCAGAATCAGTGCAATGTGCGAACAGCAGCAACTCCAATACCAGCACCCCCCTCACCGGCGAGAAATAATTGTAATGTTGGATTAGTTAAAGGTATTAAGCGCTTTTTTCGTTTGTTTTGCCTTTTGTTTGACAGAGAGAGAGAAGGAGAGAGAGAGTCGTTTTGTTTGACCTGGCCAATGGCCAAGAAATGCTGGCCACCACCGGTGATTTGGCTGAGAGTTATTGGAATGTTTGCCCCGATTTTTGAGTTCCTTTTGTTTCAGTTGACCGATACTGTGATAGGTTTCCTGTTTGATTTCGATTTAAGGACGGAGACGTGAACTGAAGAAATTGTTGAAGAACGTCCAAAAACCACTGGGGCGCAAATCGTGTGTCAACTTCGAGTCTAAAAGCGGACAGAAAGTGGGATTGTTACTGTTGACGATTATGCCTGAATGTGACTTGATTTGAGTGCACCCGCGGACGTCTTTAGATGGCAGACGACGGGACGGAAATAGAAATTCCTACAACAAGCTCGTAACGGTTTGAAGTTGTTCACTTTCCTGTCTTGTGCTTTCGACGTGTGTCGGCGGAGCTTGGTAACGACTAGAGCACGCAACTATCCTTCTATTTTAAAAAGCGGTACAAGAAACTGCATCACTATTCATGGAAGTATTTTCCTAGTCGTTTCATGACTATCTTTGGCATAGGAAATTCTTGGAATCACATGGACATTATTTTGCAGCATTGACGTGGGAACTGAATGAAATTTTTAGAACTACATGATCATTATTTTGCAGCTTAATTATCTGCTATTACTTGAACTTTTTTGATTGTTGATGCAGTTGATTGTTTTTCAAATAGTTAACTCACATATTGTACAGCCGGCAGAACACTCTCCATCCAAGTCTTTACTACATTTAGCTGCGCACGTTGAATTCTTCACATTGTTGATTAACTTAAGAGTGTTCGGTCACAGCCTTCTTCTAAACAGCGGTTGGTGTGCACAGGTTTCTTTTTGTTTTACCGATTTTATCAAATTCACAAACCCATACGCTCCCAATAAATATCCCACTGGTTGCGCAAAATGATGGCTTTTTGGAGAGTTATCTTGTTCTTTGAAACAGCAAACAACGTCTTAGTTTATTTCACAATCTTCTCTCTGTTTAAATCAGCCTTGAGAGTGAACGGAAATCGTATGGAAACTTGGTGTGGGTTTGTTTGTTGATATAAAAAAAAAACACGTGCACATTTGTTCAAGAATTAAATAAAATCAAAATAATTTGTGAGGCGAGGTAACTTCTGCAGCAATATTGTTCGTAAGGCGAGGTGTTTTCAGAAAACCACGAGGTGGACTGAATCTTTTGCTCGGAAAACCAACAAAGTTCTTCGAAGTTTTTTTTTTTAATCGATGCACGGTGTGGTAGCAGCTTCTAGAAATAGAAGGATGAACAAGGAATTGACTTTTTTTTTGCAACATCAAAAATAATGAAACGTTCACCTTAATTCGTGTCCCTTTCTAACAACTTGCTGTAAAAACTAGTGGGTTAAGAATCCTATTTTTCTTTTCTCTTTTTCTTGTGGGGCTACAGCCCGCGGTTGACCTGGGCCTCAACCAACAGGCCTCTTCAGTCAGCATAATCTTTCACCAGCTGCCTCCAGTTGCACATTCCAAGTTGTCTGAAGTCCTTCTCCAGCTTGCAACCCGGTGTTGACCTGGATCTCAACCATCAGGCATCTCCAGTCTCTCGCCAGCTGCCTCTAGTTGCGCACTCCAAATTGACTGAAGTCTATCTCCATTTGTGTGCACCACCTCAATCTAGGCCATCGTTTGTTGTGTTTGTCGAAGGCTTTTCGGGCTGAACTAGTGGTGTTTATACACTCTACATGGTCAAGCCATCTTGAGTGTTGTATTTGAGGACACTGGGAAAGGTGCATAAAGTTGGCAGTTGAATCTTTTCTTAAAATGCCATCAACACCAACAGGAGCAAAAATCGCACGCAGAACTTTTCTCTCGAAAAGTCTAAGGACTTCCTCATCCGCTTTAAGTAACGTCCAGGTTTCCGCACAATAAAGAAGGATTGGGATGATCACCACCTGTTTTGAGCTGCTGACAACACTCAAAGAGTAATATCTATCTAAGAAAGCTTCTGAAATTTCGCCGTTCGGATTCGGCAAAAAACTGTAGGTCCCTCCTACTCGTCAGAGAACAGTAGCACGCATAACACGAGTAGTTGATGATCAAGCTAGGCCCTGGTCCCCCTGTGGACTGTCGCGCCAACAATTATTATTATTATAGCGAGCTTCGTCCTTTGAGATAGGGCTTTTATTCTCAATTGACTCTTGAGCTCAAGGAAACCGCGATTGGTAAGAGTGATTCTGCATTTGATTTCGTTATTGATGTTGTTGTCCCTATTCACGGCGGAGCCGATGTAGACGGAGTCTTTGACAACAGTTTCTGCTACCCAGTGTGACGCTCTGTCTGAGACGTCGATGATGTGTGTCCTTCATTGACGACAGCATATCTAATACTTCGTTTTCCCCCTCACTTACCGCCAGACACATTTTAGCCGGCTTCCGTTTCAAGGCAAGGAAAAACTACATTGACGACTTGCTGTGTTCATCCAATCACGCCAATGTCGTCCGCGTAAACTAGCCATTGAACTGACTTGCAAAATCGTGCCTCTTGTGTTGACTTGTGAATTACGCACGATCTTCTCAAGAATGATGTTCAAAAAAGTCACACGACAGTGCGTCGCCTGTTCTGAAACATTTGTTGACATTGAATGTCTGTGTGAGTTAGTACCCGATCTTAATGGAGGAATAGGGTTTTCCATCGTCATCCTACATAATTTGACGAGGTTGGTAGGAATGCCAAAACTAGACAGCGTGTTGATATATTCAAATTTGTTGTCTTTCCAATTTGTTGAGTCTTTCACAGTAACACTTACATCAAACTCAGTTTGTTTTATTTTGAAGGTTCGGTGCGTCCATTAATGATGTGCAGCATACTCTGACGGAAGACGTTTACAAGTGTCGATCTACAGTTCTTGTGCGCTGTCTTCTCCTACATCTTTTCAGCATGTTTTAAAACTTTGGTTATATTCTTTAGGCATGTTGTTCACCAAGTGCACATCTTCCAGGGTAATCCCTACGACTTTAACTGATGGTCTATCTGTCTTGCGGTCGCCGTGGCGTAGTGGGTAGAGTGCGATGCTCACACGCCGAAGGGTCTAGGTTCGCCTCCCAGTTCAACACCAATTTTTCTAATATTTCGCGGCAGCACCTCTTTCGAGCTGCTGACAACACTCAAAGAGTAATAACTGTCTAAGAAAGCTTCTCAATTTTCGCCGTTCGGAATCGGCAAAAAACTGTAGGTCCCTTCTACTCGTGAGAGAACAGTAGTGCGCACAACACGAGTAGTTGATGAGCAAGCTAGGCCCTGGTCCCCCTTTGGACTGTAGCGCCAACAATAATTATTATCTGTCTTGCATTTTTGTTTGATACGAGATTCCTCATATGCTGATGGTATATCTGTCTTTCATTTTTGTTTGATATTAGATTCCTGATATGCCCTCGTGGTGAAGTGGGTACAGTACGACACTCATACGTTCAGTCCAGGTTCGATTCATGATACTACCTCTTTTGAATTGACGATAACAATCGTTATAATCGTCTAGGAAAAGGCTTCTTAAACTTTGCCGTTAAGATTCGGCGTAAAACTGCAGCTTCCTTCATCACGTGAGATAACAATAGCGTGTACAATGCGAGCCTAGGCCCCTGGTAACGTGGTAAACTGTCGTGACATCCAATGCATATATTCCTTCTATGGGAAATGGATAAATCAGCGTTCATCCTGAGTGATACTCTCTGCAAAAGAAAAAAAGTAGCACTGTCTTAAAGTTTTCATCGTTATTTAACACCCCTACAACCTCCGAAGCTAGCACCGAAATGGGGTCTCGAGTTGCCTAAATTAATTTGGTTGACTAGAGTCTTCCATTTGTGCATGCTTACTATCTCTTCTTCAATTGGAGCCGCTTAATTGTGCAGCTAAGGTTCACATATGCTTAAAATAATAAATTTAATATCAGTCGCTTCAAATGCCGTAAATGTACAAATGTTTGGCGCTGATGTGGTGGAAACTGAAAACCTAAGTTCTATATCACAGAAGCGTCTCCTGGCTTTTCTTAGGAAAACCAAGAAATAGTTGCATTAAATGAAGGTTACTGCCTGGTAGTACAATGGACTAGAATTGGAGTATGAGCGCTCCAGTGAAGCATTTCCTAACCTCCAAAACCATATAAAAGACAAGAACTTTGTCTGCCGTTTGTAATAGAAGGTCATGTTTCAGAATTTGGAAACAATTCTTCGCACAGAGTTCACTGTCTCATTGGGAGGTACATGTGCCTACAGCTGTTCTGTTTCAACAGTTCTTGGCATTGACGGAAATTTTTAATATTTCTTGAAATTCTTGAAAATAATAAAACAACATCAGCCGTCTCCTACAATTCTCCTCCACCGCCTAAGGAAGCGTCATTTGCCAATGTTGTTATTAGCACCCTATCCTATTTTTGACTTAAACATGTCAAAAGTGTTGCTTTTTTATCGCCTATCCCTGACGGTTCATTAAATTTTTTCTCACGTTGCATTTCGGCTGCATCCACCTCACGTGTGGCTCGAATGCATTCAGCCGACCTATTTCAAAATATGCCTTGTCCCAATTCTTCACTCCTCCCATGAGGGACTTCCCAGCTTCACAGGCGATTTCATTCTTACGAATCTGGAGCAAATACCTCTCCCACCTCGTGAGTGTTGTGAAATTTTCAAAATATTTGCTATCCCACATCGTTGACACGCCTCATCTCACACCCCAACACCGTTTTCAATCAATTTCAATTAAAACTCCATCCCTAACAGCGTAGGTCCCCGTCCCGAGGCCCTCGGGCGCATCAAACTCTCGTTTTCTATTACATTTTAATTGAGCTGCAGTTTGTAGTCCCCGCGCTACCAATTGTTATCAATTATGTGTAATCTCCTGCTCCACATGTGACAAATATAATCTCCTTCGTGTATTCTTGCAACAGACCCATATCCTATTTTTACTGCCCTCCACCGGTGGCCACCGGGGAAACCAACGAAAACTGTCATCACCGCTATCATCATCAACATCTTGGCTGAATGTCGTCGGTCGTGCGTGGCGTGCTGAGGTGCAGCAAATGCAGACGAAAAGCGTAAAATAAATTCCATTCCTTTCCGTCGCACGCTCCGACAAAATTGATTACTTCCCATGCGCTTTTATAGTATTCATCGGTCTTTATACGTACGCACACCGCCGCCCCATCGCGCGGACCCGGTTTAGCGTCTCAAACAGTGTCTTAATGTCAACGTGACAGAAGGCACTAAAAAAATAATTAATTTCTTCGGCTTCAGCATCGAGTGCTAGTTCGCCGGATGGTGCGTAAATAGAACGTGCTTGTGTATCTGCACAAGTCGAAGATGTCATAAAAGTATTCGAAATATACGAGCGCCCCCGATTGCGCTGTTCGGCGCGGGATATTCAAACGAAATCAAACCTGCTGCTGGGCCCTAGCTCTGCTTGGTAGCGATAGCGTGCGAGTACATCGTTATGCCCAAGAGCTCAGAGCTTTGAAAATTGAAATTTTGCAGAGAATTTGCATTTTTTTGCTGCACTAATTACCGTTAATCCGCACTCTCTCACACAAGCGCAGCGACTGCCGATGCGCGTAGTTTGACAGTGCCTTTGTGTGGTGGTCTGAATGCATCTGCAATTAGGGCGGTGCCGACTTGGTGGAACCTTCAAAGGTCACGCGGCGGCAGTCCTTCTCCCGGCGACACCGTCACACATGTGCAACACTGCTCGTAATCTTCTCTGTAATCCGTTGTTATGGTTAATTAAGTTTATAACGTTTACTTTTCGTGTTTTGGCAGACGTGCAGTGTTCTATTGTCCATCGATTTTCCTTTCTTCTGCGATGGGCGAGGGGACTGGAGAAAAGTTGCAATTCCTTTGTTCTCTGCACTTTACATCGCTGCGCTAGGTACTGTGAGACTGTGTTCTTGGCACGGGGTTTGTTTTATGCTTGAGAAGTTCGTATTGATTTTTCTACGCGAAGGATTCTGCTTTTGTTCAGTTCAGAAGTACTACCACAAGGCGGTGGTGGAATGGTGTGCGTGTGTTTTGCTTACACGATTTGTCACACAAGTCCTTTCAATCGATAGGGAGTGCTTACGAAATGTCGCCAATCGAAGAATGTGATTATCATTACTTCATAACGATTTGCCATTTTTAAGAGTTGTAATCATGATTGATTGCCCTCGGGTGCCATTTATTGGTCAATCGATAAAACAACAAAACAGATTCGGCCATTTGACAGACGAGGAGGGGCATATACAAACAAAGGCTTCGAGACTTCGTTCTTTTTTTAAATTCTGACCGCTACCGAGTTTAGTTTACACGTAAGAGAAGCAAGTCTTTCTGAATTAAGGTGAAAAAACAACTCGACCCTTTTTAAACAACATTTTTGTTTTGAGGTTTTCTCTTCATTATTCAGAGTGCGTAAAAATCAGAACAAAGTGCAAGAGTACAACTGTCAAATGTCAAATCCGAAATGCGACATAAAATCTGTAGGCGAAGATAATTGCAGAATTCGCGAAAATAAAGGCGAACAGAGAAACTTCGTTGCCGTCGTTGTGTAGTGGAAAGAGTGCGACGCTCACACGCCGAAGGTTCCGATTGCCGATTCAATACCTTGCATTTTTCTCGGCATCACCTTCTTCGAACTGCCAACAACACTAAAAACGGAATAATTGTAAATTTTTTGTATTAAATCCAACAAGAGGCGATATTTTTTTTTTCTTCCTTAGAGCGTCCTGTATAGTGCAACATATATATGGTATATAACCAGATGGTGATCCATCGTTATATGTAATTTACAACGTAAACTTCAACACATTTGTTTGAAAAGGAACATTAAATGGTTATTATCAGTTAAACTAACATTTCATGACAATAACTTATTAGGAATGATCTTGCATAATGTGGGCCACATGTGACTTCATCTGAGGTGGTTTAGTCGTGCGGTCCAACTTAATGTGACTCGTTCGAGTACAGCGATTGGTGTCTCACGGACACAATGAGTCATTTTGGCTTCAAAAGCTTAAATCGTAGCTTACTTATTCCTGAAGAACTGCGGCCTTACATATTCCCAGAGAAAATATTCAAAAATGTGATATCGCACAATCTAGGCGTTCAATTCTTCGTAGCAAATCTTTACACTATTTGCTCAATGATAAGTCAAAAAATACATTGTTTTAAGCACAGTATAGGTAGTAGGACTGTCGCCATATGCAAGAAATTCAGGAAGCACACAGTCCTTGATGGTTCATTGCCAGAAACATTTTGATTCGCTCTTGAAGTAGAAAGATTCTTGAAACGAATGTTCCAAAATTGCGCCTATACAAACCATAAGAGACCAGTGGCAAGCTTTTTCAACAGCTACTCGTGTTGTGTGTGCTATTGTTCTCTCTCGAGTAGAAGGTAACTTCAGTTTCTTGCTTTTTCATCGGCAAATATACCTTTTTGGGTGTAGAGCAAGTCGAAAAATGTAGTACAGAGAAAATAATAGGCTAAATAGGAGTTCAGTCCAGCAATCGAACCTAGTGCTCATTGCGCTACAGCAGCAGCATAATCCCAGCACGGCTCTCAACTTTGATTTGTCCTCACTGTTAGGCTTTATGAACTCAGATTTTATTTAAATTATCGTCTGCTATGTTTATTTGATCAGTGCTTCCATTGCAACTGCTCACTAAACTGTGCAAAAAAATCCGACTTTCTGTAACACACTGATAATTTCAGTACTGTTTTGCACAACTAAGGATGACAATTGATTTAAAAAATTTATTTTTTTGTGAATATTGGTGTTACTTATGTGTGTTGGTGGCGAATCACAAAGTCTGTAAATGGCATACTAAAATCTTCGAATAAAATGTGTCAATAGTTCAAAGTGAATTTGGCTCTGAACGCACTTGTTTTGAATAATTGAGCACTGAGGGCCTATGACCATCTCGGCTAGGTAGTGTTGTTGGTTGCTGCCCAGGTTTTTTCTGGTTTTAAGCCCCACTAAAAAAGTCTTTGAGGAATGAGTTTTTACAGTGATGCCAAAAATGTTGTAATCTCCTATTTTTGAATTTTAGAAAATGTGTTACTCTTACATTTTTTTTTTAACTTTTTTCAAATATTCTTGTGTCGCTGCTTGAGAGCCGGCACTCTTATTGATTGCAAAAGTCTTTTTTAAAACCTTTTTTAAATTTTCTTGTATTGCTTTAGGAAATAAGAAATTTTTAAGTTTTTCATAAAACCGTTTACATTTTCTTAACGGTATAAAGTCTTACGTGGTACAAAAAACAAGAAGACAATCCTTCTGAATTACATATAAATGCATATAACAATACTCGTATGTCATAATAAATGCATTTTAGGTGGTGAATCTCTAGCACACAAGACTTCTGCTTCAACAAAAATACGCTCCCTCCAGAAAAGCTTCCAAAATATTTCAAAACATTCTCCGTCGAAAGCAAAAAGAATAAAAAAATATTCAGGGCAGGGCCAGGCATATGTTTCGTATCATTAAGCACGTTACGCATAGGAACAGATTCATAAAAAGCGACCAAGAAAATTCCACATAAAGGGAGAGCGCAAGCACAACGCGCTATAAATAAAAAACAAAAACAAAAAAGCGAAAACATAAGGCGACTCTTGAAGGAATCATCAAGAGAAAGAGAATGTCTTCAATTGTAAATGATTGCTGCACCACCCTATTTGGGCCAGACAAACACTCTTGACTTCTGGAATGCGCTCCAGCGACGCCCAGTGCTGTTTCCCTTCACTCAAGTGCATCAGTGAAGCGGCGACGACGACGGCAGCCTTTGGGAGATATCAGTTTTGATTAAGTGTACACGTCTTGGCAGTGGTCATGCAATTAAGTATAAAGACAGGGAACACAGTCCACACCCTAGACCGATCGTGATCAATGAGGAAGAAACCACAAGAGCCATCGATTGATAATGTTTCATCTCCCACAGCCTGGCGGCTTGTTTCCCGAGGGAATCGAATTCAAAGAAGGGGGACAGACGGGAACTACTTGAAAATACACTTCACACAGAATTTTGATTAGCATGAAAAGTCACTTTTCGATCCACCCGCTATCTCAATCCCATGGGCAACCCTCGCGGTTACATCTAGCCTACACACCGAACAAGTGCAACTGTCGATGGATATAAATTATCCCCTCGTCGAGCGCTGTGTGTTGTTATTAGGGAACATTTAGAAATGATCGCTTCCCCGGCCCGGTTTGTTTGCCCTCTAGGGGGATGCCCGAATGAGGGTCCACATCTGTGCTGTGTGGCTGTGTACTTGTCACCGAATAAATTCATTTGTCGACGAAGCCCCCAGAATCAACCTTGTTTTCGTTTTCAGATTTTATCGTTGCCAAGGGGGGCGTGTTACAATTCATTGTGTGGCTCACTGCCGAGGGCACTTCGGAATAAAGTCAAGAGGCTGTTAGTTTACACTACATGAGACATCGGTGACAATGGACTTTCTAATTGCAAACACAGTTTCTGCGCATGTGTGCTGGACCACATGCCGAAACCTTTAAGCGGAGGCTGCTTGAGAGCCGGCCCTCTCACGGATTGCAAAAGCCTGTACGCGCTTTATTGACAGCAAACAAATTGCTTTCAAATGGTTGACCTGCATTTTGATTGCAATTTTGTTTCGTTGAATGTCCGTGGCGGTTTGGTTTCGGTTTGTTTTTCCAAAAGTGTGGGCTTAATGAAATGCAAATGTAATTTTTTTGGATTCAAGTGTGCCCGACCCACTCGTGGCGAGACGCGCACTGATTTCGAATGGGATAAGCGTTGTTTGCTGTTTACTTGGGCAAACTTCAATTTGCATCTGCGATAAGTATCGCCCTGTGAATTATGACATGAGTGTCGCGTCTGCGTCGAAGTCATTCGACTGAGACTGAGTCACCAATGGGGTTTTTGTTTGTAGGTCATCTTTCACCGAATCGGCGTTGATCACGCGTAACAATGGCAAGAGAGTAAAGCTGTTTCAAGATAGTGGAGCAAAAGGACAGAAACAGCCCCAAACATTTTCCTTTCAAAATTCTCTCTTCAGAACTAGACCAGCACGAAAAATTAACTCAAAACAATCGTCAAGCCATCTTGAGTTTATTTCCGTTGAGTTTCCATCCATCAAACGAATTTGTCTCTGCCGTGTGGATATTTTTAGATCAACACTCCACGACGACCTCACAGGAACAAGCAAATAAGCGACAGTAAAATAATCGTAAAGCTTTATTGCTCGTGTATTTCAAAATATTTCTTTTCTTAATCGCCTGCAAACAGATGTGTACCAATTCGACAAACACTGCTATCAAGCGCAAACGGCGATAAGCAGCAGATCTCGAAACACATTCCCCCAAGGGCGTGCTCCTTCCCGGGTGTGTGTCACGTGAAGTGAGTTCTGTGTAGAAATCTAAAAGTCTGTAATGTCACATTTGTATACCCCACTGAGGAAGACTGCAAAATCCCACGTATTGCTCCCACAAATCATTTCAATTAATTGATGTTTGTCTTTTTGTTGTTCTCGTTTCAGGACCGAAATCCCGACGTGGCATGACAGAATTCTCAACAACAAACGAAAACCAAAAATCACATTTGCCTCAGCTTAATCATAACTCATCCCACCATCATCTCCAGCATCACCATAATCATCATCAATCGAAACCGCCATTAACCCTGCCAACATCACCACATTCCCCGAATCATCAGTCCCAGCAGCAGCAGCAACAACAACATGCTCAGCAACATTACAAACGCCCATTAACCAGCCCTAACAATTCGCCATTCAATAACTTCTATGGTCATGGCTTTCCGCTTCATCATCCCGCTAACAGCAGTCCCCAGCAGCATCAGCATCCCTTTGGCCTGCCCGCAGCAAATCCGTATCTCAATGATTTGCTCATCAGCGACGATGAACTAACCGACGAATGCCTGAAGAAAAACGTCCAAATCGTTTTGAACAACTTGGACCGCTACAATAACGCATTGCGTAGCATCATATTGACTGAGCAACTGAACTGTGGCGGCATCAGCAATCACAGCAGCAGCTACAGCAGCTTCAACAACAATTTGAGCAACATCAGCAACATGGCTGGCAACATGGTCACTACCCCGGAATCAGACTACAACAGCAACGCGACAACTCCGCACCATCATTTCAACCATTTGGTAGGTTTGACTGGTATCATCGGTGGTGGCGGTGGCGGTAGTGGGGATGGTGCCAGCTATGCACATAGCGGTGGCGGTAACGTTGGTGGTGGTGTGGGTCCTTTAAACTGCTCCATAGCATCTTCGCCTGATTTTACTCATGACAATTCCGATTACCAGTGGATCGTGGACTACGGCTACCGAGATGGTGTCACACACCAGAGCGTGCTGTCGTCGTTGTCTGCCTCCTACCACGGCATCGGTGAGCTATCATACTATGAGGATTTGGCGAAGAACATCGATGCGAATCTCGCCGAGGTGGATATGGAGAGTTTCCGGGCGGAGGATATACACTCGCTGCTATCGCACATACCGTCGTACCAGCATCACAAGGACGACGGCAAGATTGAGAATTCTATATGCAAGTCAGAACTGTTGTTCTCGCCGGTGAAGGAATCACACATCAGTATAGACTCCCTGGACCTGGATGCATATCCGGACGACGGAGACATCATACTGACATGCAAGGCGAACAAGGACAACTATACCATTGCCTTCGAGGGCAGTGTCCTGTATTCGGATGAAAGTTTCTATGGTGAGTGCATACGGTTCCTTTGTTTCGTTCGTCTTGTGGGGAAGTGTGTGCTGCACACTTTCGCCAGTTTTCACTTTCTTTTCGGCGACTAATGAGATTCTCCTCATTGCAGCAGAACCAAATGAGATCGCGATGAAGAACAAACAGAACTTTATCAATCTGCATAGCAACTTGGACGACATCGTTAAGAGGAAGTCACTAGAAGTCTCCATGTCGCGTTCGGATCACGCATTCACGACATGGAGCAAGCTGAAGAAGAGCAGCACATCACAACTGCAGAGGTAAGTCGCATATTTCACTTTCGAAACTGCCCTCCACTTTGATTGAGTGTGCATTTCCATCCTAGGCAGCGCACATTGTTCCCCTCATTTAGTCAACGAACGTCAGTCTGCTGTCGCTTGTGTATGTGACGGTTTCAATTGGCTGTCGCTGCTGGGTTCGCAGTCAATGACTAAATTGGACAAAGTTTCCGTTGGAACTGCGAGTAATATAATCCCTAGGGTAATTTCAATTGATTCCAATTTACTGCACGAATTATGAAATGACGGCGGCGATGATGTTGTTGTCGAGTGAGTTATCACGTTAGCCAGAGCCGAGTGTTCAAGTGTAACATTACTGCCTTCGATTGAATCTATTTGTGATGCAGAGTTTTCAAAATCATAAACCTGTGATTGGCAACGAATTTACCAATTACCGCACCTCTTTGCCGCGGGAAGAGCGTCTCTGTATTCCGAGAAGATTCCAGAAATCGTTTTGTTTATTTTTTCTAGTGGAGCTGAAAGGCGGTGGAGAGTGTTAGTTTGCTGAGAGAATATTTACTATGTGTCTGCTCGCCTTCGAATTTTTATTTTTTTGTACAATCTGCGAACGGATGGAGATTTGCAGTTGCGAGGCGTGAAAAAGAAGCGCTTGTATGGAGAACAGATGGTCTGGAAGTCATTTGTTAGATTACAGTTATCAATTAATCATTTTGGCCGTTGTTTAAGTAGCTGCGTTACATTGTTGCCGACTGTGTACATTCCAATGGAGGCGAAGAACTCTTTAATTTGCTCCGAAGTGTGTCTTGATGGCCTCGAAACTTTGTCTCAACTCTGGTGTGTTCAATGAATTGTCGAACATAGGTTGAGAGAGTGTAATTAAGTGCTTAAACTTAACCATCCTACTCACAAGAGTTAAGGGATTTCTTTCTTCTAGCCAATATGAAGTTCTTTCGTAGCTTGTGAAATTGATAAGCTTTCTCATGACTGGTGATGATAAATCGATGTATTCGTGCACGTCATGTGTTCACCAGCTTGAGCTATAAAGTGATTTACTTTACTATCCACTGTTTAGTTTATGGTTGTGTAAGTTGATTTTAGATATCTGTGCTAAAAATACTCTGTTGTAGATTTGGATAAATTTTACTCATTTTTACCCGCTTGGGCTACTCTGGAATACACAACAGATATGAAATGCTGAATTCTTGGAACTCCTTGAAGTAATTGCGAATTCGTACGCGTTTCTCAAATTTACATTCAAGCATTTTTCGACTCAAAACTTCAGTGGACTTTGGTGTGAGCTTCTCACAGGACAGTTGTTTGATTAATTCCTTTGCGTCTTCCCTGTCTATAGAAGGAATAGTTAAAAGATTCCAATTAAATCAAAACAGTTATTTGAAATGTTTGAAAAATTAAAAAAAAAAATTAAATCAAGTCTAACAAGGTGTATGTTAGTCCCTGCAGGGTTATCCTAAGTTCGTTCATCTCGCAGCTGTTGACGGCACCACTCCTTTCGAGTTGTTGCAACAGTCAAACAGACTTATTGTTAATATTTGTAGTGGGTAGAGTGCGACGCTCACACACCGAAGGGTCTAGGTTCGATTCCCGGCTGAACACGTCGACATTTTAACGGTACCATCTCCATCAAGCTGCTGACAACACTCAAAGATAAGAAAAAGCTTCTCAAACTTCGCTGTTCGGAGTTTGGCAAAAAACTGCAGGTCCCTTCTACTTGTGAGAGAATAGTAGCGCGCACAACACGAGTAGTTGATGATCAAGCTAGGCCCTGGTTCGCCTGTGGACTGGCGCGCCAACAATTATTATTATTATTAAAATTTCGCCCGCAACAATCTGTAGTTTCCCTCTACTCTTGATTGATTGATTACACGCACAGAACACCTCGCCCTGAATCCTTGTACACTGTAGTGCCAGTCAATTTAATTTATTTTTGCGTTAAGCAGAAGCATCTGCGCAGTACTCTCCTACAAGCACTTGAATTCACTGAAAAAGTGTAGTTTAAGAGTAATAAGAGTTTGACATTCAAAATTTCAAGTTTAAGCAAAAAAATGTTTTCCTTGAACCTTGTGACAGATTCAGTCACATATTTTAACGAAACGGTCGATTCTTCCATTCTGCTGTTGACTTTATACCTTCCTATAATATCGGCATGTTGCATTTTACAGCGCTTAATGTAAACGGGTTAAATAAATAAAATAAAGTAGAATGGAGAACGCCATGGATCCCAATTCGTCCCAAAATCGAGAAGCGTAAGGAATCGCTTTAAATCAGTAGCATCGCTTGAAATGGAAAGATGTTGCGCTTCTGCTACGGAAATGAAAGCACGATGAGAAGAGCATTTTTAAAAGGCATTTCAAGATTTAAAAATAGGTTATACCTTTTCATTTTAAGCACTTTTTTTATTAAAAAAAATAAAAGCAACGTTATTTTGTATCCTTTCATTTCATTTGTACTGAGTTTTAAAAAATCAAATTGATTCGAAATTGGTCTCAAGCCGTTCAGGTAGAAGTATTTCATCATTTTTACTGCTTTGAAAAAAATGGAGCTTTAAGTACAGGCTACCCACCAGCAACCACAATGTGGACAACACCAAAAGTGAAATTCATGTGTTAGGTATAAGAGGAGTGAGTTAGACACAGTTAGGCAACTGTGCTTCTGATTGCTTCGCACGAAACCATTTTGATTTGTAAGCCAGTTCTTCGATGTAGCCGGAGAGTGCTGCATAATTACTAGTTAGCTGTTTTCATCTCGTCTTTACCCATGACTCTATTTCAATAGTGGTTGAACGATTTGTCTGTTGAACGATTAGTCTTGTGGCGCTGTCATTGCGCAAATGTCTGGAATGAATTCTTACTGAGTTACTTTATTTACTTCTGCTCAGGTAAAGAGTGCCTGTCGACTGCCTTACATTCACTTTTGAATACATCTGACGTTCACTTCGGTAGGTTTCACACTCTTGCAAGCCTTACTGATCGCCAGCTTTGAGTTCTTAATCTCTGAAATTTTTATTAAAACAGAGACGGTACAATTAATTAAAATTCCTTTTGTAGCTGCTTCAAAGTAGAGTGTAAGCAGCGGATATCGTGACAAGAAAAGTAGAAGACGAAGATAATGAGTTTAGGGCATTTTGTCGTCACAGCTTCCATATGTGGTACAATAATTGTAGGAAGCGTATGAAAAACGTTATCAATATTGTGGAAATGCGTTTGCATTCACTTTTTTTGAACGAATGTGAAAAATGGATTGCTACAATAATATTCAACATTTATTTAAAACAAAAATTAAATTTTTAAGATAGTCTTTCGCGGAAATTCGCCTTATATACATGTTTCGCACAAACCAATGCGTTTGATTCTTACCAAAATTATGACAAACAAAGTCCACTTAATACTTAAAACGTAGAATATTCAGCGTTCATGAACGAGAACATGAAATAATTGCAATGTTGATTTAATTTGGGGAAGAACAAAAGAAATCCGACCATACTGGAAAGCACAACACATCACGCTTTCATGACTGTTGCACGACACCGGTATTTTTGATGCCGTCAAAGTTTTGAAAATATTAAATGAGAGCACTTCTAATCCAATGCAAAGTGGGGTTAATATCTTGTTAGCAGTTTCCGACGAAAACGTAAGAAATCTAAATTAAACACTCACACGCTGTCTTTTGATAGCATTAATGCCACTGTTTCTGCATTATTAGCAGAAACAGTGGCTTCTGTGTTGTAGTGGGTAGAGTGCGACGCTCACACGCCGAAGGTCTAGTTTCGATTTTTCAAGGATTTTTCACAGGACCACCTCCATCAAGCTGCTGACAACACTCAAAGATAAGAAAAAGCTTCTCAAACTTCGCTGTTCGGAGTTTGGCAAAACACTGTAGGTACCATTTACTCGTAGGAGAAAATTAGCGCGCACAACACGAGTAGTTGCTGAGCAAGCTAGGCCCTGGTCCTCCTGTGGTGTGTCGCGCCATATAATTAATTACCAGAAACATTTGTCAAATTGCTGTTGCCGAAATCTCATTGCGATGTGTTTCTATCAATTCCAGATCCCCCACGAAATTCAATCACAAACACGGTCTCCCACCATACTCCCGTACAGCATGTGGGCAATTGTTTTGCGTTTAATTAGATCGTGTAACCTAGAAATAAAGTTATGTGCATGCAGTGTGTTATTTTGCTTCGGAACATCTGTTTATTCTCTTCACATCCCTTATATCAATTGCTTCTTAAAATATCTCGTTTCATAATAAACTGCTGGCAGTATAAATCTTTTATAATATTGATTACTCGCATTGCAAATTATTCAAGGCTGACAATGAATGGACGCTTGACCTTGTTTCTACGGCTATCTGTGCAGTGATGGCTCTGCACATAGGACTGAATGTGAATACATTCATAACCACGATACTCCCGAGTTGATTTCCACTTAGCAGCCTACCGGTCTGTAAATAAAACCTCCGAATTTTCAAGAACTCTCATTTCGAGTTCAATTAAATTTTCCTCGAACTGATTACACAGTCCTTGTTGTCTGCTGCTTTTGTTGATTGTAATCTACAAGTTCTCCTCCGCTTTCTTTTCCAGGTATCCATCCGGCAATAACAACACATCTGTAAATATTGTAATGCGCCATGCCCCACACTGCACTGTACGCAAGAGTTCAAGCTTGCCAAATCTGCGACTGAAAAAGGACATCAGCCAACAACAACTGAATGTATCACAAGCGCTCAGCACTTCCACCGTAAGTTGAACATTCAATCTCCCCGATACAAATCAAATTAAAATGTTTTAACTCCCAAGGTTGAATCGTGTAAATCAAGAAATCTTCTTCCAATGTGCCAGATGCCAATTTCCACAACGTCAACCGGCAGTCCAATTCACTTTTCACACAGCAACAGTCACCATGACTCGTCCCACATTGACTCGAATGGCACGAATTCGGGTTCGACAACGTCTAACACAAACAACACCCAAACCCTGAAGCAGGTGAACGCCAATCAACCGGCATTCAATCTAGTCAAACTTTTTATCAAGCAAAAAAGCAGCTGCTCCAGCGATACGACTGGCATGGATGTCTCATCGGGCTGTTGGCCGTCAAGCGAGGGAAGCTCCTCGCTGGAGCAGAGAATTCGAAAGAAGAGCATGAACGATTCGGGCAAGGGCTCAGCACTCAGTCGCCACGATGAAGAAGAGGATCCAGCCGATTCCAGCTACCAACTGGACAGTCTTGATATATGTGATAAGGAGAGAAATGAGACCACAACCAACAACACACCCGTGAGAAAGGTAAAAAATGATCTGTACAGAGAGGTATTCGATTCGGCATCCTCACCACCTACTTCGCCTGCGCATAGAAAGATACAACCGCTCAAACACCCACAAGTCGCCAACTTAACAAACAACCAGCAGCATCAGCACAACAATCACATGAACAACAACAACAATAACAATTCCTCATCGGAAGCTAGTCGCACATCGGAGAACCTCACGCAGGTGTACAATGATCAGAGGAGTCAGCGCATGAAGATCTCGGCGGAGATGATAACAAGATCGATGCAAACCTCGGCACGAGACCGCCTCAAATTCGTACCGCCATCGTTCTTGGCAAAGTTGAACAACCTGGGAGAGGAGAAGCAAGCACCGATATATGTTATCTACCCAAACTATGCTTTGCCAGATTTGGGCTTTGTTAAGACAAACACGGCCGAGGTTATATTCACGCCGTTCAACTACAAGGACGCCGTGGGGGAGAAGAAGCCACCGTCAAGTACGAGCGCGATGAGTGATGATGAGGTGTTGAAGAACGTCGACTACAAGCACGTGGTCGATTGGAAGTCGTTGGCAACTCTGCTGCCTGCTGAATACCGAAAACGTTTAAAACACATTCCAGAGGTCGACGCTGTGGATCTCGAGGCGGAGTGCTCGATGAAGCCGCTTTTCTGTATGACACCGCCTATTCGGCGGACCAACAATCGGGCGAATGTCTGTGATTGTGCTCAGTATTTCCAAGGAATAGAGGCTACGGGAGCCAATGGGGCCACGGCCTGTACATCCAGTTCAGGATCTAGTCAGCCACCCAGTTCAGGCTACCGTGGCTCCTCCACACTTCTAACCGACTCGGAGTTCGACAACCCCCGAAAGACAGAGGATTCCGATCCGCTCAAGAACATGTACGTGTATCAGTATGAGAATAATCGCATGGATTGCGGACTTGAGGAGCGGTCCGCCACGCGTACTCCACGCAGTATTTTAAGGAAAAACCCGAGTCGACTGACATCAGGTGTCCGAACCAAGCGATCCAGTTTGATTGAAGACCACAACAACTCAAACGTAAAAAATTTAGAAAAACGAAGAAGTCTTCAGGAGCCTGCCGCGTACTTCTCATCTAACGATGACCTACATAATCCCCTTGCCGAAGACTATCTAGCCGAAATGGAAGAGTACTACGACGAACTGCATTCAAACTTAAAGCTCACCCAAGGCAGTAACCGTTTGTCGCGCAAAGACATGGATGCCCGCGCTCGGGCAGAAAATTTCCTGGCAAACGTTCCCAAATCAGAACTCAAGTATTACGCAGAAATCGCTAACATATTGGAATCCGTTGAAGATAACCAACATCCAGCACAGCACTACGACGCCGCTGAACTGAAAAAAGAAGTCAGTCGAGCATTGAGTCAGAAAAAGGTCTCGTTCACCCAAAAGGAAGACGGCAACACCCTGGGATTGGCCAGCCATCATGCGCAACGGTTTACCACGCCACCAAACTCACCAAACATTTCTGTGGCCGGCCTAAGACTGAACAGTGCAGGAGCCCTAGGCTCACATCGCACTAGCAGCGACAGAAAGGGACAAGACCTGAACAAGATCTCCAGCAATCGCTTTAAACGCTTACAAATCCAGTGGGAGCTGCTGAGCAAGGACTCGAGTATGATGCTAAAAGATTTGGCAAGCGAACAGGAAACAAAAAGCGGTGGCTCCACACCCACCTCAGCTAATGCGGCCCACAAGTCGAGAATACCGCGGCCGGTGAGCTACCCAGCGGGGAAGTAAGTACAAACGGTTCATCATACTCATAATTTTGCACTTGCACGGGACTGCCTCATTAAACCATTTTTATCATTTGAGCATTTCTTTGAAAATTTGTTTCTCATTTCACCACGTTTTTTAACACAGTTATGTTTCTTTCTCCTCTCTTTTTTATCCTTATGTTGTGTTTACGTCTTATTTGGTTGGATTTATCTATTATGTATGAAAACCATTGTTAACCTCAAAACTTAGGAAAAACGTAAATGCTAGTCCTCAATATCCTTCTTCTAACCTCAGAGTGATACAGGATCCAAAGAGTTTACGCTCACCAAGCCGAATTGTACCCCCGAAAAGGTACAGCGTCCCGGCTCCATCCCCGGCGGTATCAACGGCTCATCATCAGCAAGCGGCCGCTGCCGCAACACCTATCCCAGCACCACGTGCACGCACTCCAAACAATCGAACAGCTGCTAATAACAGTGGCAGTGGCAGCAATAGTAATCCAAACACTCCAAAACGGAGAGTGCAGTCGCCAAGGTAATAAACTTAACCTCATTTTTTTTTCAAATGAATTGTAATAGATGTCTCTTGTTCTCTATCCACAGGGCAATACCACGCGTTCGATAAAATACAAAAGTCAGCCGATGTGGACTTTAGACGGCAAAGATCTAAACACAATGGATGACTTCAGAATTTCATGATCATCGTTTCATGAAACATTCAAATCTATTATACAAAACAAAGTGAAAGAAAACAGTTATTTAAATCTACACAAGAAACATAATAAGAAAACGTATAATTTCAATGAGCAGTTGTCATGTGTTAGGATAGGAAAACAAACATTTATTTTGCTATACAATCGATTGTTTACTTCCGCTTTATATATATTTATATAGTTTGTGTTCTTTTCATTTATATGTTGTACACCTACCTACTTCCCCCTCCCCCTTAAGCATTCTTCCTTCTAAGACTCTAAGTGTTTTTGAGGAGACGAGTCTTATTCGTTTGTTTGAAAAAAAAAGGAAATGCATGAATGTATAAGATAAATGTTATCAAAAGTCGATTAAAGCTGAAACATGCGAACAGTCACTTATGGTTTGAGATAGGACACGAGATAACTCACAAAGTAATTGTATTTTTTTAGTACTCATCTAATATTATAAAGAAAAAGAAAAAAACCTATTCTAGTGTGTAAATCAAATAACAAACAAAGCTACGTGAAAGGGAATCGTTTCGTTTTAATGCAGCAGAGCAAGCACCAATAATGATTTTTACTTTCATTCGCTTTTCGTTTTTTTTTTTCAATTGCGTGCGAGCCTGTGCAGAGCAGAGTAATGGATTTCATTTGAAGTGACTCAAGCCAATCCTTATATAAATTTGTATTTATACTTTTTCTTTTGCTATTAAGTACCCTCTAAGACCTTAAGACAACGTGTTTAACTATGTATTTCATGTAGAGGAGTCGGGGTCGTTCTAAGAAAATTTTATTTAAAAGTCTAAATGCGTTCTCTCTGGGGAGCCTCAATCAAAAGAGAAGAAAAAAAAAAACATTTATATGGTGGATTTTGATTTGATTTAAATTTAATTTATAAATTCTACTCGAAGACATAGAAAATGAAGAAAAACTTGTCCAATCGGCAAGCACAAAAAAATTGCAAAACAATAAAATTTATTTTTTGAAATATAATTTGTTGGGTTGTTTTTTGTTGGTTTTATGCTTGTTTCTTTGATTTGGGTTTACTGCTTTTTGTAATTCTTCTTGTGGTGTTCGTTGTGCATGCTCATCATTTTTATTTAGTTGTCTCGCTGTGATTGAAGTTGAACTGCGCGAATCGATGAAATCAGGAAAAGCTGCTTAAGTCTGTATTTTGACGAAGTTAGCAAGAACGATGTGTAAGCTAATGTTCGTTTTTTCTACGAAGGCAACAATTCATTTTTATTAAATCAAGCCGCAGGAAAGAGCCATGCATAATATGACATATTTCTCTGATGCTTGCGTGAAAGTGTTAGAAACCTTTTACAGCCTGTCCTTAGGCTTAACCTGAATGTTACTTTTCGTCTGAATTTGTTAATTTCTCAATCCTTTTAGAAAGCACGAATAAGCTTGAGAGTGCACTAAGCAACAAAAACTAGTTACATGAACCGGACTTTTTTTATTGAAAGTCTAGGGTCAAAGGTGCCTTAAATGTGGCAGCTAATAACGTCAATGCATACATTAAAATTAAAAAAAACAACAATGTAAGCCTCAAAAAGACATGATGTTTAATGTGCTGTGCAGAGAACACACCGCATATTCTCGCGAATAAAATGTTTGCCAAATGCCTTTGACATACACGATTATCTTGCGTGATTTATCAAGAATTCATTTTTTGGAAGAATAATAAAATTTGAAGAAAACAAACTTTCATGTCTAGGAGCACACCCACCCACCATGTTTGATATTTGTAAAACCCTGAGGAAATGTCCACTACTCTTATAATCGTCTGCAAACTACATAATTGAAAATCTAAATTTGCAAACAACTTCATTCGTATAGGGATCACAGTTATCACGTGTTAGACAGTTTTCGTATCTGGATGGAAGACCACGCAGAAACTTTATCTCTAAAGGGACAGAAAATTAATCCTTCAGTGGGAGTAAGAGGATACTACATCTAAACTTCAGGTTGTTGATTGATGACCATCGTCTTTTCGGCATTAATATTAAAAGCATCCTCAATATCTGCACTTGTCTGAATGGCAACGCTCTGAATTTATACATTATGCTTACGCCCCTACACAATAAGCAAATATTTCTGTGGAATATAAAGCAACTGCCAGGTATGAATTGTACAAGCTTGGATATTTAATTTTAAATCCACAATAATGCTGTCGACACACACTTATTGCACTCATTTTTGTAATTTTTCAAATACCCCGTGGTAGCGCAATGAACTCACTTCTAGCCCAATTGTTACCTATCGCTAGGTCGAGTATACTCAGAGACGGCCAAATTTCAGTAAGGACACGCTACTTTGGTTCGTATTAGTCTGTGGATGCTTGATCTCTACAATTAACACTTTTGCATATATTCTGCTTTGCACCTACATATATTCGACCAATTTTAGTGAGTTTTGTAGCTGAGCTTTATTATGTCACAAAACGCTGAAAATTTTAGTAATTGACTAAGACAGATTCCATCAAAATAGTCAAACAACGGAAAACGTTTCGTAACTCACCTCAGTCTGGATTCCAGAAATTCTATGAAATTTGATGCAGTCGACAGATTTGTCAATTTTAAATTCTCACCGCATCTTTGAAAGTAACTTCTAATGAAATTTGTAAAAAAACACACATCCCGTTGATAAAGAGAAAGGTTGTCTGGCAAAACTGTAAGGCTCAGAAAACGTTGCACGTCAATTCAATCATTAGTAGAGCAACATTTTTATAAGTTTGGATTAATATCTGCTAACACACACTTTAGCGTTTTTTTCTGTGAACGCTAGTGTCATTATCAGGCCTGAAAGCATTTATTCAATCTACAAAACGACGTTACGCTCATGCAGTTTAATGTATCCAGGATTTAAATACGCCTCCAAGTCATTCCGCTTCTTCAATGATCACTCCTATATTCCTTCTGTAGCAGATCATTCTTCAAGGATCACTCCTATATTCCTTCTGGAGCAGATCACTCTATGAGTGTGAGAAATCTGTATTCCCATACTAATATAAAAACTCAAGTGACATCATTCTACTGACTATTATTCTTCTTTTATCATGTGTAATGTATTACATCCTCGTTGTTTATCATCTTATAGTAGTACAATGGACCAGTGTTTGGGTCTGAGCGCTCCGGTGCAGTATATCCCAACCTCCAAAAAAGAAAAAAAAATTATCTTATGGTATCAGACTTATCACTAAACCAAGGAAAATGTTTCAAAAGCAGGACCATTCTCTAAAAAGTTAAGTTGAGCGAATTGTATGTCTATTAAGGATGAAAATAACACCAAGAAATTACATTGAATGTAGGTTCGTTCTCGATAGTCCAATAGACTAGTTTTCGAGCTTTAGTGAAGTGTTTCCAAACCTCAAATAGAAAAGGATGAAAAAAAAATTATCGATGCAGGGATGTACATATTAGGTGTGTTCCAGTACTTTCTGTACTAAATTGTGAAGTCTGTCATTTGTTAAGGAGTGGAGGTAAATCTCTCTTAGAAATAGGCAAAATGCGGGAACGCATCTAAACCAATTTCGTGAAGTATGTTATTAAGAACTGTCAAATTCACTTCTTCGATACAGAAAACAAAAAACAACAACAAAATTTAAGCCACATACACAGAGATAATAGTTTCGTTCCAATTGCTCTGAATTGCTACGAATGTCTTCGAATTTGCCCGTTTGCGTTCCATTAGCTGATTTTTTCGTAGAAGAGAGAGCTCACGAGAGAGCAAAATATTTCCCCTCCCTACGAATTTCTGCCGAAGAAAAAACTGTGGGCAGCAACTCGGCAGCAGATGGCTGTCAAATCGAATATTCCTAAAATAACCTCTGACATATCATATGTCTGATAGCTGCTTACGAATTTATACGAAAAGTCGCTTCACAATTTTCGGTAGAGTTACTCTCTGCAAGTGACATTTTTACCCAAACTACTCAACTACACAAATCAATTGGAACAGACCTAATGGGTCAATGCGCGCTTCTCTCTGTACGCACACCTTTTAATTTGACAGGAAACCAACAATCTACCAATAATAATTTCTTGTGTTAAAATGAGCAGGGTGGGGAAATGTTTAACTCTCTCGAGAGAGCGCGTATTTGACGTAAAACTCATAATTTCGGTATACAGATACGGACTTTGTGTTAGTTTGTGTTGTTTTGTACTGTTTTCTGCTGTTTGATCGAGTACGGGAACACACCCATTTACCACAGAATCTTCAGTACTACGCTGATATGAGGATGCACATTTTCTCCACTTCATGATTGCCGTAGTATCGGTACATAATTGTGTATTGTCGAATATTTTAGCATTTCCATCAAGAGGAAAGAGATTCTGCTGATAAAACACTGAAACATACATCACTTGAGTTTCAAAGTGAGAAAGTCGCTTCAGTTGAGGAACATATGTAGGGGTGATAACCTCATGCCCCACTTCCTAAATTTATTCACAAGTCCTCTGAATTCAAGAGAGCGTTTTTTATAAACCCTTGGTCTCCGAAAAGTGTGTTTTCCCCATACGAATCTTTACAGTCTTCAATATGTGCTGAGACCTAGGAGAGACCTGAGACTCACTTAAACAGTCTCGAGGAAGTTGTTGTCTATGAAATAGTTTCTTTTCTCAAACCCTTCCATTGGTGAACGCTTTTGGAAATTTATTTTTTTCTTCATCCACTTTCATTGATCACTGTCCGCCTTTCGATGCAAGGTGCAAGGCTTTCTCTAAAACTATAGACTTTTCTTATTTTTATTAATTTTTTATGCATGAAAAAAGAAAACCCCTAAATTTAATTTTAGTACCAGGTAACAGAAACTAGCACTTAGTTTCAAAACATTTGAATGCAATTTACACCTTTTAGCTTGAAGTCAAAGAAATGCCGGAGATTCTTAGGTTGTGATAGCTCCTAGTCATAGCACGCACGCAATTGCAGAAATCGAGTGATCATCATCGAAACGCATCGCCACTAATAATCAATCATTCGTCGATCATAATTTTGTTTGAATACGCATTCGACTCATTTCGTTGTCTTCGACTAACAGTCTATGTGCGAACGCAATAGCTTGACAAAGCCCAATTCATCCCACCTCAAGTACGAATGTAGAAGCTCACAGATCAAACAATCCAACATTCAAGGACCAACTGCTTTGTGCAAAAAAATCATTGCTTCTCTTCCCGTCAGCTTTTATTGATTTAGAACAAAACAAATCACCATCAGTCGAATATCCTACACTCTGAACAAAACAAAACAAAAAAGAGAACGATTAAATTAAATATAAACAAAATGTAGACAAAATGATGAAACGCTTTATACAAAACTCAAAAATAATTTGCCTTCGATGCGAGCCCGCTTGCAGTGAAAACGTTTACTTTTCCTGCCGAGTTGGGGTGCTTTTCTTTTTTAGATATTTATATATGAAATAAAATATTTACTCTAATATAGTTCATTTGTAAAACAATTTAATACCCACTACAGATTTGTACTCGATTGTTTTTTCATTTCAAATGTCGAATGGAGATACAGAAGAACGGACTTAAACATTTCAAGCATAATTTAAGCAATTGGTAAACCACAAAGAAAAAACTATGATTGATGTCATAAAACCTATAAATTAAATTAAACTAAATTATAAATGTATTGGGAAATATGTAATATGCGTACACTTGTATACATTTCTTATTGATACTCACCCATATGCTCTCCATATCACACTTTTATGTTGGTTTTCTAAATTTAGTTTTCGTAGCTAAGTACGTGCTCTACAAAGTGTGAGGTATTTTCCACTCAGAATAATTGAAACATTTTTTAGAAAAAAAAACAAAAAAAAAAATTAAAACAAAGATAACATTTACAAAATAAAATGAGTATATATGTATATCATTTAAGAGACTGTATATAGGTATGCTGAACAGCGGTTTTCTTTTTTAAAATATTTTAATATTGATTTGAGAGAAAACAAAACAAAATTAAGTAAAAATAAACAAACAAAGATATACTATAAACAAGAAAACAATACAAGATAACATGGTTTGTTGCTTTTTATTATCAAATCGATTATTAAGAAAATATGAGAATATATATTATTTATCATACAGACATAAAATACAAAACTGACATAATACCGAATATATTAAAATGAAATAAATGATTAAAACCAATTGGATGAGTTTGTGCTTTTTCATCGCTGCTTGGACATTAATAGCTTGCGGAAATTCCATCTAAAGAATTAATTACAAGGGGTCATGACGTCTATAAACGGAAACAAGTAAAAAATATATATTTCCCACTTTTTAAAAGTTTTTTGACTTTTTGTTTAAACTTTTTATCATCAAACGAAAACTACCGTTTAAATGGTCGCTAGATTCAGGCGCTCACCCCAATTTATGGTTCTTTTTCTTCTTCTATTTGTGGCACTACAGTCTGAACCTGGGCCTCTCCAGCCAGCACGATTTTTCGCCAGCTGCCTCCAGTTGCGCACTCCAAGTTGGTTGAGGTTCTGCTCCATTTGTATGCTCTTCTCTTCCATTGTCCCAATGGTCCAGATTCAAAGACTTTTCGGGTCGTAGCAGTAGTGTCCATGCGTTCTAATAATAATAATAATAATAATTGTTGGCGCTACAGTCCAGAGGGGGACCAGGGCCCAGCTTGCTCATCAACTACTCGTGTTGTGCGAGCTACTGTTCTCTCACGAGTAGAAGGGACCTACAGTTTTTTGCTGACCCCAAACGGCGAAATTTGAGAAGCTTTCTTAGACAGTTATTACTCTTTGAGTGTTGTCAGCAGCTCGAAAGAGGTGGTGCCGTGAATAATTCGAAAAATTGGTGTTGAGCTGGGAGTCGAACCTAGACGGCGTGTGAGCGTCGCACTCTACCACTACGCCACGGCGACCACTCTACATGGACTAAATCTTGGGAAGAGAAACTCTGCCGAAACTTGTGAAACGACTTTTCGTAGAAGTTCGCAGAATTAAATGTAAACAGCTATCAGATATATGAAATATCAGAGGTTTTTTTTATTTTCACTTTAACGGTCATCTGCTGCCCACAGATTTGTCCTCGGCAGGAATTCATAGGGAGGGAAAATGTTTTACTCTCTCATGGAATACAGGCACTTGTATCCAGACAGTGTTAGCTGCCGGACACAACTTAATTTATTTCAGAGTACGAAAGAAACTACGTACAAGAAATACCAAAGATCATAATAACGGTGATCAGTTATATAAAAAAAAATAATAATAATTTCTTAATAACAATTGAGCATTGTAATCCAACTGTTGGTGTTGACAAATCTCCTAGTCGATCGTTAGGAATTTCAACACACTTATTTCATCTAGTATATACCAGTATGAAGTGAGCGTCAAGATACAAATGGTTCAATAGGGAACATTTGTTGTGAACGATCCCTTATTTTTTTTTTTTTTTTTTTTTGCTATGAAATCTGTGAAAAATATTTAGTATACATCAAGTCATTGAACAGACAACATCATGTTATATTTTCAACGTGTTAAAAATGTCGTATTTTGTACCAGAAAGTGATGATTTGCGGAAAGCATTAATTTTTTGTTTTCATTTGAAGAAAAGTGCTGCAGAATCGCATCGAATGCTTGTCGAGGCATATGGTGATCATGCTCTATCAGAAGCAACATGTAAAAGATGGTTTCAACGGTTCAGAAATAATGATTTTGATGTGAGAAATGAAGAACGTGGAAGACCACCAAAAAAGATTGAAGACGCCGAATTGCAAACGATATTGGATGGAGATGACACTTTGAGTCAAAAGCAAATGGCAGTAATGTTAAATGTTGCACAACAAACAATTTCTGACCGTTTAAAAGCTATGGGAAAGATCCAAAAGTGTGGAAAATGGGTGCCACATGAATTGAATTAAAGACAGATTGAAAACCGAAACAAACACTTGTGAAATTTTGCTTCAAAGACACCATTGCATCGGATTGTTACTGGCGATGAGAAATGGATTTATTTACAGAATCCTAAACGGAAAAAATCATTTGTTAACCTGGGACAACCATCAACATCGACTACAAAACCAGATCGATTCGGCAAGAAGACAATGCTTTGTGTTTGGTGGGACCAGAAAGGTGTGCTGTACCACGAGCTCCTAAAACCTGGTGAAACCGTTAATACTGATCGCTACCGACAACAAATGATCAATTTGAACCATGCATTGATCGAGAAACTACCAGAATGGGCCAGAAGACACGGCAAGGTAATTTCGCTCCATGACAATGCACCTGCACACAAAGCAAAACCGGTTCAGGATACATTCAAAACACTTGGCTGGGAGCAGCTATCGCACCCGCCGTATTCACCAGACTTGGCTCCTACCGACTACCATCTGTTTTCATCGATGGGACACGCATTGGTTGAGCAGCACTTTGATTCCTACGAGGAGGTCGAAAATTGGGTGTCTGATTGGTTTGCTTTAAAAAACGAACAATTTTATTGGCGTGGTATTCACAAATTGCCAGAAAGGTGGCCAAAATGTGTAGAAAACAATGACCAATACTTTGAATAAAATGTTTTTACTTTTCCAAAAAAAAAAATAAAAACGGTCATTTCATACGAGGTATTTTGCACATTTAAATTCGGCTGTATTTCCGGTAGCGGGAACTTTCTCAATGACAAGATTCATATTTTTATTGTCTTGTACATGTAGTCGCCGTGGCGTAGTGGGTAGAGTGCGACGCTCACACTCCGAAGGGTCTAGGTTCGACTCCCAGCTCAACACCAATTTTTCGAATTTTTCACGGCACCACCTCTTTCGAGCTGCTGACAACACTCAAAGAGTAATAACTGTCTAAGAAAGCTTCTCAAATTTCGCTGTTCGGGGTCGGCAAAAAACTGTAGGTCCCTTCTACTCGTGAGAGAACAGTAGCGCGCACAACACGAGTAGTTGATGAGCAAGCTGGGCCCTGGTCCCCCCCTCTGGACTGTAGCGCCAACAATTATTATTATTAAGACAAAGAAACTGAATATTAGTGGCACTCACTGTACCACAATTGAGTTTTTCTCATGAACAGTTAATTGCAACGGTTTAAGACAAGACGACGCACTTTCATGTGACTTCTTCAACATCATCCCTGAGAAAATCGTGTGTAACTCACAAATCAACACCAGAATCACTATCTTCCGAAAGTCAAAAAAATATTCAAATTAGGAAAAATGTTAATTTCGCTCTTTTTTTAGCTAATTTAAAATTGTTTTTTTTTTATGAAGCCATCAAAGAAGCTGCCACTGATGTGCTGATTTGCACCACCCAGAAGGAACCCATGGTGTGACGACGAGTGCAGGCAAGCGCACGCAACTAAACAAGACGCCTATAAGGCGATACTGCATCGAACAACGACGGCTGTTCGTGAGCTCTACGAACAGAGAAGAAGGGAAGAGCACTGGCTTCTTAGAGGGAAAAAGAAGAGGCATGAGAAGCTCGCGGTCGAGGAAACGGAAAGGTGCTATGGCAGGAATGAAGTCCGAAAGTTTAACCGAAAGATAAAACAGCTGTCCGGAGGATGCAAGGTTCGGACCAAGGTAACGATACAAGGTAAGGACCAAAACGGACAACTCGTAGTAGAGTCGCAGTCTGTTCTGAGAATTAGGAAGTATCATTTCTGTAGACTACTTAACGGCGATGATGGCCCAAATCCCGCTGTTAGGCAGTATTTTCCACTCAATTTGCACGATGATAGACAAGCATTCCGTCCCCCCAACTTAGAAGAGGTGAAGATAGAAGCATTTAAGCTGAAGTCGAACAAGGCTGCTGGAGCGGACGGACTGTCCGCAAAACTATTTAAAGCAGCTGGAGATGACCTGGTTGGGAGCATGCACCAGCTCATCTGTAAAATATGGTCGGAGAAAAGCATGCCCGATGAGTGGAATCTCAGCGTCGTTTGCAGGGTTCACAAGAAAGGAGACCACTTAGACTGAGCCTACTACCGAGGGATTAGTCTTCTGAACATCGCATACAAGATCCTCTCTGCCGTATTGTGTGAGCGTCTGAAACCGTTTGTCCATGACCTGATAGGTCCCTATCAGTGTGGTTTCAGGCCAGGGAAGTCCACAATAGACCAGATCTTCAAATTACGGCAGTTCCTGGAAGAGACCCAAGAAATGCAAATTGACACTCACCACCTTTTCGACGATTTCAAGGCCGCATATGACAGTGTACAGACGACCTATACAGTGCCATGTCTAGTTTTGGCATTCCTACCAAACTCGTCAGATTGTGTAGGATGGCGATGGAGAACTCTAGCTGCTCCGTCAAGGTCGGTAACGAACTCACCGAAACCTTCAATGTCAAAAAAGGTTTTAGACAAGGTGACGCACTGTCATGTGACTTCTTTAACATCATGCTCGAGAAGATCGTGCGTAACTCACATGTCAACACCAGAGGCACGATCTTGCAGAAGCTCATCAGCTTACGCTGATGACATTGACGTGATTGGACGAACACAGCGAGCAGTCAATGAGGCGTTTGCTGGGATTGAAGCGGAAGCGGCTAAAATGGGTCTGGCGATGAATGAGGGCAAAACTAAGTACATGCTGTCATCAAGGAAGGACACACAACATCGACGTCTCAGACGGAGCGTCACACTAGGCAGCAGAAACTTCGAGGTAGTCAAGGACTTCGTCTATCTCGGCTCTGCGGTATATAGGGACAACAACATCAGTACCGAAATCAAACGCAGAATCACTCTTGCCAATCGCTGTTTCTTTGGGCTCAAGAGGAAATTGAGTAATAAAGCCCTCTCTCGAAGGATTAAGCTCGCTTTATATAACAGCTTGATCATCCCCGTCCTACTATATGGCGCGGAGTCTTGGACGTTAGCAAAGGCAGATGAGGAAGCCCTTAGTCTCTCCGAGAGAAAAGTTTTGCGTGCGATTTTTGGTCCTGTTTGCGTTGATGGCATCAGGAGGAGAACATTCTACGACGATCTCTATAGGCTGTACAGTGACATGCGCCTGGTCAAGTGTCTGCGGATACAACGTTTAAGATGGATAGGCCATGTAGAGCGCATGGACACCACTACTCCGGCCCAAAAAGTCTTTGAACCCGTGCCATTGGGACAACGCAACAGAAGGCGACCTAGACTAAGGTGGCGCACACAAGTGGAGAAGGACCTCAACCAACTTGGAGTGCGCAACTGGAGACAGCTGGCGAAAGATCGAGCTGGCTGGAGAAGCATGTTGGTTGAGGCCCAGGTCCACCCCGGACTGTAGCGCCACAAGAAGAAGAAGAACATTTTTTTATAAATTGTTTTGTATAATAATTGAGTCGACAATCGACATTAAGTTATTCGTGAATATAAGTGAAATCATTCAAACCAGATGAAAAGGTTTCCATGTATTAGCTATTCCTTCCATACTCGAAAAAAGGTATAGAAACTCTCGTCGATGCCTACGCAATGTGTGTGCTAAATCGTAGTAGAATCAAATAATAAACACAGGACTCGATATCACCGGTTAGTGGAAAAGCAGCCTCAATGTTGAGTACCCGCAGATTTTGGCGTAGTTCGTTTTGGCTAATTCCTTTCCTACGTACATTTTGCTTTGAAGAACTGTTTGATTTATTTTGCAGGAAAAACACAATCGGTTCTTTTTGGGAAAACAAATTTGTTCTTATGGCCTCAATGTAGATATCATGCTCCCTTAAACTGCAGAAAGGATCAACAAGAGTATCCATTGTTAAATTCAAAATAAAAATAAGGAGAGAAAGGAGGATATGTGTATATGGTTGTCAAATATCTCCCTTGCGCTTTTTTGCTCTTCATTCCATGCTTCATAAAAAGTGTTACAGTGATCCGATTTATTTCAAATATGCGCCGGTTTGTTCGATAATCTGTTTCCATCTAGACGGCAACTTCATAATATGCCCCTCGTAGAAGCCCCCCTCCTTATTTGCGATGAACTCGGACAGCCATTTTTGACAAGCCTCTTTTGAGTTCAACTTCACACCACCAAGGGCGTTCGCCACTGACAGGAACAGGTGGTAATCACTCGGCGCTATGTCCGGGCTATATGGTGGATGCGATAAAACCTCCCAACCGAGCTCCCGTAGCTTCTAACGAGTTATCAACGAAGTGTGTGGTCTGTCCTTGTTCCGGTGGAACACTACACCCTTCCTGTTGGCCATTTTTGGACGCTTCTGGTCGATCGCCTGCTTCAAGCGGTAAAGTTGTTCGCATTAGATGGTTGAATTAAGCGTCTGGCCATATGAGAGCAGCTCATAGTGGATGATTCCCTTCCAAACCCACCGAACACACAGCAAAACCTTCCTGGCCGTCAATCCCGGTTTGGCCACTGTTTGGGACGATTCACCGGCCTTCAACCACGACCGTTTTCGCTTGATATTGTCGTATGTGATCCATCTTTCGTCGCCACTCACCATCCCACTTCAAAAATGAGTCGAGTTCGTTCCGTTTCAGCAGCATATCGCAGGCGTCTAGAAGTTTTTTTTGCGTCAAATCATGCGGCATCCAAACATCAAGTTTTTTTTGTATCCAGCCTTCTGCAGATGGTTTAAAAGGGTTTGGTGAATAACTTGCATCTTCTGGGCGATGTCACGAGATGCCACATTCCGGTCTAACTCGATGATTTCCATGATTTGATCCGTATTCGTCGTCACAGGTCTTCCGCCGGCGGGCTTTTCCATGGTATCGTTTTCACAGGCTCTGAATCGTCTAAACTATTCCTCCGCGATTCGTAGTGATAGAGTACAATCCCCCAAAACATCATTAATCTCACGGAATGTTTCTCCAGCGGATTTCCCTTTAACGAAAGAAAACTTTAAAATAGGTCGAATTTCGGCGTTAGTGAACTCCATGTTTACACGTTTATAACTGTCGAACACAATATCCAAACTAATCATGCATAGCGCCGTTTTACAGGTTATGTCAATACCTTTCAAATGATGCATAGTATTGCCAGATACAAGCTCTGTAGCGCTTATATGTAATTTCAAAATCAAACTAAGAAGATCGAAATTAGGGGTCCAAAAACTAAAGATCTTTAAATGATTGTTGTTTTGTTTTTATTTCATTGAATGAAATCCTTATAACATGTACAAAAGATATAGGTTTTTTTATAATTATATGTATAGTTTTTATTTTGATGTTTTGTTGTTGTTTTTCTTCAATTCATTTTTGTCGACGAAGTATTCATTGAAAATAAATAAAGAGCATGTAACATCGATGGCGATAAATCAACACGTAACACTAGAGACTAAGAAATTAAAATAAAGAAAATTCAAGGATGGAAGATTTATAATTCTATTTGTGTGTACCAACTGCAGGTAGAAGTCAAAACTGTCTTCCATCTCACTCATCCTCTTGTAGCTGACCACGGTCGATGATGCAGGCGCAAAGAGTCCCGGAAATCACAAGTTACATTCGTTTAAACCCTAATATTGCTTAACATTCAATTCACAGAATACCACAAGAATACCAAGGACAAACGCTTTAAATAATAATTAACTCAGTAAAATAAACAAGCGGCAAAATTAAGGTGGCTGCGGTTCCTGGGGCGGGGGATTTAGTAAATTATTTGTGTTATCCTTCCGCTGGCTGATGATGTTATGGCTTCCTCGAGATTTGAATCGAGCTTTCTGTAGGCAGCCGTATGCTTCCGGCGACCTCCGCGCCCTTTGTCTGAGCGCCTGCCCTCAAGAAGCAGTGCAAGAATTTTCGATTTATTGTGATAGACAACATACATCACAATGCAGAGGAACATTCCAAGGAGGAAATATGTGAAGAAATTCGATCCAGACTCCTCTTGGAAGGGATCGATGACGGGGTTGACTTTAGACAAGTAGTTATCGTCCACGGTTTCAATGCTGTTCTTTGGTTCTCCGGTTGCGAACTTTTGTGTTGCTTTGGAGGCTTTACTTTGCAAAAGAGCATCATGATCATCATCGTCGTCGCCATTGTCTGGGATACCATCCTCGTTTGTTTCCAAATCGGAATCGTTGTCGTTTTGCTGATCTTCATTCATTTGATCAACTCCAAATGAATCTTGATTTTCAGCGTTTGCCGGATATTTGGGCAAAGCATCCTCGTCAGTTGTCTCAGTTACGGCAGGAGCATTTGATGATGATGATTGCTCTTTCTTTACGTCTTTTGTGCTGGTTGCAACTCCTGCGGCAACCGTTTCGATGGGTTGGGGTTTATTCACTTCTTGTTTGTTCGGTTGTTCCTGTTTCTGTTCTGGTTCTGGTGCTGGCTTCTTTTCAGTCACTTCTGAGGGTTTGTCAGCTGCTGGAATAGGCTTTATTTTCGGGGTATCCTTTGTATCATCTGTGTGGAGAGGACCTATAAAGAAATCAATCGTATATTTGTATGTCAGGTGAATTTTACACATTGAAATTCTTTTAAGATATCATAAACTAAGATATCATAAACTAAACGCCGGTTTGGAGTTGGGGAGGCATTGGAATTTCAAATGTAGGCACAATTGATTAACTATCTGTCCTCCAAAATCAAGAGTACTCGTAACACATCACTCAATAAGTCCTGGCACATATACGGGCGCCACTAACAAAATAAAAATAATAATTAGAGGCGCCCCCTATATGTGCGGAGACTTATTGAGTGATCTGTTATGTTGATGAAATCGTGGGCGCAACTCTCCCAGCGCACTTAATTGCAACCTGTAATGTGCAGATTGAGTTTAACAAGATCACTTTGCATCACGCATGTGGAGACTATAATCTGTGCGAATGAGATGGCGACGTCTTTCTTGCAATTATTACCACACCAAGAAAATGCATTGTTGTAGAAAGCGAAAAGTCTCCTGCGAAGGCCGAATAAGCGACACGGTGACAAAAATTGATTTGGTTCGAGGACGCTACAAATAAACGTTGTTTTTTCCTTGTTTGTGTAAGTTGAATACGCAAACCAAACCATACGCAAGTCCCTTGATAAATCACCACAACATTGGGTGGCATAGATAAACAAACTTTCATGCACGAGTAAATAAGCGATAAATTAGTCAGGTTGCAAACGTTTAAAGCGCCATTCGTTTCGCACTAGGAAAGCTCTAAAAATAGAAACATGCTGAAAATGTGATCGAATGTAGCGTCTACTATGGCAAAGTTAATATTCGCGCGATGGGAAATATTTAGGAAACTTTTCGTGTATGAAAGTTGAAAAGAGAATTACAACACGGAAGAGATCCAGTGCGTATTCGCTAAGAAAACAAACGCAAAATTAAACAAACAAAAAAAAAAAAAAAATGACTCTCGAACTCTTCGATTGTTAAAAAACGTGTTGCTTATCTTATCGTCCATTTCTATAGAATCCGATCATGATGCCGGCTGAATAGAAGGAAAAATATTGAATTGATGTGCAAAACATAAAAAAGTAGCACAAAAATATAAAAGAAGGCTCGGCAAGTTGTGAAAATCAGAATTTGATGCACTATCAAAGTCGGAAGGGAACTCCAGACTTTCTTTCAACTCAAGCAACGGTTGTCGACATAACGTGGTGGATGGGTTTCACATGACACTTGTGGAGGTCTTTCAAAAACACCAAGTCAACACTTGAGAAACGATTTTCGGAAAAAAAATCGTTGGGTTGTTGACCTGTGTGGAGGATTTTAAGATGATTGAGTGGACACAGTAAGCGACCATTGCTAAATTATATGGGCATAGAAAGAAATCCAACCAAAGTGGAACGTGAGGTACATATGGAACAATCAAAAATGTTTCAGTAATCAGGTACATGCATAATTGACTTTTGCACAGAGCTTCACAATTGCTGCACGTTGTTGGTATTGTATTAAACAGAGACAAAAAGTTTAAGTTCAGAAACTGCTCGCAAATTCATTCTTGCAAACCTCCGTTTCTATGGGCACTCAAGTCTACAAGGCAATCTGCTGTTGTGTCTTTTGTGTTCCTCTTCGCATTCAGTCTATCTTCTTATTAATAGGGAAACGTTTCAAAAGAAACAATATATGTCATTAGAATTGCAAAAAAAACGAATCTCTTTGTTAAGCAAGCGACAATAAGTCCCTTCCAACGCAAGCGAGCGCAAAACCACAAATATCTGCTTCTGCATGCAAATATATTGTCTAGTGTCAGGAAAAAACATTGCTGCAGTTTTCTTCGTAACAATAGACTGGAATTACAGGTATAACTAGTCAACTTACGTATTCCATCGTTTCAATAGAAATCTAAAACCTTTCAAAACACTTCTTACATTTTCTTTAAAAACACTCCTTCAAGGTGTCCACTATCAAATGCAGACTAAATAAAATGCCCTCACAGGGCTTCCTAAGTCAAACTAAAACCTTTTAGTAAATTAAAGAGCCTATTTCGCCTATTTCGAGATAATTAATTCGTCCGGGATTTCAAGCATTCATTGAACCCCACCGCTCAGACTGATGAGAAATAAAATCTAAGGCTTGGTATTCTTTTTTTATTGAGTGGAATCATAAACAATACAGCAGCAGCAAGCAAATATTCTACGAGTCGATCACCCTACCCTCTAACAGCGCAACAGAAGTATACATCACCGGTTATAAACCTACACAACAAAACAGCACACGTGTGTTTGGCACAATCAAAATAAATACACCTTGTGGCGACCACTTCAATACTCAAGTGTATATCTGAAGTGATAGCCCTAAGTCAAAAGCATGAAAACTTACGTGGTTTTGCAGTATCGTTGACAGAGGTCGCAAGCATTACTTTATCTTGACTGGATCCTGCATTAGTCAGCATTGGCTGAAAGAGGCTGTTTGTTTTAGTATTATCTGCAGGCACCAGAGGTACTTCTGCTGCAACGACAGCAGTGTGCTTCATTATTTCCTCACCCAACCATGCCAGAAACACGCATATCGGTTTTGGGGCAAAACTGTCTCCGTCTTCGTTTATGCACAAGTATCCACAGATAGCTGGGTTAGTGAAATCATGGACTTTAGTTGGAAAATTCTTCATAGCCGGAAAGGTGTGATTTTGTTTGCAAAAATCGAAATCTCTATTGGTTTTGTTGAGCAGCTTGATTACAGTTGGTTGCGGAACCACGAAATCTGTGCTATTAAGCTGGAGAACTGCATCGAAGTAACGTGCACAGGGGATGCGAACGTTATTGTTTGATTGTTCTGCTGAATAGCAGTCATTTAAGAATGTTACTAGTGTTGGATCCAAGAGATTGCTTTGGAAGCGTGCAAGTGAAGAATCATTTCTCAGAGTGCTCCATGATATTGATGTGTTTAACTGCGTTACTGGACCAGCAAATACTAGTGTTGAGCACAAAATTGACACCAATATTGTAAACATTTTCAATTAATATTACAAAATAGACTTTGATCTTCAATTTTTCTGTACTTTTCACTGGGCACACTGGGAGTCTTTTTCAGAGCTATACGTTCGTTGATGTGTTTGCCCAATTCGCTTTTCTGACAGTTCTTTGAGTTTTTGACATTGACAGTGGAGAGTTAAGTACGATGGCCGCCGGTTTTTCTACATTATCATGTGACAGATGTTGTTTGAGAGCAATTAAAGTGCTGCCAAAACATATGATAAGTTGTGTTACAAGTTTTATAGATCTTATAAGAAGAAACTGATTAATATGCAAATTAAAGTTAGTTACATCAACTTCGACAATTGAAGAGAAAAATATTGAACGTACTTGCGTAAATCTAAAGCTCCGTTATTTACGTTTCATTGACCGTATCGTTCAAGGCACCAGTTAAAAGTTTTGATTAGAGCTAGTCGATACATAAAAAAAAAATAAAAAATGGGTGACGAGAATTCACGGTTTTTAAAGGCCGCCAGAGTTAGGAACAAGTTTGTTGAACAAAACGATACAAGCGTTGAGAAGCTATTATTGTTTGGTACTATCTATTTGGTGAAATAAAATGGGAGTATTAAAAAATTGTTAACTTTCCCGGTGACGACATGCTGTTTACATCATTCAATCATTAGCTTTTCATTGCATGTTGCATGTAACGTACGCCGTCTATGCCACTTCATGCCACGGCTTATTTTTTAATTCAGTAAGGCAAACCTGAATTTCAAATATTAGGGTTTTTACACTTTGAAAAGAGAACTTAAATTACTAACTTTTTGTCATGCTGAAAAACTCAACGTTCCTCTTTGAGAATACGACCAGTAGGTATTCTAAACGGCTGATTCTTGCTGATATTAGGTATGTTCCAATTGCTCTGAATTGCTACGAATTTCTAAGAAACTCGCCAAAAAAAACTGACAAAAGGCGTTCCATTTGCTGATTTGTTCGTAGAAAAGAGAGCTCCGTACGAATTTCTGTCGAAGAAATATCTGTGAGCAGCAGATGACAGCTAAAGAAAAGATAAAAAAAACCTCGGATATTTCATATATGTATCTAATAGCTACTTACGTTTAATTCTGCTAATTTCACAAGTTTCGGCAGAGTTATTCTCTCCAAGAAAGATTTTTACCCAAACTACTCAACTACAAATTTCTGTACACAAATGATTTGGAAGAAATCTATTGTCTTGCTGGAGCAAACCTATAATAGGTCTGTTCCAATTCATTTGGAATTTCTGTACACAAATGATTTGGAAGAGATCTATTTTCTTGCTGGAGCAAACCTATAATAGGTCTGTTCCAATTCATTTGTGTTCAGAAATTCGTAGTTGAGTAGTTTGGGGAAAAAATCTCTCTTGCAGAGAGTAACTACCGAAAATTTTGAAACGACTTTTCGTAGAAATTCGTAAACAGCTATCAGACATTTGAAATGTTAGAGGTTTTTTTATTTTCAATTTGACAGCCGTCTGCTGCCTAGCTGCTGTCCACAGTGGAGAGGAGAAATATTTTGCTCTCTTGTGAGCTCTCTCTTCTACGAAAAAATCAGCTAATGGAACGCTTTTAATACCTCTCCTGTAGTTGTTTTTCCAAATTTGCTATAAAAAGGTGGAAATAAGACATATCTTCATGTGGATGACAACAATTAATTGTTCGTGTGTGTACCTTAAAGAGGTATCCTTCAGTAGGAGCTTCTTTGTATGTTAAAAATTAAGAATTCACAAGACATTTGGACATTCTTTGTTATTTATTTATTTTTTTTGCTTATAAGCAGTTAATGCAATGTTTTTCGAGATTGTTATGGATAGAGGTATCCATTCATCTTTAGTTCTTATGCAGCGTCGCCCATGTTAGGTAGTTGTACTCAGCTCAACGACTCTTATATTGTCCCTTTACCAAAAAAGTCTGTAAAAACGAAAATATTAACACATTAATGGTTTCGTTATTTAAAAAACAAACATTTTGCACTCACCAAGGTTGTTTCAGAGTTCAATTCAAACAAGAACGAGAACCTTCTGTGTGATGTACAAAGTGACTGACGAGTGGTGATTCTTTTTTGTAAGGCTTTTTTTTTATTAATTTTTCTTGATGATGATAACAACAGTAGATGTTCAGGAACAATTCGATTTTTTTACTTGTAATTTTTCAATGCGGTCCGATTCCATCGTGGTGTTTCAGTCCTGACACAACCATTTAAATTTGACTCACTTCTGATTTAGTTATTTTTCAAATTTACTTCAATGGCGAGTTACGTCATGTTCTTTGCTAAGACGCACATTAGACACTTCTGTATGCTATTTTAAAAATAATAAAATATATTATCCTTCCTCCACAAATGATGCCCAGTAGTCAGTAAACAAGGAGATGAACAACTTCAAAGCTGGTTTCATGCTGATTTATGTTGAAGAAAATTATATTTTTTTTCTGAGAGTGAATGACCGTCTTAACAAGTCATCAAGTCCACGGCTTTGCGTGAACCACTCACCGCCATTAGGCAAGTGGAATTCCATAGCCGAATCCGACTGTAGTTGCAATTTGACACAATATACTTATCTGGATGTATTCTCATAATCATCTTGTCAGAAACCGCGAGTGTACTTTCCTCGCAATCGCCGGATGTGATTAAATGAAGAATGTGAAACGACAGACGTATGTTTTCGATTATTGTCATTAGGATGCGTGACGGACATTTTATTTTAAATGAGTAAACATGTACGAGTGAAAATGTAAAAGAAAAAAATGACACAGTCGTCGGACATCGCAGTCTTGAGATCGCAGAAGACTTCCATACATTGACAACGCAAGCAGGGTCAGAATTGCGAAAACTTACCATTTTTGAGTATATTCCAACAAATTTTGGAAAAATTTCGCTGAAGTTTGCCCTATATATATATATTTTTTCTCATACACTAGTAAAAGAAGGAATCTGGTGATGTTGCTGATTTGAGGTGGTGGTGAAGCGATGTGTGGGTCTGTGTTCCATTTTCCTGTTGGTTTCCAGTTCAGATTCTTCTATTCAACGAAATTTTAAGGTTGTGACCACTGTACCATATGAACAATATTATTCAGCTGTGCAATCACGATAACCGTGGAATATTTATCATCAAATGGAAGCATCGGCGTTTGTAAGTGACTTTAAACTGCAAGTCCCGGCCGCTGGTGAAAGAAAAATTAATTTCACCTCGACTCATTGCTGCAGAAAAAAGTTCCATTCAAACTGTTACATTTGTTCCAAAAAAACTCCCAAGCTAATGTACTCAAAACAATCAGTTTAAATTTAAAATTTTTCTGACAAACAAATTTGTGCAGTCCATTTCGTTGTGGAAGAAAAGCATGACTTAGCCTAAAGAAGCGGCAGCAGCGTAACTTACCAATTTCAGAACTTACGCTTTCGACGCAACCCGCAGAGAGTCGAACGAATACCCAGCTTGGTTCGTGAAACTTTTACGCTATTCACACCGCTCACCCCATGCAGCTTCCACAGTAAGGTCCCTGAAAAATGCACACACTCCATTAAGACAAGCATCAAGTCAAGCTCAAAGCGAATTATGCAACATCGAATTGTCGTCATGCATACCTTCTTGTTCTGTGGCAGAAATTCAAATCGTCAAGTACGCCAAAGTGAACACCGGCTATCTCTTATTTGTATTTTGTATTTTTATTTTGGTAAAAAAACATCTTGAAGTAACCCTTAAATAATCAATATATACCAAATTTACAAAATACTCCTAACCTAGTCCGCAACACAACTTTGTTTGAGGTTAAAATTTACAATTTGCGTGTTTTCTTTGTTACTTTACAGTGCTTACAACGCTAACGTCCATCCACACACGCCTTGGAAGAGCAACGTCACGCACACCGCGTGATTTTGTCTCTTGCGCTTTAAGTGAGGCCTTGTCCGGATCTGGTTTTAACTCATATCTTGCAACCATAACCGCCCTCTTCTTGTTTGTTTGTTGATTTGCTTTGCCTATAGTCTGCTTAAAAATAATGTACCTCGACTTACAATGTAGATCCTTAAACATATACTTTTTGGAATAAGTCTTGTATGCACACACAAATAATATTTAAATGTAAAAACAGAAAGATAAGCCACTAGTTTACATCCATTGATATTGTTCATCTAAATTACAAATTACAGTTATTTCCTCTCGACGATCGTGGGAGGGGGGGCCTCTTGAAGTTAGATATTTAACGCTTGCTTATCTTTGGTTATGCTCATACTCGTGCTCTTGGCCAAGTCGTTGATGTTTAGTTTCGCTTTTGAACAGCACTCGTTGTTGTTGTTGTTGTTCAAATCTTCAGCCTGCACTTGCTTCAGTTTCTCCAGCTCATCGATCATCAGTTTGTTGATGCGATTCTTCTCGACAATGTACTTTCGCAGGCCATTGCTGTCAAGAGTCGCGCCCTCATCGATGTCGCCGTTGGCCTTCTTGGCCATAGCCTCTGTGCCGTATAGATGATGGCTGCCATCACCAGTGCGGCCAATGCGACTGCGAAGAATGTTCTCACTGACTGTCTTGCGGTCGTAGACGGAACCTCTGGCGGCAAGGAAGTCAATAATTTTTGTGGTTAGATTGAAGGGCATTCCCAATTCGGCGGTTCGGTAGTCCCATGGGAAGGTGTGATGATAGTTGTGCCATCCCTCACCACCAGCCAAAATTGAAACAAGCTTTGATTCAACTGAGAGGATGTTTCTGAAAAAAAAAAATTTAGTCGTTAAATATGTTGTTGCGGTGTTGAGCGGAATGTGAGCGTCTTACTTGTCGTAGGGTTTGTTGCCGAACATATGAGCGATGCTGTTCACGGACCATGTGAAGTTCAGTTGGACGATGTAGCGTGCAAAGTAGGTGGCGAAGAGAGATACCAAAACTGTCTCGTTCCAGAAGATGCATGGCAAAGCCGTCGGCAAAATCAGTGTGAAGATGATGTAGAGGATCTTGTAGTGTCTGAAAATTCGAAAAAGTGAAGAAAATTTATTTTAATTAAAATTTTGAGAAATTTAAAATATTTATATGCTGCGAAATCGTTTTGACGAACTGTTCCTTTGTGGCGCTAGAGCACAAAGAAAAGCACGTGTGCATCTCAGAGTGGAAAAGTGTCCTCTACCATGTGAAAAACTGCATTGTTCTGGACTTGAGAAGAACAAAAAACTTGTTATTTCATTTTTGGAATGCAAGCGGCTTTAAGAAGGTTTAAGAAAAATCAAATTTTTACTTCAAGATGAGCATAGCAGTGGTGACTTTTCATGTGTTCAAGGGTAAGTTGCTGCCCTGCGCATTCCAGATGATGTGACTGGATTTATGAATCACATGATTCAAAATCACATCCGTATCACTATTTAGAAAGACCATCTGTGGCGGGATGGCGGCTAACAGACCCAGGCTTTGAGGGAACCTGACTGGTAGTGACAGTTTGACCAGAAGCTATATTCTGGTGCCACGGGAGGTCAGGGGCCCCTGGAACTTCGGTTACAGCCTGACCGTGCAGTAGGCCCTCTTGTGGGAGTATCGTGGTGGCTGTGGATTACCACCTAACATCGCGGGGAGAGTCGAGGATAGTGTACTGTGCTGACTTGTCTAGTTGATTGCTCACCCACAACTAGGCAAGACGGTTAGGCGGCTATCCCTTCTCAGTGTGGAGTTGCATTCTCAACCGGGCGCTGCGACCCAGAGAGCCGAAGAGGTTTTAGAAAGGCTTCGCATCAAACCAAGGTGGGGTGATTGCCCTCAAGCATGATCTCAGTTTGGTACTTAGGTAACTAAGGCCTTTAGTCTTGCGTTACTTACGACTCTTGGGAAAAAGGTTCCCCGTGATATAAGCCGTAAAGGCAGGTGGTCACGTAAAACTAAATTCCACATCTGCCCTGTGCATTGCTTACGCGCCATAACTATTGTGAATTGGGCAGTCAGTTAGACTGTTGGTCTACACGACCGCATAAACCCAATGAACTATCATCGTTAAGTGATTATATCCCTGAAAAGCTTCATCACATGTGATTTAACTCACAATTTGCATTAAATTCACAAGAAAACAATTCAAACATCACAGCACACACCCAGGCATGTTAACGTAACAGACGCTACCCCTGCGAAAAGTTCTATTTTTACACAATTCCATTTTCTACCGGGATGCCCGATCAGGTTTTAACTGGTATCAGCATCCCATGGTTTCGTGGTTTTCCTCGTCTAGCCTTGAAGCAGCCAAAGAATACACAGACTCAATGTTCGAAAAACCTGCTTAAAAATGTCAATCTAAAGGTCAGTGTCTTTTTTCCTCATTAGTTTTTTAAATTTCGTTAACTGATTGTCCATCACTCATGAATATTTAAGATCCATGTATCTAAGCCTCTCTCGTTCTCTCGCTCTTTCAGAGTTCAATTCAAAGCTCACGCCATCAGCATAGACAGCGGGAAGGCGATTTACATAAATGATGGCACGCTTTCGTGTCACACACTTCCGTCTGATAATAAGCCTCAAATCACCGTTCGCCCGAAGGTGGAAGGCTTTGAAAGCTTTTGCGAGTAACCGCAAGACAACTTGACTTTGAAAGAAATGCAAAATCTACACGGCTTCGATTGCCGGTTGACCTCGTGCAAGCATACAATTCGCACACACAGCACCAAGCTTAGGCCTTTGCATCCATGACCAAGTCACAAGATCGGACGCAAAATGACGGGAAAAGGAAATCAGAGTCATTCTTTGCTGTGAGCGAATGTGTCTTTCAGTTACGGTGACCCAAAGACCATGAGGCCGATTGGATATAGGAAGTGATTCGCGGCTGCGTGTGTTCTCTGTCATTCTGCTTCGCTCCTCCTTTCGCAAATCCATGAATATTACATAATCTTACATAAGTATAAATATTCGCTGGTTTCGCTTCGTTTTGTTTGCATAAAACGTGTGTGCATAAAGTTTCTGAAATTATCTCGCGCCTCTCGGTTCTTTGTCCGATCCTTCTTGATAATGGGGAAAACTAATTGGCCAACTGTACCGTGTTGGCTGAATAGGAAAATCACCCAGCAAACGCATGTGGAGGCGAACATAAATTTCAAGAACCGTAGATTCGAAGGCAGAACAACAATAAAAAGCAGAAGTTAGCGCTGTCATGTGACACGTTGGGCAGGCCGGATTAGTTTTTTTGTTTCTTCTCGTGTCTTTTCCATGGTATGCTGGGAATTTTCGTTTCTGGCTTTTGATGCATTTGAATGAAAGCGAATAGATTTTAGGATTAGGAACCGCAGACACTGGTTGGGGAATAATTTGACTTGCTGATGAGCGGTTGGCATTGAACGTGTGCCTAAGCATTACATAACAGATGTGATTTATATCTGTCATATTCGTGTAGATGCTTGACGAATACTGCAAATGTCATTCACCTGACAGCTGTCAATCAAGTTGTGGCTTTTAAGATCGACAAATTCCTTGAACATTTCAGAAAATTCATGTGAGTTGAATTTTGTGCGAACTGTGCGGATGTTAAACAAGGAAAACGAGTGGTTCCATAAGCATAAATTCAAGACAACTTCTTTTCTGTTTTTGAGAACATGTGGTTGTTTTTCAACGTTTTTGTGCACAGATGTCAATAGTAAAAATTAGTAGTGCAAACCTTCAAATTAATCAATACTTAACATGCTGTCTCTTTAACGGTATTTTTTATTCGAAAACTTCGTCGTTTCGTTCTGGTGGCCTAATACAGATTGGACTTTGAATAGCTGTCAAAAACACTTTTCATAGACAATTTGGGCTAATTCGGAATAATTGACTGACTATATTGAACGACGATATATTTTGCAGACGTTAATATGTTTGAATAACGAATTTGTATTTATTACGCGTCAACTTCCTTGCAAAAGTTTTTCGCACAAATTCATGTGGAGACATTCATTTTGTCTAGTGATTTTCGAATGCCCCGAAAATGGGTAGATCGGTTAAGTAATAAATGGAGTAGCAATGGCTACAGAAAAGAATTGAAAACAGAATTCTCAAAGCAAGGGTTGATTCAGTTTTCGTAGAAAAGCTTAAGAAGCCTAAATAAATAGAGAGAGAAGTCGAGAGAAGTCGAGAACTGCTTTTAAATGAGGAAATTTCTTCGTCATATATTGTGTTTTTCCAAAATGGCGCAAGAAGCGTAAATAAATGCAGGCAAGTCGAGAACTGCTTTTAAATAAGAAAGTTAACAGCTTCCTGTCAAAGTTTGTAATAGTTAAAAGAATAAATTTTCAAAGGACTGAACAACATGAAACGATTTTATGTTCTGGATCCGGGCTTAATTTTCGCAATGTAAAACTCAATGAAAGAGGCACTGCATTGACAAAAAACACGACACGACGAAACGGCGAATAATTGAATAATTGAATAATTGAAACCAACAATACTGCTTTCGCAGCAACAGGTCCACTGGTAATTTGATGGCTTAACTCACCGAAAAATGGAACAATTCTTTGCACAATGTAGGAGAAGGCAAGATCGAAAAATGGATCCAATCTTTGCACAATGTAGGAGAAGGCAAGATCGAAAAATGGATCCAATCTTTGCACAATGTAGGAGAAGGCAAGATCGAAAAATGGAACCAATCTTTGCACAATGTAGGAGAAGGCAAGATCGATTGATATTTCAAAAGCATTTGACAGAGTCTGGCATCAGGCTCTCTTGTCGAAAATGCGTGCTTTTAACGTCGGTGAATCTCTTCTTCAATGGATTAGAAATTACCGTTTGAACCGTTCAATACAAGTTGTATTGGATGGGTTCAAGTCAGATATTCACCATATTAATCCTGGTGTTCCCCAGGGCTCCGTTTTGTCTCCCACACTCTTCCTCATTTTTATAAATGATCTCCTGTCTGTCACTTCTAATCCAATTCACACCTTTGCTGATGACAGTACCCTCAGCTTTTCATATTCCTTCCTCGGCTCTCGGGACTCCTCTTCGGCCATTAACTTTGAACAGCAGCGTATGTTAAGGTCATGAAATTCCGATCTTGACAGCATAATTGATTGTGGTAAAAAGAATAGAGTGGAATTTAATGCTTCCAAAACTCAGTGCTGTCTACTGTCACTCAAGCGTTCTCAAAACAACCTGCCATTATCTATGAATGGCTCCTGCATTCTTGAAACTGAACGATTTTCTTCCTCGGTACGTGTATCAACTCAACACTAAGTTGGAACGATCACATATTCGAGATCGCCCCAAATGCAGCGAAATGTCTAGGTTTCTTAAAGCGACGCAAGAAATATTTCACCCCTTGTGACCTGGCAACAATATATAAGGCGTACATCCGCCCAAAGCTTGTACTCAAGCTTTTCGGTGCTCATAAGACCCTGCACCTATTAGATAGAATCCAACAGCGAGCAGTAAAACTTATTGGTGATAATAATGCTGCGAAATCAATCGGCTCGCTCGAACATCGACGAAATGTCGCGTCTCTATCACTATTTTATCGCTATTTCAACAAAAAATGCTCTAACGAGTTAGCCAGCTGCATACTTCCCCTTCTAGAATTCACCCGCAATACCCGCCTTGCTAGAAATTCTCACCCGTTCACCCTTAAGCCCATTTTCGGACGTACAGTTAAGTTTAGATACTCGTTCTTCAGCCGCACCACACGAATATGGAATGCTCTTCCCAGCTCAATTTCCCCCCCCCCCCCATTACAATCCACAGGCATTTAAAAAAGGTACCGCCTTTCCCCCTCTTCCTCTATACCTTCGGCCTGTGCTGTGACCTATTTCCAGTCATTTAAGGGTATAAACAATCCCTTTAGTGCGCCAAAGCCATGAAAACGATGAAAGGGAACCAGAACCACTGCAAAATTATTTTGGCTTTTCTTTCTGTCATTTGACGTCGACGTCTCGCGTTTGTCTCCTCTTCGTTCATTGTATCAAATTCCACGGATTGATTTTGGGGAGATGCAGCGCAGTGGTAGTCATCCATTAGAGACGGGGAGAGATAATAAAAGGCAGGAGCATAAAGCACACAGTTCGGTATGCCTGAAGGTTTCCTTGAACTGTGGTCGTCGTCGTCTCAGCAATTTTCATCTAATTAACGTATCGATTACACTTTGGCATAAAATGGCGATAAGAATGTTCCCTCGGGTCTCTTGAGTCGATTTTAGCTACCTTGTCTCATTCTATGACGTCTTCTTGTACATCAAACCAGCCTTAATTTGTTTCAAAATCACCTTACAAAATTCTATATAACACTTTTGATACAATTCGTTTGTCGCTTGAAAAAGTTTAAAGTTTCTTTTGCTGAACTTAATTCTCTTGTTGACTCGCATTGTGTTGCTCTGAACATAATAATAATAATAATTGTTGGCGCGACAGTCCACAGGGGCACAAGGGCCTAGCTTGCTCATCAACTACTAGTGTTGTGCGCGCTATTGTTCTCTCACGAGTAGAAGGGACCTACAGTTTTTTGCCGTCTTCGAACGGCGAAGTCTGAGAAGCTTTCTTAGACAGTTATTACTCTTTGAGTGTTGTCAGGAGCTCGAAAGAGGTGGTGCAGTGAAAAATTCGAAATGTTCAGCTGGGAATCGAACCTAGACCCTTCGGCGTGTGAGCGTCGGACTTTACCTACTTTGGCGGGCACATAAAGAAACAATCAATCAATTCGTTGATGAATATAGACTTTCCTTTCAGATGCTTTGACAAAACTTTTACTGCCTTTAAGAATTTTTAGTTTAAAGGGTAAATTTGTGTTTGACACCATTGTTGTTCCATAGCCGTCATGCTTTCAATTAGTCATACTGACGGATGTATAAAATGTCACAATTATGAGCATGCAAAAATTGTTTAATCGCAAAGCTCATTGACGCACAAATGTGCTGCAGGCAGTAATAAAGGCTTAACCTCTGGTATACACCTTTCATATGATTTGTTGAACTTGTTTTCTTTAATTTCTTTAATTGGACCTCCAATTGAATGCTCGCTATGAACATTAACAAGCACTGTGGGTCGGGAAGTAAAAAGTACGTTGACTCACATGTCGAAGATTCAAAGTTCGATTTTGAATTGAACATCTCGCGTTTTCCATCTTAGAGTCGGTGGGCATTTGAAGGGAATGCAGCCGTTTAAATGCGATATCAATGAAGCCTCAGTGCAAAATTCGAAAGTCCTTCTTCTTTCATATTGTAGCAAACAGTCGTCTACGTTTTTCAAAAGCCTTCCAATCAAATTGTTTATAAATGGTAGCCTAAGTGAAAAACGCTTCTGACTTGAGGTGCTAGATGATCAGATCTCTTGGCATTGAAAAGGAATAATATCTGCAAATCAATGCCGTATTTTTGCACTAAACAAGCACTCCATCTGATAAATTTCGCACGAACCCAACACATTCCCAACTTTGTTCGGACACTTTTCTAGACTCAATTTCAATTCAAGTCAAACCGGATGGGGGTTCATCTTTTTCAGTTTGACTACACAAACTCAATGAGTTTCTCGTTTAATCTGCAGAAAATTTGGCAACCCCGCAAGAAGAAAGAAACTTGAATTCAGATCATTAACCGTTTCGAAAATATTTCCAATTATTCTATGGAGTTCATTGATTGGCACCACGCACACCAACACACAAAATCAAAGAAGTTAATTTAAGAATTAATTTAACTTTCATTTTCATCATCGAATTGAATTTATGTTCTTGATCCTACATCCCCGTCGCCGCCCCTCCCCCCAACACGTGTTAATGCTTTGAATAATTTTCGCAAAACATTTGCAAATTCTTCTTTCAAGTCCGCACGCTTCGCGAAGACGTTCCAATAAAAAAATAATCATCGCGTAAGAGCGGCAACACCCCTGAATAAATTTCTTGCCCAAACTTATCTCAAATTTTAAGCAGGGTGTGAGAGAGAGAGAGAGAGAGAGAGAGAGAGAGAGTAACAAAATCTGTCGAATTAATTTCCTGTTCACCGTCCGACTGTGTGCTTAGAGTGTGTCCAATCGGTATGTGACAATAAGCACTCACCCCAAGCATACCAATCGAGCTGAATTCATTACAATACATTTTGCCGACCATCCCAAAAAAGCCCCACCGCCGAGCATCCATATCTTGAGAGGGTTTTTCTACATTAACGGCCAAATTCAGTTGCAGTAGGCAAAGGAGGTACGTGCGGCAAAACATTCGAATCCATTTGGTAGAGTGTTCCTGACTCACTCGCTCGCACACAATCAGCGAAGATTAAGCGCGCGCACGCCTGAGCTAATCAAAAATTCCAATTAGGCCCAGAACACCGCTGATATCTTTTGGGAGTGAAATGAATGATAAAATATTCTATTGACGGAGTGCCTTGAACTAACTAGTTTTGGAATCGATTCTGTGTATGTATCGCCTTTTTGAAGAACATCACTTAAAATTCATCATCGAGTTTGAGACAGAGTGGAAACGAAAGAGAAGATAAAAAAGAAATAAATTCCACATACGCTAGAGTGTCTCTCGGTAGGCTTTGAGATTATGCAAGCTTCCCAAAACGGGTTTTGAGGAACTCAGTTGAGCACGTGTTAGTAGCGTCTCGCGCCCCATGATGCATGTGCGACTTAATTAACTCAAGGAAGTGCCTAGAGTAGACTGGGAATACGTACTTCTTTTGGAACATCACCCAAGGATCAGCTTCCATATCGGACATATCGATTTTCTTGCCATATTCAATAACCTGCGAAGGAGAGTATTTTGTGGTACGGATATTCACTCGGTTTGAATGTAACATACCTTCGGGTGCTTCTTGGACATCAGCCAGCCGACGTGAGAGAAGAAGAAGCCACGTGTCGCGTTGTGAGGATCAGCATCTGTGTCGGAGTACTTGTGATGCTGTCTGTGATCTCGCACCCAAACATAAAGGCAATTCTACGGCGGAAGATTGTTATGCATTTTCTGGGTGTGTTCAAAGATACCATTCTCTACTTACCTGTCCGGCCATTGTGTGCATCAGCAAAAGGAGAACCTTGAGCCAGGTTTTTGTCTTGTAGGCCCGATGAGAGAACAGCCTGTGCGCACCCATTGTGATGCCCATTCCACTGAGGAAGGTTAAAAGCATAACTGAAAGACAAAAAAAAAACACACAAATCGATGCAAGGATGGTTTAGAATACATTAACATGTCGCATGCGTAGGGCCAGTTTGTGGCATTAATGAGGTTCTTCTGTGAATTGAAACAAGTTCTTAATTTATGCCTGTCTGTCTGAAGGGCGTCTTTGCGTCTTTGTTTGGTCGCCTGATAGGTTTTACGAGACCATATGGTGTCAATCGCCGTGTGGAACGAGAAAAATAAAAACAGCTAACAACTGGAGGTGTAAACTCCGTGTGATGTTAAGAGTTTTTTTTTAGATGCTGAGATTCTCGTGCGGCATATGTCTTGATGTATTTTTGTATTCTATTTTGGAACTCTAATGATTCAAGGTTTAGAACTTCAACGTAGGAACTGCTTAGGGAAATGTTTGTGGAGGTTGAATTCTTGACAGTGTAATAATTTTACAAACGCTGGCTCGTTAATTGTTAGTTTTGGTAAGTTCTGACGCAGTAAAAGAAACCAAGGATTTATCGTTTTGCATTTGTAAGTAATCCACTGATCGGTCATTTTCCTAAGTAACCTTGCAATCAGCAGGCTTCTCCACCATGAGGCGGAAAGAAAGATGACAAACAGAGTCACAGAACTTAGTATAGGATGAAACCACCAAAGACACAACTCTATTGTTTTGGGAAGTAATTGTAGAAGTCTTTATATTTTTAGTACACTTCGAACAGAAAGTTTGTATTTCTCCATTTTCAGCAACGCTTGTTTGACAGAAGAAGTATTAGCTGTATATTCAGAAATACCCATTTTCTGTTCTTGTTACAAAATTCAAACTATCCCAGCACTACAAAGACAAACTTAAGTAAATAAAATTAAATTCGTATAGATCGCATGTAGAGTGTGTTGAAAATTTCAAATCGATTGATCTCATTCAAAACAAACAAAATAAACTTCAAAACTTAATCGTCAGCTGGTTACATTTACATGAATTTATTCGTATCGTCATGGACGTAGACATATCGGATTATCATGCTTACAGCAAACGTCTACTGAATTCCAGTTCAGTTATAATCAAATCTGTAACTCTCTCACGTTGGTATTCACTAACGTTCAATGAACTTGTCAAACAGGATTTTTTTTGAATGGAATATTTCGAATTGGGTCTCAGACAGCACATGACAACAGAGTTTGTGTTTTGATTTAACTCGGTCGGGTTGAAACTAAAAATAATGTTGCGATGGAAGGCGATGAAGTCACATTTGAACATATTTAGGGAAAACTGTCACAATGACATGTGTAATAACTTTTGACACTTCATTTAACATATTCAACTCTCATAATTGTGTGTTGGATAAAGATTTAGAGACTTTCTGCTTAGAGGTTAGGTTATGGAGTTCAAGATCTGTTGATGACCATACAACAATGAATTGTGTGAATTTGAAGGCGCTGTCTACAACAAATCTGTTAATATGCTCGGTTACAAAGATTATATTCTTCCAACACTACATTATATTGACTTTCATGTTAATGAAGAAAATACGTCAAGAACAAAATCAGTAACGTCAAATAGCTTGTTTTCATTCTTAATAAGAATTTGCAAATTTAACTACCGATTCAGATTAAAAGGCTTGCGATCCACATATCTATAATCCAAAAAATTCAAGGCTGTGCGGTCGCGAAAAGTAAACGTTTCGTTTGCTTTGACACGTGACTGAATAACTTTCCATATTTTAGAAAAAGAATGGTAGAACAGTGAATGTCCAACTACTATACCACCAGGAAGAACTTGAACAAAATGTAAAATGTAGATAACTTGACAGGTTGAGTCGCTCAAAAATGGCTTCCGCTTTTGTTCACATTGTGTGAATTGAAAAGAAGCACTGCAGTTACGATAATCATTTAATTTTCCAATCGGCGAGTATGGTACAGCCTTCGAGGGAAAAAGAGGAACTTTCCGTTCCTGAAACTATAGAAGAAAGCGTCAAAGTGTGCTTTGTTTCATGTAGAAATCATTTATGGGCCAAAAACTTCCATACTTCAAGGATTTAGCATCCACTTCTTCAAGAATATTCACAAGATCGACATGAATATCTCTTGCTTGATTTAAGAAGTTGTCAGGCCAATAGTAAAAAACATAACACAAAAAACGTTTTAAAGAACTCACTCACAGATGGCATGCAGGTGAAGTTCTAACCTCCACATTCACCTCATAGTTGGCATGATTATCCTGCAGGTTAAATCTTAACGCATGTTTTGCGAAGTTTGTGACTAATTGAAAAGTAATGCCAGAAAAAAGAATGTCATAAAGATGTTTTTCAACGAATCCCTGTCATCAAGCGCTGTCATCAATGGCCTCTGCAGGAGATCAGGTTCAGAGTTGTGCACACTTCCTATAGATCGTTTCAATTCTATTTTTTGGAAATTAATCACAAAAAATTACACATTATGACGTACACGACCACCTATTAATCGGAGCAGAGATCAACACATGTTTAGTCCAAAGATCATCAGCTCGTGTGAATCATTTCATCGGTCGTCAGCCATTTGAATGAAGAAATTAACTGTTGCGTGGTTGGGCTTGTGTTTTATTGGAGCCTGCGCGGGCTTCCATTTGGGATTGTTTTTGTAATTTAATTTACTTTCTTGACATGTGGTATATATTAGATTACTCAGTTTGAGCAGTAGAATAATTTTGTTTTATGGGATGACAGCACTTTTCAAGGATTGCGTTACATAAGCGGATTTTTGGCTTCTGTCTTCTGTCAATAAAGTGCAATATGTTTGACACATGCGGTCTATTGAACGGAAGATGATTTCTTTTGGTTGTGGCAACTTGTCTGGCGGTTCGCATTAGACTATTTTGTGAATAAAATAGCTTCTTAAGGCTGTGATTTCACAACATTTTAACTGTCAAACTTCACAAATAAAATGTGACACTTTAGGACAACTTTGGAAGTGGTGACAAGAGAGTCGAGACAATGGGTCAGAAATTGAAATAGAACGGACATCGTTAAACAAGGTTTTAAAATTTAAAATTGTTGAATGTCACTTTCTATTCAAATTTCCAAGTGCATCTATTTATTTTCAATGAGCGTGCGCTGGGAGGGAACTACACAAGTTAAGCCCAAAAGTACAGAATCTTGAGAAATTTCTCTTTGAGGATGCATTGCAGCTGTCATTACATTTCATTTTATTTTTGGTTTGGCTACGATGGGAAGATTTTTAGATGTTGCCTTTTCCGAAAGAACTAAGAACAAGTATATTCTACAAGAGATTGATGCTTTTTCCAAATTAAAATCCCGTCAGATTATACGGTTAAAGCATATTCGTAATGTTTGTTTCGAGATATGTCCTGCCGCTCTGATAACATTTTATTCCATCAGTCTACTTAACGTTTTATGTCCTGTTAAAGCTTAAGAATCTACTTAATTTCAAAACAGAAATGAAATACTCACAGTAAATGACTGTCAGAAAGCGCGCTTTTCCAAATCCAATAACCGCGAGTCCAACCAAACCGGCAATGTGAAGGAATAAGAATCCAATGGCATTAAACCAAACGATCTCTCTCTTGAAGGTGAAGTCTGTGCCGATGTTCTGATGGGCATTGTCGTGATGTGCCTCCTCCTTCGCATCAATACGATCGATGAAACCATTTGATATCGCTGATTTCTGTGCAGCGCTATCGTCCAGAACTTTTCCGTTCGATAACTCCTCACAGGCGGCTGATTTTTTCTCCTTCGGATATTTGGTGGCAGAAATGCAATCGTTTTGCAAATTCTCAATTGCCTTGTTGCGATGCACAAGAATCGTTTCGGTTTCGGGACTCATATTGCAGATAGTTCTGAAAACAAAAGAAAACACAAAAATCCATTAGTTACGGTATAAATGCATCCATTTACCGCTACCGCTGACATTACCACTCATTAGGGTATGAATAGCCATGTGCTCGTTTCTTTGTAGTGTGCAACGGCAATGTTGCACATCGTTAGCTAATTTTCAAAAACTCATTACATCTGGTAATTAAATAGAATTGCAACAAAACCTCCAAGGCAGCACACAAGATGAATGTGTCACTAATAACCTATCACCTGTAAGCGTGTACCTTCAGTGAAGAATCGTAAAAAGAAGTCGACACAAAGCGGCAGAATGAGTCCATCGCACTTTGTTGTGAGTGTCTATCTGGCTGGGTGTACAATATTTGAAAGCAAATCAGCTTTTGACCTTAGGGATCTCTTAATGCCCCGTTCGCACTGGTCAGGGTGAGGCAAATATTTGCTTTGACTTCAAATGGGTCTAGATACAATTTTGACACCTCACCTCACCAATGGGCTGCGCAACATAAAAGTCGATGTCGCATCGATTTGCACGGCAAATGTTTGACTGGCTGTGTACATATTTACAAATTGTTAACCCGATAATGAGATAGTTTCAGACTTTGCAAACAGGAAGTATAAGAGATCACTCAAGCTTTGGTTTCGATTGTGTAACTCTTCACTGAATGGCCATTAATGTCTTGGTTGCTTGCCTGCATAGTGCATTTCTTGCAGAAGTCGTTTTGTTTGATCTTCGCACAGGTTGCGGTTTAGAGAGAGAATTTAATGCCACAACAATGCAGCACAGACGTTCGTAAAGCGAGTGAATGTTCGTTAGGTTTCACGCCTTTTAATGAGGTGCTTGCCTCACAGAGCCGTTGTGCTTTCAAATGATTGCTTTTGCACAAGATTCACCTTACGGAGTGTCAGATATTTACGAAGTCCTATTATTTGTCAAACCCATGACAGGAATATTCAAGCAACACTCTGGCAGTGTCAAAAAAAGAAATATTCTCTGGATTCTTGGGAAAGTTCCTCAAACTAGGACGAACGCCAATCCGCTGCAATCTTAAACATTCATTTTCAATATGTCAGTCATGTTTTAAGGCCGTTTAAGGTTATCGAACCGACTGAATTGACGACATGACGAGAAGCAAAAAAACGCCGCCCGCAAGAAAAATGTCAATTAGAAATTCAACGTCTGTCGCTGACAAACGTCAGAGAACTGAATAATTGAATTGCTTGTCTATTATTAGAACAGTGACGATTAAATTAATTTAAAGGTTTCATTCACATAAGTGAAGTTAAGCGTTAGAACGAGACGGCAAGAAGCTTACCGCAAAAAAAAATGGAGTTTCAGAAAAGCAGGTGACATCACACAAGATGTCACTTAACTTGACTTGGTGCACTCTTTGACTTTACTTCACTTGAATATTTCGGGCAAAAGTTCACAGCTCATGGACATAACAGTTGACATTTCCAAATGTGTAATTTTGAGATCAACTGTGGCATTGTGTTACTGTGAACTGTGTAAAATATGACTTAACACATATTATTGAGTAAGCACATTTTACTTTGGAAGCCATTTTCTTTCTTTTTCTTTTTGAGAGAATATCTTAAAAATTCAAAGTCCCAAAAGCAAGAAATGGTAATAAACTAATAACAATAATAATAATAATTGTTGGCGCGACAGTTCACAGGGGGACCAGGACCTAGCTTGCTCATCAACTAATCGTGTTGTGTGCGCTACTTTTCTCTCACGAGAAGAAGGGACCTTTTTGCCGACTCCGAACGGTGAAGTTTGAGAAGCTTTCTTAGACAGTTCTTACTCTTTGAATGTTGTCAGCAGCTCGAAAGAGGTGGTACTGTGAAAAACTCGAGGTGTTCAGCCGGGAATCGAACCTAGACCCTTCGGCGTGTGAGCGTCGCACTCTACCCACTAAGCCACGGCGGGTGCAATGTTAATCAACTGAACCTCAAAAATTGTGGAAAATTAAGTTTTCCTTACTTTAATTTTGAGATGACTTTAAATAAATTTTTGAGAACAAAATCGTGAAATGACTACATTTCTGAAGTGCCTGAAACTTTCTCAGAATCAGAAAATTATTATACCAACGGTCCGAAGTGGGCAACTGCCGGAAGGAAGCCTGCCAGAGAAGTTTGGAATTATCGCAAAGATTTATGAAAATGAAGTTGACGTGATAGTCAGAAGTTTGCTGGCAGAAACCAAATTTCCAATGAGAACTTCTTGTGATCTTTGAATAATTTGGTGTGTAATCTGAGGACTTGTGCAGTGGAGTGGAGTCCGTAGCAATTAATAACAAGAAGTCGTGTGGTTGAGACAAATGTGCGAAAGATAATGTCCTAGGATAAATGGTTGTTTAGAAGTGGGATTGGTATGGACAGAATTTCCACATGTTATGATAAACCATTAATTTGTTCCCCAAAGACTGACTTGGTGCGATTTGTGGCAACGTTTCTGTGACCGTTTTTCCTTCAGTGGTCCGCACTGAAGGTCAACTTATCCACATCGAGCTGTAATGCCAACAAGGTTGTGAAATCCACTAAACGAAGGACAGAACGAGTGATTTCATCTGTCAAAAACTCTTCACTGCGGTTGTAAGATTAACTATTGTTTTGTGAATGTGTTTGGAGTTATATGAAGTTAAGACGTCATTGCCGACATAATTTCTTCTCCAGGCAAGGGTGACCTTATTGTTCTGGACCTTCGTCACAATACGTCACAACATCAAAAGACGGTTTGACAGTATCAAATTGAGAAACATTAAATTGACCTGAAATAGTTGATTTCTGAACCACGTGTCCTTTAAAACAACCAGAATTAGATTCGCATATAGAATGGAATAAGTTTGCAAATGAGTCATTTATTCTCCGTAGACGACGAAAAATTCACAAAACGCAAAACGACGCATATTTCATCGTCGGAATTGATTCCCTCCATCAACCGGAAAATTTATCGAATAGATTTGAAAAGAACCTCATAGAGGACACGTTCTAAGATCTCTCAAGATCACAAGTGCCATATCTGGAGCGGTGTTCATTATCTATGCGCTTAGTACATTTGCAACTATATTCTAAGAGCGTGATGAGCATACACAATTTATGTATGCCGCATTAATTCAAATATTTCATACCATAAACTAATGAATTTCAACGAATGTCACGCGTCTACAAATTTTTGTCATGCATACTCTGTTGGGTTTCATTCATTCGTTTCGCTTCGTTTGGATAAATAATCATATTGAAAGCACTTTTGAGCGTCTGACTAATTACAAACCGTTTCCATATCCACGAGCTTAACGCCGAAATTTTGGTCATGTCTTTGCTCGTTCGGATGCCTCGGAAACACGGAAGTCTTGTGCTGGGCTACCAGTTGCCATGCTTGCATATAATTATCTTATTAGAATTCACTAAGCAGACCGCGTTCTCTTCTTCAGCTCAAAGATTTTCGATATCATTTCTGTATCTCATTTAGGGCAGCGAATGATCGCCGATCTTGAGTCATTCACCATCAGCTTTGTGTATCTCAAGGTCTGATATGTGCCCGCTTTGGTGTACAGTCACTCTTGTGGTTAGCCTCAGCCTTCGCTGAGATACAATTCTCTTCTTTTCGAAAACTAATTGTAATTCTACGTGTGGATTGCCAAACGAAAGGCGTATGAAAAAAAGGATAACCACGTCAGTCTTTTGTGCGAATCATAAATTGAAATTCAGTCCTCGCTGTCAATTGACGTCATTCGTCAGCAAATGCCTTCATGCCTGTGATGGGAATAATTTAATAATTTTCCACACGTCTTACCAAAGTTCTTTGAATGATACGAGGTTCAACGTGAGACACAGCGCGTCTCTTCTGCTTTGGTGCCGCACACAAATTTTTGCATATATTTCCATCTGACACAGCCAAACTTCGATATGGAGGAGGGAAAAAGGTATCTGTCGCCTCTTGACGCTGATGGGGTGATTTAGAGATTATAAGCTGAAGCACGAGTTTAAAAATAGCACCAGCTATCAAACGTGTTGCTGTTTTAGATGATAATGAAGAAATTGAAGAAGAAGACGAGAGATGGTGGAGTTTTATCATAGGACCGGTATATTTTACATACATATGAGATTCGTAGGAATCAACGACGACGTCGCGCATATGATCGCCGTGACCATGGAAGATCAACTTCCAAACCGGGAACATAATGTTTTCATGATTCAATTCAAATGAGAGTGTTTTGAGGAAATGGACGCGTCCATTGAAAAGATTTCTGTGAAGTATTTTAAGAATTTTAGATCATAGACACGAGGTAAACTGTCAGATTGTTCTGTGGCGTGATCAATGAAAATTTGAATTTGAATAGATTTGCTTGTCACTACTGAAATGAGGAAGGGATTGTCAACGTTGAGATAAAACGAAATTCTACACGATCCAAAATTGATCTTCTTTATAATTTATTTGTACTGCGTTTCTCGAGCACATGGCTGCTTGACATCAATTGGGTCTTAAGTTTTGTTAGTAAGTGTTACAGAACAGCATCGAATGATTGGCATGTCAAAAATGATTGTACTTTTTTTTTCTTTTGAGCATTCGTCCACCACGTTGTGAATCATGACATAGACAATTAGTTTCGTTTCCGGTTGATGATCTGTGGAGACATGAAAGCGTTTCCTCTGACGATCATTATCGTTTTAAGATTCAAAATATTCTATGACGCCACCATTGACAGCGTCAAAAAACTGCAATTTAAATGGTCATCGGACTGATCTTGACATCAATTAAAGTCAAGAGATGCATCGATGAAGTGCAAATTGATGAATAAATTAGATTGTGGTAGGTTTTTGTTCGGGAAACAATGATCACCTGCTGTACGCGATCAACGATCCCAAGATCGTTCTTAAAAACTACACCAAGTTCTCAATTTAACATGGAAGAAAAAACGAAATAATTTTTATTTTTTGCAACTAGTAAGAAAGTCGTTAATAATAATCAATTTCAGATCAATTTGACAGGCGGGCAGAGATAATTTCTGTTGAATGGGTATTTGATGACAAAGTTTACAAGGTTTTTGCTTGGCTTAAGTGGCATTTAATTGGATCTAAATTGAATTTAGAAACACTTGCCGTAGTCGCACGTGACTCAGACACTATTAAAGTTGTGTGCAGGCGTAGGATTTAAATTCTTTCTTACTGCCACTAATGATAACTTTTTCGGTTTGAATTAAAATTCCAAAATCTTCTTGACGGAACAATTAAGTTAACGTTTTTCTGTCAAGTTGGCTATGCTGCTTTGAAAAAAACAACATTATTCGTTTTGCTTTGTTTCCGATCAATATTGTCTGATACATTGTGGAAATTCGACGTTCATGTTATGCATGTGCTCTGACTCAAAGTCAGTGTGAGTTTGAAATTGAATAAGAAAATAGGAATAATAGTTCTTATACAAAATCAATGTGGTCTTAGGTTGAGTCACAGTACGATCTTTTAAGCTTCATTTGGAAAGAGAGGGCTTGTAAAATAAACTTAAAATAAACTTAGTCTTTTAAATTGATTCTTCGTTAATGAGCAGTGCAAAAAACTTACTATCAACCTACCAATATTAATTAAAAAAACTCTGTTTTTACTGTATTATACCATTTACCTAATGTGCCTGGACTTTGTGCCAATTAAAATGATTTAATCATCTAAACATTTAATTTCCTTGTTTTATTCCAAAATTGTTTTGCCACCACATAAAATTGTCAACAATCGATTCCGCATCTGCCGTTGTTTTGTTTTAAGTGTCATTGCACTGGGAAGCATCGTTGAGCCAGTACCCTTCTGTCAGAAGTTCATTGTGCCAGTATAACAAGATCAAATCTAGTCTAAAACTTCCACTCTGTGCCAAAGCATTTAAAGAACAATCAACTCAGCAGCATGTGATGCATGCGATTGACTCAAACGTGTGCTCCCATGAAAAACGTGTTTCGAAATTCAAACCTCCAGGCACAATAATAAGAGAGCATTTTATACATTCAAGGAAACGTTTGATGTCAATTGATTAACAAAATGTATAATGTAGTCAGTGCTTACGGAGACCTGTATTGAGAAAGAACCGAAACCTCTCAAAAGCCGAGATTGGCTTGAGTGGATTAAAAGGAGTTTGCAGCGTGAAAATCATCTTCAAGGTTTTGTTTTCGGGTATTTTTGAACACAACCGACTTGCGGTCGCATAAATTATTGTAGCTTAAATCGAAATGCATTCTTTTTTAAATGGAATATCACAACATCGTTGATTAATTCATATTTTCTTAATTTCCGGCATGCTTCAAATCTCCGAAAGTCTCGGAAATGATTTAAGAGATGATCGATTCTACTTTGGTTTGAATAAATATTTATGCGTACGGTTATATAAGATGGAATTCCCTTCTCCTTCCATGCCCTTCATTTACCACAATCCTATAAGAACTATATGGAATGTTCAGTTACAAGGGAATGATTGATTTAATCAAATAAACTGTGGCTTAAAGTATTCAGTCAAATTAAGACAAAAAAAATATCAGAACTTAGTCGTTAATCATTCTGTACCAGTGTGTGATTGGGTAAGAGTTCTAGGAATTTTATTTAACTTTTCACAATCTCTGAAGAGCAGAGGGCAGGAAAGAAAAAACTCGTTTTAATTTTGCTTGTGATTTTATGATGTTCACGAGAAGATAGTTTGCTAAAAGCGACGATAAAAGGGGAATGCTAAATTTTGTAAACCAAAGTTTGATGCTGTTGGTGAATTAGGTTTTGCAAATTTGGTCAAGCCTATAATTTTAGTTTTTTTTTAATTTAAATGTTTATTCCTTAAGATAAGAACACAACTTTCGAATAGCTTACGATTCGAAATGTTTGTTCATTCATTCGAGTTGCAAATAAGGAAAATGTTACCCGCATGTCACGAAATTTTAGAGAGTATATTTTGGCCTCTAGACGACGCAAAGAAAGTGATTTTTACGGAACTTCTATAAATGTTTCCTGTTTTTTAAACACAAAAAAGATACACAGTTTTGTTGTACTCGATTTAAAATATTTGGGAATGATATAGATCAGAAAGTTCCTAAATTAAAAGATTTCTTCCTTTAGAATACAAGACTGACAAGTATTCGAAGTATAATTTTTTGAAGTATAATACTCATATTCTTTAAAATTCAATCTGTTCCAAATTGACAAATCGATAAATTGTAATTCCATCTGTTTTGTTAATTTTTAATCGAGTTAATTTATTAATATACTCAATTTTTAAATTATATAAAAAATCAGTACTCGTTGAGTGACCAGAAATCCCTTCTTTAGAGGAAAAAGAGATATGCGTACGTCGATGCAGTAGACAAGGTTGTTAAATAATTGTTTGAAAATATTCTGTATTAAAAATTTCGTTCACTCTAAAACGGATGCTTCTAAATAAACAATTGTTTCTGTAAAGTCCAATATTTTCATATTCTTAGAAAAATAAAGGATATATACTGGACTTAAATGTTACATTAAAAAATGTCGAGTTTTGTTTGTGTGGGCTTATTTAAAATTTTTCAGTTTGTAGTGTTTCCAAAATATTGGCTTTTCAGTTCATAATGAAAACAAAACTTTGATTCTTGAAATTACATTTTTATTGAGCTATTGTTCATACCACGAGACAAGATGAGATTGAGAATAAGCCCACGGCTCTTTAGTCCGGTTTTAAACAATCAGCCATTAAATGGGTGGACGTTACTGTATTCGCAAAAAAACTAATACTGTTCACTTTTCCAACGTTTGACTCCCAGAATTATCAACTGATTGGTGATTTACACTGTTGTAGAAAAATTTTAAGAATCTTTCCAAATTTTTTAAATGAATGTTCTTCTTTGAAAATCCAAAGGAATTTTTCTAAATATTTAATTTAGAAAAAAAAAGAACAAAACAAACTGCAAAGATGATCACAAAAAGTCTCACTAGAGCTTCTTTAGAAATTGTATTGAACTAAACTAGGAGTAAGAGAAACCTGTTCTGTTTCAGTTCTGTTCCTGATGCCAAAGAGTAAAGCGATAGATTGAGAATGAAAGTAGAAAAATACTGACAAAAGAACTTCTCTAGAATTTTCGCGAAAATTACTATTAAATAAGGAGAAATTGAGAAACATCATGTATTCATTTGGTAACTGAAAGTAAAATTATTCTAAAGGAAAATCCTGTGAGATCAGGAACAATTGAACGCAATTAAATTCACCTCTTTTTTTTAGCCTCAATGGCATTACAATTCTTTTTCGAAATATATCACAAAATTTCATTCTACACGTTCTGAATGCTACTTAAGCAATATTGTGAGAACGGAACACAATTTAAAAATCCCAAAGGACTCCAATTCACTGAATACATTCCAAGAAAAAAAAAAAACAATTTATACTCACTTGAAATAAATTCACGTGTTCCGCTTATTTGAAATTTCCTTTAGTTTACTAAATTGATATTTAGCAAGATAATTTCGAAAGCGAATCCTTTCGGAGGATGAATTTGTTGTACTCCTTTGGCTGGGAAATCAATTCCTCCCGAAATGGGCTACGTTCGCGATGATTTTTGCGCTCACTTAATTTTATTTGAAAACGAAATATTTGTAAAGCTTCAAATTCACACACAAATAAATGAAACAAAAATTCACTAAACTAAAATGGGGAAAAAAACGAAAACCAAATAAGAAGATTGCTTAAATGTGGCTTCCGTTTTTCTTCGTCGTTTTATCACACGATATCACTTGGTAAGGATGGAAGAAGACCCTCTGTCAATTCACCATCTATTCGATTTGAGCGACGACCGATAACTCGACAGTTTTCCTAAGATCACTTTAGTTTTAAATCCTGGACAGATTTGAAATTCAAATTTTTTTCACAGAAAGAGACAACTGCACTGTGTCGCAGAGAGGGCCAGTCGAGAGACGAACAGATTGGGGCGCGTTGTGAGTTGTGCGCACTTTGGGCGAGCAGAAAAAGAATAGTTGCTAGCGACAACAAACTCTACCTTACGTGCGAATAAGTAAAACGAAATGTATTCATCATTCGTTCGCTTGTCCATTGATTGCTGGTCTGGCTGGTGTTGGGGATATCCCCTCTTCTGTGGCCGCGATGCGGAAAGAAGAAATAGATTGGAGTTGTTATTTGTTTGGAGTTGTTGTTGTTGCGTTGTTTTGTCTTTTAATTTTAAAATGATGATATTCTGTGTCGGTTATCAGAGGTGGTTCAAGTTTGAATATATCAGTTTTTTTTATGGTTTACCTTCAAATCGGATGCTTAGTCCTCAACCGCGATTCGGCTTCTTGTTAGTTACTGGGTCTTAGATAGAGCTTCGGATACACGCCGAATCTGTGTGTTTCAGATAAAATTCATTAATGGCGGCAGTGGTTGCGGGTTAAAGGTGTGAGTGGAAATGTGTGTATGCAGGAAATTGTCCATAGCTTGTCGTAGATACAATAATTGTGGGTTATTGCATCCGATAGAATTCGATGACGAAAATTAAATGTTGTGGGTTATGGTTTTTTTTTGTGTTTGTTGTCTTGTTTTTGTAGATATTATTATTTTTTATTTTTTTATTTTTTGATTTTGCAAAATACTTGTTTGAGTGTGGGCTCAATGATTTTGACACTCAGAGACGCTTACTGGAGTGTGTTTGTGGGATCAGCGATTGTGAGGTGATAAAACACTGGAATTAATTAAGTGTGCTTATGGGGTCTTCCGGAATTGAGGTGAATTTTTAAAGACACACGATTGAGCAGCTACATTTTACCAGCGTGAGAAATTGTACCTCTTAATGGTTTTTAAGGAAATAAATTATTTTTTAACAGAATTATTTATTTAGTTTTAGTTTTTAAATGTGGAAATTCTCAGAATGAGAAAAGAAAAAAGTCCTGGGCCTTTCCAAACTGTACGGTGCTCCAAGAATGTCATTCGTATCAAAGCCTCTAAGTTTCGTCAATTTTTTTGGTTTCATGTAGTCAATAAAGACTTCTCTAGTTGTATGTTGATTTATGTGTATTGTGTCATTTATTTGGATAAATTAAAATATAATTAAACTTCAATTTTCTCTACATTTTACCCGGCTTTGCCTTTCTTTCTCATTGAAAATTTGTTTTCTCACACTTCTACACTTTGCTTGATATTGGCAAACTTGTGTATTACTCAACTCCTCTGTTTGGCGGAAATTTTATTTTCCACCAGAAAATGGAATGTTAAAGGTCAAACGGTGTTTTATACCAGATTCACATAAATTTCTACAAGCATTCGATGGGCTCCTGCTGTATTTTTCTTCCAATTAATAATGAAAATAAAAACTTCCCGCAAATGCTGCTTAGGCATATGACAAAAACATTGTTTAAAACGCATACTAATTACTGTCACACTTTTCCAATGAAATGGGTTTTTGCTTCCACGATCAGACTCAACCTGCAGGTGGTGCCATTCTTTGAAAACGGAATAAATTTTAATAATAATAATAGAAAGAAAGAAAGAATAAATTGTACTCCCAATAAATCGCACGGCCTTAGAAGTCAATTCATTGGTGCGTAATGGAAAACTATGTGTGTTTCATTTTTTCTCAAAAAACCACCTGTTGCACAAACTGTGTGACATTTTGCACCTACTCGTCTAAACCACAGCTTCTACACGTCCTGGTCTCTAACTGATTAACGAAATCAGCAATCATGGCACTACAGTGGTCTACAATGATTGTAACATTGGGGATTGCATCATGTTCAAAGAAGTGCGAACCAATGATTCCACCAGCCAATAGAGCACACAATAAATGTCAGTTTTTGTGGCTGTAACATGCCGAATGGGTGCCGTGGCGTAGTGGGTAGATTGCGACGCTCACACGCCGAAGGGTCTAGGTTCGATTCTCCGCTGAACACCTCGAACTTTTCACGGCACCACCTCTTTCGAGCTACTAACAACACTCAAAGCGTAAGAACTGCCTAAGAAAGCTTCTCAAACTTCGCCGTTCGGAGTCGGCAAAAAACTGTAGGTCCCTTCTACTCGTGAGAGAACAGTAGCGCTGACAACACGAGTAGTTGATGAGCAAGCTAGGCCCTGGTCCCCCTGTGGACTGTCGCGCCGACAATTATTATTAACATGCCGAATACTCCTGTCTATTGACGCATCAATATAACAAAGACTGAGCTTTATTGTTAAATAAAACTAGATTTCGAAAATTGGAAACCTTGATCCCGTTCACTAATCTTCGTTTTTCCCGGTGTTCCTCTGGCTGCAATTCTCGCAACGCTAAACCAGACTTTAAATAAATCGTGACGGTATTGCCACTAGTTAAAATAAAATTGCCAACTTAAATTTTTTAACCTCTAAAAGCACTCTTCTTAGAAATTTTTGGAAAATTTTTCGATTGATGATTTGGCATCACAGAGATTCAAAATAATTTGAATCAATTGCAGGTGACTACTCGGGCTGAGTTCTTGGTATAATACATATGGGTAACTTTTTCAATGGCTACCCTAGGATGCCAGCGCACTATGGGGCAGCTCTATGGCAGGAGCGGCGAGAAGTTGATTTTTAAAAACGTAACCGATCTCAATAAAAGTTACCTTTCCGGTTAGCTGATAATATTGGGAACTCTGCAGTGTTGTCTATCCGTAATTCGATGATAAAGGAATTTAAAATGCGATCAAAATGAACTGTGGTTAACAGAGAGTGAAACCAAAAGAATTGATTTAACAAAAGAATCATGTTGGGGAAGAATAGCCAGCAGAAAAGTAAAGGAACCCCCTAAGAAAGCGGTCCTTCTGTTCTTTTTAGTTTCCCTTCTCTTTCAAATTGCTTATTCGAGTCACGGTTAAGCTCATTATTCTTTATTACCGACGTTTATTGGCAATTTTTGACTCCCTCAATATCGGTGTCTTTTTTGCCGACAATTACTTTGACGTATATAGATCTTTTTGATTTATGACAGTTGTGCCGAAGTTGCATTCTAATGTACCACTGGGGCTCTTCGTACTTTTAAAAAGTTTTCCTTTCAAAATCGCTTTCTTCAAAACGCGTTTATTCGAGTTCCACATGTTCTCATTTGAATTGTTTTTTTTAGAATTTTAGTTAAACTCAGTCAATGTACTTCAATCTATCACTTCTAAATTTTGTTAAGATAAGCTAAGGCCATTGCCACGTTAACTGAAAAACTAAACTTCACGCTGAACTATTTATTAGCAGTAGATAATTGGTACATCCTGTAAAATTGGAGCTTGCAGTGGTTATATCATTTGATCATTATTCATTGGATTGCTTCAATTTAGTCTCTGTCTATTGCACGCGTCTGAGTTTTCTCCCATAAAAAAATTGACATTGACGTGCATGAACTTAAGGGCAAAGTTTGGATGAATAGTATCATGCAAAAAGGAATATGGTTGTGTCATAAAACTTAATTAAAAAATCTGGGAGATGAAACAAAAACGCACTATTGACGTGTCTATAGTTCTAAAGCAAATTTCAATAGGAGTAAACAATGTAGGTTAAGCAAGGGTAATGTGCACAAAACGCTTGAACTTGATTTATGGCTACGTCAGTCACAAATGCCGTAGAAACTGAAAGTCAAATCGGCAAGTTTAAATTATCCTTACACACAGGCATGAATTAGAAGAAGAATAGCCTAACCTTTCAAAACAAAGGTTTTCCGAAAATCGAAATATTTTATAACCAGGAACCTTGAAATAATAATAATAATTTGTTGGCGCGACAGTCCACAGGGGGACCAGGGCCTAGCTTGCTTATCAACTACTCGTGTTGTGCGCGCTACTGTTCTCTCACGAGCAGAACCTTGAAAACTGAAACTAAGAAAAGAACGAACTGTAGAGATCTATAAATTTTAAATATAGTATCGCGTTGGACGAACTGCGCGTATAAAGAAATTTAAACAACAAAGCGAAGTATGGGATCTGAACTTTTTGGCATTGTAAGTCTGTAGGTTTTAGGGTTTTCAGTAATTTTTGGTTGTTCCAAATTCAGTAAGTGATGAAATGTGAAGTGATGGGGTTATGAAAGGAAGCAATAAATTCTCCTAGCACAGAGTTCTTAATGTTTTCTTCCTTCTGTACATTTCGTACACTATTTACTTGGAGTTTTAGTTGTGTGATGAAATAGACGCCAGAAAGTGGCCAGTAAGGTGTACATTTGAGGTTATGTGTTTGAGGAGGTTTTTGTCGTTTACAGGGTGATTGGTTATTTAGACTTCGGATTGCCGAATTGAATTAGAAAGTCAGCCTCTAATTTCACAGCCCAAATATGATCGCTTTCCGATCTCACGAGAGTTTACAATTTCTGGGTATTTTTGTATTTCAGGATTTAGGATGGAGATATAGTTTAAAAACAAGTTCGTGTTGTATTTCCAGTTGCAGAAAACTCACCTATTTTTAAGAGTTAGGAACGAAACATAACTTTCGACTGACGATAGACAGATCAGAGACAGCTCTCCCTTCCCTTCGCACTAAAAGAACGCCCATTCGTTTGCCGGCATAAACAGAAGATCTTAACGCGTCCTACAAAACCTCATGGGAACATTAAGTTATTGCTCATGGGTCTGGACTTCTGATAACGATTTATATGACCGAAACGAATATTAAAGCTTGAGCAATGGCCAAGTTAATTACACGTGTCTGACTCGTGCCTATACACTTGTATGTCTAAGCTGCTACCTGCCAAGCAATTAGTTTTACAATTACTTTTCAGTGTGGTGCGGCGATAAAATTGGTGTACACCTTCAGCTATTCACCAGTAATGGTATCTTATAGGTCGACTGAAGGCAATTAGAACTTTATCTACAGGTTAATGCTCACATATTCCACACGAGGTGTATTTACGGTGAGCTTGAGTGAAGCTGATTTTGCGTCATTTTTACGAAATCCACTGCAGCAGGCGTATGTGGTGCAATTCTCGTCTTTCATTTACGGAACCGATCTCAGAGTCGGAACTAAGTGGACGATGTCCAGCAAAGAACTGGTGCTAGATGCGGACTCAGGTTAAGGGTAGACGAAAACTGATTTGAATCGCTTGAGGCGGTCATTTGTACACATTGCGTTGTGTGTGTCGCAAAGGCGATTAGCCGAGACGTTGAGCCAAAGGCGAAGTGGACTTGCAAAAATTTGCTTAGAGAGTGTCTGGTTGCAGGGTAATTGAACTTGATACTCAATTCCGATGCCGGCTACTTGAAGGGGGAGGGAAGCTGCTAAACTGCCAGCGATTAGTCATATTTCGAAATGGAGCTCGAAGCAGACGACGGTTGACGTACATTTTGAAGTTGATTGAATAAAACGGAATGACTGCTTTGGTGCTAGTAGGAAAGAATGGGGATGCTAAGGGGAAGTTGGACATTTTTCTAAGTTGCTTTGCTAATTGTTGTAAAATTTTGAGGATTCTATGTGGCTTTACAAAAAAAAAGCTCTAAGTCGAATCTTTGGTTTATGTGTCGCGTACTTACTTTGGACATTTTGGCTTGCCTCACCATTTTCCCTTCTGCTTATAAGGTTTCCTCTGTGTCAGTAGGAGCTTGTTGATAGCTTTTTTTCTTACCCTTGTACATTGCCACCGTGACTTGAAGGGACATACAGTGCCCCGGTGGAGTCAGTCCACTTACGACTTCTTTTCTCAAATAGTACGTCTGCTGCAGTGGATTCTGTGAGTTTTTTCTTTTTCATAAATAGTGACAAACACTTCCGCACAATGTTATCAAAGCTTTTATCATCATTAAGGCATAAGCGACAGTCTTTGTTCTAGCGGAGGTTCAGCTGGTATTTTGTACCAGGGGTCGAATCACGGATGACGACTTTCGTGCGACGATATTATTGAAACAAGAGTTTTGCATCGCGTAAGCATAAAAAAAAACGATATCGCCAAAACGATATCATTTTGGTTGCTTCAAGTACTCTCAAAACTGCCAATCGCTATCGTCCTGACGATCGGTTTTTGACGATAGCTATTTCACTATCGTCTTGCATTGGGCTGGCATGCAGGTGGAAATTTGAAGAAAAAGTAAGAAAAAAAATGTAATCAGTAATAACAAAATGTTTTGGATTTAATCCTCAGCTGTACATCCAGAATTATGGTATTTTAACAAATTTTCCGTGAAATCAAACTTCATACATTCTATGAGCACCACTCGCACAGTCCTTCGTTTATTCGTAATGTGTACACACACAATAAAACAATGAAAACTAACGGGCAGTCGTTATTCATTATGTGTGTTTAATTATTACAAAAGACACGTTACGTTCAGTAGCTCTCAAACTGTGTAGAAAATAGACCGACTATCATCTCGTATAGCGGCTGGGTTATGTGATGAAAATGATCGACGATATCGTTTTGGTTGATCGTCAGGACGATAGTCGCTTGAAAAGTTACGTGATTACAGCCCTGGACCCAGACGGCGGTCGTTTTATTAAATTCACTTAGCGAAGGCTACGCATTTTCTTTAGGGCCCTGTGATTTGGACAAATGGTTCTTTTTTTTAAGTGTTATTCTGTTGAGGGTACAATTAATTGAGGCACTTGTTGGGCCAGTAATTAACAATATTTCATTATCTACTATTCTCATGTGTTCTTCCACCTTACATTCTTGTGTTGCCACCGCATCGCCTCAGCATTTGATAAATTTTAAATATGATTTAAGAAACAGAAGCACATATAGTGCTCCTCAACTTTTATTAATAGTATGAATTCAGTCTATTTTCAAGAGATGGCGCCACGTGCAAGTTGTGGCTGGCTTTGGAACTGATCACCAAATTCATTGGAAAGTTGTGAGATTTGTTTTTTTCCTCTTTTCCAAAATGTCTGGGCTTGTCTTAAACAATCAGCAATCAAGTTTTTTTTATTGGAAAAAAATGTTGCCGAAGCCAACAAATGCTTGTAGAAGATAACGGTGGAGCTGTTCAGCCGATAAATTGTGCAAAAAGTGATTTCGACGGTTTAAAAGTTGTGGCAAGACAATGAACATCTTGTCCAACCCAAAACGTTCCTAAAAGATAAGAAAATTAAGGCTTACTGCATTAAGATCCATGCCAAGTGCAAAGTGAACCCGCAGAATCGTTGGGAGTGACTCAACAAACAATCCGTTTAAATAGAGAAATTTTGTTTTATTTAAAATCTAGAAAACTGGGTGTCAGATGGGTTGAGTTAAGTCTTTCGAGATGTTTCGAAAGGCGATTTTTCTGCTCAGAACTGCATCTTAAAAGAACTCGAAGAAGAATTGTCTTTCAGAACTAGAGCTCAAATTATCTCCACTCTCCTAGGGGAGGGACAAGCTGCGTTTAGTTATCAACACCAACCAGTCGTCATACATACAGTATGACTTGGTCTTTATGTAGATGATTTGGCTTATAATTCTTTTCCTTCTAATTTGAAAAACGATGCGGGATTCCCTTAACTAGATGTGGCCAGTCCAGTGCAGTCGAGAGGATTTTGCCTTTGTTAACAGATTTAGATCTTGTCATTGATCTCACGGTTTTTCTACTTTCAAATTCACGCTTAGGCTTAATTGAAATTTACCCAAAAGTCTCATTTGCTCATCTTCTAGTATTCGGTTCAATCGACACACTTACAATGGAGTTTTAGAGGCATGTTCAAGTATCCGAAATGATCTTTACTTTTGAAAGCAGGTTCGCGTCTTATCTACATAAAGGTGTCGTTTCTAAGGTTTTCATTTACTTAGTTGGAGTTTAAACCTCCTCGTAGTTGCGGTTGTTGTCATAGGTGTCAAATGTTCAATTTTGTCATAGATAATGTCAAACAAAAAGGTTTAAAGTTGACTCATCGGTGTGTCTCCGTTCAATTTGAAGACCAGAAGGACTAGTGAATCCCTTCAACAGACAATGAGTATTGTCTCTACCTCCAACGTCAACCAAAAACTGACCGCAAATGTTTTTGTGTATGTGATTCGTGTGTGATATAACCGATCCCAGAAGTCAAATGAAACTTTGAAACGAGTTGCTCGGAAGTAAGTTTTTGCGATGAATCGCGAAAGTGCACTTCATCTTTAGAGATGCAAAGTTTCGATCAGCCCTGAGGTCAACGCATAACATCATTGTTTACAATGACTCACTGATCTGGTCTGCATGAGCGAGGTTCTACTGACAACGCGGATGCATTTGAGAACAAGTTTGACCGATGTGGACGAGTGTCAATTGGCGATTGCCAAAAATAGACGCGTTTTTTTCGCGAGTGAATGGCATCTAAATATAATTTAAATTCATTCCGTTAAACCTGTTAATTTGAATTCTCTTTGATGCCCGACCTTTGAGGCAAGTATGAAGATTTACTTTCTCAGGTGCGCTGTTTGTCACATTACGCCGTTGCCTGTTCATCCTTCGATGATACTTGACAGGAAGTTCAACGATACTCGTTGTGCACAAGAAACAACTTACATGTGGATGCTTAAGCACGGCAAAACATGACAGTTTTCGGTCACATTTTGTAGTAAACATCCTTGTCGGTGTGTCCTTCATTTAACACGGAAGCTCCACTTAAGGTCCAACTGTATCCGAAATTTTCCCGCTTAGTCTCAAAGTCATAAACTGCTCAGTGTTTCGCTTTGAATGTTTTGTTTTCGAAGGGCACTTGCCTCGGCTGGACGTGTGCGTTAAACTGGTTGTATGGTGAAATTCGATGTACTAGTTTTCTCATGGCTCATCATTAGTATGAAACAGGGTTGTAGTAAATTCTTTTTTGTCCCGACCAGGTGCGCGGTTCACGTGATTGACAAGAGATGTGGGTGTCGTAAGGTCATTTCTGTGACCTCCAAAATTTATTAAATTATAGCTGGTGGTATTTTTTGGGACGATTTTTTGGCTCTGAAGGAATTTGCTTAAAAGCTAAAAATATAAATTTATCGCACAACATTTAAAATAAAAAGGAAACGATCTCAGTTTTGATTATCAGAACTGTAGACAGAAAAGTAATAACCCACCGTAAAGTGGTTGGCAAAGTGTGGTTCGACTCCCAGACTGAATTGAGGGGAGAAAATCAGCTGGCACAGAACGAGTACCATAGTTGCTGAGGAAGAAAGGTCCTGTTCCTCTTGTGAGCTGGTGCACTGTCCAATTCATATATAAACACAGAAAATTGGAAATCTAGTTTGTATTTCAAGGACGATAATTTTTAAAACAGCTATTATTGCATCAAAAGAAGTAATAGAGGAAACAGTTGCCACACGTTTTATTTAGTTAAATAAAGAAACGGTCGGCGAGTCACTTTTTGGCCATTGGGTTTATATTATACGAGCACATCTATATATATTTCATGTGATCTCAATTTCTTTGCTTTTGAAGATATCCAGCTGCTTTTAAACGTTTTGAAGTGGCTGCTTGAGTGATACCCAACAATCTTCATAGAGAAATGCTTCTAGATCTTCATCTTCCAACTTTTTTGTGTGCCCAGGACATTTATCGTCATCCAAGCCAAAATCACCACTTTCAAATCGTGTAAACTAATTCTGGCACGTTTGCTCAGCTAGCGCAGGTTCACCATAAGCTTCCACCAAAATGCGATGACTTTCAGCAGCAGTTTTCTTCAAATTAAAGTAATGTAGAAGAACTCCCCGCAAAAACACTTTTTCAGGCACAAAGTGAAAAAAAAGTATTATTGTTTACACTTCAAATGAATGGCATATCCTGAAACGAGGTACAATGACAGTAGCTTTCCATCGCATGTTCCAATGGATTAATAAGAATGAAATAATACAAGTTGCTCCATCTCCTAGCAAACCGCACAAGTTATAGATTCAATAGAAATACATTTTAACAGAAAGCGATGTGAAAACAACGCTTTAGTGTTTCTCTTCAAGACATCACTCGACCAATGGACAAGTGCGTTCATGCGCCAAATTTCCCAAAAATCGTCCGGTCCAGTATCGAAGAACTTAAGCATGTGTACATGTAACAAGGTAACGCTTCTTAACGAAACAGATAATAAATCGACAAACATCGCAACAGATAGTAATTCATTAGGGTTAAGAGACTTTCGTTCCAGATCTTGTAGCGTAGATTTGAAAATTTGTGCAACAAGATGTCTGAAAAGTGACGGATGTTGAAGAAGCCCGGTAACAAATGCCAATGAAAGATATCAACGATATCATTATGTAAAACCGATAGCAGAATCATTTTGGTAAAAAAGAATAAATGAAAAACTGTTTTTTTTAATAAACAGATTCAAAATGTGAAACATATTTCCCTTTTTACCTATATATAAAGGTATATGGAATAATTGACGCCTATCTCTAACAGATGACATATCTTGATTTATTTTCGAACGTTCTTTGGAAGGTTCCTGTACCAGTTATACCGGTATGAAGTGCGTCAAGGTACAAATGTCTCGATAGGGAACATTTGTTGTGAACGAGCCCTTTATTATTTTATGTTTGCTATGACATCTGTGAAAAATATTTAGTATACATCAAGTCATCGAACAGACAACATCATATTTTTTCATCGGGTTAAAAATGTCGAATTTTGTACCAGAAAGTGATGATTTGCGGAGAGCATTCACTTTTTGTTTTCATTTGAAAAAAAGTGTTGCAGAGTCGCATCGAATGCTTGTCGAGGCATATGGTGATCATGCTCTATCAGAAGCAACATGCAAATGATGGTTTCAACGGTTCAGAAATAATGATTTTGATGTGAGAAATGAATAACGTGGAAGATCACCAAAAAAGTTTGAAGACGCCGAATTGCAAACGATATTGGATGGAGATGACACTTTGAGTCAAAAGCAAATGGCAGCAATGTTAAATGTTGCACAACAAACAATTCCTGACCGTTTAAAAGATGTGGGAAAGATCCAAAAGTGTGATTCAAAAGAATAAAAGATAGATGGAAAACCGAAAAAACCCTTGTGAAATTTTGCTTCAAAAACACGAAAGAAAATCGGTTTTGCATCGGATTGTTACTGGCGATGAAAAATGGATTTATTTTAAGAATCCTAAATGGAAAAAATCATGGGTTAATCCGGGACAACCATCAACATCGACTGCAAAACCAGATCGATTCGGGAAGAAGACAAGAAAGGTGTGCTGTACCACGAGCTCCTAAAACCTGATGAAACCGTTAATACTGATCGCTACCGACAACAAATGATCAGTTTGAACCATGCATTGATCGAGAAACGACCAGAATGAGCCAGAAGACACGGCAAGGTAATTTTGCTCCATGACAATGCACCTGCACACAAAGCAAAACCGGTTCAGGATACAATCAACACACTTGGCTGGGAGCAGCTACCCCACCCGCCGTATTCACTAGACTTGGCTCCTTCCGTCTACCGTTTGTTTTCATCGATGGGACAAGCATTGGCTGAGCAGCACTTTGATTCCTACGAGGAGGTCGAGAATTGGGTGTCTGATTGGTTTGCTTTAGAGGACGAACAATTTCATTGGCGTGTATTCACAAATTGCCAGAAAGGTGGTCAAAATGTGTAGAAAACAATGGTCAATACTTTGAATAAAATGTTTTTACTTTCCCATTAAAAACTCTCATTTCATACCTGGTATATAGTTTCTTCACTGATGCGTGTTGATGGGAAAACAAGAAAATATTTGAAATCAACAAACTAAATCGCTCTTGGGGAAAACTTTTAGCTAATAATGTTAACCGATGAAAAAACCGCCCAAAAGTCATCAGATATAATGGAAATTTCGATTGACCACGTTCTAGCTGAGCAAACAAGATAGCAATGATTTGCCCGATTCAAAGTTTTAATTTTGTCTTGCAAAACCAAAAACTTCCCAGACAGCCAAGAAAGTTTGGAGCTGAAGAATTTGAGCCGTTTCTTGATGAACATCTGTCGAAAAATCTAGAAATGCAGCGGATAACTCTTGCTTCCGTCGCAGTCGTATGACATTGGGTGCCATTCAAATTTAAGCTAAGTGACGTTAAATAACGATCTTGCTTGTGTCTGCCGCTTCAATGGTGATGGAACATGGGAATCCTTACGACAAAAACTGTCGGGATTTGTATGAATACTGTGACGATTGTCATAGACGGGAACAGCGTCTGTCGAAGACAATAGCTGCTGAGAATTAAAGGAAAAAAGAAGTGTGTGATTTCTTTATGAAGTTGTAGAAGTTCGCAGAAATAGGCTAGGACAATACACCAGTGAGTTGGAAGATTACTTCTTCAATGTGAATTGAAAGATTACTTCTTCAAACAAAAAGAGCGATGGTTTGGTCACTTACTTCTTAAGTGTGTCTTGAGTTGGCAACTCAGTGGGCTTTGGATGATCCTTTTTTGATTAGTGGATCACTTCTACTGCAGAGCAAAATGTTGTTTCGTGGGAAAGCGGATGCTTACTTCAGAAGAAGTATAAACGAAGAACATTGATCAGTTATTCGATTCGTGTTTCAGGAGGGAAAGTTAAGCCGTGAAATCAACTTGAATGCTGAATGTGGCAACGAAATTTGATGATCCCATTCCGGGTGTCTCTAAAAACACTGTCAAAGAGGATAATGGTTCAAAAATCCACGTTTCTCTTCATGGCAGGCCATCGAGATAAGTGAGACAGTCTGTATCTTAAGAGACCTGTTGGTCACACTCTTTATGAAATTTTTGGCATGTGGAAACGGCCTCACGTCGAAGATCCAAGTTCGATTTCTGGCTAACAACATCGAATTTTTTACGTCACCACCACTTTCGAGCTGCTAACAACACTCAAAGAGTAATAACAGCCAAAGAAAAAGCTTCTCAAATTTCACCATTTGGATTCAGTAAAAAACTGTGGGTCCCATTTATTCGTGAGAAAACATTAGAGCGCACAACACGAGCAGTTGGTCCCCCCCCCCCCCTGTGGACCCTCGCATCATCCAATTATTATAATTAATAAATCATTCAGAAACGGAACGAACGTGTGCAACAACGTCAAAGTTCAAGTCATTGAAAGTGACAAGACGAGCAAAAAACGGCGTCGAACCTCTCGATAAGCTAAGAATGAGATGCAAGTTTGAGAAAAGCACAAAAAATGAAGAAAGGCGGCATCAAGGAATCACTTCTAAAGCAAGCCGTTTCAGTATTGTAATGTCTGGCAATAAGTTTCATTTGAATTGAAGAATAATCTAGTTTTTTAAATTTTACCATACGTCATTCTGCAAATTATTGACAGTTGCTTAGTACGAGCTTCAAAGGCAATTCATCCGAGTTAAGTATGCAGTCACAGTAAAGTCAGTTTTTATCACTTTCATTCGACATCTCGTACAAACTTCAACAGTGATTAGTCGAAGAAACTACCAGCTGCGCAATCTACCAGAAATTCTTCTTTTTTATCTGAAAATATGAAAAAAAAAATGAGGTGATGGCGTCTGAAAGGGCACGTTTGTACAGCAATCGCTTGTGCTTGTTGTGTCATGAGTGGGGCTCACTTATAGTAGAATGCACTGTGCTTTATACATTTACCCTATTCTCGATACGGCTGACGAGCTATTGGTTAAGATGAGGCCGTTTAAAATTTAAAAATTCCGTTCAGACTTCAACTCAAACTCAATACCATATATATTACAGTTCTGGTCTTTCGCTAAGAATAGTGTGTTCGCAGGAAACGCTGGAAATTGAGTTCCTTTTTGAAACATCCAAAGAAGATCTAATAATCTTCTAAGGGACAATATTAAAATGACAGTCCGATTATTTATTAATTTTTTTAAATGGATCTTTGTTTAAAATCTCCTGGAAATGTTGAAATGTTTCTCTTGGGCAACATGGCCAATTTCACAGTAGACATAAACGTCCATTAAACAACACACGTTTTGTAAGGAAACCGTGAGATCTGGCAGAAACCTCCTCCTCTGACTGCGAGTGTGCAGAAGCGTCTGGCCTACTCAGCCTCGTATAGCTGCCTTCCTTCGCAGACAACCATTTGGCGAGTTTTCCAGCGCATTGAACTGACTTAGCAGAGTAAGTTAGACCACAGACTGTGTCGTTTTCCTCTGGGGCAGTTGCCCCTTGATCCTTGTCATCGATACACGCTCTCTGTTATGAGTGAACATGTCAGGAAACAAGAGAAGCTCACTTCCAAGAGTATTCAATGCATCATCGAAACGTCACTGCTTGGAGTGAATTATGGTCTCTAAACGCCATCGAGTCATGTTTCCTTGAAAATGACCCACAACCATCAGATGAAAGTACTGTAGCTTGGGGAGCACTAAAGAACAGGAGAACATTTGTAAAACCCGGAAATATGTACACAAATGAAGTGGGATATGAATATATGTAGTTATTTTTCCTTAATTTGAGTTCCTTCATAATTCACAGATGTGTAGCAAAGACAGCAATGATGCTCATTTCAACACAATAGTCACATATGAAGCTGGCAGCACCTGCAAAGGAATTAAAGCCATCTAAGCCACAAACCCGGCACATCAAAAGCGCTTCAAACCGTAGACCATCTTTAATTTCACCACTTTGGAGAATTTCCTCAATTAGTTCTGCGCTCTAGTTCCAGCTGTTTAAGGGATTTAAGACGCCTCTCTGCGTACGTCAAACCACCAAAGCGAAAATCATTTCATTTTCGTCCTCATTACGCCTACAGATCATACATGCCCATAAACGTTTGACGACCTGCTCGCTCTAAAATCGCCAACCCAGCTGCCCATGAGTAATCCAATTCGCTTACGCAGGTGCTTTCGATTTCCAACACACGTAGTGCCGCTGAATCCTATTCTCTGTGAGTCACCATCGGGTTCTATGCACCACGTCATCCGGCAGTGACGCATTAGTTCTCGTTGAGCACGCTCATGATCGCTCTGGCCTCGAAGCCATCGATCGACGCAGCTTCCGAGCGGACCACAGCGAGCACTGCGTGTGAACGCTGCGCCAAGGTAAAGTTCATGGTTGTTTTCGTTTCATTTCTTTTCCAGCCACAAGCCATCGCTGAACACAGACGAAGTCGTTTGTGTTATCTAATCGCTTATGCATTATGCACAGCAAGAGTTGGAAAGAGCGCGAGAGCACTCGGTCAAGACAATGCCCGGGCCACAGACACATGCGCACATGGCAAGCCAGTGATGTGATTGAGATCATCAACCTGCGGTTTCGCAAGTGAACCGCAGTTTAACTGCGCGAGCACCTTACTTGGAGCGGGTCAATGCGGGTTAGTGTCTTCACTTCTATGCTGGTTGATATTCTCTTGGCCAGAAGCGTGGCAATCGCTCGAATCTGGGGCGGCCGAATGATCGGTCTTATTGGCGCATGTATGCCTCCTTCTCGCGGGGCTGTTCCGATCCGGTTTTGCATATTTTTCTGTACAGCCTGATTGCGTGCCTTGACCTAGGCCGGCGGAGCTCTAGGGCACGATACAGGAAGCTGCGGCTTGCCATCGACTTACTTTCGACTCGCTGAATGCTTGGCCGCCGCGGATCGGAGCCACCGGAAGAAGGTATCTGTGACACATCGTGTATTTTCACAGATACTGTGTCAAGTTTAGCGAATGCTAATGAGTCCAGATAAATAGTTATCGCGCCTCTCTCTTGCTTTGCTCTTTTTCGCTTCGTCTTGCGTGTGAACTTTGACGTGGCGGGGGTGGGTGGTTTCGCCGACCATGGTGAGGATTTCACAGTGATGTTTAGGGAGTGGAGAAATTTGAAAGTGCTTTCGTCAGTCAGAGTACTTGCGCAACCCCGAGTACTTTGTGGGGCAACTTGAAGTTGTCGCCTCACTTAAGACCGCCGCCGCATGAAATGCGATAGTTGAAGGAAGCCATGTCACAGATGGCATCACTCAGGTAGTATTTTGCTCTGCTTTTGCAGAGAAATGCAGATGCACTCTCTAAGACAACAAAACGCCGCCCAAACTTGCTTAACTTGAGCCAGGCGATCGCATGACAGTGCGGAAGTCAAGCGTGTGGCGTGAACACGTTCGTCTCGAGATGATGGCAGAAAATGACGAATGAAATTGCAATTGCGTAGCGATTGTGGAAAGTGAAGCGCAATTACGCGTGCCTTTGAAGGGAGCCAACAAGGAGGGACGGTGCAAGTGGAACTAATCCCCCCACTTAATGTCGCATGTCGGTTGCGTGATACGAGCGCAAGCTCGGTAATAAGATCAATTGGAGGCAGGTAATAGGTGCAATAGCGCACAGAAATTGTGTTGCACTTGCCCTTGAAGCATATCATGGCAGACACGTGGGGCGGAAAACTGTGATTTGGCGGTGGAATCAGTGAGATGGGACTGCAATCTACATTTTTACGAATTGCTGACTGATTTCATTTTGAATTGGAGAAGATTGTGATTTTCCTTGAAGTCAATCACGAAATTAGAGATATCGGAAGGAGAATGAGGGAAGAGGTAGGAGATCATGGTCTTCATGCCGAAGGACTGAATTTTTCACTGAATTACATTTAGAAAATTTGAGATTTGGCATTTCAGGATGTAAATGGAACCCTCGCAGGGTAAATTCAAAGATATTGAATGAAGTAGGTGGCCAGAGGAGCAATGTGAAAGTGACTGCTGAAGTTCTTCGTGAAACATGAACGGTTGCACTGCGATTTTGTTTTATTCCAATGGAAGTCGTTTTTTTTGTTTTTTTTTTTTAAATGCATTTTTTATTATTTCATCATAGTTTTCTTAAATGCAAGACAAAAGTACTTAAACTAGCTTACTTTTTGATCTTAATTCTAACTTACTGACTTTTCATAAGTACTCTAAGCTAACAAAGGATTATTTGTTTACTTCTGCCTTTCGGTCTATTTCAGTTTTCAATTTGTGTTTCTTTGAATTGTCTTCATTCCAGCTTTAATTTGTCCCAAGAAAACTTTAAAAACTTGGACATTGAGGTTATTAAATTTACTTAATGCTAAGACTAAAACCTATGATAAAACTACCTAACTCTAACTTACGTCTAAGCTTATATGTACTTAACTATTTACATTATTCTTAACTGTGCCCGTAACGTTATACGGACGCGTGCACCCAGAGGTATGTGTCATTTATATGCCTTATATATCTGATACCCCCTGGGGCACCTTGTTTTGGTTTTTGTTTTGTTTTGTTTGTTTTTTTTTTTTGTTTTGTTTGTAATATCTTAAAACTACCTTAACCTACATGTGTGAGCTGGCCCTTGTGAATCAGCTGTCCTGGCTTTTGCTTCAAGGAGTTAGAGGCATCGAAAGCTGGTTATGGTGTAACCACCAGTAGAAATGCCGTTCCTTATCAGAAACTGCTCTGTCTCGGGTAGAAATCGCTCTACTGAACCGTAGGAGATCCTCATGGCTGCGAGCGACGTCCGGCTCGTATTGGAGTTGCCTTTCTACTGTTCGGCGTGTGACGTGGAAGATGATAGGGCAGCCTTCCCTATCTTGTATCAGGCCTTTCGAATCCAAATAAAGGAAAGCTTCAGGTGGAATGAAGCCGTTAAGACGTACTCTTTCATGGTACATTTCATTTGGGTAGTAAGCCCCAAAGATCAGACTGCAGCAGGTGAGAGTTGTACTCACGCATTAATGGTCTCGTTCTCTTGAAAGAAAATAAAACTTTGATGCAGCCATGCAAATGTACAGTTAACTTATGAAGCTATATGTTAGAATGCCTTTACAAAAAGACCGGTGTGGACTTTCTTCTTAACCAAATTGTTTCTACAGATAACATGTCTTCTCACCATCTCTCTCTCCACTTCAGCACATCGAGTTCATTGACGTTTTTCTCCTGAATCTATCTTTAATGCTGACATCGTCTGTTGCGTTGTGCCATTCACTCAAATTTGAAGGCTCTTTGGACTACGCCTGTGTTTCTAAAGGTTCTACACGGCCCAGTGGTGTTAAGTTATAAATCAAAAGACGCTTGAATAGACCCATGCTGCCGTACTAGCTACATAGCTCTTTGCGGATTCTTTTCCTGCAAATACCAATTTAAACTCTTACGCTCAACTATTCTCTGGAAAAGACTAATGGCTTCCTTTATAGCTTGTCCAGGTTGCTTCGCTATAGAGAAATTGGACTTGGGTGTTCAGGGTGTTGTGCAGAGTCGGCTTTGACCTTCGAGAAACCGTTCTACCATTATATCGTGGTTTGAGCCCAAAGGAGGAAATTATTCAACGCTTGCTTTCAAAACTTATGTTGTTGTTCTCGTATGTTGCGAAACCGTTGGAGGTATTGATATGCGCTTTGTTGGCTGCCAAGAGTTTGAGAAATGGTTTTTCTTGCTACTGATGTCAGCTGGTGGCACTAGACTAATGCTGAAAGATTTTTTTGGGATATTTTATTAAATGTATAAAATCGTATCTTAATTCTAGAAAAATACTTGAATCTTACATTTATCTCAACAATAGTTCTTAAACCTAAATTACTGACCATAAGCAGGTGCTCTAAGCTAATCTGTGTCAAACTTAAAATTGCCTTTGGGCATAGTTGAATAATTTTTCTTTTAATAATATAAAATACATAGTTTTTTTTTTTTTCAAGAAAATGTAGAAAACTCGGGTCCTTTGTTTTTGTTTTAACCTATCCTAACCTAGTCTAAGCTTAACACTTATCAAGAATTAAAACTAAGCTACAAGGTGCGTTCAATATATTCTCCATATCGGGGTAAAGCTGTGGCTATATATTATGTATAAATTGAGTTATTTATCAGGTAATACTATTGTTTTAGCGCATTGATGTAAAATTTCATATAAAGTGATAATTAATTTGCTTTTTATCTCTAGTTAAACAGAATCATAATGGCAACGATGATGGTAAAAATTGAGCATCGCGCTGTAATTAAATTTTTCACTAAGCAAGGAAAAAGTCAAAAAACTATTCATGAAGAAATGGTGGCTGTTTACCAGGGTTCCGCACCTACATTATCAACTGTGCAAAAGTGGTCAAGTGAGCTCAAGATAAGCAGAGAGAGCATTGAAGACGATTACCGCTCCGGCGCCCCGGCTACTGCTTGTACGGGAGAAAGCATCAAAGAAGTCGAAAAACTTGTTCTTGAGGATGCCCAAATAAAGGTGAAAATGATAGCAGAGCAGATCACCAAGCTTCCAACTGGTACCATTCACACCATTCTGCATGGCCATCTTAAGGTGGGTGTCTCGAATGCTCACAGCGCCTCAGAAAAAAAATGAGAATCGCATTCTACAGCATGCTCTTGGAGATGTGTTGTGAGAATGCGGACGTTGTTATGGACGAATTGTTACTGGGGACAATCCATGAGTTCACCACTATAATCTTGAAAGCAGACAAGATTCCATGCAGTGGCATAAAAGAGGAACAGACCCCCCGAAGAAGTTAAAAGTCACTCCGTCTGCCGGGAAGCTCATGGCCACAGTTTTTTGGGACTCAAAGGGAATCTGACTCATTGAGTACAAAAAAAAGATGAAACCATCAACGCCACATCCTACGCTTCCACTTTGCCACATTTGTGGGAGGAAATTAAAAAGAAACGACAGGGTGGTGAACTCGCAGCGGTTGTGTTGCTTCTTCATGACAACGCTCCTGTTAACACGGCGCAAGTTTCCAAGGCTGCTGCGCGATATTGTGATTTCGAAGAAATCCAACACCCACCCTATAGTCCAGACATTTCCTAATTATTATTTTCTGTTTCCGGATTTGAAAAAATGTCTTCGTGGAAAAAATGTCTTCGTGGAAAAAGATTTTCGGATGATGAATTTCGGAAGAACGAAGTCGGCTATAAATGGGTACTTTGCAAATTTATTTTTTTAGGATTTAAAAAAGCTAATCTCAAGATGTAACAAATGCATTGATGTTAGGGGAAATCATATTGAAAAGTAAAAACAATTTAAATTGAATTTACATTTTCCTTTATATCGATACCGAGAATATATTGAAAGCCCCTCGTATGTCCATATCAAAATACGGAAGTGTGCACCATGGCATATATAGAATTTAGTATGCTTAACACACATAGTTAATAAACCATTATGTACCTTTTTTTGGGGGCTCATGCTTTTTTTTTGTCAACTACCGATTACGCACTACCTTACCTTAAAAACTATGTCGCTTGGCCACAAGGGAAGCTTAAAATGTAAAATTGTCCACTTTCGAGCGGAGCCTGGTTTTTATGCAACCACCAGTAGAAATGCCATTCTCTGGCAGACTGTGCCCTATCTCGGGTGGAAGTCGTCCTACTGAACCGAGAAAGCTCATCGTGGCTACGAGCGACGTCCGGTTCGTATTGGAGCCACCTATCCACTGTTCGGCGTACGATATGGAAGATGATAGGACATTCTTCCGTGTTCTGATCCAGCCCTTTGGAGTCTAAATGCAGAAGTGCTTCAGGAGGTATAAATCCGTTCAGATGCGCCTTTTCGCGGTATATGAAGTTGGGGTAATACGCTCCAAAGATCAGACTGTTGGATGAAGTCATCGCTCGTGCAATGTGCCCTCGAGTCAGCTTAATCATTAAATTAACTGTCCTGATTAGATTTGCCTCAATTTACAAAACCTCTTTGGGATAGAATTTCTTGTAATCGGATTCGATACAAACGTAGGCAGGTTCGAAGACATTGCCTCTCAGTTCTCTCGAGTCGGAGAGTTTGGATTTCGTTTCCTCCTGAAGGTTCTATTTACTTGTGGGAACATGCTCGGGTTTCTGGATCTTCCAGCCCGAATTTTATTGTCCCAGTAAAAGTTTACAGCTCGTCTGTATTGCTGGGGAAGCAAATGCTGAACTAGTTTCCGCGACTTCAACGACCGTATTTCACCATTCTGCGGATCCGTAAATCGTCTGTACAACAGTTTTACTCTTGACATATTTTTTTACTTTTTTGCACGTGAAGAGCGTCTATCTCCGCGTTCCGGTAGGTGTCGCCAGCATCCTTTGGTGTCAGTGTAGGGATAGTCCTTTTCATCTTTCGTTCAATGGCGTCTTCCATTTGTTTGATGTACCCGTCAACCTCTTCGTTCGATGATGCACATACGAGTAGACCTTGGATTTTAAGTTCACGAGATTGAAAAGACTTAGTAACTTAAGGTCACTATTCTGGTGGAACATTATGCATCTTCTATCCATCGGTTCTGGTTCCTTCTATTTTAGAACATCACTTTATTTGTCCGTCTGATCACAACACACTACAAAAATAGGCGTGGTATTGTCCGGCAAAAGCTTAAAACTAACGATTCCCTTGAAATTTCACAAAACAGACAACACAAGCACAAGTGAATATCGTCTTTCGAAGTTGTTCGAACTGGTTCATCCTCTGTCATCATGATCTCTTGCGCTTTTCATTGTTGTTAACAATCAACTTTTCTTCTTTGATTGATTTGATAGGTATTTCCCAGTTGTTAATGGGAGAAAATAAATTTTGTTCTGTAAGAAAATGAGGAACCAATGTATCAAGCTTTGAAACGAGTCAAAAACGTTTCAATTGCTTGTGAACGGTGACGATAAACATTCGTCCCAAACTTATATTTATAGTTTTAGTCATATAGCATATTAATATTGTTTATGAGGGGAGTAGAGTGTTCTGCGTATTCGGCAATTTTTTGCTGCCAAAATAAGTGCATCAAAGACTTTGCATTAAATTTCGTGAGAACAATGGATTTAAGTGCTCAAAAACACTTCAAATATTGACAGTGGCATACTGTGAGTGTACTCTGAGTCTAAAATGTGTTTGCAAATTGATTTCCAAGGACTGTCTAGAAGACTTTAGAAGACTCGACTCGCCTCAGCACATCAATAACCAAAAGAAAGTGAAGTTAATTGTTATGGAGAATCGTAGAATCACTATTAGAGAAGTTTCCGAAGATGTCGGCATATCGGTTAACTCATGCCATGTCATTTTTTTGAGAAATTTTGGATATAAGGCGTATGGCAGCGAAGTTCGTTCCCAAGTTTTGGAATTTTGACATAAAAATAATGTTGCATGAGCTTCACTCAGGAATTCTTGAATGACGTCAACGGTAATCCAGATTTGCTTAAAAGGGTCATAACTGGTGACGAATCATGGGTATACGTTTGTAACCTACGTACAGGCCAAAGAAAAGCACGCTGTGGCGTAGTGCATCAGTTCATCTTACCACGTCGTTCAATAAGGAGTTGCGCTTGTGAGAAGCAAGACGAAGAAAACGTTCGGAATTGTAAAAAAACAATTCAACGCTTTTGCATAATAATCGTGCAAACAATAGTTGTTGCAAAGATATGCCAGCCAAATTAAAATGAGACTGCCATAGCCCATGCCCAGCAATACATTTCACAATCGGTGTTCTCTGCAAAAATTCCCAAACTCTGTTACCTGCTATCATATGGTGTCAATTAGACACTTTATATGGAGAACCGTGAGTGATGTTAGCACTTATTGACATAACATTTCAGCAACCTGTGAGCTACATCCTTTATACATTAACATGTACAGTGGCTCAAAGCCAAACTCGGACACCTACTCAGTAACACAATTGAAGATTGATAAATAATTAAAGAAAAGAAATAGACGAAATGCATTAGTAGTTTTAAACAATATATATATTCATTAGTTGTTTGACAAAATTTCATAAACAAACTAAATTATTTAAAAAAAAATACAGCTCGATTCCTAAGGAAACGAGCATGAATACCATGGTCTTGAAATGAAATTCCATGCCTCGATTCTGCATATTTTAAAGCAAGTTTTTCCCCAGTTCCTAAGAAATATGAACCAAAGAGAGAGCACTTCATTTATTAATAAATGGTAAACATCGCGAATTACGGATGATAGATGCACGTTCCTGTCATCATTTGTTAGCTTAAAAGCTGTGTGCTTTCGTTTGCGTTACAAGAATCATATGTTATGGAAGACAAGCACCAGACAGCTACTTTGCGCCAAAAGGTATGCTACAGACTATGGCACAGCCATAATATTTCTACTGTCGGTAAATAAGAGTTTGGAGGCAATTATATTTCTTCGATGGAAACTATTAGGAATGGTTTTAACATCATCGGTTGGAATTAGAAAAAACAATAGTGAGGAATACACAAGCGATAACAAATAGTATACAGTTTTAAAGAAAAGACAAGACAATTTTCAGATTATCTCAAATTCAACATGCCGATAATACAGTGTACAAGTACACTTGGAACGAAAACAAAATGGGAAGTAGAGATATGAAAATTTGAAATGAGGGTAGTTTGCTTGAAAAATAATAGCACAGCCGCTATAATGAATAATACGTTGTTTTTATTTGTATTTTTATTTATAGATTGTGAGAGTGCTACTAAGATATTTTAATAAGCGGCTGTCTGAATTCACTGTCCACCCTCTTTCTTAAGATGTACTTAGCCGCATGTTTTTCATTAGGTTTAACAGCAGTAGAAGGTTAGCCTGTTTATAATAGGTCCGTTCCAATTGATCTGAATTGCTGCGAATGTCTTCGAATTTGCCAGAAAAACTATGAAAAAGCGTTCCAAGATGATTATTCTTGTAGAAGAGAGAGCTCACGAGAGAGCAAAATATTTCTCCTTCCTACGAATTTCTGCCGAAGAAAAAACCGTGGGCAGCAGCTCGGCAGCAGATGTCTGTCAAATTGAAAATAAAAAAAAAACCTCTGACATTTCATATGTCTGATAGCTGTTTACGAATTTCTACGAAAAGTCGTTTCACAGTTGTCGGTAGACTTTTACCCAGACTACTCAATACGAATTTCTGTACACAAATCAATTGGAACAGACCTAATGTCTTGTATCAGGTATGAAATAGATTATACCCGGGTTATGATTTCTGTATTTCACGTGCCATAACACTCTCTCGCCACGGGGTCCTACATTTTATTGGCAACCCAAGTTGGACGTGTATAATAGGCCTTTTCTGTATAAAATAATACCTCATCGTTATCAAAAACTCAAAACAAACTTAACCGTAAAATAAAATCCAGTTAAGTGTCGTGGAAGCTAACGCATTTATTCACTACATCACAGAGAACGATCGCAGCTATCAGCTACTGCCACTTCAATGATTATATTCGTCTGGGTGCACTTGTGGACTCTTTATTTGCATTTCATATGTATGCCCTCCATGCCACGTTACTTACTTCTACACACAAAACTGGAGTTTATCCCCGCTAAGTGCGAACATCCTGCTCTTTATACTCCTATTCACTAGATCCGTGGCTTAACATCTCTCATCATCTCCTTGGACATGCCCACACTTCCAATCAAGCTGACTTCGCCTCCAAGTAACACCAAGACACGACTCCATAACGTGCTTACCAGTTCGCCTGTCGACCGTCTGCTTATGATGATGTAACACTTCGAGCGCGCCCGACACCAGACCGGTGCGCAACTCCCATGCACGGAGGACAATCTCTCATTACACGCCACCGCCGGCAAGCGGTTCCAGGAACAAGATTACATCCAACTACGGCCAGCGTCGTCGCAGCCGCAGTGCGTGAGTGCGTTTGCAAAGCTGAAGAACATGATTTGTGGCATTCACGGGCACACAAGGTGTAGCCGCTGGAGGTGCACAATAAATTGCGGTGATTGCCACACACCGCTGCTGGCGAAAAGGAACTCTACTGTTTCCCAATGCGATCAGAAATATCGAGGGTCCGCGTCCGAGACTAGTTGCGTCGCTGCATGAATGGAAGTAAGACCGGCGCGGCGGCGATGTGAGCCAGAATCTTCGGTTCGCTTAATTGAAAGTCCTAAGTGGATGGGTGTACAGACGACGGAGAACCGACTTGTGGTATGCGCATCCAATGAAACGTATCCCGACACGGCGAAATACGGAAGTGCAATGGCGAGCACGAATATGTCGTGCTGCTGCTGCGGCCGCAGTTTGAAGTGCAACATGATGTCGGCATCGCTGCTGTTCTTACTTGCACGTCAGGCATGCGGTTAATTGCGTGAACGGGTTGCCTGCGAAGACTTGTTCAACAGTTATTGCGGCTGAGGGTCCAGGTCGTCCCATTGTTCGTCATAATAATTAATACAACGACTTAATTGAGCACACTTTGTGGAGATGGTGTCAGACCGTGAGACAGAGGGGGCCGTGAGACAGAGGGGGCTGTGAGACAGAGGGGGCCGTGAGACAGACCGTATTTTTTTCGGCGCGGGAGAGGCCTTCAAACGGAACGTGTGAATGGCTGGTGAGATGTGTCGCATTCTGTGTCGTGCATCGGAGGATTTGACGGGCTTGCATGCCATTTTTGAGGTCTCATCAGCATTTACTTCTCTCTATATCTAGCAGTTTCTATTCGAACAGCGAGAATACCTCTTTCATTTCTAAAACGAATTTCTCTCCAGATTCTCCTTAAGTATGCATGAACTGTCGGTAATGGAGTATATTTGAATTTAAAAAAAGGAAGTGTTTAGCTCGCCACCATCATTTATGATGATCAAAGCATTTGTTGATTAAAGAGTATTTAGACTAAAATTGAAATAATAAAATTTTAGACCAACAGCATATATTTGGTGGTAGGACATTAATTACCAAAAGTCGTAATCGTCGACTCAATGTGCATGAACTGTCGGCAAGGTAGAAGTAATTCACAATATTTAAATCTTTGCATTAAGATTTCGTAAAACTCCACTTTTATAGTTAATACTTATGGTTTCTGGGGGTTAAGTATCAAAATTCGAGAAGCTGAACTTCTGATTTAATGGCGATCTCGGCGTCGCACTTGGATCAGGTTATTCACCGATTTTAAAATATCATTCTCATTCCTTTGGCAAACGAAACCTTCTTAATGTGAAAGCAATTCGCTGCTTCGTTATTTCAGTTTGTTTTTTTGCATGCCCAATTTAAATGCAATCCCCCTTATCTGTAAACGAAGTATAGGACCTTCGGTACAAAAGGATGTTTTATTTAATTTAATCGTTAACCACTAAACAATTTACAAGCAAATCTATTGCAAACTATACGACTTATGCTCCTAACTTAGCTAGACACACACATAACCAAACATATGTCTTTAGACTGCCTTAACTAGAATCACTTAGAATTCACGAGAATGAAGAGGAGAAGGGCCGAGTGACACTGATTCACATCATTCGTTGCAAAAACATCCGTCTCTCGAGTTCTCGCTGATCCACTTCAGATACTTTGTGACTCTCGTGTACACACCTGGATAATGGGGTCGAGCGCATCCGTTTCCCCACGACACGATGCCGATTTGCTCGTAACGCTTATCTGGTCGCAGCGCTACTAGCGGTCCGCCAGAGTCCCCCTGCAAAAGAAATATCAGACATGGATGCATTCGCAGCCGTTTCCGTTGACACTGATTCTGATCAACTCACCTGACAAGAGTCCCGTTTTCCGACGCCCGGGTATCCAGCGCACATCATATTCTTTGTGATCATCTTCTGCGTGTAGTTCGTCTCCTTGACGCAGATGTCGTTGGCGATGACAGGCACCTCGACTTCTTGCAGCAAGCACGACGGTTTGCCGTCCTCCTTGAGGGTGCCCCAGCCCGTGGCAATGCCTTTACTGCCCACGTACGTCTCATCTATCCCCAAATGAAATGCAATGAGAGAGGGCCTCTTTGGGCGGCAGATCTGCACTTACCTGCATTTGTGGGCAAGCAGATCGGTCGAATGAAGCTCGTTATTGGGACGCGGTCGTTTAGTCGCAGCAGGGCAATGTCGTTGTCAAAGTTCGAGAAGCTGAACTTCTGACTGAAGGCGCGCAGCACAAAACGCGTCTCCGGGCGGACGGCGTCGTTGCATCGGTCATGCTCGCCGAACGTAACCTTGATCATGAACCACATGAACCTGCAAAGAAAAACGAGTGAGGAATGTGGACAAGTTTGATGGGTGGACACCGTGTAATTTAGCCCCGCACCGCCAATTCAAATCGGAATTGCTGCACGTCATGATTGACGAGTAGTTAAAGAGTGGGTGTATGCTTCGGTCGATATCGGCGAGCGGAACGGGTTCTGCATTCGCGGCGAAAAAACCGGTTGGTCTGGGTCATTTTCTTGAGTTCTCCTTCCGCTGGACGAATCAACTTAATGGGTTCGATTGCTTTCGAAACCGAGGCCCAATCATTGTCGGATGGGGCTGATTTGGCTCGCGAATGTGTTTTCGGTGGCTGGCTGCAGACTTTTGATCCGCTTGGGCGGACATGGCCAGGCTGTCTATTTCTGTACAATGAAGTTGATTGCAGAGCTGAGCGGGTAATGTCTTTATCTGCACCGGATGCAGTGAAAGATTGCGATTATCCCGGACTGGTTACAATTCGCATATGCTGCGCTTTGATTTTGAAGAAAGTTTTAAGTTGCATAAAAGCTGTATTCCTTAGATCTTTGGAGATATGAATAAAAGAGAGATTTTGTCTACACTTCTGGAGATGATTGATTTTTAATTGTGTAGGACCTCAATCAACTTGGAGTTCGCAACTGGAGGAAGCCGGCAAGAGATCGGGCTGGCTGGAGGGGCATGTTGGTTGAGGCCAGGGTCCACTCCTGACCTTAGCGCCGCATGATGAAGAAGAGGGGTGGGAGGGAGGCTGTATAACATAACTTGAAAATTGTTGGATATTGCGCTAAAAGCGTAGTAAGTGTCATGTGATTTGTTAGATCCCTGAACTGGATTTTGTTCACCGTTCACAATTTAAAGTCTGCTTAGAGACTGTATGAAAAGAACGTTTAAAGTCACTGTTCTAAATTGACCTAAAACTCACTCGTGAGAGAGTACGTATAACGCGACAAGTTGCCTATGGAGCTAGACCTTGAATTCAATATGAAGAACCAATCCCGCAGAAATTTATCGTTACATTGGCGCCCGACCGAAAATCGTTACATTGGCATCGTTATCGTTACATTGGCATGTCTGAAGAATACAAACCGAGTCAGCTTTACAATGACATTTTAGTGGCATTTTAAGAAATTTAAGCATTGTCTTCTTAACGGAGTTGTTGATTACTTTGAGACAATAGTGGCCTATAATGATTCAAATTTGAATTGATCTTCATCCAAAATTATTCAATTGGAGTTTAAGAGCACTTCCTCAGATGCAAAGCCTGTGGTTGATTCAATGTGTTGCACATCCTTTCAAGTGAATTCAAGAAAGCTGTATTTGGTCGGCGCAAAAACTAAACTTTGCAAATGATCTTTAGAATGTATGTTTGGTAACGCCTGTACAACAACTTCGGCGAAAGGTTGTTGCACTTAGTTGCTGTAACTGGCTTGCAAGTTGAGTAGATTCGTTTCAGTAGTCAATGCCATTCACCATTCCCAAGCATGGCATTCAAATCAAGAAAGTGGATGGAAAACTTTTGAAAGGAACTTGTGCTATCGTCAGTTTCTGTTCCGCGACAAAAGTATACATTCTGCTGAGTCATCTGCATGCAGTCCATTAGTCAAAGAGAGTTTTCCCCTTTCTTGCCTTTTAAGCGTTTTAGCATTCGCTCAACGCGTCAGGGCCCGTGTCGTGGATGTGTAAACGGCTTGAACATGCAACGAAAGCTAATAAGACAGTTCTCCTCTCAGTTCCGAGGGTACAAGCCCCAAAACGAAATGCAGTACACACAGATCGTCCCCGTCCACTGCAATGTCAACCTCAAAACAAACACACCGTTGAATCTGTTTAATTACCCGCACACGCTGTTACGCGAACTGTCATAAATTCTTTGGGCAACTTTCATTGCAGTGAATGCCGGCCGACCGAGCGCACAGTTACCGCGGCGCTAACGTCGGTCGCCGTGTACCTCTCAGAACGCACGTCCGTTGGTAATGGTCGTTTTAAATGTTAACAAATTCAATTTCACCGCACAGGGGTATCTGGTTGTCAAAAAACGAAAGTTCGGCAGCAGATGCGCGAACACTACAGCGACACGGATATCTGTTCCACATTCGACTTAATCCTAACTTGAACCTCGTTGACTCTCCGAACCGAATAATGACTTCTTTCATGATGTTTGCCAGGCGATTGGGGTCGTTAAAGCAAATATCCATCTGGGCAGCGGTTCAAGCACCATCGCCGTGGTGTCCCAGGAGTGAGATACGTTACTGGCTTTATTGGCTCGGCCATTTATAAACTATTAAACGGTAATTAGCAGACTAAGGAGGCAGCGCGTCACGTTTTGCTCTGCGAGGGCAGAATGCCGGCCGAATATCAAGTACCGGGCGAATGGCGTGAATGGCTCTCGATGGAACTGGAATACTGGGAGAGTTATAAAGTGTGTGCAGTACTTACCCCTTGACGCAATGTGCAGCTGTGAGGACGTATCGATCGTTGATGAGAGTGCCGCCGCAGTAAAATCTGTTGAAATAGCTCAGACGTGCCATCCATGGGAATTCATTGGTGCCACTGTTCTGGCCACCAACAATACGTGTCTCGTCGTTCGGCTCACCACACCCTGTGCATTCGGGGGAAATAATGAGAATAAGCAATAAAAAGAATTCATTACAGTTATGTTTTTGTTTTTCCCCCCTTAGAGTCCAATCAATGCATTTAATGTCGCGGCCGTTAGTGACAAGTCGAGCTGTGGACTCAATACGTCGGGAGTGGGTGCAACTGATTGGTTTCTGGACGCCCCATAATGTCGACACTGGCATTATGTGCTCGTTAAATGGAAGCACCCCTCGTTAGGCAGGGCATAAATCTCGCGCCGGCACAGGGTGTTTAATCAGATTCAATTTGGATTAAGGTGCGGAGAGGCGTCTCAAAAGGGACAGCAGCAATCGAGAGTCGGCCAGTATCTGAGGGAGATCTCTGAGATGAGGATCTTTTGACTTCTGCTCCGAGATCGGTGTTGTGTCTGATACTAAAGTGGGTGTCACCATAAATTTGATGGAATCTAAATGGATGTATCGACGGGAGAGTAATTTATGTGAGTCGGATAAGCATTTGACTTAGATATAGTATTGGGCTCGTACGAGCCCTTTCTCAGGGCAGATGTATGTAAATTTTTCTAATGCTGTCCACGAGTATTTAAAGCGATTTTTTTAACAAGGCAAGACTATTATAAGAAAACTTCTGTCAGAAGCTCATGAAAACTGGAGTCGTATAAATTGAAAGATGAATGGAAGTAGAGTTTTGGATTCAAACTGGACACTCCAACGATGGAGTGCTATCCAAACTTTACGCTCCGGATGGTCTAGGTCGGATTTGCGCACAGGCCGATGGAGAGCGAAAGGCGCTGAACGCAGCTAATGACACGAACAAAATTTAAAGGGTGACGTACAAAAGCACCGAATGTTCCAACGCCTTCTTTTTTTCTTCCCAATGTTGCGCATTTTGGGGAAGACAAAGGATCTTTTGAATATACTTTGACTTACGTTAGCCCTAGCTTTTAAGAATCACAGACGAATGTCGGTTCTAATAGTATATGCCAAAGCCTACCATTTTCTTCTTTGTTTTGCGCTATTGTGAGGGGCAGGCAGCAACCCTTAGTCTCATTATTCTTTAACTGATTGTCGTGCATATACAAAATAGAGGTTATTTTCATCTATTTGCCTCACTTTAACGAACATATTTTTTTCGAGGGCTTGCCCGGTGGCGCCAGTTGAAAATTTTCTTGAGCTAAATGTCTATGGTAGAACCTGTCCTTAATAATAATAATAATTGGTGGCCCGACAATCTACTCATGTTGTGCGCGCTACTGTTCTCTCAAGAGTAGAAAGGGGCCTACAGTTTTCTGCCGACTCCGAACGGCGAAGTTTGAGAAGCTTTCTTAGACAGTTATACTCTTTGAGTGTTGTCAGCAGCTCGAAAGAGGTGGTGCCGTGGAAAATTCTAGATGTTCAGCCGGGAATTGAACCTAGACTCTTCGGCATGTGATCGTCGCACTCTACCCACTGCGCCACGGCGTCCACAGCCTGTCCTTAAACGTAAAAGTTTATTAAGTAGCTAGCATAAAGCATAAAGAAATAACCCGCGTGCAGTAACAAAAATAATACGCATAGTTTTTTTATTACAAAAAACCCAGGGCTGTAATCACGTAACTTTTCGAACGCCAATCGTCCGGAAGATCCACCTTAACGATATCGTCGATAATTTTGCATCACATAACTCAACTACTATCGTCTCTTCTAACGTACATTGTATACACAGTGTGAGTGCTTCTGAACGCAACATATCTGTCATAATTGTAAATACGCAACAAAACAATGAATAAGGACTGCCCTGATAGTAGATAAAGTTTGACAAACGCACTCATTTATACGTACTCCGAACGTTTTGTCTTTAATAATAATTGTGTCCAAACAGGGACCAGGGTCTAGCTTGCTCATCAACTACTCGTGTTGTGCGCGCTACTGTTCTCTCACGAGTAGAAGGGACCTACAGTTTTTTGACGACTCCGAACGGCGAAATTTGAGAAGCTTCCTTAGACAGTTATTACTCTTTGAGTGTTGTCAGCAGCTCGAAAGAGGTGGTGCCGTGAAATATTAGAAAAATTGGTGTTGAACTGGGAGTCGAACCTAGACCCTTCGGCGTGGTTCCCACTACGCCACGGCGACCACGTTTTGTCTTTACGAGTGCTATTTCTGTTGTTTACAGAAAATTAAAAGATTCATCTCTCCCAAAAAATGGAATTAAATCGTGAAAATATTCGTGCGATTATTTTTTACAATTTTTGACGTGGACTAACTCAACAACAGTGCATAGATGAACTAAATTCAATTTTTGGCGATGAAGCTCCATCAAGGACCAGTGTTTATCGATGGTATGGTGAATTCAACCGAAGTCGGAGTTCACTTCAAGACGAATTTCGTGAAGGTCATCCAAAATCAGTTGTTGTTCAGTTGCTTTGCGCCAACTGATATTGCAAGATCGTCATGTGACCTATCGTGGGATTGAGACAACCTTACGCATTAGTGGGACCAGCTTACATTCAGTACAGCATGAACATTTGACCGGAAAAAAAATTTGTTCGCGTTGGATCCTCCACAATTTGTCAACCGCTCAAAAAAAGGCTCGTGTCGATTGGTCGAAAGAAATGCTCCAAAAGTACGATCGCGGTGCTTCGAAACACGGCTATGACATCGTGACAAGTGATGAACCGAAAGTAAACAGCAGTCGACTGTATGGGTGTTTCAAATTGAGCCAAATCCAACAAAAGTTGCTCGCGCACGAAGCACTTCCAAATGGTCACCTGTTTTTTCGAAAAAACTAGACATGTCGCAACCGTACCTCTAGAACAACGCAGAACAATCAATTCTGAGTAGTACACAACCATTTGTTTGCCAGTTGTCTTCCAAGAAATCAGGAAAACCAACCGCCGAAGACGGATCACTCTTCACCACGACAATGCGAGCTCAAACACATCGGATCAAACAACTGCATTTTTGAGCACTCAAAACATCGATTTGATGAGTCATTCGCCGTGTAGTCCTGACTTGGCACAGAATGACTTCTTTTTATTCCCGTACGTAAAAAATAAAATGAGATGTCAACGTTTTTCGACACCTGAAGAAGCGGTTGATGCGTTCAGAATGCATGTCTTGGAGATACCTCAATCAGAGTGGCAAAAGTGCCTTAACAATTGGTTCAAACGCATGCAAAGGTGTTTAGATCTTAATTGGGAATATTTTGAAAAACAATAAAACTATTTTCGATGATTAATATTTGCTTTTCTTCTCTAATCCCGAAAGAGAAAAGGCAACCCTCGTATGTTGATTTCAGGGAATTTTTTCAAAATAATTTTGGATGTACATTCATACTTCCGTAAGCTGAGGATTGAATCTAAACATTTTGCAATTACTAACCACACTTGTTTCTTACTTTTTCTTCAAATATTCGTTACTTGTATGCCAGCGCAATGCAAAATGAGAGTAAACTAGCTCTCGTCAAAAACCGATCGTCAGGACGATAGCGATTGGCAGTTTTGGGAGTACATGCAGAAACCAAAATGATATCGTTTTGTCGATATATGGTAGTTTTATTTGTTGACGCGATGGAAAACTCTCGTTTTAACGATATCGCGGACGATAGTCGTCATCCGTGATTAGACCCTAAGGCTTATTCCCTATATTTACGAGTTTTTATAGGATGGCGCGACCGTCCACAAAGGAACCGGTACTTAACTTCCTCATCAAATACTTGTGTGGTGCGCGGTCCTGTTCTCTCAGAAGCAGATTCATTGTCGACTCCGAACGGTGAAGATTGAGAAACTTTTTCAAACATCAATTATTAATTGTGATCAACTCGAAACAGGTTTCTTTTTTTGGTTGTTGGTTGGTTGGCTTAGACTCTTAACCTGATCCTTCGTACTACCAGACGGTAATTCCGCATTAAATACAATTTCTCCGTCTTCCAGAAGGGAAGCAGCAAATGCGTCTGTAATAAAAAGCGTAGGTTTACAACTCCCCCATATCAACGCCAAACAACTGCCACCTGATTCAACAAAAAGCGGGACTTTGACAGAAAAAGTGGTCTGCAGTGTCTTCACCTCCCCTATAGACACCACATAGGTTGTCGTCACCAAGCTCAAGTACGCTTAAGTGCTAATTCAAAATGAAGTGCCACGCTCGTATGCTTATAAGTCGTCTGTATTTTTTCCTATTTAAGGGTAGAAGAAAAGCCGCACTTTTTTTTATTGGTGTTTAGGAGGAGCGTGCATCCTGGGTGGTCATGTTATCTCAGGTTGTGCTGTCAAGAGACCCCACCATGGACGGATGCCCTAACAACGGACGCGGGCATTCCGCAGGTGGGTTCCGGCCCTTTCAATGCCTCTTTTGATTCTTGCCTAGCAAGGCAATCCAATTCTTCATTCCCGTGGTGTTCCGGAACCCTGGCAAGTCTTGGTGAGTTAAGTTGGGTGAGCAAATTAAATTGATTTGAATGAGTTGGTCCCTTGGATAACGCAAGGTGTTCACTCCAAGAATCAAACCTGGATCTTCAACGCATGAGTGCCGCACTCTACCCACTATGCCACGGCAGACTCATTCCTCATTATTATAAGCAAAGGACTAGGTTTTTGTGACTTAACCAGGATACCAATCCTGTATGTGCACTTAAATTATGGTTCTGTGCACTTAAAATGTTGTCTTTCAAAGAGGACTCTATTAGTCTTTCACCCGAAAAAACCTTGATATGCAAGAGGCTACACTGTGATTCTCGTTCCTTATGTTGCTTGCATTCACAATAGACGTGTCACGTCCTTAAACTGCTTAAGAGTTTTTTTTTCCTGGCCCTTTTTACGAAACGTGAATGTTGTCAATATCTTGCCTAGGTGATAAAAAATATTAGCATTGTTTTAGCGCAGCAGCACAAGTTGAACAGACGTTTAAGAGATCGTGTGGGTGGTACAGACTTGGGACTTGTGAACTTAAATCACCATCCGCCTTGTCTAAGACACTTTTTTGTTATAGAAGTTTCTGGAAACTGATAACCGATCTTAACGAACCACCCAGTGTTCTCTGTTGTCACTCTACAAGCACTGACGAGTTGTGCAGCAGTTCAGAGTTGGGCATAAAAAAAAATAATGACTAAAGAAACGTGACTAAACTTTAGTCATGAATAATTTAATTTCCGGATTTATTCATGACTAACGTTTATTCATGAATTTTCGTTATTTACACATTTGATTGACGGTTTTTCATGATTAATGTGTAGTCATGACTAACTCTGTATCATGAGTAACCACTAATCGCGGGCATGTTGGAATTTACCCATATTTTTGCATTTCCGGTAACGCGACCTTTTTTAATGACAGGTAGAAATTTTTAATGTCTTGTTTATGGGTTTTATGACTGATGTAATAGATGTTGTGCAATAAATGTGTGGCGCCTGCCTGGCTATAGGAAAAAGTAATTAGAATAATAGTGGCAAAGTCGAAGATGGTGCTATTATTTTGCGCAGTCCTGTATATATTTACGCGGCCAACTTACAATTGCAAAAACTATGTGGTAAGGAATCACCAAAAAACAAAAAGTTCTACGGTAATATTTTAAAGTTCCTTATCCACTCTATCATTTGAAATAACTCAATACTTTGTCTTAGTTTTTTTATGAACAGAGATATGGCTTGAATAAATGCTTTTATGTAGTGATTAATGAGTAACGATTAACTTATTTGAATAACTCATGAATAATGATTGATTTAGTCATGAGTTATTTCTGCGAATATTGAATAATCTATTGATCAATCATTATTTTCATGAATAATGAATAAATTAATTTTCAGCCACTTGAATCCGGAAACTAATAACTAACTTAGTCATTAGTCATTATTCGACTAAAAATTACCCAACACTGTAGCAGTGGAAGTGAGTTGGTTAAGCACTAGACATTGCACTCAGGTCGGCATTCTTTAACCCTTTCATAGATGGCCCTATAAGCGATGTGATGGGAGCCGGTAAATATTTCAGTCGCTTTTTGTATGAAATTAGGCTGTTTCTTCTTTCTTGTCTTTCTAGGATCTCCCTGACAAAATCCTCGCCACTGTTTAGTGTGTATTCATAAAACAGTCTGTGTATACTCGTGTGGCCGCCATGGCGTAGTGGGTAGAGTGCGATGCTCACACGCCAAAGGGTGTAGGTTCGATTTCCAGCTCAACACCAATTTTTCGAATTTTTCACGGCACCACCTGCTGCTGACAACACTCAAAGAGTTAGAAACTGTCTAAGAAAGCTTCTCAAACTTCGCCGTTCGGAGTCGGCAAAAAACTGTAGGTCCCTTTTACTCGTAAGAGAACAGTAGCGCGTACAACACGAGCAGTTGATGAGCAAGTTAGGCCCTGGTCCCCCTTTGGTCTGTACCGCCAACAATTATTATTATATTCGTGTATACTCGTATTCATCACAGACTGTGATACAAAACAGCGGGTATGATTTTACAAGTAGGTGCAACGTTAATAAAGTTAACCACTAGTTGCTAAAACAGTTGTTGGGTGTTTTAAGCTTTTGCGGGCGACAAGACCCTGAAAACTATTAGCCACTTTTTGACGACATTTTTCTTCCAATGGTTGACAAACGTGTATCAGCATCTCAAATCGACTTTTTGTAGAAAACAATTATTGTCTATAATTTCTCGAAAATGCCCTTGGGCAATTCGTGACGAGGATAGTCACATCGAAGCGGTGTTAAGTCGTCTACCTTGTTCGCAGATGGCGATTGTTTTGTATATTGTATAGCTTGTCTCTATGCACACTGTCATATGCGGCCTTAAAATTGACGAATAGATGGTGAGTGTCGATTTGCACTTTTCGAGTCTTTTCCAGGATCTGCCGTAATGTGAAGATCTGGTTTATGGCGGCCTTCCTTGATCTGAAACCACATTGAAAGGGACCTATCAGGTCATGGACAAACGGTTTCAGACGCTCACACAATACGGCAGAGAGGATCATGAAGGGTCTGATCCTGAGCAATTGCTGCCTTCCATCGGGGCCAAGCTGTCTTACATGCATGATGACTTGCAAAGAATTAAATATCGGTGGGCATTATTTTGAGTGAAATCCTGTTTACATGAAACAAAAGGAAAAAATGAAATGTTTCTAAATCCACCCAACTATTATGCCAGGTATAACTAATTCTCTGATGACATAAAATATTCAAACAACGGCTACTCTTTAACAGGTTTTAAAAATTACATTTCACATCGACACCGTCGTTGAGTCTCCTTAAAAACGGATTATGACGCCTTAATTAAGCCCCATTCAAAGGCCTTACGTCAAGACCATCGAACTGAGCGAAATAAATCGTAAACAACACGAAATCAGCAAAGGTAGGAGAATATTTTCTCAAAACAAACCATGCTCCTACAAGTTTTTGAAGCCAATTTTTACTTTAGCAAAACAGATTTGTTACCTTAAGTCGACAAGATAAATGATTGTGGAGATGCACAATCACGTGCATTTCTCGCTGTTAAACTTGAAGTTTATTGATTCAAAAGCCTGATGGCCTTGAGTTTGAACCAAGAACACGTCTTTAGAACAGACACAAAATCTGTATGTTTACTGGTAGCCTATTACAAGATGACTCACCGTCCCCTCTGCTAAATCAATTCTCGTCATCAAATTTCAATTGACACCAATTCTTGTCTAAAATGAATGCAAATAGTTGGCCAGCGGTGCGATCTCATCCCACCCAGCAGTGGTCGGCAGAGCTTAAGACCGCATTTCCAAACATAATTTACCTCTCACGATTATTGGCGGAGACACGCAACACTCGGTTGCTGCCAATTTCACGCTTCAGGTTTCACCAGATCTCGACTGCAGCTGCCGCCGCAGAAGCACTCGCGCTGACCAGTGTGAATTGCTTTTTTCAATGCTGGCACAGATACAATTGCAATCCGGCCAAACTGTTCACAATTCGTTCTAATTTGGTTCCGGAAAGAGATTTGCATAAGATTTGGAGCATGGGTCAGCGGCTGTCCAAGCCAAGTGTATCAGTTGGCAACATTTGCGGTTTTCGAGTTGTACTGCGGGCTCGACAGGGTATTGCGAAGAGATTACCAATCTAGATAGGGTTTAATCACTTCTTTATGAAATTGAGTTTGACCCTTTTTTTGATTTTGAATCTGAGAAAGTCGCTGAAAAGTTGTTCTTAGAAACATGGACTTAATTAGGGAACAAGACTAAAGGAAATGTGAGGTAATTAAACGTTGGACACAATGACATACAGACCGAATTTTGTTGCTTGTTTTGGATAATGCTATAGTTTGTAGTCAGAAACGATGACATGCATTAAAACTTGAAAGGAAACTTAGTTGAATAAGAATGAAACGTGCTTGCATTTGGCCTGGAATAAATGAATTTCTCTTAATGTTGAATTTTATTTGGCTTATAAGTCTCATCGGTGAGTATTCAGCCTAAAAAAGGAGTTTAGTACACGGTCCAAATGCTGTCCTTCCGGTTTAAGATTTTGCACAATTTTTGTATCAATAAGACATTTATTTAGAGTTTCGTTATTTCAAACCAGGGATAAAAAACCAAAGCCACCGGTTCCTCCATTGTTCCTCTACACATTCGGCCTGTGTTGTGTCTTAAGCCCGGTAACTAAAGGCTACCAAATAATCCCTTAAGCACGCACCAAACAAACCAACCATAAAACAAACGGCTTTTAAGGGAATTCAAAATGCATGCATTGTCACTTTTTAATGGCAAATTTCTGCTCATGATTATAAAACATGCTAAATGATGGTACGCTTCTCAGGAGTGACAACTTAAACATAATTTCCCTTTTCACAAAGTTGGCGCCTTAACCCCGTATATCATATGGGCAACATGGTAACGCGATTAAGGTGTCAACTCATGCACACAAAGTCCTGATTGCCAATTTAGAATATTTTAAAACTTGCTACTTGGACATGACATGGCAATTGAACTGTATTATCCACTCCTTGGGCGAGAACTAAAACAGGCGTCGGTAATGACTGAAGAAGCAACGTCCTTGTTCCTTCTGTGCTAGAAGATGGGCTTCTGTTTATGTGCACTGGCAACCGCTAATAATAATTCTTGGCGCGACAGTCCACAGGGGGACCAGGGCCTAGCTTGCTCATTAACTACTCGTATTGTGCGCGCTACTGCTCTCTCCCGAGTGGAAGGGACCTACAGTTTTGTGACGACTCCGAACGGCGAAGTTTGAGAACCTTTCTTAGACAGTTATTACTCTTTGAGTGTTGTCAGCAGCTCGAAAGAGGTGGTGCCGTGAAAAATTCTAGGTTCAGCCGGGAATCGAACCTAGAACCGTCGACGTATGAGCGGCGTACTCTACCCAATACGCCACGGCGGCCACTGACAGCTGCTAACCTTCGAATAATTCATAATGGTTTGAGACCTAGGTAAACTGCAGAAAATGCCGCTTGCTTGTTTACTTTTGTGGCAAGAACACTGCAAGATATAACAAACGATTTGTTAAGAGGTGTAAAATGTTGTCGATGTGTTTAAACTCAAGGCTAGTCGTCTAAAATTGCATTCCGTTTCTGCAGTTCGATGCCCGCTGAGTGCAGACAGTGACAGATTTATCATTTGACCTCGTTTGACTGTTACAAATTTAATTGCAGAAAAATACGTCTTCGTAATAAATTATTGAAAAAGAAAAGGGAAACATTGCACTCGAGAAAACTGTTAACTACGCTCACCATAAGTCATAAAGAACTGTCAAAAATCCATAAATTTCAAGACTTTTTGTGACTGTCATTCATTTTATAAAATTAAGATGTTTTAAGTTCACATAAAAGTTATGGATTGACCATATTTAATGAGGTTATCGTTTCAACCAAGTTTCAGATCGCCTCTGCTGACCTACGCTTATGACAGAAATGCAATTTTTTTGTATGTTTGAACCCTCCTTTTTGCGTCCTACATTTTGTGTTTGTGATAATAAGGTTCTAACTCTAATTCGGATTTCTGTAGACTTCAAATAACAGCTTATACTAATATTAATTTCTGTAAAGGAAGTAGAGCGAAATATGCAGACTCCTTGGAATCCATGAAAATAAAAAAAAACCAAGAAAGAATGTCCTAAAAATAAACATCAAGTATTCCACCCACGTCTACTCAGTGGTGATGGAAAAAGTTAAGAAGAAAGGAAAGACCTTTGGCCTGGTACAAAGAGACCCAGATTTAAGCGAAAACGTTCAAAGTTGAAAGGGCGTACAGAGGTTTTGCTCGGGTTCATAGTTTCATGTGAACCATGCAGTGCTCGCGCATTTTATGCTGACTGCGACTTAAGTCAACCAATTCAGCGGAGAGCTGTAGTAAACTCCCCCGTTTCGTGCAGTTAACTTCAGACATTTGAACAATGAGAGTTATAACTAACTCGACGTAGTACTTTTATTATATAAACAGTAGACGTTTACGAAAGCTCCCTCCTTTTAATGGAAAAAAGTGACTTACGACGTGAGCTCCACTGATACTTGGGGCGTAATTCAGCGGCTCTATATATTTGGACTATGTGATCCGCAAACAAAACACTTCCGACAGTTTGCTGGATAATGTTTATCTTATACGCTCTTATTGGTTAAATTTCGAACCTCAGCTCCAAAATTTAAATTTTCGAAGTAAGTGCAAGGGAAACCAACAAACACCTCGGATGAATGCAAACACATACGTTTCGTCAAACGAGTTAAGTGCTACAAAGACTTCTAACAATGCGTGTCCTTTTATTCCCACCTATGCTATAATGTCTACAATTCCCACCACGATTCGATATAGTTTGATATGAAGACCGAATATCCCCTAGAGGTGAATTAGGGTACATTAAGGTGCTACTCCAAACCCAAAAGCTAAGACACCTATCATTTGATCTAAGTCGCAGTCGCTTGAAACCTGCGCAAAAGCCACGATTCCCATTCGTAACAGCTGAATCCCGTTTTAATTCAAAAATTCATTTAATGAAGTTGTTTCTAAGTTTGACGTAGATTCATTTTTTCATCTTTAATTTGTTCGTACACCCTTCCACGTGCGGATGGAAAGGAAATACACCAGACAGAGTCAAAATGAAACCTGATACACGCACTGATTTCAAACAGGCTTTCCTCGCGGAGCATTCGAAGAACATCAAACGCAACACTTAATTTCGCAGAAATTGAGACAAATCATCATACAAGGGTCGTGCTGTCACTGCAGGATCCGTTCCCTCCACCGAGTCACAAAAGGACCACCTTTCAGATCGCCTTCGCATCACTCGCTCTGCAACTTGAACCCTAAACTCCGTGCGCATCTAGTGATAATTTTCAGACAAATTCGAAATGCTAAAGGGTTACCAGTACTATAAGACTCGATATTCCGCGCGGTAGGCGCGAAAGAAATTCAAATGTAAAATTCAAGATTTACAGGTTCTACCGTCCATTTAAGCAGTTTCTGCCTTTCACATTTATCTCTGAGACAAATAAATGTTTTGACAAAACCCCTACCAGTTTTCTATAAATAACCCCACAAAATCCAATGTTCAACCAATTTCGCAGCCGCCACAAGCGGATGTCCAGCGCAAGTCGGCGGGTCTGCGGATCAATTACGCTGCAATGAGCACTCGCTGACACCGTTTATCTGATCCAATATCTTTTAATGGATCCCATAAAGCCAGGCGATAAAGAAAGTGCGACAATTGGCTGTCAGCCAAGACTGCCGGTCTACTCTCGCAGACCCTAAAACTGCCGTATCCACCACTGATTAGCTATTCCAAGCGCAGATCCAATGATGTATGTGCGATACTTGAAATTGCTTTACTACTGACACGCAGACGACGTCGTTGCCGCGCTCCGCATCTGGTCTGGCGCTCATGCGAATTTTTTTTCTTTGCTGTGTGTGCCTCTTCTGTTTGCACTTGGCACAGAGCATGGGCCAACTTTTCCTTTGTCACGTTTTACTTTTGCAAACGATTTTTTCTCCTGCTTTAGTTTCGAATTCGAAAAGCGGCGAAATAATTTGTGTTTACCATTGACGTTATCACATGATTTTGGGGAGTTTCTGAGGAACCGGAGAAAGGTGCAGAAATGGGTGATGTGACTTTTGATTGCCTCCCCGACTGACAATCAGATACTTGGCATTCTTACGGAAAGCGAAAGTGAATTATCGTTTCTTTTGATTTCAGTTTAGTACTTCCGGCGGCGAAGCTGTTGGAGGGCGGGGCAGGGGGTGATGGTTTTCACTGCAGAAATGATATGAGACACGGAATGTGTAATTGAAGTCGATTGGTATCGCGGAAAGAACGAGATTGAAGAGGTCGTTAATCTACACCGACCTTAGGGTAATATATGCAATCATATTGAAGGTCTATTTTCGATGTTGACATTGACTTTAAGGATTCAGGACGAAATACGGTGAAATGAAGTAAAAATTTGTAAAAAATGAAGGAGAGATTCGTTGAGCAGAGAAGGTCACTGAAAACGGCTCGAGAATGCTTCGAAAGAATAGCTAAAACGAAATGAAACATGGTACTTTGCCGTAAGGCCTCTCTTCTGCCGCGTAAAAAAGGAAGACTTGAATGAATATTCTCCTAGATTCTGTTTTTTCACTTATAATAATAATTGTTGGCGCTACAGTCCAAAGGGGGACCAGGGCCTAGCTTGCTCATCAACTGCTCGTGTTGTGCGCGCTAATGTTCTCTCACGAGTAGAAGGGACCTACAGTTTTTTGCCGACTCCGAACGGCGAGATTTAAGAAGCTTTCTTAGACAGTTATTACTCTTTGAGTATTGTCAGCAGCTCGAAAGAGGTGGTGCCGTGAAAAATTCGAAAAATTGGTGTTGAGCTGGGAGTCGAACCTAGACCCTTCGGCGTGTGAGCGTCGCACTCTACCCAATACGCCACGGCGACCACACTTTTTCACTTAGATTCTTCAATTTGAAAGAAACGCAGGATATATAAAAATGAAACATCGATTTAAGAAAATTAAAAGAACTAAAAAAGAACGTTTAATATATAGAAAGCAGTAGGCGGCGGGAGTTCCTAGTTTAAAAATATGTAAAAATTGAAACCTTTACATTATGAATTACATTGTTAAATTTTTAACAGCTTGTCGTAATTTCTTAAATCGAATAACAATAACTGAATAGCGCTCAGTCCATAGGGGGACCAGGGTCTATCGTGCTCATAAACTACTCGTGCTGAGTACACTATTGTTCTCTCACGAATTGAAGGGACCTACAGTTTTTTCCCAACTCCAAACGTCGAAGTTTGAGAAGATTTTTATTTCTCTTTGAGTGTTGTCAGCAGATCGAAAGAGGTGATGCCGTGAAAACTTCTATGTTTTTAGCCGGGAATCGAACTTGGACCTGCGGTGTGTGAGTGTCGCAATCTACTCACTACGCCACGGTGTCTACAATTCCCTAAATTTGCTTTTCTTAAAATAAGAAAACTTGCTTTAAGGTGAAAACGTCTTTTAAAACCTGACGAAAATTCTTCAATGCATAAGATCATATAAAATGTCTCCAGTCATAATGAATTGTTCGAAATGCTAGAAATGCATGAAAATTCAGAAAAAAACCCTGCCCTTAAAGATATTTTTTTTTTGTCAATAAGTTATACAACTGGGTGGGCATGGGCCTATGCACGCGAGGTAACGTCTTTGATTGCGCTCAACATGGCGAGCTGCCAAGGCAATCCTCGTTAGTGCACAGGTCAAGTTGACATACAGCCTCCAAGTGGCGCCCCCTGGATAGCCATCACAACACCCGTTGTATGGTGAACTAATGTATGCAGCGACCCCCTCTGCCCGAGGATTTAAATAATGGGCCTGGCCTACCAGTCCGTGGGTTGTGCGTGAGGGTAACTTCCTCACCACGTAAAAAAATGGAAGTTCAGAGACAACAACATGCCTCGGATAAGGACGGATCAACTGTTGACGACCCCAGCAAACGTTTTAAGGACAAAGATTTTCGGTTTTGCACGTGGAATGTGAGGTCCCTTAACAGGCCACGTGCAGCCGAACAACTTGCGGAGGCCCTTGATAGCTACAAAGCTGACATAACCGCCATCCAGGAAGTGCGATGGGATGGGCCTGGCATAAAAGCGATGAAGAACTGCGATATCTACTACAGCAATTGCTATAGAGAGAGAAGGCAGCGCTTATTCGGATGCGGATTTGTTGTTCGAGGCAGACTTAGGCAAAAAGTCTTGAGCTACGACCCAGTCAGCGAACGCCTCATGACAATCCGCATCAAGGCTAAATTCGGGAACATCAGCCTAATATGCGCTCACGCCCCGACAGAGGAGAAGGATGACAACATCAAGGATGACTTCTATGATCTCCTAGAAAGAACATACGATCGATGCCCCAGCTATGACACCAAGATCGTTCTAGGAGATTTCAACGCTCAGCTGGGAAAGGAGGACATCTTTGCTGGAGTCATCGGTAAACACAGCCTGCACGACAACACATCCGGAAACGGACTCAGGCTGTTGGACTTCGCCTCGGGGCGAAACCTCTCTGTGGCTAGCACGCGGTTCCCACACCTGAACATTCACAAAGGAACCTGGCGATCTCCTGATCAATCAACCGTCAACCAGATTGATCACGTTGCGATCGACGTCAGACACTCCTCCAGTATTCTCGATATCCGAACCTTCCGAGGTGCAAACATTGACTCGGATCATCACCTTGTTGTAGCCAAGGTAAGAACCCGGATATCGAGAGAGCAACGGAGTCGAGAAAGGCCAAAACGGTTTGACGTCGAAAAGCTACAATCGCAGCTGATTGCTGGGAACTTTGCCGACCGAGTCTCCCGGAAACTCGCCCAGAGTTCGACGCTTCCTGCACTAAGCATAGAAGAAGAATGGAAACGTTGTCAAGAAGCCATCAAAGATGCTGCCACTGATGTGCTGGGTTTCACGTCACCACCCAGAAGGAACCCATGGTTTGACGACGAGTGCAGGCAAGCGCACGCAGCTAAACAAGACGCCTATAAAGCGACGCTGCATCGAACAACGCGAGCTGTTCGTGAACTCTACGAACAGAGAAGAAGGGAAGAGCACCGGCTTCTCAGAAGGAAGAAGAAGGAGCATGAGAAGCGCGCGGTCGAGGAAATGGAAAGGTGCTTTGGCAGGAATGAAGTCCGAAAGTTTTACCGAAAGGTAAAACAACTATCCGGAGGATACAAGGTTCGGACCAAGGCCTGCCGGGACCAAAACGGACAACTAGTAGTAGAGTCGCAGTCTGTGCTGAGAATCTGGAAGGATCATTTCTGCAGACTCCTAAACGGCGATGACGACCCAAATCCCGCTGTTAGGCAGAATGTTCCACTCAATTTGGACGATGATAGACAAGCATTCCGTCCCCCCGACTTAGACGAGGTGAGGATAGCAATATCCAAGCTAAAGTCGAACAAAGCTGCTGGAGCGGACGGACTGTCCGCAGAACTATTTAAAGCAGCTGGAGATGACCTGGCTGGGCGCATGCACCAGCTCATCTGTAAGGTATGGTCGGAGGAAAGCATGCCCGATGAGTGGAATCTCAGCGTCGTTTGCCCGGTCCACAAGAAAGGAGACCCCTTTGACTGCGCCAACTACAGAGGGATTAGTCTCCTGAACATCGCATACAAGATCCTCTCTGCCGTATTGTGTGAGCGTCTGAAACCATTTGTCCATGACCTGATAGGTCCCTATCAGTGTGGTTTCAGACCAGGGAAGTCCACAATAGACCAGATCTTCACATTACGGCAGATCCTGGAAAAGACCCAAGAAATGCAAATTGACACTCACCACCTATTCGTCGATTTCAAGGCTGCATATGACAGTGTGCATAGAGACGAGCTATACAGTGCCATGTCTAGTTTTGGCATTCCTACCAAACTCGTCAGATTGTGTAGGATGACGATGGAGAACTCTCGCTGCTCCGTCAAGGTCGGTAACGAACTCACCGAGACCTTCAATGTCAAAAAAGGTTTTAGACAAGGCGACGCACTGTCATGTGACTTCTTTAACATCATCCTCGAGAAGATCGTGCGTAACTCACAAGTCAACACCAGAGGCACGATCTTCCAGAAGTCAGTTCAACTGTTAGCTTACGCTGATGACATTGACGTGATTGGACGAACACAGCGAGCCGTCAATGAGGCGTTTGCTGGCATTGAAGCGGAAGCGGCTAAAATGGGTCTTGCGGTAAATGAGGGCAAAACGAAGTACATGCTGTCATCAAGGAAGGACACACAACATCGACGTCTCGGACGGAGCGTCACACTAGGCAGCAGAAACTTCGAGGTAGTTAAGGACTTCGTCTACCTCGGCTCCGCGGTAAATAGGGACAACAACATCAGTACCGAAATCAAACGCAGAATCACTCTTGCCAACCGCTGTTTCTTTGGGCTCAAGAGGCAATTGAGTAATAAAGCCCTCTCTAGAAGGACTAAACTAGCTTTATATAACAGCTTGATCATCCCCGTCCTACTATATGGCGCAGAATCTTGGACGTTAGCAAAGGCGGATGAGGAAGCCCTTAGTCTTTTCGAGAGAAAAGTTTTGCGTGCGATTTTTGGTCCTGTTTGCGTTGATGGCATCTGGAGGAGAAGATTTAATGACGAACTCTATAGGCTGTACAGCGACATGCGCCTGGTTAAGCGTCTACGGATACAACGCTTTAGATGGCTAGGCCATGTAGAGCGTATGTACACCACTGCTCCGGCCCGAAAAGTCTTTGAATCCGAGCCATTGGGACAACGCAACAGAGGACGACCTAGACTGAAGTGGCGCACACAAGTGGAGAAGGACCTCAACCAACTTGGAGTGCGCAACTGGAGACAGCTGGCGAGAGATCGTGCTGGCTGGAGAGGCATGTTGGTTGAGGCCCAGGTCCACCCGGACTGTAGCGCCACAACAAGAAGAAGAAGAAGAAGTTATACAACTGGCTTTTGTTCTTTAAAATATTTGGGCAGAAAAGCGTGCCTATGCACCGGTCGTATTGCTGCAAATAAGCAAGAGAAGGAACTCTTTACCACAAAGTAAAACATGACGTCGGTAAGGCAGTGACTAATTCGCGAAGAAAAGCAAAGAGCTTGCGGAAAGAAATTTAAAATCTACGGTCACGCATTGGAGGGGGACTGTGATGGTTTGTGGTTATGTTTTATTCAAAATTATTTACAAAATAAAGTGCTACAATGTGTTTTAGTGTCCAGGGGAATAAGCAATGACAACTGACAGTGCTTCCCAAATGTATTGTATACCTTACAACAATAAATTTCCCTACATTTTTTTAAAGACCTGTTTTTTTATTTGACGTAATGCTATGACATTTCACGCAAAAGAAAAAGATTTCGATAAAAAATAAAAAATAGTGTGATGACATATATGTATGCAAGCATAAGCAACGAAACAAAAATTGAATTATGAATACGAGGTCTGTTCAAATTACAAGAAGAATTTTTTTTGTTGTGTTGGAACATTCGTTTCGAATATATGTTTACAGCTTCAGCTATAAGAAATATTTTTTTGTTTGTTTGTGGGAGGCAAAAAAGTAAGACGTGCTTGGCTTGTTCGACGATCAAAGAATTTCGATTAAATTTTGTGTGGATTTAATTTTTCAAAACACTTCAAATGTTGACAGTGGCGTAAAGTGAGTGTACTCTGATTCTAAGATGTATTGTGCTACAAGCATTTCAAATAATGTCCAGAAGATGTGAATGATGATATTCTCCCGGGACCACATCCCAGCCCCAGCACATCAACAATCGATTAAAATGTTCAGAAAGTGAAAAAAACTTGTTATGGAGAATCGTTAAATTGCGAAGATGTCGGCATATCGGTTGGCTCATTCATGCATTTCTATCGGAAATTATGGGCATGAAGCGTTTATCAGTGAAAATCGTTCCAAAATTGTTGGTGAAACCAAACAAAATAAGTGTTTCATGAGCATCGCTCAGGAGTTTTTGAATGACGTCATCAGCGATCCAGATTCACTAGAAAGGTTCATAACTGGTGACAAATTATTAGTTTATAATAATAGCATCGAAACCAAAGTTCAATGGTCCCAATGAAAAGCCCAGTGGAGGCCAAAGCACGCCAACTTCGATGTGAAGGTTATGATGGCTGCTTTTTCGTTTGCCGTAGCGTAGTGCCGGCACTCACCACCTACTTGTCGATGCCGGCATTGAAGCGGAAGCGGCTAAATAGTCTTGTGGTGGTGGTCTGGTCTGGTGGTTAATGAGGCAAAACAAAGTACATGCTTACATCAAGAAAGGACACACAACATCTCGGACAGAGCATCACACTAGGCAGCAAAAACTTCGAAGTAGTCAAGGACTTCGTTTACCTTGGCTCCGCAGTAAACAGGGATAACAATATCCATACCAAAATCAAACGTAGAATCACTCTTGCCAATCGCTGTGTCTTTGGGCTCAACAGGCAATTGAGTAATAAACCCCTCTAAAAGCTTGTTTTATATAACAGCTTGATCATCCCAGTTTTTCTTTATGGCGTAGAAACCTGGCCGTTACCAAAGGCGGATGAGGAAGCCCTTAGCCCATCTAGAGAAAAGCTCTGCATGCGATTTTTGATCCTGTTTGCGTTGATGGCATCTGGAGGAGAACATTCTACGACGATCTCTACAGGCTGTACAGTGACATGCGTCTGGTCAAAGCGTCTACGGATACAACGTTTAAGATGGATAGGCCTTGTAGAGCGTATGGACACCACTGCTCCTGCCCGAAAAGTCTTCACTTCTGAGCCACTGGGACAACGCAACAGAGGACAGCCTAGACTAAGGCGGCGCACGCAAGTGGAGAAGGACCTCAACCAACTTGGAGTGCGCAACTGGAGGCAGCTGGCGAAAGATTGTATTGGTTGGAGGGGCATGTTGGTTGAGGCCCAGGTCCACATCGAACTGTAGCGCCACAAGAAGATGAAGTAGCGTAGTGCATTAGGAGTTCTTACCACATTGTCGTACGGTCAGCAAGGAGTGTTATCTTGAAGTTATGCGCCGCTTCGAGAAGCATTACGAAGAAAACGGGATTGTGGAAATACTAAAATTCTCCTCATTTTTTGAACAGACCTCGTATGAGTAAAAAATTGTGATGCATACACCATCGTAAAAGCTATGGGAAAGAGGGTTCTGTCTGCTTCAGGACTAAGTGCGGAATCGTGGGTTTAATTGCAAGGAGGCATGGACGGGAAATTTTTAATATTGGATTTACTTCAGTTTCGGATTGTTAGTATAACTTAACGATATTGGAAAGGCACTCCGTATAACGGTTTGTTTAATTGGTTAGCAAATCCAAACTTATTTTAGAAAGCGTTGTTTTAATGACTTCACCATTTTAAAAAAATGTTACTTAATGTAAATATTTTATTCTTTGCGGTTTGTGGGAGCCCTAACGCAGGTACCGAATGAAAAATATGCCTCGTCAGAGTAAGCAACTTTTGCCTTATATTGTCACTAACGAAGCGATTAGTCAAGCGCCTTCGATTTGACCTTGCTGATCCTTGCTTAAGATTTTGGTGCAGAGATTGAGATTGAGATCGATAGTTAGTTGATATTCGTAAATAATTGTGGGCCTCTTGGACCACAGCACCGACATTCTCATCCGTGACCACCTATAACGAAGATCGTAAGCATTTCCTCTGGGAAGTTACGAAGTGCTACAATTTTTTTGCACAATTTTTTCGTACACCTGTTACGGCAACGCACTGTTTGAATTTGTAAATTGTCAATATTTCCCAAGTTTGTAAAGCGTAAAACGTTCATTCCATGGAGAATTGCGACTGTCTGTTATTAAAGCGGATGTTGAGAAGTCTCATCCCTATATATAACAAACAGGTCAGAAGTTTTGTCTTTAAATGTCACTTGAAAATAAAACGTGGATTCGATAAGGTTTGCATTTTTATTCTTTTCTTTCGTAAAATAAAGATATTTGGTTAACTCCCTGTTCCTTGAGATCTTTTCACCCGATCTCTATCGTATTTTCAACAGCGAGAAACAGCGGACTAGCTAATGATTATAAAGAAAAATGTACATGTATGGTCCAGTTGAATATGTTCTAACGTAATTTGGAGCTAAAATAGCACACACTTCAATTCCTTTTATCAAACATACGAAATCATTAATATACGAGTGAATCTGGAACATGTCTAATCCTTTTGGGAACAGGTATCGTTTATATTTTGTTACTAATGAAACTTAGTGACGAACCAAACTAAAATTTACTTGAAAAGCTGAACAACACACAACAGTTAACAGGCCTTTTGAAAGCCATTTGCTTTAGAAACCCTTCTTCCAATGGCGTCATGCTCTATTGTACTGTAATTTATAAGGATTGTAGTTACAGTATTCCAGAAAATCCTGCAAAATAGTAATGCTTCTTTTCATAAAGTATTTGTCTGTTTTCATAAGTCACAGGAGGTTTGAAGTTCGTCTTAAATCTGTATCGGAAAAATAAACATCGATTCGGAGATAGGCCACCGTGTCAAAAGAGCCGAACACTTTGGTTTGTGAAATAGATTATTTAAAGCAAACTTCGGTACTCAAACCATAAATATACCTCATGGTGTGAGACAATCAACAAAATTTTAAAACGGTCAGAAGCATGCCGAATGCAGATCCCCAGACAAGTCCAAAGAACAAACTCCATCAACGACTTGTGAAATGACAAACCCCTTCCATTGACACTCGACTGGAAGACAAATATTGACCGAACCCCAGCCATGAGCCACAACTGCCAAGAAGGCAAACTCATATGTTGACAATTCAGGATCACGTTCATGGTGACATCCACGCAATATATTCCCCGACCACAACTTGTCTCGTGCAGTTCCGAGGTCAATGACTGCCTGCAAACGCAAATACATTCACACCGCGCGCCATGTCGTATATTTATGCAAAGTTGGACTTGCCTCCAGGCGTCTGACCTTCAGCCGTTTGAAGGAAACATCGACTCCCCACCACAGCATTTGACAAGCCCACCAACAGATGATGAATCGACGGGGGTGCTCACAAAAACATTGACTGTAACAAGAGACTCGAAGAGGCATTTGTACTCACGGCATTGACATCCATTCGTCACGGGATCGTTCAGTGGCGGCCGGTTCGTATTCCGATTAAATACTCCCAGGAATGTCTTTATCGGGTGTGGCATCCTTGGCGTTTCGGTTTCTTGCTGGGGATGCACTTCATATCTCCCGGAGCTGGTTGTCCGCGCCGATTCACTCGCACTTAATCCACTCAACACTGCCAGCAGCAGGAACTTGTACAAACCACTCCGAGTACCCATACTGCACGACGGGAACCACTCTCTGGGTATTATCGGAAACGAAACAATATTCTTTCCCGTTTTTTCCTTTTTCGAAATTCCCCACCGACAACGGGCTCTCGATCATCCCCAAGGAAGCCGAGATGTCTATCTCATTGGCGGGGCCCGCAGAATGAGCAAAACGACAAATCACAAGTTAACGACCGGCCTATCGCGGAATGCTTACACCACTCGGCAGCCTTGACTGAAACAATTTGTCCCGAAATTTGAATTAATTAACCAGAAGTTCACAGACGTATCTACACCGCGCGTTAAAGGCAGACGATCGATCTCGCTGGACGGACTTAAAACCGGCAGCGATAGGAACTGAGACAGGCAACACCACGAGCAGCGGAGGTTCTTCACGGCACTGGGGCTGGACGCGCACTTGATCTTGAACCGAACCGATGGGTAAGAGACTACCACAACACTATCGCTGTCGCTGTCGATACAACACTGTCGGCCTCTGTGCCGCGACCACCATAAGACGGGCTCCGGAGCGTGAAGCAAATAACAACGCCGCGATACATCAACAAGTCGTCTCTCGGCAAAGGTATCGCGCACGTAACGTAAGCGGCGATAGTGCGGCGACCAGAGCTTCGGAACTCGTCTCTGTTTGTGTTGCGTAGCTTTCGGATACATGTCTAGCGTCAAGAAAATGTTGCGTCGCAACCCCAGACCAGTCAGACCACCATCTGCTCTGCAGTGACATTGACGACACCGCCAGGCTGCTTTTTAGAACATTGTTAGAATGCTTTGGGCGTCTTTTGTGCCCCGCATGCAGGCGTTTGCGCAAAAGCTGGAGCCGGCGGTGGTGGCGTGGAAACGTGAGTCAGACGATGACTCGGCTGCGGTGTCACTTGCAAAAACAATTGATTATGCTGCCGCGAGCACGGTGATTAGTGCGCGCATCGTCCATTGGAACCAATAATCTGTCGTACCCGTGCTGGTCGTTGAGTGACTGTCGGATTTTGTGTGCTCTGTCGGTGGGTAATGGTTCTCTGGCAATTAGCGGACTTGGCTTTGCAGGCGGTAGCTGTTTTTCTGGATGTGCTGCTTAATAACTTTCTAAAGTTGCTTCGGTGACAGTGAGAAACGCCCAGAAGGGTCTAGGTCTTCGCGTTTTTCTCTTGCTACGTCAGTGTGGGCTGTTTTTGAAAAGTAGTTTCGCTAAAGTGACAGGGAGAGTGCATGAAACAATGGACTTGAAAGAATTGATGAAGTTTCGTTTCAGATAAATGTTGACAAGTTTCCAACGTTTGATCATGTCTGTAAATGTAAAACAATAGTTCTGGGACTCCAAGGAACCGAAGAAAAGTTCCAAGGAATTGTCTCCATTTGCGTTAAATGCGTTTTTATTTTCGAAGAAAAGGTAGAAGGTCTAACTTAAGTCAGTTTTGGGACATATCACACATTCCTGGTTTGAAGTGGGCAGTAGTGACGAAATGATTAAAAGCCTAGTCCGAAGTGTATTTTATTTTTGGAAGTTTATAGTGCAGTTGTGTCACTTTGTTTTTTTGGAAAGTTAATCTTCCTCTTCTTTGTTTGTATCAATAATCTCGGGTGGACCTGGACCTCAACCAACATTCCTTTTCGAATGAGTTCGGGCACTCGGCAGCTACCTCCAGTTTCACAAACCAAGTCGGTTGAGACCTTCTCACACTTGTATGTGTCATCTTTAGCAAGGATGTTCTCCATTTAGTCGTCCAATAGAATCTAAGATTCATCTGGTTGGAGTTGTATTGTCTATGGTATACTCTCATTATGATTTACCCACTCTAAGCGTTGTATTCGTAGACCCTGGAGGGGTCAACTTGATCGCATCGCTCAATGAAGTAAATGTCTTCCGTAATGGCAGGGCCTTAACTGACTGTTGAGTGATTTTACATCTATTGTGGGCTTGCAGTTTTGCTCGGTCCTATGTCGAATAATATTCGAAAGTTCACACAACTTTCGCTTGTCTTGGTTATTTCACTACCAACTTTGTCACAAAAGAAGGAATTCTTCATAATCATTCTACAGACGTTGATGAGTACTCTAGTTATTGTGATGTTCGACATAACACTGTAAAACTCGCCAACACATATGGCCGTAAAAACAACAAATTGGTTGTCACACGGACGTTTTCAGGTATTCAGAGAGAAGAAAGGCTACAGAAACATCAGTTTTAATTTGGTAAACGCATTTGAAACGACTCAAAAAAAAAAAACTTGTTTTCATAGAAGTAAAGTGTTATCAATGTCATAAGCGCGCGTTCGCGTCTGATGATGTCAAACGCCTTTAAAAAATCAGCCGCAACGATCTTACATTGTTCCCCTTGTACAATTATTGGTTTCAAATTTTAGTGAAATATGTTATCAGATGACCAATGGACTGTTGGTAACGCTTCCAAACTGCTGGTGATTGGGAAGATTCAACTTCTCAAGATTGCTCAGTTGTTGATGCCTAATTTCTTTATAATTTAAGAAAAGGAGTTTGTGCTTTGAACCGGCAAAATTTGCGTGATAAAGTGACGATTCTTTGGAAGAGGCTGGACAAACGCTGCTTAAACTAAAAGAGTCCTAAAGTGTGGGATAAAAAAAACCATGTTGTTGCCTACCTAGAAGAAAATCTCTTCAGCAGATTATGAGTAATGTCATTAAGGCCTCGTGGCGTTGTAGGAAGAGTACGGTACTCATACGGCGGAGGTCCCAGGTTCGATTCCCTGACTGAACACTAATCTTTTCCCTTGACAATTCTTCTTTAAAGCTGCTCAAAAAACTCAAAGGGGAACAACTGTCTAAAAAAAGTCAACTAAAACTTCGCCGTTATTGAAGCCGATTTGAAATACAAAGAAAAGAAGCCTCTGTACAGATCGAGGTATGCTGTGATTTGCAGTCGTAGCAGTAACGACATCGACGTCCTAGCCGAGGAAAAATATTGACGAAGTAAATTATAGCTTTATAGCTTTATCGCATGTTTATCGACTATTCTCTTATCGGAAATTGGGAATATAGCTCATTTTCATTTTCGGTGCAGTTCGATTCGTATCGCGGTTTTTTTTTTTTTTTTTTTTTGCATTTTATTATAACTAAGGAACACTTAAATTCTAGACAAAAAAGCTTAAAACTAGTTTACATTAGATTCCGTTACACATCCGATTCCGTATCGCGGTTGCTTAAGCAGTTTTCCTATTACATTCTTCTGAGGTGATTATCTTACTCATATTTTTTTCTGTATTAGGTAGCTCAAATTCAGTTTTAAGAGACATTCAATAAAATTCATAAATCACGGACATGCCTTTGTTTCATGATTCTGATGATGTACAAAATTTAGGAAGTCCCAAAGAGAACTTGAAAACTACAGCTAAAGCTAATTCTCGACATGTCAGCCCTCCCTGAATTGTTTGAAGCTTATAAAGAAGCCCGTAGTCTTTTCGAGAGAAAAGTTTTGCGTGCGATTGTTTGTCCTGTTTGCGTTGTTGGCATCCGGAGGAGAAGATTAAACGACGAACTTTAAGGGCTGCACAGCGAAATGCACCTGTTCAATTGTCTTTGAATACAACGCTTAAGGTGGTTGGACCATGTAGAGCGTATGGACACCACTGCTTTGCGCCGAAAAGTCTTCGATTCTGAGCCATTGGGACAATGCAACAGAGGACGGCCTAGACTAATGTGGCGCACCCAAGTTGAGAAGGAGCTCAACCAACTTGGAGTGCGCAATTGAAGGCAGCGGGGGAAGGATCGTGCTGTCTGAAGAGACATGTTGGTTGAGGCTTAGGTCCACCGCGGACTGTAGCGCCACAAGAAAAAGAAGAAGTTACCAATTTCACACACCTAGCTGGGATCGTTGAGATCCCACTCTATTCTTGTACGTCACGTAACCTGTTGTGTTATACCAATAGTTCGTATTCTATTGATTTTTTAATTGGAGAAGGACCAATCATTTGCCCACTTTGGTTGAGTTCTGAAAACGCTTCGAAAAATAAAAAACATCAAATTTTGACAGCAATGACGTTAAACGCATTCCTGGGCAACTCTTTGCAGCCAAAGGGACTCTGCATCATTCCTCGCAGGTTCTTGGGTCAGACCCCATACTTGTGACATTGGATTTCCCCACAAATCCGTCACATGTCACACAATTGCTTAAACATTTGAATGGAATGCTAATATCCTGCAGATAATTTTGATTCAATTTAAGAAACAAGATCATTAAGTTGTTTTTTTTTTTTTTTAAGGCTGTCGTTAAATGCTCCATCAGATATGCTGAAAGGATCAGATTTAATATCTCAGTCAGAGGTGCAACTGTCTCTCGTTTGCAAGCAAGCTGGTGAAACAGAAGTTCGTTCGATCATTCGTCCCGATCGAAAACCCCTTTGCTTCTGGTAGTGCTGTGAAGCAAGTTCCACTTAAGTAGAGTCAACAGTCCGTCTCACAAATTCGGAAGCAATGCTTTGGAAGCCAACGTTTGCTCTTTCATTGCTGATTTATCAATCATCCAAAGCTCACAAAATTAGTCAAATATCAGACGCTCAGATTTTGCTTTCTACCACGACCAGCATTTTTCACGTTTTCCGCGCTTTGACCGCTGTATCGTCTACTGACCTTTCGTTGCGTTGCGACGAAGCCTAGTGGCTGATTACATAAGGCACAGGCAAGGCATGCATCCGTGAAATCGTCAAGTGAATCGTATTCCCACAGTCATAAACACCTCGTAATGAGTTGATAACAGGTTTTATCTGTAACCCGCTCGTTTGTCAACCAACGAGGAAGCCTCATCAGAAGAAGAGCTGATGGTGCTCCGATAACGGGCCGGTATGGCGTGCCGTAGCATTTTCGTTTTCCATTCGAAAGTCATAAACCATAAACTTCCCTTTTACTACCGCAACCAGCTCCATCGGAAATGCACCCGTCAGTGAGTCAGTCTGAGTTCTCTGAAAACGTCTTTTTCTCGGGTTTTACTCCCAAACAAATCGCAACTCGATTGTTTTCCCGACTATCGGTTATGATGGACTGCACATCCGCAGCAGAGTCGGCGTTTTACGAGTGAAACCCCGAGTGAAACCCATCCACATCAACCCGACTCGGATGTGGTCCGAATTCCAAGAAAAATGCAACCTGCCTCCGCGTCATTGAATATGCAAATGGTCGCAGCAGACATCGGCACGAACGGATTCCATAGATCGACGGAATCACGTGAGAAATAAACTTAATGAGCGCCATGCACGCATGGTGGGTATGGTAATTTGGATCGAAATTAGATATCCGAACCAGTTTGGGGGCGAATCGGAGCTGTCGCTGCTCCTACATAGAAAGCCGAAGATAAATTACATAATTTTAACTTGGGTTCACTTTGCATCTGGTGGACGGTGGTACTTGTTCGGCGCCCGTCCTACGCTGAAGGTCTAGGTTTGGTTCCGGAAGCTCTGACTCTTATTTTCATGACGCACAGGCGTTGTAACTGTTTTAAGTTGTTGCAGGAATTCGTTATGTCCGTAGACCTAACCGCATTGGATGTGTCTTCCTCTTCGAAAGCGGTGGCGTAGGCTAATTCTTGGTCGTTCTTTGTTTTGGAATGTACCATTCAGACGGCAGATAGCAGGTACCGCTTGCTGCCTGAGATTTACTGCGAAAAGATAACTGTGATTTATGGATAGAGAAAGAGAGAGAGAGAGAGAGAGAGACAGAGATGGAGGAATGTAGGTCAATTATGATGGCATGTGATGGCATAGGAAACTATTTCATGGCTCATCTCTCGAAATGGTAGTGCATACGTAAATAAAAGGGGGTCAAGTTAATGGGGGTAGGCACACTATTCTCTTGGGCAAAGCCAACTGTGGATAATAATGGTTGCTGCTGCTGATATGTCAAACAAACGACGTGATTAAACAGAACCAGAGAGATCGTTATCCACAGCAGTCCTAATTTCTGTGACAAGCTGCGGGCTAGTGTGAGGTTCAGCACTGCATGCGACGAAATTTATTGTAGCTTGGAAAGTCAAGGGCATAAAATCAATTGAAAGTTGATGCATATCTGCTAAGGTTGCGTTGATTGTTTTTGAATTATTTTCGGTGACGTCGAATGCACCTACTAGATAGAAGCCAACAACGAGCGATAAAACTGATTGGTGATAATAATGCTGCGAAGTCAATCGACTCGCTTGAACATCGATGAAATGTTGCGTCTCTATCACTATTTTATCGCTATTTCAAAAAAAAAAAATGCTCTAACGAGTTAGCCAGCTGCTTCCTCCTTTTCAAGAATTCACCCGCGATACCTGCCTCGCTAGGAATGATCACCCGTTCACTCTTAAGCCCAACTTTGGACGTACAGTTAAGTTTAGAGACTCGTTCTTCAGCCGCACCACACGAATATGGAACTCTCTTTCCAGCTCAATTTTCCCACCCCCCTTTACAATCCACAGGCATTTAAAACCAATGTACATCGGTACCTCATTTCACTCTCATCCTCTTTACCTTCGGCCTGTGCAGTGACTTAATTCCACTCATTTAAGGGTATAAACAATCCCTTTAGTGCGCGCCAATTTTAAAAAATTAAAAAAAGCCCCGTAGTGTAGTTAGTGCCTCACACGGCTCACATGTTTGATAGAACTGGACGCAGGCCTGCAAGCTGTTAAATAAACTTGGTCATTTTCTCTTGTGGAACGTAGCGTAATACAGTCTAAGGAAAGGAAAGGAATAGTGTGGGCTTGCATATAGGAGCGTAGTTGTTTTCCTCGATGATTTGCCTAACAACCTGCTTATACATAAATCTCTGATTTTCGTCGTCTTGGAGCGGAGCCTACGACCTAATTAAAGGAGACTTACAGTCCTGTTCTTCCGGGGAAGTGGTTAGAGGGTTTTGTAAGGGCTACAGATTGGCTGTCGCAACAAACGCATATTCCTCATTACTCCATCTGTTCTTGACAAAACGAAAGATAGCATTTAGAATCCCAAGTTTTGACTTGGAAGACTGATGCGAAAATCTAAAGAGGTGTAAAATTCAACTTTGCCATTTTTCACCAATGGCCGTAGCTCCTGATTCCTTCATCTTCTTGAAATCTTCCATGAAAACCGAGTACATTTTCTCCCTGGCTCAGTTCCTAGTTAGAGCCAGTCCTAGACACAGGGAAACTTTGACTTTGATAAAGCAGCTGAACTGAAATTTGGTGTTATCGCATCACGTCTCATATCGCCAGACTCATCTTATAGGAGATGCTGAGCGCGAGGTCATCAAAGCCCTAGTGCGAGTTAAACTAAAGATCATTTCTTTTTGGCCAAAATTCTTGCAGAAAACTTTCTTACACCACCAAAAAACTGACAGCACCTTGCAAGTTTTTATCCCAATGTATTTTTCCAAAGAAGAATTTATCCCTAGATAAAGGTTTTAGCTTCATTGGAACAGAAATTACATTACTGATACTTGATATCGTTGAAGTTGAAGAGATTCTGATACGATGCCTTGCGAGATTTGATTATCGGATGTCGTCAACATCCGAACAAGATCTTTTACAAGTCTGAGCCACTTCTTTTTATAGCGTCAACATACAGTAGCCAATATGTTTAAGTAAGGGATTGGTTCTTAAAGTTCAGGGTTGCTTAACCAGCTTAAGTTACCATATTGGTCGGGGCTCAGGCCCACTCAGGCCCGGACTGTAGCGCTACAAGAAGAAGAAGAAGAAAAGAAGAAGAGAAGAAGAAGAAGAAAGAAGATGAAGAAGAAAAGAAGAAAGAAGAAGAAGAAGAAGAAGAAGAAGAGAGAAGAAGAAGAAGAAGAAGAAAAGAAAGAAGAAGAAGAAGAAGAAGAAGAAGAAGGAAGAAGAAGAAGAAGAAGAAGAAGAAGAAGAGAAGAAAGAAGAAGGAAAAGAAGAAGAAGAAGAAGAAGAAGGACGAAGAAGAATAAGAAGAAGAAGAAGGAGAAGAAGAGAAGAAAGAAGAGAAGAAGAAGAAGAAGAAGAAGAAGAAGAAGAAAAGAAGAAGAAGAAGAAGAAGGAAGAAGAAGAAAGAAGAGAGAAAGAAGAAGAAGAAGAAGAAGAAGAAGAAGAAGAAGAAAGAAGAAGAAGAAGAAGAAGAAAGAAGAGAAGAAGAAGAAGAAGAAGAGAAGAAAGAAGAAGAAGAATAAGAAGAAGAAAAGAAGAAGAAGAAGAGAAGAAAGAAGAAGAAGAAGAAGAAGAAGAAGAAGAAGAAGAAGAAGAAGAAGATAAGTTAGATTGTACTGGTATTTAGTGGAATTTTCATTTTAGTTCATGTTAACTGTCGTGTAACGTATCAATACAATTTTCTGTAGGAATGATCACACCATCCGATCGAATGATTTTCTCGAAGTGTCTCCACTGAATAGAATAAAACTGATTGTCAAAATGAGAAGAAAATACTCATATTAAAATTGAGTTTCAAACTGAAAGGACGTAGTTTATCTTCTTTGAGTTTCTCGCAGTCTACTTCCTACACACTTACGAAGGTTGCCTTTTATATTTCGGGATTGGGCAACCGTAGTGTTGCAATCTGGCAACTGCCGGCTCTATTGTAAAGTTTGACATGTTTTAGGTTATACATGCTCAGAACATTTTGACATACGAGCGCTATTTGTGTTGCTTACAGTAACTTAAAAGATTCATCTCGCCCAAAAAATGGAATTAAATCGTGAACATTTTCGTGTGATTATTTTTTACAACTTTCGACGGGGATTAACTGAACAACAGTGCATCGATGAACTAAATTCAATTCTTGGCGATGAAGCTCCATCAAGGATAAGTATTTATCGATGGTATGGTGTATTCAACCGAGGTTGTAGTTTACTCCAAGACGAATTTCGTGAAGGTCATTCAAAAGAAGTTGTTGTTCCGGAAACCATTGATGCTTTGCCCCAACTGATATTGCAAGTGTAGGAGAGTCAATAGAAAAAAAAAACGCTTGACAAAAAAAACTAAGTTTAGATGATTGACTGACAGTTTATTAATCTCGTGTGCTGACTATTTATACATATTGCTGACAAAGGAGTGTAGACTTTGGGTCATTCACCCAACCAGATGACCGGCACTTTGCGGCTAACAAGCCGTAATACAGTGGGGTGTGAAAATTTTCTCCTCGTAAGTTTTTCTTTCTTCTACACAAGTGGGACCAGTTGCATGAACATTTGACCGTCAAAAAAATTTGTTCCCGTTGGATTCTCACACAATTTGTCAATCGCTCAAAAAAAGGCCCTTATCGATTGGTCGAAAGAAATGCTCCAAAAATACGATCGCGGTGCTTCGAAACATGTCTATAGCATCGTGACAGGTGATGAATCGTGAATATAAGCCCGAAAGTGAACAGGAGTCGACTGGGTGTTTCAAATTGAGCCAAATCCAACAAAAGTTGCTCGCGCACGAAGCACTTCCAAGCAAATAGTCGCCTGTTTTTCGGAAAAACTGAACATATCGCAACCGTACCACTAGAACAACGCAGAACAGTCAATTTTGAGTGGTACACAACCATTTGTTTGCCAGTTGTCTTCCAAGAAATCAGGAAAACCAACCGCTGAAGACGGATCACTCTTCACCACGACAATTCGAGCTCTCAAACATCGGCTTAAACGACTGCATTTTTGAGCACTCATCATCGATTTGATGAGTCATCCGCCGTATAGTCCTGACTTGGCACCGAATGACGGTTTTTGACACCTGAAGAAGAGGTTGATGCGTTCAGAATGCATGTTTTGGAGATATCTCAATCAGAGTGTCAAAAGTGCTTCAACAATTGGTTCAAACGCATGCAAAAGTGTATAGATCTTAATGGGGTATATTTTGAAAAACAATGAAGCTATTTTCGAAGATTGATATTTGATTTTGTTCTCCAATCCCGAAATATAAAAGGCGACCCTCGTATTAAAGGTGAGTTTTTTCTTTTCTGAGTTTCGCAGTCTATCTCGTATATACTACAACTGTCACAACATAAAATTTGTTTTAAGTGGATTTAATAATAATAATTGTTGGCGCTACAGTCCAAAGGGGGACTAGGGCCTAGCTTGCTCATCAACTACTCGTGTTGTGCGCGCTACGGTTCTCTCACACCTACAGCTTTTTGCCGACTCCGAACGTCGAGATTTGAGAAGCTTTCTTAGACAGTTATTACTCTTTGAGTGTTGTCAGCAGCTCGAAAGAGGTGGCGCCGTGAAATATTAGAAAAAATTGTGTTGAACTGTGAGTCGAATCTATACCCTTCGGCGTGTGAGCGTCGCACTCTACCCACTACGCCACGGCGACCAAGTGGATTTGGATTGCTTACCCTGAAAACAAATCATTGAAAGTGAGAAGAAGCTCTATTGTTTAGACTTGATCGTAGAAGTAATTTCTTAAATATATAATTTCTTAAGTCCGAATGCACCAACTAGTTAAGAAAGTTAAATTCTGATGCAATTGTTTATGTTTAAAAATAAATTACAGTGTTGTCTCGATAGTGTGAAATAATTATTGCAAATGCGGCTTACGTTATCCATTAGGGTTTTCTTACTCATAAAATACACTAAGACAGTATTTTTATTAATATTTATTCACATTAAATGTCCATTCTCTTATTCGTTAAAAAACAAAACTTAATACGAATCTGTTTATTTTTTATATTTGAAGTAGTTTGTGCACAGCTTTTTTCGTAATATTTTTTTCGAAACTAGAATGACGGTATAAGTTTCAGACCATTCTATTGCTTTATCAAAAATTTTAACAGCTTCAGTCATATTCCATACATTCCATATGTTAATATCTGCTGCAGAGTGTGATAACTAAACAAAGATCAAGCTATGGTTTATACGACACTGTTATCATGTAAAACTAAGTTCTGGGATAGTAATTTGTAGCAAATCTTGTAACTCATTAGTATCTTCAAACCGCTGCATCCCGAATTTATACCGTTTTCTCTTCATTTGATCTATCTCCTTCGCGGCACATGTAAGAGGCAAATGCGTAATCCCGACAATTTCCTTTTAAGTCTGGTTTTAACTGACCCCTTGCTAATACGGCATAGAGCCATTTTTTATCAGCGACATCATACTCATACGTTTTCTTAGTAACATCTTTTAAAACAAATCCGACTCATCGGCCTTATAAATTTGATTTTTTGACAGGTGAAGCTCATGTAAAGGGTGATTTCTTAAGAGCTATAGGGAAGATTTTCAAAAAAAAAAAAAACATAAAATTCAGAAAAATGCATGCAATCTTTATTTGAATCGATAGGACGATCCATATAATTTTATGTTTGAAGATTATTTCATGCAAATGTTGACCTTGGCTGACGACGCCTCCAATAGTCCATCCGCTTAGTCCAATTTTGGCATAATCTTTTCAACATTACGGCCGGTATCTCACGAATAAATGCTTCAATGCTGTCTTCGAATGCGTCAATTGAAGCGGGGTTGTCTGTATAGACATGAGCTTTAACATGGCCCCACAAAAAATTGTCTAAAGGCGTTAAATCGCATGATCTAGAAGGCCAATTCACCGGTCCCGAAAGTGAAATAAAATGTTCACCGAACTCGCCTCTCAATAAGTCCATTGTTACGCGTGCTGTGTGGCATGTGACACCGTCTTGTTGAAATCTTATGCCATGCAAGTCAAGTTCTTGCATTTTGGACAAAAATAAAGTTGGATATCATCTCACGGTACCGCTCACCATTCACAGTTACGTTACGATTCGCATTATCTTTGAAGAAGTACGGTCCAATGATGCCACCAGCCTATAAACCGCACCAAACTGTGACTTTTTCTGGATGCATTGGTAGCTGTTGCAATGCTTCTGGCTGATATTCACTCCAAAATCGACAATTCTGCTTATTTACGTACCCATTGAGCCAAAAATGAGCTTCGTCCATTTTTGACTATAAAATTAAAGAAGCACGCGATGAACTTTCTTAACAGAGCACGCATTTTGATAATAATAATTGTTGGCGCTACAGTCCAAAGGGGGACCAGGGCCTAGCTTGCTCATCAACTACTCGTGTTGTGCGCGCTACTGTTCTCTCACGAGTAGAAGGGACCTACAGTTTTTTGCCGACTCCGAACGGCGAAGTTTGAGAAACTTTCTTAGACAGTTATTACTCTTTGGGTGTTGTCAACAGCTCCCAAAAAATTCCGTGCCGTGAAATATTCGAAAAATTGGTGTTGAGTCGAAACTAGACCCTTCGGCGTGTGAGCGTCGCACTCTACCCACTACGCCACGGCGACCATACGACTTTTGATAATAAAATTCAATAATTTGCAAGCATTGTAAATTATAAGCCAAACTGAAGATGTTTGACAGTGAAACAAAACACGAAACGTGCGTCAGCTCCTTAAGCCAGTGTTGCCAAAAATATAAAAGCTAAAAAATCACCTTTAATTACTTTTTAAGAATCATTTTTGAATGACGTAACTGCGTCATGAACGGATCAAAGCTTCTCTCTAGATATTCATAACACCCAATAGCGGTCACTATTTAAACGATTTTGTTTACCCTTTTTACTATCACCGTGACCGATAGGAGACATTTTTTTTCAAATAGACACTTATTTACACTGCACTGATTTTTCGCATACAAAAACTTATACGTCAACCAACGACACCTTAAAAAAGGCTGTTAACGCCAGCGAAGTGTTCACGAAATTAGTGCTTCACGCTTACCAGACAGTACTGTTCATGTGCATACAGGAGCGATTTAATCAAATGAACTTAAAACCAGTCCATTTTCTGTTTTTTCTTAAATTTGTTTTATTCATTGACACTCTTATATGCGAACAAAAAATTCCGACCCTTTGGCTGTCCAGTTAGGGCGAGAGAAAGAAAGGTCAGTGTATTTGAAATTCAAAATAACTGTCAAAACATTAAAATGTCAACAAAAAACAGTCCTCACAGGAAGCTGAAAGACAAGTAATAACCATTTTAAGTTGCACAGGATGAGTTCAAGTTAACAGTAGTGTTACCTGGGGCTTCGTCTTTGTCGTAGACACTCTTACTCATTTTTATGAATTATCTTCTGTCTGTCAGTTTTCATCAAATTCACTCCTGTTGACAACCCTTAGCTTTTCCTATTCGTATCTCTCTTCTTCGACTTGGAATGGCAGTGCATAAACTCATTAAATTCCAAACTAAAGGGCTCCAAATAATCCCTTAAGCGGGCGCTAATTATAAAAAAAATTGAAAGAACTTGAGGAAAAAATAGGAAGTCATCAATAATGAAAACGTTTATTCTTTGATTTTATGTCAAGACAAATGCACGAATCTATTGCTGCACAATTTGTAAATCGGAAATCTCCTCAAACAAAGGCCACCATTATTTAAGTCGCATCAAAGCGAACCACAAATAAGCCACGCAGCCTGCGGACTAACTGCGGCACCGGTGCACCTTTGACGGTACTCTTAAACGCCGTTCCACTTCACTCAGCGAATAGCACAAGTCTTTTGATCAATCACCAGAGGCAGCCGACAACAGGGAACAGTTGCACTGCAATTCACTCAGTGTCATAGGCCACTTCTTCCTGGTTTTCGCGAATATCGCCACATCTGCAGCGGGACTAACTTGTTCCGGCAGTGCTTCATCACGCAACAAGAGCCATAAATCGATCAGATGATGTTTACTGAACGCTTAGCAGATAATAGGCATTAGATTGTGCTGTAATCCATTGCAGGCTTCCATTCAATTCGCATCGAACCTGATGGCCGGAGTGCTGCTCATGAACCGATGCGACGTCAGTGCTCCCTGTTTCAACACTTCTTGCACGCTCAGTCACCTGAGCAGCTGCGCCCATTTTCGCGCGTTCACTGTGCGTTCCGCTGCCGCCGTCAACGTAGCCTTACCCCACAAACACACACGACAGCAGTATGAGCGCACTCGCAGTGCGCAAGTTCAATGGCGCGGCGGAATCTACGATACACACGTATTCTCGTTAACCGTTAATCGACTAAGTTATTCCCTACGAGCGGACAAGATCGCATACCGACTGCTTCGTCGTGCGAATGTGAACCCTCCGGGGAGGAGCAGACGCTCGCATATGAGAGCGCGGCGGTTATTTATTGTATAACATGCGCCAACGTCGCTTGAATGGGCTAAATAGAGGCATGGCTTTATTATGACATGCCAGGGATGCATTCGGGGCGAGCATTAGTGCAACAATTGCCGGCTATTATGCGGCGCGCAATGAGAGTGCACGTCGCATTTCATTGCACACGCAAACCGCCGACCGGGGGATGCCCGCGCAGTCGAGGCGTTTATCGTAATTAAATTTGCATGCAAGCGCTTGCGAAGAAGGCGCCAAGGTTTTTTGCAAACGATGCGGCGGGATGTTGGCCTCCTCCCGGGAGAAACAAACAAATTACGCGGAAGTGGAATTCTGCATTTTTCTGGAGTACCTCCGAGGGTAGATGCGGCTTTGTTTTTTGTGTTGGTTTGCCTTTGCAAACTGGTTTCACAGTTGTTTTCAATTTTTTCTTTCTCTCTCTCTCCCTCTTCTGAATGAATCTGCGAACGAAATTTGCATCTGAATTTGTTGACTGAGTCAACGCTGATAAGACGGTGGGAATGGATGCATAAATTTTGAACTCTAAGAAGCGGAACCGAATCGAGATCATTGAACTTGACTTGAATTGAGTGGGGCTCCATTTTCTTTAACTGTTGTCTATCGTTTGGTCTTCCCGACCATGGCAGGATGTTGCAAGCAATGGAAATGCCCGTTTGGAAAGCAGAATTAATGAGAGATCTTATTCTCGGAGAATATTCAATATAATCAATATTCAATCTCATGAACATTGCCGTAGCTCACTGAGGCATGAAATTAGTCGCATTCATCGCCCAAACTGTCACCCGTTGCAACACAACTTTTGACTGGATGGTTTAGCGGATCAATACACACCTGTGTTGCGTGCCTTAACCTGGTGGCAGCCTAGGGAGCTGAAAAGAAGACAAGGCTACGCTACAAGAACATAAGTATGCAATACAGGTAAACAGCCATTCATCGCTCAAAGTGTCACCTTTTGCAGCACATCTTTTGATTGGATGGTTCAGTGGGTCAACACACGCCTGCGGTGCGTGCCTGTATCTTGTGGAAACCTTGGGAGCTGAAAAGAAGGCAAGTTTGCTCTACAAGAACATACATAAATATGCAAAGCAGGCAAACTGCAAGTGGAGGCAGATGCCATGGCAATCATATTTCCCACTTACATGAAAGACCGCTCCTTCCTCTTTGCAAGAAAACCTTTAAAACGGCACTCTGCTTCAGGGGATTGGGGATAAGCTTGGTTTTGTGTTAGTTAACATCAGATTTGTGAGCAATCAAGTAGGTCTGCCATCTCCAGCAGTACAGGTCCTGCTCCTGACATAAAGAAGAACTAGAAGCGCAGAAGCACATCATCAACTGATTTGACAAGTTTGCGCGTTGACTCCCACTGCTTTGAAATGTCGGTTAGAGGTTTTCTAATCTTGTCTGGCTGACTAGGACTAAGTGCGTTTATTATCTCTTGGCGCCTTCATGTCTGTCCTGAGACCTTAGCTTACTTCCTTTTTCATCTTACCGACTCCAGAAGAGATCCTTTTCGTACATTCAGTCTTGCTCCTTTCAAAAGTCAAATTTGCCCATAACTAGCTCCTTTTCTGTGTTTCGCACGCCACCTCTCCTGTTCCAAGTAACACAGGAACAAACTTACCTTACATCTTCAGAGTTAACTTAAGTCCACTCAGCACACCACTCATCCCCGATTAAATGAAAACAACAATCACTTCGTTAGTGCCATCGGGTTATTGCTCGTTTGCTTGTCCAATTGTTCGCTAGTTACATAAATACAAATTTTCATAAATAAGAGGTTTCCCTAAACTAAATCTACTGCCGTCGGCTATGTACACAGACAGGTGTTGTCGAGGTTGGCCTTGATCCAAGGGATGAACTTGCTGACTCGCGTATAGACGCCCGGGTAGCCATCGCGGCCACAGCCCACACCCCAAGAAACGATACCGACGATGTAGAACTTGACACCGTTGGAAAGAAGCAGCGGTCCACCGCTGTCACCCTGACACGAGTCCATTCGCGGCTTGCCCGCGCACAGCATACTCGACGTGATGCGGCTGCTCTTGTACTTCTGATTTCTGCACTCGGTTATGGTCAGAATCGGCACTTTGACTTGGTTGACAATGGCCGGCAGCTCACCGCCCTCGGATGTGCGTCCCCAGCCGACCACGGTTCCAATGCGACCTGAAATAAAGGCAAACGAGTTAAACAGTCTGTTCACAGTGAGATTCTGGCTATTATCAGTCACCAGCTGGATCGTAGTTGTGTCGCGGCAAGCATATGGGCTTCATGATCTTCGAAAAGGTAATCGGCTTTCTGAGCCGTAGGAGAGCAATGTCATTGTTGTACGTGTCAGGATCAAAGCTGCGATGCTTCACAATTGTGGTGACGGCACGCTGAATGGCCTTGGACTCGGTTGTGATTCGCTGATCGTGATCTCCGAATATGACTCGAATTTTGGAGCGCCGCAGCTTCTTTACGCAGTGCGCGGCTGTAATGACGTAGTCCTTGGTGAGAAGTGAACCGCCACAATGAAATTTACCGTCGTACACTATGCGCGCCATCCATGGGTATTGATTGACGCCTGTGGGCTTGCCACCAACGATTCGTATTTCTTCGTTTGAGTATCCGCAGTCTGTGAAGAGAAATCAAAAGAAGTATTTTATGTGAGTGCCTGGAAGTATGCAATGATTTGTTGGTTTGCGATTGGTATTGAGTGGAAATGAAAGTATTGCCAGAGAGCAAAGTGAGAAGAGACTCGTTTTTCATCTGACAAAAGTCGCACTGTGTTTGATTGACGAAAAATTTAAAACCAGTGGACAGCAGGTAGAAATGCAGAAGAAATTGACTGGCAGACCAAAGTGAGAACTGCGATATCCGACCGTTTGTCGTTTGCTTGCTGCCCTTAAGGGATAGTGTACCTATAGACAATTAACACGTTTGTTTGATCCTTGACACAAGTTGTAGTAATTCTTGTTTCGCGGTTTCCATCCCAAATGTTCTCTACAAAGCTGAATCATGTTTCAAATTTCCAAAAAGACAACGAAACTCCGCAGATCTCTATCGCAAAGCTGTTACCTCACGTCGTAGATTGCGGCACGAAAGCTTCATTGCAGTGAAAGTGAAATTTAAATCAGGAAAACGGGTGAAGCTAAAGTCATTTTTCAATGTAACTTCCCGTGAGCTGGTCTGGTCTTGGGCTACACAACGGCTACATGCTAAAAGTGTGCATGGACGAACTTCGACAACATTCGTTTTCCTTTCGCACTGAAGTGGTTTTTTGAACACGTCTTGCCGCGGGGTCTGGAAATGTTACTGAACTTGTTGAGCGGATGAGACTCTCTGTTGACTCTCAGATCCATTGTGGACCGTTGAACTTAGCAAAACAGCTGGCAACCAACATATATAAAGGCATTTGGATTATTTTGCGAATTGTTTTTAAAGTCACAAACTTTGTGAACTTTCTCTATGAACTCAACCTCAGCAGTTGTTGTTTCAAGCCACGTTCTCACGAACAAGACTCTCTTTTGTTGTTCACTTGCGAATAGCAAGCACGTTTTATTTGTATCTCCAACTCACACAGCTGGTTGCACTTGTCACAATGTAGAGTCCCATATAAGGTCGAACTCATCTAGTTGCAAGAGGAACAGTCTTCACTTAAACTGGACATGTCATCGGCTCTTGGTTCTTCTCTTTTCACTTCATATTCTACAGATGGTACGGAAGCACTTGCTAATGAACACCACAGGTTTCTGTGTAACGTTTTTGAAATCAACAAACAATAACATGCTTCTCTAGCACGTGTCGTGTTTTAAGACTTCTTTAGAAATTTGCAAACTGATCCATATATAGGGTTGTAACTAAGTAAATGCGCATTTTTTTTTTAGAAAATAACGATAATAAGACTGATAATACTCTATTCGGTAATGTCATCTTTCAGGCAGCATCATAGCTCCACGTTCATAAAACTTCTGGCTTTTATCAGCAAAAAACTCTCTTCACTCTTCACCACGACAATGCGAGCTCTCACACATCGGCTCAAACAACTGCATTTTTGAGCACTCAAAACATCGATTTGATGAGTCATCCGCCGTATAGTCCTGACTTGGCACCAATTGACTTCTTTTTATTCCCGTACGTAAGAAATAAAATGAGAGGTCAACGTTTTTCGACACCTGAAGAAGCGGTTGATGCGTTCAGAATGCATGTTTTGGAGATACCTCAATCAGAGTGTCAAAAGTGCTTCGACAATTGGTTCAAACGCATGCAAAAGTGTATATGTAGATCTTAATGGGGAATATTTTGATAAACAATAAAGCTATTTTCGATGATTAATATTTGTTTTTGTTCTCTAATCCCGATATATAAAAGGCAACCCTCGTACAACACCTTTTCGATTTGTCAGTTCGGGCCGCTTTTGTCCAACTGCATTGTTTTTGTGAGTCGTTCAAAGTAGACATTTGAACTGATCATTCGGTTGGGTGGTAAAAGTTCAAATCAGACAATTCCTTTGTAATCCCACCAAACTGATAATATATTTATTTTTTTTATGAATATCAGCTTTTAATGTTGTTTGAGGTTCACTTGGCTTAATCAACGATTTTTTCCGATTGACATTTCTCTAAACAACCAATTTTTCATCACCAGTTATTAATTGTTTACAAAATGGATTTGTCTTTTTAACAAATGGCAGATGTTAATGCGTTGTGTTAAATGATTTTCATTCAGTTCAGAGGGAACCCATATATCGAGTTTTCGTACATAGCAAAGTTGCTTTAAGTGATTTTCGATGCATGTACAAAATAATGGCACCATGTTCGACTTTGTCGCTACATTGCGCGAAATGAATATAGAGGCAACGCAATAAATGGGACATATGGCATTGCTTCACATTGAATACAATGACCGTTAACAAAACGGAATTTTCTCACATTTGTTTTTGTGCTTATGAGATCCATGTTCACTACCATATCAGTTGTCGTGCTCAACCATCACGTGTGTTTTTGAGAAAAACTGTGGTTTTTATAAATTTTACTGCGAAATTAATATAGAGGCGACAACCTTTCTTTGAAAAATATCAAATTTTGGGTGAGTGCTTCGGTTAATAATAATAATAATTGTTGGCGCGACAGTCCACAGAGGGGCCAGGGCCTAGCTTGCTCATCAACTACTCGTGTTGTGCGTGCTACTGTTCTCTCACGAGTGGAAGGGATCTACAGTTTTTTGACGACTCCGAACGGCGAAGTTTGAGAAGCTTTCTTAGACAGCTATTACTCTTTGAGTGTTATCAGCAGCTCGAAAGAGGTGATGCCGTGAAAAATTCGAGGTGTTCAGCCGGGAATCGAACCTAGACCCTTCGGCGTGTGAGCGTCGCACTCTACCCACTAAGCCATGGCGGCCACAGCAGAATATGTATTCAGAGTTATTTGAGGGTTGGAATAGTAATTTTTTTGGAGTCGGATTTCAATTTTTTCTTCTTGGGTGAGCCTTTTCCACGTCCCATTATTTTGAAATAGTTATTGAGCTCGGTACTGTAAATTTAAATGGGTATTCCATTAAAATGTATAGTACCAAGCTCAATAACTATTTCAAAATAATGGGACGGGGAAAAGGCTCACCCAAGAAGAACAAATTGAAATCCGACTCCCCTGACGTTGTAGACCATTTTATAAATTTGGGTGAGAGCTATGGAATAAAAGAGTCAAAAGGAGCTCCAAAACGGCCAAGAGAACCAAATTGTTCAAGAAGCACGCAATAACAAAATTATGCTTCCCAATTAAAGGCAAAATTAGACCTTTAAATTAGTGTACGACGTGTCCAACAGCTATTGCAAGCAACTTCAGCATTGGTTCTCACCAAAAAACTGAAAAAAATCTGCACTCACAGGGAAAGTCGACTCTTGTTCGCTAGAAATAACATGTAGTGGACCACAGAATGGAGACAACTGATTTTTAGTGACGAAAAGAAATTCAATTTGGTTGGACCAGACGGTTTTCATAACTATTGGCATGATTTGCGGATTAAACCGGGAGAAAGAATGAGCCGCAACTTTGGAGGAGGCAGTGTGATGTCATGGGTAGCTTTCAACTACAACGGAAAAATGCCTATCCTTTACGTTCCTCCAAAGGTGAACTCTATGAAATATTTAGAAATGTTGGAAAATGTCTTAGATAAATTTACGGATGAAATTGGAGGCGAGAATTTCATCTTTCAACAAAATAATGCTGCGGTCCATTCTGACAAAGTGGTAAAGGAGTATTTTCTTAAGATAAATACACCTGAATTAGAGTGGCCATCGCGATCCACCGATTTGAATCCAATCGAAAATTTATGGCGAATAATGACAAAAAAGTTTATATGAATGGGAGGCAGTACAACACAGTCCACGAACTAAAGGAATCGATTCAAGACGTTTGGAGGAACTTGAATGCTGAATACCTCCATTCTCTTATAAATTCGATGCCTAGCAGAATTTTTGAGGTCATCAGCAACAAGGGGGGAAGTACCCATTATTAACATACAACATTCATAAAACAAATTTAAAAATAAAATTAACAAAAACCATCAGAACAATTGTGCCTCTATTTTGATTTCGCAATTATTTTTTTTTAAATGGTCGATTTTACGGAACTTAGTTGATCAAATTTATTTTTGTTAAATACTTTTAGTCTCTCGTTGGGCAGACATCAAAGCATAACAAAAGATTTTATTCGGATGTATTATCTTACTTAATTATATTTTATGCCTCTATATTAATTTCATCCAGTGTATTTTGCTAATAACTGTTTCCTACCGTCATACAAACACATCATATTTACAACATTCTTATTCTCTCAGCTATAAAACCCATAAACAAGATAAGAAAACAGTGCATTCTGAACTTAGAAAAGGCCCGTTATTCGGAATGACACCGAATTTTGGAGTGTGCATAATAATATCAAAGTGTGCAAATATTCATAAACATGTACAAGTCAATGGAATATTGAAGATTTTGTTTTTATTTTTGTTACTGAGTTAGTACTTGTTTTTTAAGTACAGCGCCTCAGGGTGGTGGTATAGAGTCGATTATAGTCTGACATCGCTAAATCATCCACGCAATCTGAACAATAGTGGCCACCGTGGAGTAGTGGGTAGAGTGCGACGCTCACACGCCGAAGGGTCTAGGTTCGACTCCCAGATCAACACCAATTATTCGAATTTTTCACGACACCACCTCTTTCGAGCTTCTGACAACATTCAAAGAGTAATAAATGTCTAAGGAAGCTTCTCAAATTTCTTCGTTCGGAGTCGGCAGAAAACTGTAGGTCCCTTCTACTCGTGAAAGAACAGTAGCGTGCACAACACGAGTAGTTGATGAGCAAGCTAGGCCCTGGTCCCCCTTTGGACTGTAGCGCGAACAATTATTATTATTTTTATGTTTTTCTTCAGACGCCTTCTTATGGAAGTAGGAGGGTCAAAACTAGAAATGATGCGGTGTACTATAGTTGGTCTCTGTGCGTGGCTATGTCTTTCTTTAGCCTGTAGTGAATTTGTCTGCTCTGAAATCAATACTGCTACAGGGAGAGAGGGAAACGCTTGTTTGGATGCGGTTTTGTTGTTCGAGGCAGACTTAGGCAAAAAGTCTTAAGCTTCCAATACGTAAGCGAACGCCTCATAACAATCCGCATCAAGGCTAAATTCGGGAATATAAGCCTCATATTCGCCCACGCCCCGACAGAGGAAAAAGATGACAGCAGTAAAGAGGACTTCTATCACCTCCTAGAAAGGACATATGATCGATGCCCCAGCTACGACACCAAGATAGTTCTAGGAGATTTCAACGCTCAGCTGGGAAGAGAAGAAGTCTTTGCTAAAGTCATCGGAAGACACAGCCTGCACGCCAACACCTCCGGAAACGGACTCAGGCTAGTTGACTTCGCCTCGGGGTGAAATCTCTCTGTAGCCAGCACGCGGTTCCCACACCTGAACATTCACAAAGGAACCTGGCGATCACCTGATTAATCAACCGTCAACCAGATTGATCAAGTTGCGATCGACGTCAGACACTCCTTCAATATTCTCGATGTCCGAACCTTCCGATGTGAAAACATCGACTCGGATCATCACCTTGTTGTAGCCAAGGTAAGAACCCGGATATCGAGAGAGCAACGGAGTCGAGACAAGCCAAGACGGTTTGATGTCGAAAAGCTACAATCGCAACCGATCGCTAGAGACTTTGCCGATCGATTTTCCCTGAAACTATCTCAAAGTTCGACGCTGCCTGCACAAACAATAGAAGACAAGTGGAAACGTTGTCAAGAAGCCATCAAAGAGGCCGCCACTGATGTGCTGGGTTTTACGCCACCACCCAGGAACCCATGGTTTGACGACGAGTGTAGGCAGGCGCATGCAGCCAAACAAGAAGCGTACAAGGCAACGCTGCATCGAACGACGAGAGCTGTTTGTGAACTCTACAAACAGAGAAGAAGGGAAGAGAACCGGCTTCTCAGAAGAAAAAAGAAAGAGCACGAGATGCGCGCGGTCGAGGAAATGGAGAGGTGCTATGGCAGGAATGACGTCCGAAATTTTTACCACAAGATAAAACAGTTATCCGGTGGTTATAAGGCTCAGACAGAAGCCTGCCGGGATCAAAATGGACAACTAGTGGTAGAGTCGCAGTCGGTGCTGAGAATCTGGAAGGATCATTTCTGCAGACTCCTAAACGGCATATTCCGCTGTTAGGCAGAATGTCCCACTCAATTTGGACGACGATGGACAAGAATTCCGTCCCCCCAACTTCGACGAGGTCAAGATAGCAATATTGAGACTGAAATCGAATAAAGCTGCTGGCGCGGACGGACTATCCGCAGAGCTATTCAAAGCGGCTGGGGATGAGCTGGTTGGGTGCATGCACCAGCTCATCTGTGAGATATGGTCGGAGGAAAGCATGCCCGACGAGTGGAATCCCAGCATCGTTTGTCCGGTCCACAAGAAAGGAAACCCCTTCGACTGCGCCAACTACCGAGGGATCAGTCTTCTTAACATTGCATATAAGATTTTCTATGCCGTACTGTGTGAGCGCCTGAAACCGTTCGTCAACAACCTGATAGGTCCTTATCAGTATGGTTTCAGGCCAGGGAAGTCCACAATCGACCAGATCTTCACACTGCGGCAGATCCTGGAGAAGTCCCAAGAAGTACAAATCGACACCCACCATCTATTTGTCGATTTCAAGGCCGCGTATGACAGTGTGCATAGAGACGAGCTATACAGTGCAATGTCTAGTTTTGGCATCCCTACCAAACTCGTCAGATTGTGTAGGATGACGATAGAGAAGTCTCGCTACTCCGTCAAGGTCGGTAACGAACTCACCGAAACCTTCAATGTCAATGTCAAGGATTTAGACAAGGCGAGGAGCTGTCAGGCGACGAGCTGTCAGGCGACTTCTTTAACATCATCCTTGAGGGGATCGTGCGGAACTCACACGTCAACACCAGAGGCACGATCTTCCACAAGTCCGTTCAATTGCTAGCTTATGCGGATGACATTGACGTGATCGGCCGAACTCAGCGAGCCGTCAATGAGGCGTTTGCTAGCATTGAAACGGAAGCGGCTAAAGTGGGACTGGTGGTAAACGAGGGCAAAACGAAGTATATGCTGTCATCGAAGAAGGACGCAGAACATCGACGTCTCGGACAGAGCGTCACTATGGGCAGCAGACACTTCGAGGTAGTAAAGGACTTCGTCTATCTCGGCTCCGCGGTGAATAGGGACAACATCAGTACCGAAATCAAGCGCAGAATCACTCTTGCCAATCGCTGTTTCTTTGGGCTCAAGAGGCAATTGAGTAATAAAGCCCTCTCCCGAACGACCAAAGTGACTTTGTACAACACCTTGATCATCCCAGTCCTGCATTACGGCGCAGAAACCTGGACGCTACTAAAAGCGGATGAGGAAGCCATTGGTCTCTTCGAGAGAAAAGTTCTGCGTGCGATTTTTGGTCCTGTTTGCATTGATGGCATCTGGAGGAGAAGATTCAACCACGAACTGTATGGGCTGTACGGCGGCATGAGCCTAGTCAAGCGTCTACGGATACAACGCTTAAGGTGGCTAGGCCATGTAGAGCGCATGGACAGCACTGCTCCGGCCCGAAGAGTTTTCGAATCCGAACCACAGGGACAACGCAACAGAGGACGTCCTAGACTAAGATGGCGCACACAAGTGGAAAAGGACCTCAATCATCTTGGAGTGCGCAATTGGAGACAGCTGGCAAAAGATCGTGCTAGCTGGAGAGGTATGTTGGTTGAGGCCCAGGTCCACCCCGGACTGTAGCGCCATCCGAAGAAGAAGAAGAAGAAATCAAATACATAAGGGTTGCAGGTGTTCACACTAAAAAGTCAAAATACACCCCTCGAGCGGTGTGAACAAGACTGATCCGAGATCTGCCTTCTAGTGCGTACAAACTGCTAACAGACTGAAACCGCAAGAAAAGGACGACTGCAAACGCCCAACAAGATCGTTGTCGCCTGCTTTCAGCTATCGATGATTCAAGCCACTAAATCGCCAAGTCAGAACGGATATAGAGACACTCGTTCTTAGTTCCAACAAAGGGACACTGCGTTTATAAAAAATAGAACTTAAGAAATTTGACATATTAGCCCCAGGCCTTCTAAATTTCGCAAGAAACCCGTTTAAACAACGAAAAGTAGAAGATACACAGAACTAATACGTTATGCGTGTGCCACTCTGGGACGGTAAGAACTCAAAACATTCTTTCGGAGATCCCGTCGCAAATACCCCCCTTACTCAATTTTTCGCATAAATGGTAGGCCGGACGTAAGACTGTACCACCTGCAGGTTAACAACACGAATAGAAAAGCATACATTAGCAAGCGAATTCAAGATTTGCATGGAGCCATCTAGATATGGGGAACTCAATAAAACCAAAGAAAAAAAAATCCCATTCATCTTCGGTGATAGTGAAATTAAATTGTCACCGCAGACTTGAATCTCTCGCCCTGTTCGGCCGCCCAAGAAAGATTGATTGGTTTGCTTTCTCTCGATATTTGGCAGTCGGCACAAGGTCACGCCATGTGCGGATGAAGTGGAAAAGGCAACAACTAAGCTTCGCCTTGTGCGGATCCACGCAGCTTTCTTCTGGGGAAGATAACTTCACAGTTAAGGAAATTCCAAAGAAAATGATTGATTTTGAATTGTGAGTGTGTGTGTGGTGAGTGCTACTTCCCTTATGTGGTCTTAGGTGATTGTGTGTTTGGGTTTCCTGTTGAGTTTCAGTCTGGGAAGGTGATTCATCGCCATTTTGACAAAAAAAAAAAAAAAAATAAGTGCGGCAGTAAATTGGCTTTCAAATGCAATTTTTTGGAATTTAACTTGCAACTGGCAAAACTAAAGCTTTGGTGAACTATGATATCCCAGCTGTTTTGTTAGAAGACACCATTCAAGTTGCATGTTGCCGGGAAGGGTTAACCGAAATGAGGGAAACGCTCCCCTCATTGTGAGCTTTTCTACTAGAGAAGAATGAGAAAGTGAAGCAAGTAGGAGTCTTCAAAAATTGTAAAAGTAACAAGGATCAAGGAGGAAGAAGACAGTTAAGTGGTGCGGTGTCAAGTATTGATTATTTAATTTATGACGAGGGACGATGACTTGTTTTTAAGCCACGTTTACAATCATTCTTTATTTAAATGGATGGCACTACAGTCCATAAGGGGACTAGACACACACTCCTGATCTGTGCGCTACTACTTCCTTACGAGACAAAGGGAGCTTGATAAATTTGCCGACTCCGAACGACGAAGATTGAAAAGCATTTTCATAAACAGGTCATACTCTTTGAGTGTTGTCAGCAGATCGGAAGAGGTGGTGCCGTGGAAAAAAGCGAGGTGCTCACTCCCGGATTCGAACCAGGGACGTTTGGAGTATAAGTGTCGCACTCTATCCACTACGCCTATCTATCCACTACAGGGCCTACAACCCAGGGGCCAACACTGAAGCGGTACGGTCTGACAGTGCTTGAACAATTGTTCCATTTCAGCTCGTATAACATACCTTGAGAGTTACTGCAGTTAATGGCTTGACATGATCTTAGGGAACATACTCGTGGCATCAGTAATTAAAACTGTTTCTTTTACAAGTTAGTTCCAATGAAGAGTGTTTTGATTAGTTTTTCACAACTTTGAATTCATTTTTTGCTAAAACTATGCTGGTTAGCCCTTCAGACCACTAGGTTGCAGAGCTTACCTGCTTCAGCGAATTACTTAAACTTTTGTTCCCTCGCGAGGAGTAGGAACATACCTATCGTGAAGTTTGATAAAGATTTTTTTGTATTGTCAAAACTTTGAGGGCCGCCGTGGCGTAGTGGGTAGAGTGCGACGCTCACACGCCGAAGGGTCTAGGTTCGATTCCCAGCTCAACACCAATTTTTCTAATATTTCACGGCACCACCTCTTTCGAGCTGCTGACAACACTCAAAGAGTAATAACTGTCTAAGAAAGCTTCTCAAATTTCGCCGTTCGGAGTCGGCAAAAAACTGTAGGTCCCTTCTACTCGTGAGAGAACAGTAGCGCGCACAACACGAGTAGTTGATGAGCAAGTTAGGCCCTGGTCCCCCTCTGGACTGTAGCGCCAACAATTATTATTAACACTTTAAAGGATATGTTGTCTTTGCTGGTTGTGGAGAGGCATTTGAATGCGACCCTGCGCACCTGCTTACAACGTCAAGGTCTTCGTTTAACTACAAAAGAGAAAACCAACAAGGATTGCCTTAAAAAAATTTCGCAGTCTATATTGGTAGCCCGCCGATTTCAGTTTTTCGAGATTGCGGTGATAGTAGATAGCAAAGGTCATATTCTAGATGAACGTAGGTTGTGAGAGGGTGTATGTCATACCGGACACTCCCTGTTAAGTGGTATCCTAACATGAAAGGGTTTTAAAGCACATGGCTGAGGAAGTACAGGTATGACTTCAAATGCAGCTAGTTCAGGCCAGATCTTAATCCAATCGAAGTTCTTTGAGCCTATCTCAGATCTGGTCTTGCCGAGGACTAAAACGAAGTCATTTCCTCAACTGTTCTATAGGAAACGGCATAAGAGCAAGAGAACTATTGTAATCGACCGTCCAAAAGTGCACCAAAGCGACTCAAATGTCTGTAGACAGAGTATTTAATGCAAAGCTACTTCAAAACAGTGGTCTTCAAAAATGTGGTCGCCGTGGCATAGTGGGAAGATTGCGACGCTCACACGCCGAAGGGTCTAAGTTCAACTCCCAGCTCAACACCAATTTTTCGAATTTTTCACGGCACCACCTCTTTCGAGCTGCTCAAAACACTTAAAGAGTAATAACTGTCTAAGGAAGCTTCTCAAATTTCCCCGTTGGGAGTCGGCAAAAAACTGTAGGTCCCTTCTACTCGTGAGAGAACAGTAGCGCGCACAACACGAGTAGTTGATGAGCAAGCTAGGCCCTGGTCCCCCTGTGGACTGTAGCGCAAGCAATTATTATAACTTCAAAACAGTTTCTGTTTAGTGGGTTAGTTTAGACTTTGCTTTATTTAAATATAAATCCACTGGCCCAAGTAGTCAGGACACAGTCAAAACAGAGATTCCTAGGGGCGAACATTCTTTGAAGAAGGCTACGGTGGGAATTAACGTGAGTAAAAGCGTAAAAATTAAGAACATCAAAACAGTGAAGGGTGAATCGACGTCGAATTGCAGAAAACACGCTTCATTAGAGACCCTGTATCCACATCTCTCCTCAAACTTGTACCGTCGCCACATCCACGTTGTCCGTCTACGAACTGTTGTCTTATTTGACGTATTGAACCGATGCTTTATTGATTTTCAAACTTAATAAAGTTTAGCGCTGAGCCACAGATTCCTTCGAAAGAGAGATTCCCCTCCACCAAGGGTGCCTACTGCTAAGGAAACGTAAAAATGTTTAAGCACGCGTTTGAAATCGGTTCAGAACAGAGTCAGTTTCCGGCAGAATTATGGATCATTGGTGGGCCATCGACGATTCATCTTTTTCTGGTTGTCGCGCTACAGTTCGGGGTAGACCTGGGCCTCAACCAACATGCCTCTCCAGCCAGCACGATATTTCGCTAGTTGCCTTCAGTTCCGCACTCTAAGTTAGTTGAGGTGCTCTTCCACTTGTGGGCGCCACAATTTCCTAGGCCGTTCTGTATTGCGTTGTCCCAATGGCTCTGACTTTTCGGTCCGGAGCAGTGGTGTCCATATGCTCTTAAGCGTTGCAGCCGAAGACGCTTGACCAGACGCAGGTCGCTGTACAGCCCGTAGAGTCCGTCGTTAAATATTCTCCTCCAGATGCCATCAACGCAAACGGGACCAAAAATCGCAAGCAGAACTTTTCTCTGGAAAAGGCTAAGGGCTTCCTCATTCGCTTTTAGTAGGTAAAGTAAGTTGCATATTCAGAAATGACTTTTTTACAGGATCATTCCCACAGTCAGGCTTCATTTTATCTTCTCTTCTTTGCACCGCTACAGTTCGTGGTGGACCTGGGACTCACCCTCTCTGTTGCGTTGTCCTAATGGCTCAGATTCGATGACATTTCAGACCGAAGCCATACGCTCTTCAATTCCAAACCATCTTCATTGAATCCGAATACGTTTGACCAGGCGCATGTCGCTGTACAGCCCATAGAGTTCGTCATCGAATCTTCTCCTCCAAATGCCATCAACGCAAACTGGACCAAAAACTACGAACAGAACGTTTTTCTTAAAATTAAAAGCTTCCTTATCCGCTTTTAGTAACGTTCAAAATTGGGATAGTGAGGCTCTTATACAAAGCCAGGTTAGTCTTTCAAGAGAGGGCTCTAATACTCAATTGTCTATTAAGCCCAAAAAAGCATCGATTGGTATGAGCCATTCCGTGTTGGACTTCGATGCTGCTGTTGTTGTCCCTATTTACCACAAAGCCGATTAATCCAGCTGCCCATGTGACTGTCCAAGACGTCAGTCCTAATATACTTTCAAAAAAAATTTTAGTTTCACCGCTTTTGTAAGAATTGAGTTTCCCTTTGTGTTGACTAAGTGTTGATTGGACCACCCTCGTATATGCGAGAATATCGTTCAGCTAAGCATTACACAACCGATTCCGCAGACGTGCGAAAACCTTTCTTTAATTCACATCCAATCGCATGACGCCAGTCAACCAAACAAACCCAGTGGGAGTGGAGAAAGTGTTTACGACTCCACACCACAATCCATAACTCACCACAATCACACGTCTTAACATGATTCTCAGCAGCGGCATCCTCATCTCCGTCCTCGTATCCGAACGCACTGGTGAGACCAGTTCCAATTCGAAATATCGCATCGAACAGAAACCGCCCTGTCCGATTCGTTTCCCGCGGCTGTGTGTCATACTCGAAACCATATGTTCGATTGAAGCCAGCTATCACAGCGATTTCGCACAGCACCACAAAAATAATTAAAATGTAACACCAGCCAGCACCGCGGCAACAATAGGTGCTCAGCATTTTTGCTCCCAGCAAATTGTCAAAAATCACTTCACAAGTCGTCTTTTCGTTTTTCTTTAAGTATCACGTCCGAACAGCCACCTCAAGTAATTGGCCACCACTTGACATTCACATTGAATAGATGCATAACACACGCACACAGGTGCATCTCTACATTGAGTAAATTACAAAATCATTTTCCACCAAAAGCGAAGAGAAAGAAGCGAAAACACAAAAAACAACCGAAACGAGTCCACGGATAAACAATGAAGACATATCCACTACTGTGGGGCGCTGAGTGTCAGCCAGAAAGCCACCGATTGCACACACCACTGAGGGCACTCATCGGACAGAAGACAAATGAATTAGTAATGAGGAAGAGCGAGAGGAGCACGCACACACTCGTTTCGTTCCGAATGTTTCGATAGTTGCCAACGTACTGGGACGTCTTGACCACCAGTCGAATCTCATAAGCGCTCCACTGTTACTTTCGACCGGGCGCGACGACGCGACGTTTGCACGTTTGGTTGTTTGCGCGTGTCGTCGTCAGGCGTTCGGACGATTGGGCGTCGCTGCGCGTTCAACATTCAACGTTCAAAATTAAGCACTCAACGATTCGAACTGACCACACGGCCACGGGCCACCAGCATAGGTGAATAACAACCGCAAAAACCTCACACCACCACCGCCACTCTTGGACAAATGCGCAATCTTTAATTTCACTTTCGTTTACACCGGTACCCACCACCACTGGATAAACACTAGGGTATGGGTATGTTTCTTCAAGATTTTGTATCCATGACAGCGCACCGTACCGCACCGCACCGCACTCTAGTACACAAAACAACAAGCACTTAATGTTACCTCAGTTGAGTAATCCGGGCAACTTCGTTTCACTTTTCAATTTGTGCAGCAACACTGAGTGCTGTAATTAAGCAGAATGTCTATTTGTGGATGTAGATGCGGTTCATTCAACCGAAGGCGCACGCAATCCACCGCAGACCGCAAACACTTGCGATGTGTCAAGACAAAAGAGTTGGACAGCGAACTCGATTTGCTGTCATCCGCCGCCACCAATGGAGCGATCCTTTTTAATGATCCCCCCACACCACGTGTCTGATGAATCAATTTCTCTTTCTCCTGACAAAGACAAATGCCACGAAAAATTTCACTTTTATCTTATGACGTCAGTAATTGGCAACCGAACAAGTTCTGGGTGTCGTTTCTCTTGTGCGGGGTGGCCGTTGCCCCGGAATTATATCAGACTTCCTTGGGATGCAATTCGCGGGACTATCTGTCGGTTAGCTGTGCGCAAACGCAACGACAAGACGAACTCAGAACGAAGACGGATTGTGGACCTTGACCGTGGCGTCTGGCCTGACCAAGCTGAAATCTTTCAGCGACTACCGCCTGAGTGGCCATCTCACTTTAGCCGGACTGGAGCTGGTGGTGGTACTGCTGTCCATGGTGATGGTGATGGCGGTGGTGGTGGTAGTGGCGCAGCGATCAAAGAAAAACATTTGTTCGGACCAACTGTTACCCGAGATTCGAGAGCGGAGAGAAAAACCTAAAGCGGGGCAAAGATGCACACAGCAGACACAAGTCGTTCGTTTTTTTTTTGGCAAATTCTTCCACTGCTCAACTTGTGTGCGTGTGTGTGCTTTTTGTGCTCTCGCGGCACAGACGTCTTTATTCTTTTGGTGTCAGCTGGGTTTCTTTTTGCATGGCATTAGCACATCATTAGCGAAGCGATTAAGAAATGATAGCTCCGGATGAGCCAGAAGAACATTTTCTTCTTCCGCACACAAGAAAGAGGGTTCCTCTTAATTTGCCACTGCTGTGCCACCGTTGCGCTATGAAATGGGAATGTGTCAAGATGTTTTCCTTTTCTCTTTTGTTCCTCGGATTTGTTTTCTTCTTTTTGCCAAGGCAACAGAGAATCAAATCCGTTTCCCATTAATTAACAGTACGACCTACACGGTTTCTGGCCCGAAAAATGAATGAGAAAAACAATGGCCGTCCGCAGAGATATAAGAGCGGTTGGTGTCACCACGCGCGTGCGGAAGGAGCGCGGGAGAGATGACGGAGAGAAAAAAAACTTTCGCTTGCTCACTCGTGGACATGGGCCTTGTTATCAAGTGAAAGTAAATTGGTCTGTTAGCTCCTCAAGGGGGCCTGCACAACACACACGCAGAATAATAACAAAAAAAAAAAAAATGAAAAAACGCCGTCTCCAGCCGAATGGAATAGCGACGCCTATCACAATTGAGTGTCTCTGTCGTGTTTCGTATGCCGTGGAAGGGGGTGGGGAGCCCATTCAGTTACATTTAGTTTGGTAATACTCTGTTCCATTATTTATGCACCTCGACCGGGACAGCATTCTGCATTGGGCCCGAAACACTGTCAAAACGTTTAGTTGTGAAGGGCCAGGGGGTACCTCTAAACATCTTTATTTCATGACAACGAACTCTTTGATGTGAATTTTGCATCTGTAAGCAGGTGACAATTTGTAGGGTAAATTTGATTTTTTTTTTCATTTCGAATTTGGAGGAAAGTTTTACTGCCTCTGTGACACAGTGGCTGGTCTTTTGAATTGTGTATGAGTCTGTTGTGGCACGGTTGATTTATCATGAAATAGCTGGAGGCTCTGGGGTAACGCATGGAAGAGGCGTGCCAGCTCGACGATGTCGGAAACAATGCTTTGAAGGTTGCAATGACTCTTTGCACAGGAATTCGGTGATGTCGTAATGGAAAAGTTTATGGTTTTGGTTTGCTTGGTTATTTTCCAATTGATGCATGGAAATTTAGTAATTTATCTTTACGGCCATTGTGTTTTGAAGTGGAGCCACAGACTTATTTTATCTTATGGAGCTCTCTCAAATTCTTTCACTTGCAATTACGATACGTTCCAAACTGCTTTCCACAAAGCATATTCAAAAGGTTCCGTGTCGGAAAATAGATAATTGTGACTACTTCAGTATCCGGTATTTCTTCGGGGCTTCAACCAACTTAGAGTGCACAACTTGAGGCTTACTAACTTACTTACTTATCAGCCAGACGAACCATGAAGGGTAATGAGCACACTGCTTCCAGTCATCAAGACCAAGTAGTCTTACATCCGCGATGACTTGGTCTCTGTACCGGAGGTTCGGTCTACCTTTCCTTCTCGAACCAGGAGGCTCGGTTGACAGTAACGGGCACGCTGCTTCCAGTCAAGACCAAGTACTCTTACATCCGCGATGACTTAGCCTCTGTACCGGAGGTTCGGTCTTCCTCTCCTTCTCGAACCAGGAGGCTCGGTTGACAGCAATGGGCACGCTTCTTCCAGTCGTCAAGAGCAAGTAGTCTTGGTCGATGACTTGGTCTCTGTACTGGAGGTTTGGTCTTCCTCTCCTTCTCGAACCAGGAGGCTCGGTTGACGGTAATGGGCACGCTGCTTCCAGTCGTCAAGACCAAGTAGTCTTACATCCGCGATGACTTGGTCTTTGTACCGGAGGTTAGGTCTTAATCTCCTTCTTGAACCAGGAGGCTCGGTTGACGGGAATGGGCACGCTGCTTCCAGTCAAGACCAAGGACTCTTACATCCGCGATGACTTGGTCTCTGTACCGGAGGTTCGGTCTTCCTCTCCTTCTCGAACCAGGAGGCTCGGTTGACGGGAATGGGCACGCTGCTTCCAGTCAAGACCAAGGACTCTTACATCCGCGATGACTTGGTCTCTGTACCGGAGGTTCGGTCTTCCTCTCCTTCTCGAACCAGGAGGCTCGGTTGACAGTAATGGGCACGCTGCTCCCAGTCATCAAGACCAAGTAGTCTTACATCCGCGATGACTTGGTCTTTGTACCGGAGGTTCGGTCTTCCTCTCCTTCTCCAACCAGGACACTCGAATTTGAAGACCCTCTTTGCTGGAGCGTTGTTATCCATTCGCTCGATGTGGCCGAGCCTGTGTAGTCGACGGATTTTTGCCTTCCGGACTACATCCACGTTCTTGTACAGCTCGTAGAGTTTTCGGATTGTCTTCTCCTCCATTCGGCTTCCTTGGAGACGGGATCATATATCTGACGTAGAATTTTCCTTTCAAAGGCACTAAGAATTAGCTTAGCATCCTTACTCAATGTCCAGCTTTCGGCTCCATAAAGCAGGACTTGCAGAATAAGTGTTTTGTAGAGCATGACTTTGCTCCTTCGAGTCAGGAGTTTCGAGCCTAGTTGTCTTGACAGACCGAAGTAGCATCGGTTGCCAAGGGCGATTCTACATCGGATCTCCAGTACGATGTCATTCGTGGAGTTTACGTTTGCCCCGAGGTATACAAACTGCTTTACTACCTCGAAATTGTAGCTGTCGATTGTAACGCTTTGGTCTAGGTAGTGTGCGGCGGATCGTGCTTTGCTCGACAGCCTACCTATATTTGATTTTGTCCTCGTTGACCTTTAGACCAACTCGTTTCGCCTGTTCTTCAATTGCAGTGGAAACTTCCACTACGGCAGGCTGGGACCGCGCGATAATGTCGATATCATCAGCGTATCTGAACAGCTGGACTGACTTGTAGAAGATAGTGCCTTCCGTGTTGACTTTGGCCCGCCGCACTCTTCTGAGCAACTGGAGGCAGCTAGCAAAAAATCGTGCTGGCTGGAGAGGCATGATGGTTGTGGCCCAGGTCCACCCCGGACTGTAGCGCAACAAGAAGAAGAAGCCTATTTCGCATTTATGGACACTTTCAAATTCTCACGTTGATTTCGTTGACGAAGTCCGGCCTGAAACATTAATTGCAAGTGTTGACTGTCGAGTTTTAAATCGCAGTCTGAGCTGCACTTTCATGACATAAATGCTGAGATGGATTAAAAGGACTAAACCTGCATAATTCCCATTCGTCCGCTCGTCCAGAAGAAGAAGTCAAAGGGAATCAATGGGATCATATATTGTGGTATGTGGATGTATACACAACCCTGTTTTACAATGCTCTGAGTAATGCATATTACCCGGTGCAATGGAAAACAGCTGCGTTACAGTCAATTCCAAAATGGGGCAAAGGTACCTCCATTCTAGCAAATCTCCGGTCTATAAGTCTTTTTCTGTGCATAAGGTATTCGAGAAGTCATTAGAGCTCTTAAAGAATAAGTTCTTCTTTATCTTCTTCCTGTGGCGCTACAGTCCGGGGTGGGCCTGGGCCTCAACCAACATACCCCTCCAGCCAGTACGATCTTTCGCCAGCTGTCTTCAGTTCCGCACTTCAAGTTGGTTGAGGTTCTTTTCCACTTGTGTGCGCCAATTTAGTCTAGGTCGTCCTGTGTTACCTTGTCGCAATGGCACGGATTCAAAGACTTTTCAGGCCGGAGCAGTGTTGTCCATACGCTCTATATGGCGTTGTATCCGTAGACGCTTAACCAGGCGCATGTCGCTGTACAGCCCATACAGTTCGTCTTTAAATCTTCTCCTCCAGATGCCATTTACGCACACAGAACCAAAACTCGCACGCAAAACTTTTCTCTCGAAAAGACTAGGGGCTTCTTCATCCGCCTTTGGCAACGCCTAGGTTTCACCGCCAGAATAAATTAAGGATACAAGTCTGACTTCATTGCGGAGAACGACACCATTCATGCCGCTTCTAAATTGGTTTCCGATAATCAGTGGAATAGAAGCAAGACGCAGTGCACAGGAGCCTGGCGGATCAATATGAAAAAGGCACTCGACACCGCATGGTTAGACGTTCTCTTCCTCAAGTTGCTTAGGCTTGGCATTTATAAAACATTGCTATATATGGTCTGCGACACGGTAACAGGTAGAAAGTTCGTTGTGAAAAATGGCAACGAAATTTCTACAACCGTTTTCCATATAAGAAATGGGTTGCAACAAGGGGCGGTGGGTTCGCCGATCTTGTTTACTATAGTCACCAGCGATCTTATAGGTTTTATGCCTACCATAACAGCGTTTGGCTGATCGCGTACAATTCAGGTCCGAAGGTAGATGAAATAAACCATCTGTTGCAGAGTGACTTTGATGTAATTCAACGATTTTGCAACGACTGGAAGTTGAAAATCAACTCCCAGAAGTGTGAAACTATTCTTTTCAGAACACCGTTGTCCAGAGCCTCAATCGATACGAAAATGAACTGGCGCAGGTTCGGCTTAGTTGACCCACTGGGACGGCCATAGACCATGAAAAGTGTAGTAAGATACCTAAGCATCTGGTTGGACCAGTATCTATATGGTTGTGTGTATGTAGATCTAGCTCTGACCAGGGCTAGGAATGCCTTCGCTATGGCAAGAGGGCTGTTTTACAGCAGTCAACCAGTCAATCACTAAGCCATTTATAGAATATGGTTCAACGTGTCCTTCTCAAATGGAAAAGATGAGGGTGTTCGAGAGGTGGTGCCATGGGCCCGTCTTCATTTATATCGAACATCAGAATCTGATTACAAGAAATTCCATCCCAACGTGGCCCTGCACAACGAGGCATACCTAATTGGAGTAGTCAATTTTATTATAAGTTTGATTCAAAGTCACACTGTTCGAGCTATGGCTTCAATTAATAGTCTGATCTTGAGGGTTTTCTACCTAAATGAAATGTACCATACCATTAAATATTCGCCATTCACAGGAACAGGTAATTGCCACCTAGTGCTTTTCTCGGATGTGGTGGACGCAAATGAACCAAGAGTTTTTCTGATTAAAGACAACTCATTGCCATTTGGTTAATGTCGAGCAAAGTGAAACTATAAGACTTACAGCAAACGGATGAAATGACGAAACCATAAACCGTTCAGAAGGAAAATTTTTAAAAATATTTCGGGATTGGGCAACCCTAGAGTTGCAATCTGGCAACTACCAGCTCTATCGTAAAGTTTGACATTTTTGAGGTTATGCGTACTCAGAACGTTTTGACATATGACCGCTATTTGTGTTGTTTACAGTAGCTTAAAAGATTCATTTCACCAAAAAAATGGAATTAAATAAATAAAATATGTTAATTAATTATTTATTATTAATTAATTATTTATATATATAATTAATATAATTAAATAAAAAAATAAATAAATAATTTCCGTGCGATTATTTTTTACAACTTTCGACGGGGATTAACTCAACAACAGTGCATCGATGAACTTAATTCAATTTATGGCGATGAAGCTCCATCAAGGGCCAGTGTTTATCGATGGTATGGTGAATTCAACCAAGGTCGTAGTTCACTCCAAGACGAATTTCGTGAAGGTCGTTCAAAATCAGTTGTTGTCCCAGAAGCCATTGATGCTGTGCGGCAACTGATATTGCAAGATAGTCATGTGACCTATCGTGAGATTGAGACAACCTTAGGCATGAGTGGGACCAGCATACATTCAATGTTGCATGCCCATTTGACCGTCAAACAAATTTGTTCGAGTTGGATCCCACACAATTCGTCAATCGCTCAAAAACAGGCTCGTGTCGATTGATCGAAAGGAATGCTCCAAACATACGATCGCGGTACTTCAAAACATGTCTATAACATCGTGACAGGTGATGAATCGTGAATTTACGCATATAAGCCCGAACGTAAACAGCAGTCGACTGTATGCGTGTTTCAAATTGAGCCAAGTCCAACAAAAGTTGCTCGCGCACGAAGCGCTCCCAAGCAAATGGTCGCCTGTTTTTCGGAAAAACTAAACATGTCGCAACCGTACCACTAGAAAAACGCAGAACAGTTAATTTTGAGGGGTATACAACCATTTTGTGGTTGCCGTGGCGTAGTGAGTAGAGTGCGACGCTCACACGCCGAAGGGTCTAGGTTCGACTTCCAGCTCAACACCAATTCTTCGAATATTTCACAACACCACCTCTTTGGAGCTGCTGACAACACTCAAAGAGTAAAAAATGTCTGAGAAAGCTTCTCAAATTTCATCTATCGGAGTCGGCAAAAAACTGTAGGTCCCTTCTACTCGTGAGAGAACAGTAGCGCGCACAACAAGAGTAGTTGATGAGCAGCTAGGCCCTGGTTACCCTTTGGACTGTAGCGCCAACAATAATAATAATTAATACAACCATTTGCCTGCCAGTTGTCTTCCAAGAAATCAGGAAAACCAACCGCCGAAGACGGATCACTCTTCACCACGACAATGCGAGCTCTCACACATCGGCTCAAACAACTGCGTTTTTGAGCACTCAAAACATTGATTTGATGAGTCATCCGCTGTATAGTCCTGACTTGGCACCGAATGACTTCTTTTTATTCCCATAAGTAAAAAATAAAATGAGAGGTCAACGTTTTCCAACACCTGAAGAAGCGGTTGATGCGTTCAGAATGCATGTTTTGGAGATACCTCAATCAGAGTAGCAAAAGTGCTTCGACAATTGGTTCAAACTCATACAAAAGTGTATAAATCTTAATGGAGAATATTTTGAAAAACAATAAAGCTATTTCCGATGATTAATATTTGTATTTGCTCTCTAACCCAAAAATATAAAATGCTACCCTCGTACTTTGACCAGCTACATTCCAGTGCCAGAGGCGGTCGTTCGTTCTTGCATGGCCGTTCGGTAAGCCCCCTAGTGGGAGTATCTGAGTGTCCAAACATCGCGCGCATAGCTGAAATAAGTTTACTGCGTTGACTAGTCCACTTATATTAAGTACCCTAGGCGGCTGAAGGACTTTCCCGGCTTAGGGTGCAAGTTCCTGTGACCTAGAGATCGGCAGAGTTTTTGGAATACCCTCGATCTCTACAAAGGTGGAGTGACTGCCGCTCAAGCTGAAATAGGTTATGTAAAGTAGTAATCTTCGAATCTTTTTAAAGCGAAGCTCGTGGTGAGGGCAAGTGATTACATTAATCAAAATTTGTTCATTCTGTTCGTAGCCTGATCCGATCAGCTTGGCCGTGGCGACGGTGGAGATGTCTCCTGGTGACATTATCGTGGTGGGAGAGTGCCTCTGCAATTCGATATCAAATCGGCTCAGTTATTCGGAAGAATCGAGGCCTGTGGCAGTTTTTTCTTCAGATGGCCTGTTTGGGTCCCGCCTTGTGAAAACAGGAGAACGGAGCATGTTCGGTTGTGGCGTACACTATTATCTGGTATGTCTTTCAGCGAAGTTGTTGGTCAACGACAAAAGAACGTTAAGACTCAATCGGATCGCACTTGAACACAGTAAAGCTCTGCTCTTGATGGGTCCTGTGGTGGCACTGACGGACTGAGAAACTGAGAAACTGTGAAACCACCCATCACACAGACTGCCTTCTCTATTTTGAATCTCAGGAAGGACGACACAATTTACACTGTCATTTATTAAAGCTATCTCACGCATCGGTAGATTGTGGTATTTTATGTCATTGCCCTTTCTTGGTGGCGGCTTTCAAGACCACGTGCTATTGGTTCATTAAAAAAGACCGATGTTGGTCCTTTCGTTTTTTAAAAATTATTTTTTTTCGTTTTCGTTTTTTTGAAATTCAATTGAAAACGTGACAGGAGCTGTGTAAGAGGATAAACATCAACTGCGCTGCAGCCATTTCTTTTTCGACAGTGGCGACATCGGTCTTTGGACCCAATTGCCTCTAGCCTCGCCCTCTATGATTTGGTGAGAAGATTTAGTTGCATTCGCTTTTGCGGAGAATACAATTTTTGTATTAGTTTGGCTGAGACAAGTTCAGCGAATAATTTTTAGTAAATCAGCCATTGGAAGGTTTCGGCCTCTGCTTCTTAGATCGGCCGGGAAATGTTGGGCTGAACGTAGAAGAAGCATTGTTTGGTGGTTGCAACATCCACTAACTCCATAACGAGCAAAAACAATTTCCACCTGAAGCAGAAGTAGCAAACCTCTATCTTCAACAGTTTAGCCTTTTAATTCAATCTCAAAAGCAGTCAAGCAGAACCTCGATAAATTAGAAAACTCCGTATAAATTTGCAAAATTCTCATTTAAATATTTCATGACCGTCAAGAACATCAAATAATCTTTCAGCACCCACAAGCGTCGGCGGTGTTGCGTTGAATCCACGACACAAAGCTAGAAACCTTTGTGTAGACCCCTGGCCGGTTAACACCACCACATCCGATTCCCCATGACACTATTCCTGAAATCGAAAGATTTCGGCTGAGATCACGCAGATTCTGAATTGGGAATCACTTGCTTACCGGCTTGCGTCAACTTTGAGCTACTAACAACATGCAATGGGCCGCCGCTGTCACCCTGCAATGCACCGCATGAGAAAGGAGAGAGGGCACATTTGTCAATTTGAACCTACCTGACACGAATCCTTCCCACCCTCAGGCACGCCGGCGCACAGCATGCCCGCCGACACCTTGAGTCCTTTGTCCTGACACTGTTTGTTGGTTATGATTGGTACGGAGACCTCCTGCAGCTGCTCCGCCACTCTGCCGTTTTCCCTCTGAGCTCCCCAACCCACGACAATTCCCTGCAGTAAAATTGAAGTCATTTGCAGAATCGCCACAAGGTCTAGCACTCACCTCCTGTCCTGTGTAAGAGTTGACTGCCCGCGGCAAGCACACGGGTCGTATCTTCTCGTTGAATTGAATGGGCTCGCTGAGCTTTAGCAGAGCGATGTCGTTTTCGAAGGTACGCCTGTTGTATTTGGGATGCACAACAACTTCGCTCACCTTCCTTACCAGCGCCTTGGACACAGGATCGTCGAATCTATTCTGTAAAAAGCGAACCTCATAGCTCGAAGGTTGTGTGGAGATTATGCAGTGGGCCGCTGTCATGGTGTACTTGTTGTTGATCAAGGAGCCGCCGCAGGTGAAGTACCCTCCAAGGAAGATCATGGCCACCCAAGGGTACTTGCTCACATCCGAATCCGTGCCGCCAACAATTCGGTTGTTGTTCGCCAGTCCACAGGCTGCCTTGCAAGTAGGAGAACATAAGACGGGCTATTGTCGACACAGACTGCTTCGGGATACTTACAGCACAGGGGACAGCTTCCCTCCTTGTTTACGATTCTCCTCAGTGGATGACGAAGGTCGCTGGTTCGGCTGGTGATATTCCTTGCCTGCAATACGCGATGTGGTTAGCTTCCGCGGAAAACCCCTCCAACTTGCACTCACTTCAAGTAGCTCGCACACAGCGAATATGACCAGAATCCAGTAAAAGGCCGCCATGACTAACCGCAATCTGTGTTAACAAAGACACTGCCTGCACGGGAGAGTTGAACGTAATTTTGCCAAAAGCAATCTTCTCGCTGAAAAAATGCAAAAGCAAACATGAAAAGTATTTGATCGCATGTCGAACAGCACTTTTACGGGCACCGGACACCTGAAAGTGAAATTGCTGACTTCCTTCCGACGCTCTGCATACCGGAAGGCGCAGTCTGAACACTCGTGTCATTCGGTCCGAAGGTTGACTTAATCACCCCGGAACTGGCCTGATAACTGATTGACTTTAGAAAATAACTATTTGCTGACTAACTCATTTTTGAACGCTTATCTAAGAGCGCATGCAAAGGCTGCTCCCTTTGGGCACGATCTCATCTGGAGACATTTTGTTGTCTCTATCGCAGTTCACCTTAGTTGTGTTTGTAAGCGCTGTGAATCAGATTCCCGATTTGTTTTGATTTCTGGTTACCTGCCATCATCATTGGCGACTGAAAGCATCTTTTTTGTTGGCAAAGTGGTCAAGACTGTCGAGTACCCGATGATGCACTGCTAGAGCTCTCTTGACTTCCACATCATGAGAGGCACAACAAAGGCCATTTTTGGTCTTTGGTTCAACTTGCACTGGAGCTTCGATGACCTCGCGCACAGCGACTCTTATGACACTGGTCTTATGGACATGCCATCCGATGCGGGGACACCAACAATCCAGTTGCGTCGTTCATGAAGAGTCGACTAATGTAGTGTCCAGGACTGGCTCTGGCCAGAAATTGAGCCGGGAAGGAAACGTAGTCGGACGACTGCAGGACGTTGAAGGGATTTAGAGACAGTGCACTCGTGGAAAACGACAACATTAGACTTCACACTTCTTGAGTTTATTGCGCGTCCGTCGTTCAGGTGGAAACGTATGCGATCCTAATTGTCACGAACTATATTTTGAAGAACATGTTTAAGGGGCGAAGTACCAGCGTCTGTAGTGACAGTTAAGCTGTGCTTAAGGCCTTACTCAACCTTCTGGCCACTTTCAATATAGTAGAGGAACGCAAGTTTTCTCTTAATTTGGTCGGCAGATTAAATTTTCTAAGACCTGTCTGCGTCCCGAGGCACCACGTTTGCACGATTGCCGATGAACTTTCCCGTCAAGGATCAACCGAGGCATTCATAGGCCAAAACCCACCTTAGCTAGGGCTTTCTTCGAAAGTAGGGTCCTTCGAAAACAAGACTGGAGATGGCACGACTCTTCAGGATGCAGGCTGACCAAGTGCATTCATCCAAACGTCAGCAAGAAATTTCTGTTATCCCTAGATTGAAAAGCCTGCAGACGACTTGTTGGTGTACAAACAGGACACTTTACCTGCGCTAAGCACTTTAACGTACTTGGGCTTAGTGAAAGTACCCTGTGCGACTCTTGAAGAGAAAGTGAAGACATTGCAGAGCAGTCTATGGAATAGAACATCAACATTCGGAAAAATCAAAACAGACTTTGCTCAGTCATCTCGACTGCCACGAATTTCCCTGAACCTTCAAACCTTTATCCAGGGACTATTATCCCAACTCGATGAGACATTCCATACCGCCAGCACTTCAAAACCACAGCACGAAGTATCAGACCCCGACAGGCGAGTCTCCAGGCTCAACATCACATTCAGCTGGACTGCCACAATTCGGTGGTGCACACAAAACAATGCGGTGCGAATCAGCAATTGCAAGAAGATGGAATATGTCAACCTCATAGTTGGAGACCAGACAATAAGGTTTAACGAATTACGAATTAACGTGAATTACCTTGGAGGCATCTTGGACACCAGGCTCTTCATCAAAGAACACGTAAAGTATGCCAGAAAGAAGACATATGCACAAGAAGCACACTCTCGAATCCTTCCAAATATTGGTGTACTCGGTAATTCTCCAGGTGATGTGACTGCATTCTATGAATCACTTGATTTAAACATCACATCCTTTTTCTTCTTCTTATTCTTCTTCTTCTTGTTCTTGTTCTTGTTCTTCTTCTTTTTCTTCTTCTTCTTCTTCTTTTTCTTCTTCTTCTTGTTCTTGATCTTCTTCATCATCTTCTTCTTCTTCTTCTTCATATTTTTCTTCTTCTTCTTTTTCTTCTTCTTCTTGTTCTTGTTCTTCTTCTTTTTCTTCTTTTTCTTCTTCTTCTTTTTCTTCTTCTTTTTCTTCTTCTTCTTCTTTTTCATCTTCTTCTTCTTCTTATTCCTCTCCTTCTTCTTCTTCTTGTTCTTCATCTTGTTCTTCTTCTTCTTCTTCTTCTTCTTCTTCTTCTTCTTCTTCTTCTTCTTCTTCTTCTTCATCTTTTTCTTCTTCTTCTCTTTCTTCTTCTTCTTCTTTTTTCCTTCTTCTTCTTTTTTCCTTCTTCTTCTTCTTCTTCTTCTTCTTCTTCTTCATCTCCTTCTTCTTCTTCTTCTTCATCCCCTTCTTCATCTCCTTCTTCTTCTTCTTCTTCTTCTTCTTCTTCTTTTTCTTCCTCTTTTTCTTCTTTCTCTTCTTCTTGTGGCGCTACGGTCCGGGGTGGACCTGGGCCTCAACCAACATGACTCTCCAGCCAGCTGCCTCCAGTTGCGCACTCCAAGTTGGTTGAGGTCCTTCTCCACTTGTGTGGGCCACCTTAGCCCAGGAAACCATCCACAACATCCGCAACACTGTTTAAAGTGTCAACTGATGGAGAAAAGATCATCTTGTGGAATGACAGCTAACAGATCCGGGTTTTGAGGGAGCTTGACTGGTAGTGACAGCTTGACCAGGTCAGGAGTCCCTGGGACTTCGGTTCCAGCCTGACCGAGTTGTAGTCCCCCTTGTTGGAGTATCGTGTTGGCTGTGGTTTACCACCCCACATCCCGGGTAGAGTCAAGGTTAGTGTATTGTGTTGACTTGTCTAGTTGTTGTTCACCCTGGGCTAGCAAGGCGGTTTGGGGACTATCCCGGCTCAGTGTGGAATTGCATTCTAAACCGGGCTATGTTGCCCAGAGAGTGGCCGAGGTTTAAGGATACCCTCGCATAAAACCAAGGTGGGGCGAATGTCGCTCAAGCATGATCTCAATTTGGTACTTGGGTGACTAAGGCGTTTAGTCCTACGTTATCTACGACTCTTGGATATAAGCCTTCGTGATATAAGCCGTAAAGGCAGGTGATCACGCGAAACCAAAGCCCACATCCGTAGCCGCAGAATCTCACGAGTAGTCAGTTCAGTTCTCTTGTAGGCAGTTCTGATTTGGGCTAAAGCACTTACTTTAGAGCGACTGCAACGGATTATGACGTTAGACTCCGCCCAGCACGGACTATCAGTGGTTACTGTACAATTTCTGATGAGGCGGCGTTCGTCAACGCAGGAATGCTTCCCACAGATATTCTTGCAGACAAGCTTCTGCGGATGTTCCACTGAAGAACCGTGAACCGCCACCAAGCAAAAATATTAAAGGAGAAGAACGTCCAGATAGGATGCCTCCACAGAAGGTAGACGGACACATTCGCACATTCCCATGGTTGAAACCGGGACATCAAGAGCTGCAAAGGAGTGCAACTTCCAACTCAAACAGTTCTTTTCTGGACCCTGCGGCTACCGAAAATATCTGCACAGGATTGGGTGGCACAACTCGCTGCTATGTCCACAATGTCCGAACTCCGAGGAGGACGAAGAGCACACAGTATTTTTCTGCGCCAACAATATGATATCCTACGTGATGAGATTTGTGGAGAACTGGAGGAACAAATGCTCATTCATTGTGAAGGTGCATTTAAAACTAGGACAGGCTGAAGCAGAAAGAGCCCTCCTCCAACAATCGGTCCTCCAAATAAGAGCATGAGTCACTTACCATCCCCGCGAAGTATTACCAAACGGTAGTTAGGCGGGAAGAATGGTTGAAATGTGCAGGATGTGGATTATATACGTGCCTTCCCAAGGTTATCACGCCCTTTGGCACATCCAAGAAAAGAAAACAGAATCGGTTAATTATGCGCTTGCAGAAAACGGCAGAACGAGGCTCCTGAGCAACCGGAGACTGCCAGACCAATAAGGTAGTGTTACCCACGGACAAGGCTAAATACCTTGGTGGGAGTTCCGCTTAGAGTTTGAATTTAAACCACTCTTCTGCGAGACTTAACAAAAGACCAGTGTCGCTCTTTGAGGGCATGTCAAGAAGTCGAAGTTGTTTCTTTGTCAGTTGCTTATATGACCCATGAAGGCATAAGGCTTTCCTTTTTGTCACAGCATCTCCAAGACGGGTGTGGATGAGACTTCGATCTTTGATGAGAAGATTCTCAAAATCATGTGTATGTGCCACCTTCGAAAGAGTCGGATAAGACACCAAAGCAATAAGTTAGTGGTCTACCGAGAAGAACGACAAAACGTTAGTTCTTTCGATATCCACAGAAAGGTAGTTTCTACTCTAGCATTGCTTCTACTTATCATCAAGCCCTAATTGATAAAATAACTTCCATCACAAAGGCTTTGTGATGGAGGTTACTCCCATTTCATTCACAATACCATAAACAAACCGATCTAAGTAGATCCCCAAGTATGTGGTTTATCTAAAAAAATATCAGATCCCGAACTGCGAGACATCCGATATAGGAAGCACCAAACAGCTGCGTCCGCCACCGTGGTGTAGTGGGCAAAGTGCGACACTCACACGCCAAAGGTCCAGGTTCGATTCCCGGCTAAATACCTCGAATTTGTTCATGGCACCACCTCTTTCGAGCTTCTAATAATTGTTGGCGCTACAGTCCAAAGGGGGACCAGGGCCTAGCTTGCTCATCAACTACTCGTGTTGTGCGCGCTACTGTTCTCACACGAGTAGAAGGGACCTACAGTTTTTTGCCGACTCCGAACGGCGAGATTTGAGAAGCTTTCTTAGACAGTTATTACTCTTTGAGTGTTGTCAGCAGCTCGAAAGAGGTGGTGCAGTTAAATTCGAAAAATTGGTGTTGAGCTGGGAGTCGAACCTAGACCCTTCAGGGTGTCAGCGTCGCACTCTACCCACTCGGCCACGGCGACCACATTCGAGCTTCTGTCAACACTCAAAGGGAAATGAATGTCGTTGAAAAGGCTTCTCAAACTGTAGGTCCATTCTACCTATAAAAGAATCGTAGCGCGCACAACTCACAATAAGCGAAAATTTGTACGATGAATATTCACTCCAGGAATTTAAGATCAAAGTCTTCGCCTCCTCCCCTGTGCCGCCTTCGAAAAAAGTAAAGGAACAGATTCTCCTGACATATAAAGGTTAAATTTTAAAGACCATGTTGGCGAGGCAGGAGTTGTCCCCCTTAATTTTGAACCCTCAAGATCTCTGCTGTTTTAATCCAAAAATGTCTCCACAATAGAATAGGAGCTACAATTGCTGCACAAGTGTCTCAGAATGTCATTTCAGTGAAACCTCCCTTTTCCGGTCAACTCCGTCAAACCAAGAGCCTGATACCCAAAAAGTCAAAATTTGGCAAAACTTTATAAAGTCACGATACATCCACATGTTTCATAAGTGGAATCAAGTTGAGGTATAGCTTCGATCTTCAAGCAGTTTTCTTGCCCCCAACACAGCACAACCGTCCAAATAAATAGACTAGAACCTCGTCAAATTTCCTCTAACTAACGTCAAGCTCACATGGAAACCATGTTGACTTACGTCTAAGCGTAACCTCGGATAGTCTGCGTGAGATATGATAAGGCAGGCAACTTGCCGTCACCCCACATTCCCAAGCGCAAGTGACTCAAAGGAAGTTCGCTGAACTTCACCTCCAAACGAACAACATACTCCACACTTGACAAATAAACGTCAAACTTCCGAAGGTTGCCAGCCTGCAACGACGGCACCTCGAAAGTCCCTTATCAAGCGAAGCCGTCCGTTTGATATGTTTGCTCTGTGGCGGACTGAGAGCCAATGCTCTTGCTGCACGTGCCGTCGACCTAAACTGGGTCAAGTTCAGATCGATGATAAATTTTTGGCGTCGTCGCAAAATTACCGATCGCTGCCGCCGCTCCCCCGTTCAGAGATTAACGCACCGCACAGGGCTATTGTCTAGGCTACCCAGTGTATAGTTTGTCTCATAATGAACTCCGTACGTGACGCTTTGCGGGATGTATCTGCGCGCGACAGTCACAGGCACCCGTATGCAGCCAGCCCCAAGCACTGTCCGTGAAACCAAGGGAATTCTCTGAATGATTTCCACGATTATCTCACATCCATCCGAGGCGGCCTTCGTGCACTGGGCTACGGGCACACCGCACCGCCCACACGCATTGCGGCGCGATTTTCATTACCACGGCTACTTCCGAAATGTGTTCTCTGTTTGACGAAATACACTTTATGTAAATTTATCCCCATATGCGCATCGACCGAAAGAAGGAAAGCGAGAGCCATGACCTTGCCTGCCGAGAGTCTGCTCGAGTGCGACCCAAATACGTCGGGGCTCAATTTACATATCGAAAACGCAGTTTCGCGTGGTTTAGCGTTTTATGCGGAAGAAATTTAAATTTTGAACGTGAAACTGGTTTGTGGCTTCGTCTGGTGGAGACTGGGTGGAGAGTCGGGCCCTGTCTTGCTGAATACATATTGGAGTGGAGCAAATATTTGCTTAGGGGTAATTGGGTCTGTTGATTGTTTCGAAATTGGAATCTGAATCGGAATTGGAATCCACTTCCTTATTTGATGAGGGTATGAATGGAAGTTTACCGCCGAGTGCTGTGAAACAGATTGCTTTTATTGTTGAGGTTGGCGTTGCTTGGAGGAAGTCTTTGTTAGACGCGAATAAGGGAAGGTTGCTCCCAGATTGTCTCAGACTTTATGGAACTTGTTTGTGGAGCGATGTACCTGACACAACTGAACATCTGTTCTCGAGAGTAGGGACAACACTTGTTGTTCACTAGTCCACATGGGACTAAATTAATTGGAGTTATGTCTATTTGTCTTAAGTGGGATCACTAATTTAGCCAGCTCAAGGTATTAAATATCCTCACATCGTGATAGAATTTATTTGCTAGCCCCAAGCCAGCAGCAGGCTCTGCTGTGTTAAAGTTTTGGTTGCTGTGGCTTAAGAGAAAGGATTGAAAAGCAATATACTTTGATATCTACTCAGACTGTGGAGAGTTCTTATGCACAACCTTTAGTGCACATGGTGGCCGCCGTGGCGTAGCGGGTAGAGCACGACACTCACACGCCGAAGGTCAAGGTCCCAGTCCCGGCTGAACACCTCGACTTTTTCACGGCACCACCTCTATCTCAACACTCAAACAGTAATAACTGCCTAAGAAATCTTTTCAAACTTTGCCGTTCGGAGTCGGCAAAAAACTGTAGGTCCCTTATACTCGTGAGTAGCGTGCACAACACGAGTAATTAATGAGCAACCTAGGCCCTGGTTCCCTGTGGACCGTCGCGCGATATAATTATTTTAGTGCACATGGGTGTATTAAGCCACTACTAGAAAGACATCGTCCTCTGCGAGTGATGTTCTCGTGTTTCTAAGGCCAACATTTTATTTTTTTTTTTTCTTCTGATTGTTTCCGGAATGTTGCACACTTAGTCCAGCACTATCGAAACTGCAGTCCTTTTGTGTCAAAAATACCACTTAACGTTGGCTCACAGTAGTAAAAAGCTATACTGCCAAAGAAAACGTTGCACAACGAGGACAATTTTTTCAAAAGTAGGAAAAAAAAATCCCATTGGATTATGTCAAGACTTCGAAGTATGTCTTAGATAAGCAAGAAAATACTCAAAATTGATTAAGTAGAAGAAGACTCAGAAATTGTCATCTTAAACCCAACCTTTGCAAATGCAAGCTGTTGCTTGGAACAGGGGTTTAGTGAGACAACAGACCGCTTCGTTATTCCGATACATAGAAGCGGTTTTGTAATTTATTTATTTCAATTATAGGGATTTCGTGTGCTTGTGTTTTTTTTTTTTGAATGAATGTAGCATGAAGTTCATGACAGCGTCTTATGCAGGAAGTTATTATTATTTTTTTGTTGGAGGTTTGCGAGCACTACACTGGAGCACTCAGACTCAGAAACTGGTCCATTGCACTACCAGACGGGAAAGAAAAGTTGGTCAAAAGAATAAGAAGTGGATCAATAATTTAAGGCAGGGTTATTCTTTAGCCACTTTGGGACAGCAGTGGCAACCAATATCAACATGGAAGAAAAAAACTACTAACGGCTGCAAAAATCGAACAAAGCCTTCTATAGTTTGTCAAATTTCTTCAAACACCTCACCATAACCTTCAAACATTACGGTGCAGGAAAATGGCTCTACCAGTCCTCACATGTGTTTCTTGGCAAAATGATCTCCGATCTCTAGGCCTCACTCGATGGAAAAGCTTTACGGAAAAGGACTACTCTGAACTATACCGAATCTCATTTGAAGCTAATATAGTGGGACAAGTTTAGTTTCCTGGAAGTTGGTGGGCAGGGCACCTAGCTCACAAGAACAAAGAGGCAGGGCAAATCCCAACAACGACAGAAGGTCGAAGAAGGAAATCTAAGTTGTCGTTGATGGCTTAGATCGGTGGTCCCGAAGCCATGGGATATGCTGCTGAAAAGTATCGACGAGTAACCGAAAGGTTAAAGATATTTTTTATTAAAGACAAGGGTCAAATCCTGGAAGATAATGATGTTTTTACATACTTTTTCGACCTTCAGAAATATAACAATAAAAAATAAAAATATATTAGGTAGTCGAAATTTCGACGTTACTAAATGCGGATGAGAATGAACTTAGTTTTTTCGAGAGAAAAGTTTTGCGTGCGATTTTTGGTCCTGTTTGCGTTAATGGCATCTGGAAGAGAAGATTTAACGACGAACTCTACGGGCTGTACAGCGATATGCACCTGGTGAAGCGTCTTCGGATATAACGCTTAAGATGGCTAGGTCATGTATAGCGTACGGACCCCACTGCTCCGACTCGAAAAGTCTTTGAATCTGAGGCTTTGGGACATCGCAGCAGAGGATGACCTGGGCCAAGGTGGCGCACAAAAGTGGAGAATGAGCTCAATCAACTTGAAGTGCGTAACTGGAGACGGGTGGCGAAAGACGGGTGGAGAGGCATGTTGGTTGAGGCCCGGGTCCACCCCAGCCTGTAATGCAACAAGGAGAAGAAAACGTTATAATTTCAAGACAATCTTGAGAACTTAATCAATTCAACCTCTGTTATTAGGAGGAAACGCTTGCGTCGAAATTTCGACGTTACTGAATGTGGATGAGGATGCCCTTAATCTTTTTGAGAAAAAAGTTTTGCTTGCGATTTTTGCTCCTGTTTGCCTTAATGGCATCTGGAAGAGAAGATTTAACGACGAACTCTACGGGCGGAACAGCGATATACACCTGGTCAAGCGTCTTCGGATATAACGCTTAAGTAGGATAGACCATGTAGAGCGTACGGACACCACTGCTCCGGCTCGAAATGTCTATGAATCTGAGGTCAATCAACTTGAAGTGCGCAACTGGAGACAACACTTGCATTAAGTAAAATTAATTTTAATATGATCCAGTCTTATCTTCTCGTCGCATTGACACACAAATATTGACAAAAAGCTGCAACTTTTGCATGCTAGAAAGTCGAAGCGATTCTTACATTGAATTTAAGATGCATTTCCGCATTGAACATAATTTTTTTTTCGAATATAAGTTGGGCTATGTGAGACACACGTAAAAAATAATTCCTGATATGTGCAAAATCCTTATAAATTCTTGGAGTATATTGTATTGGACAAATAAATTCGATCTGTGTTTAAGAGATGGCGCCACCTGCAGGTTGTAACTGATCTTGGAAGCGATTACATACAGTACCTCACAAAAGTGAGCATACACCTATCATTACTTCATATTCGTGCTGTTTCAAGGCTGACCACTTTTTTGTTTTATTTTTTTGATATACAATCATAACTGAATGCATATCTTAAACAACAGTATATGCCAAATTCACAGACAGGCGACTTCCTACTGGTATTTTTCACATGAAAAAGGAAACAGCCCCCGAAATCGACACACAAAATTGAGCATACAGATGTCATGTGTGCGTTATACACACGAAATACAGAATACAAGGTAGGGGATTTCTGTCATTAATTTTCTTCTCTCGTTCTGTCAACTGACGTCACATGCTGAACCGAAATTGACATTTGGCTTGGTGCGAAGTATTTAAAGTTTATTTCGAATCTGTTGTGAATAGTTTTCAGTGACAGTTTAATTAAAAAATGGCAATTTTTTTAGAAAAAGCACCACAGTAAAAGCAACGAAAATAATGGTGAAAAAAAAGAACAAGATTTTTTCGATTTCCGCGAGGTGCTAAAATGGCAAAAGTTTGGCAAACTAAGTGTGGACGAAAAGACAAATTTAATTTAAAAAATGCGTTTATATGCTCAAAACATTTTAATAAAGATCAGTATGCACGTAATTTGCGGCATGAACTATTGAATTATTTTCCCGAAAAAGCCAGAACATTAAGAAACGATGCAGTACCCGCAGAAGATCTTCCATGCGCAAGTTTTATGTCCCTTGAGAAACAAGAACTGAATGCTGAAAGGGAGGAAATGTTTCAACGGCGAAATAACCAAGATATGGTGCAATCTTTGCTGAATGAATTAAGCAAGGAAGAAGACCACATCGTAGAGAAAGACCACATGGTAGAGGAAGACCACATCGTTGACGAAAATTTGGAACAAATAACGTAAGTTTGAATTCTTTCACGTACATTACATTTCTTATTCTTCTTCTTTTTTCTACGGATGGCGCTACAGTCCGGGGTGGACCTGGGCCTTAACCAACATGCCTCTCCAGCTAGCACGATCTCTTGACAGCTGTCTCCAATTGCGCACTCCAAGATGGTTGAGGTCCTTTTCCACTTGTGTGCGCCATCTCAGTCTAGGACGTCCTCTGTTGCGTTGTCCCTGTGGTTCGGATTCGAAAACTCTTCGGGCCGGAGCAGTGCTGTCCATGCGCTCTACATGGCCTAGCCACCTTAAGCGTTGTATCCGTAGACGCTTGACTAGGCTCATGCCGCCGTACAGCCCATACAGGACCAAAAATCGCACGATTTCGGTACTGATGTTGTCCCTATTCACCGCAGAGCCGAGATAGACGAAGTCCTTCACTACCTCGAAGTGTCTGCTGCCCATAGTGACGCTCTGTCCGAGACGTCGATGTTCTGCGTCCTTCTTCGATGACAGCATATACTTCGTTTTGCCCTCGTTTACCACTAGTCCCACTTTAGCCGCTTCCGTTTCAATGCCTGCAAACGCCTCATTGACGGCTCGCTGAGTTCGGCCGATCACGTCAATGTCATCCGCATAAGCTAGCAATTGAACGGACTTGTGGAAGATCGTGCCTCTGGTGTTGACGTGTGAGTTCCTCATGATCCCCTCAAGGATGATGTTAAAGAAGTCGCATGACAGCGCCTCGCCTTGTCTAAATCCTTTTTTGACATTGAAGGTCTCGGTGAGTTCGCTACCGACCTTGACGGAGCAGCGAGAGTTCTCCATCATCATCCTACACAATCTGACGAGTTTGGTAGGGATGCCAAAACTAGACATGGCACTGTATAGTTCGTCTCTATGCACGCTGTCATACGCGGCTTTGAAATCGACAAATAGATGGTGCGTGTCGATTTGTACTTCTTGGGACTTCTCCAGGATCTGCCGCAGTGTGAAGATCTGGTCGATTGTGGACTTCCCTGGCCTGAAACCACACTGATAAGGACCTATCAGGTTGTTGACGAGCGGTTTCAGGCACTCACACAGTACGACAGAGAAAATCTTATATGCAATGTTAAGAAGACTGATCCCTCGGTAGTTGGCGCAGTCGAAGGGATCTCCTTTCTTGCGGACCGGACAAACGATGCTGAGATTTCACTCGTCGGGCATGCTTTCCTCCTCAGATGAGCTGGTGCATGCACCCAACCAGCTCATCCCCAGCCCCTTTGAACAGCTCTGCGGATAGTCCGTCCGCGCCAGCAGCTTTGTTCGATTTCAGTCTCAATATTGCTATCTTGACCTCGTCGAAGTCGGGGGGACGGAATTCTTGTCCATCGTCGTCCAAATTGAGTGGGACATTCTGCCTAACAGCGGAATTTGCGACGTCATCGCCGTTTAGGAGTCTGCAGAAATGATCCTTCCAGATTCTCAGCACCGACTGCGACTCTACCACTAGTTGTCCATTTTGATCCCGGCAGGCTTCTGTCTGAGCCTTATAACCACCGGATAATTGTTTTATCTTGTGGTAAAAATTTCGGACATCATTCCTGCCATAGCTCCTCTCCATTTCCTCGACCGCGCGCTTCTCGTGCTCTTTCTTTTTCCTTCTGAGAAGCCGGTTCTCTTCCCTTCTTCTCTGTTTTTAGAGCTCACAAACAGCTCTCGTCGTTCGATGCAGCGTTGCCTTGTACGCTTCTCGTTTGGCTGCATGCGCCTGCCTACACTTGTCGTCAAACCATGGGTTCCTCTTAGGTGCTGGCGTAAGACCCAGCACATCAGTGGCGGCCTCTTTGATGGCTTCTTGACAACGTTTCCACTTGTCTTCTATTGTTTGTGCAGCCATTTCTTATTGTTGTAAAATATTTAGACCTAAAGAACAGGAGTTACAGGATATAATATCAAACCTGCACACTCAAATTAAATCGCTCCAGAATGAAAAAGAATCATTGCACGCACAAGTTCTCAAGATAACCTACGAGAATTATATGCTAGGGCAGGAGTGCAATGCAATAGGGACTATTGGAACATCTGCCGGGGTATCTACTAAATCGGTTCAAAGCGAAGGTAGGTAATCTTCTAGACATGTATTCCGAGAGAGTGGATGAAGACATCGGAATAACTGGGACAGACGTGATAAATGAAGGAGGGCTACATAAGCCGAATCAAGAATTTATGGATGAAATTTAATATTTAGACAAGGCATTTAACGACTATAATAATAAAAATGTCAGGAATTAATTATATTAATGATATGCTAGATCTAAGTTCTGAATGTTCTTTGAACCCCATTTTTAATAAAGCGTTTTTTAGGTGTAAGATGACTTTAGAAGAAGAATAGAAAATAAAAAAATTAGTGAGAGTTCTTTTCATAATAAATTGCAATTGAAAAGAAAACTAATTCGAATAGGTTTGAAATAATAAATGAATGTATGTACATTTTGTAAATATTTATGCGCTAAAAATAATTAAACAAAAAAAATATAATTTCATTGTTTATAAAATAACACATTACTTTCATTTAATTCATGCCGCAAATGATACACATTCAAACACTACTTCGAGTTTCTAATCTAATTCTACACTCAATTGGAAGTAACGGGTCAGCAGATGACGTCACTGGAAATTGACAGATAAAGAAGTACATTACCTTCTATTCTGTATATCGTGCGTTATACACAAGCTTCGCAGAATCGATACATGCAAATTTGTTCAGGAATGGAGCAGCAAATGTCCCTGATGATCATTTCTGCACACGTTTTTGATCTGAAAAGACCGATATTCTCTTCTTTGTGCGAAAATATGGAAAACATGCGAAAACAGACTACTTTGTCAACGAGAATGCTCATAATAAAGCTATTTTGCGAGGGGAGGTCGATGCGAAAAATAGGAGAAACTGTAGGACGATCGCATGCAACGGTATAAAAAATAATAAACAAATATAGATATGAAGGGACACCAAAAAACAGACCTGGAAGGGGAAGAAAAAAATTGCTCTCAGAACAAAACGAGCGGTATATTGTTTGGTTTTCTACTCCCAACAAGATAATAATCCGAAGCACACCTAATATTTAGTACTGGATTGGTTGCTTTATAACGCTCCAAAGCAGCCAAAAACACCCCCACAATCGCCGGATCTTAACCCAATTGAACATCTGTGGCCGGAAGTAAAAGTGCGGGTTAAAGAAAGTACCTGCTCCAATAAGCAGAAGCTAAAAGCCAAAGAGAGAGAGCAACGGAGTCGAGAAGGGCCAAAACGGTTTGATGTCGAAAAGCTACAATCGCAACCGATTGCTGGGAACTTTGCCGACCTAGTCCCCCTGAAACTCGCTCAGAGTTCGACGCTTCCTGCACTAAGCATAGAAAAAGAATGGAAACGTTGTCAAGAAGCCAACAAAGAAGCTGCCACTGATGTGCTGGGTTTCACGTCACCACCCAGAAGGAACCCATGGTTTGACGACGAGTGCAGGCAAGCGCACGCAGCCAAACAAGACGCCTATAAGGCGACGCTGCATCGAACAACGAGGGCTGTTCGTGAGTTCTACGAACAGAGAAGAAGGGAAAAGCACCGGCTTCTAAGAAGGAAAAAGAAGGAACATGAGAAGCGCGCGGTCGAGGAAATGGAAATGAAGTCCGAAAGTTTTATCGAAAGGTAAAACAGCTATCCGGAGAATACAAGGTTCGGACCAAAGCCTGCCAGGACCAAAACGGACAACTCGTAGTAGAGTCGCAGTCTGTGCTGAGAATTTGGAAGGATCATTTCTGCAGACTACTTAACGGCGATGACAGCCGAAATCCCGCTGTTAGGCAGAATGTTCCACTCAATTTGGACGATGATAAACAAGCATTCCGTCCGTTCCGACTTAGACGAGGTGAGGATAGCAATATCCAACCTGAAGTCGAACAAAGCTGCTGGAACGGACGGACTGTCCGCAGAACTATTCAAAGCAGCTGGAGATGTCCTGGTTGGGCGCATGCACCAGCTCATCTGTAAGATATGGTCGGAGGAAAGCATGCCCGATGAGTGGAATCTCAGCGTCGTTTGCCCGGTTCACAAAAAAGGAGACGCCTCTGACTGCGCCAACTTCCGAGGGATAAGTCTCCTGAACATCGCATACAAGATCCTCTCTGCCGTATTGTGTGAGTGTCTGAAACTGTTTGTCCGTGACCTGATAGGTCCCTATCAGTGTGGTTTCAGTCCAGGGAAGTCCACAATAGACCAGATCTTTACATTACGGCAGATCCTGGCAAAGACCCAAGAAATGCAAATTGGCACTCACCACCTTCAGCATCTTTCACTGAAAAACTTGTAAGATCGATGCCACGGCGGTTACAAGCTGTCACAGATGCTGAAGGAGGTGCCACGCGTTACTGAAATTTTATTTGTAACTGTTTCTGTCTTGTGTTTAAGTCGTAACTTGAATTTACTTTAAGTGTTTGCTCAATTTTGTGTGTTAAAATGAAGTGACTTTTTTTATCTTGCTTGGAAATAGCAATTCCTTTTTTTTTATTTTCATATTTTTGTTTATGTCTTTTAGCAATTGAAATATGTCAATTCGAACTGCATTTAAGTTTTAATAATTAACTCCTTTTTGTAGGGCGAAAAAGATAAAAATATGTTTAAGCCGTGAGTGTATGCTCAATTTTGTAAGGTGCTGTACTTCATGGGAAGGTATGACATTTGTCAGCAACAATAATAGTGAAAGAAAATGTGCAATGTGTAAATAAATGTGCATCAGCATCTGTTTTGAAAAACAGCCTCTTGGAAAATGCCCACATTTATCCTAAATAAACAGAATTTCCGGAAGGTTTGTATTTTCCTCCTCAAATGGAAGAAAAGAGCAGCCTAAAACTTGCGAATAATAATAATTGTTGGCGCTACAGTCCTAAGGGGGACCAGGGCCTAGCTTGCTCATCAACTACTCGTGTTGTGCGCGCTACTGTCCTCTCAAGAGTAGAAGGGACCTACAGTTTTTTGCCGACTCCGAACGGCGAAATTTGAGAAGCTTTCTCAGACATTTTTTACTCTTTGAGTGCTGTCAGCAGCGCAAAGGAGGTGGTGCCGTGAAAAATTCGAAAAATTAGTGTTGAGCTGGGAGTCAAACCTAGACCCTTCGGCGTGTGAGCGTCGCACTCTACCCACTACGCCACGGCGACCACGATAAATCGTGCAGAGTGTAGTTTAAACGCTTCATAAATAGTGGTTTAAGCATCGAAGTCAAAGAACGTATCAGCTAGCCCTAAAAATTTGAAATTAAGGAACAAGAGGCTTTACTTAATCAAGATCCGTGTCAAACGTAACGTCAACTCACAGAATTGTTGAGAGTAGTGCAATAAACAAAATTTGTTAGGTTTAAGAATTTTTGGATTGATTGAAAGGCAAGAAAGTTGAATGCCGTACGAGTTGAAATCGGAAGATGTCGAAAGGTAATTTTTATATCGCATCTGCTTCTTGAAAGACATTAAAAAAGGCATTTTTGCAGTGGTTCATGACTGGAGATGAAAAGTAGGTAAGCTGAAATAACCCCAAGGAGAAGAACAAGTTAGCAAGGCCTGGTGAACCCGTTCCACCATCGTCTAACTCATCAATAAGTCCGGGATTGACATATAGGGGGCGCCACTAACGAAAAATCCATCTTTTTTTTAAGTACACTTTATATCAGCCCCGGAACTAATTGAGTGATGTGTTATATTACTTCTTCTTCTTGTGGCGCTACAGTCCGGAGTGGACCTGGGCCTGATTTATTACATTTACGACAAAGAAAAATATAATAGGACATGCTCTGCATATGGTGGGACCAGACGAGGGTGGTTTACCTAAACTGAGGGAAAACATTGGGCAACATTATCGACTACAACTAATGCTTTGAGCATTGCATAGTGTGAAAGCGGCCAGATGCACCCAAAAAGCCCGGCAAGGCTTGCAATGAGATAACTGGCTGTACCGTTCAAAGGCTATTTGGAAACGCTGAAATAAGAGCTCTGTCGACCGTCGGGTTTTCTGAAGAAATCCAAGAATGACTCAATAACTGGATAGATTATAGAGAGAATTAATTTCTTAGAGAAAAAAGTCAAAAAGTCAATTTTTTAGAACGCAAAACGAACTGAATTGATGCGTAATCCCATGAACAACAATTAAATGACAAAAATATGCTAAAATCAGAAAAAGGAAAAAAACGAATATACTCTGTACGAGTACTGTGGTCCAGACTTCTATCAAATGCGACAAAATTACACAAGAAAATTTCAAATGCTAACGAATTGGAGAAGGGCACCTAGAGAATACTTTGAACAAACCTCAAAGTGATCTTCTTAGTCACAAATAAAACACAAGATCTTGGTCTGATGAAAGGGGGAAACAAATTCATTGAAGGCAGTCTCCTTATTTATTGCATTTCTACGCAAACCAGCCCCGCCTCCTGTTCCATTTTTGACTCGAATCGGAATTCATTAACCACTTCCCCACCACACTTGTCACACTTATCTGCACGCAACAAAATCATAATTAAGCAGAGAGACTGTCATGTCAATCTGTGTCAACGCCGGCAGTTATGATGGCCCACACTACGCACTTCGGTAGTCGCGATCCAGCCATGAAGCCCGCCCATCATCAAACCCACCCGATCGAGTTCAAAAACGTGACATGCTTTCCACCAAACTTCATCAAAAGTCATCCAATGCCCTTCGAATTGGCAGCCAATGTCTGCTCATCACATAAATCAAGCGAGCACTTCCTATCTGACCGAATTGGTCTACGCGCGATAAAAGTCCACGAACCGACCATATTTGACGGACAGTTCGTGACAGATGCGCGATGCGAATGCGAACCGCGCAATCGGTTTCGCAATCCAAAGTGCGCTCCGTTGGTCGTTGGGTTGGAAAATTTGTGCGCGACCGCATGACAATTTGAATGTCATTGTGCGCTGGTTGCATTTGCATAAAAATTGCATCATTCACGTGTGTCTAGAACGGCGTGCACAGCACCGGGTGCTGGTGCGCGATGATTCGTGGTGGAGGGCTCCTGCCCGGTGGCAGCAAATTAAATTGATTAATGAGTGTGGTAAGTAGGTAAGCTTTGCGCGGAATCACTTAGAGGTTAAAACAGACATAAAACTAATAACGATGGCGTATGCAATGCAGTGCAGCGTCTGTGGACGCGGCGGCCGGGGAGAGCAGCACATCGTGACAAAGTGTGTCACACTCTGGATGACATTGCAGATTTTGTCGCTTAATGGATTCAAACGTACGGTTTTGATGGGTTAAACTGGGCTAAGGTTGTGCTCAATTTGAGGGTTTAATTCTTTGGACGTCTGGCCTGGTTTTTTTTTTGGTTTGATGTCTTTGGCCGTTGGTTATGGATTTGATGAGGGAAGGCAACTTTTCGAGCTTGACTGATTAACTCACTTCAAGATGAGACCGAGTTTGATGACATTCTGGCACACATGTCACTGCTAAAGTAAGTTCGTTTCTGGGCTCAAAAGGAGTCTTGGTATGTTGTAGTCGGGTAAGGAGACAGTACATAATAATTCTTGTTGCCCAAAAGGAGCTATGGGGCTTACTGGAATCCAAAGGCTTCTCATCACGGCCCACGTTAAACACAACTGATTTTAAAAGATCGAATGCATCGTTGCATGCAGCCACTCCTGATGAGCCCACTTTCAATTTCCAACAGAATCAGGCACCTCTCAATCGTCGCCTCAAATCGAGGTCAAGCCCAAACATCTGTACAGCAAAACAATCCTGACCTACATCAGCGCCTCGCGCTTATGTAACCCATCCAGACGCACAGCGCGAGATCCTCAACCCACTTAATCCATAATCGGCGGCGCAGCGGTATCGATGAAAACGATTGCATAATGTCCGGATATCTGATCGCCATCAACCACGTGTCCGCAAGTGTGACTGTAACGGTTCATCTTGCAAGTGACGCAACATTCATCGATATCGGAGTTCCATTGGATCTCCTGCACTCCGGCACTGTGCCGAAATTATGACACCGCCAGCGAATTAAAATCCGAAAATCCGTTTTCAAAACCCATCGCCGAACTTTCACCTATTTATTTCCGAAGGCGGCTATTACTCAACCGCTACCATCATACCGCCATTCTTGAGGTCCTTGAGGGCAGAACACCGGCAAAGCCCTCTGCTCCACACATGACCATGCGCGTCGATCGCGCCAAAGTGTGTCAAAGTCAGACGCTTGACGCTTGGAAATTGCATTTCCCTGAAACAATTTGCCACCCTCAGCGATGGACGATGTCGCTCATTAGGCGTCCTTCAGCGGTGGAGAATTTCTGTCGGCCTAGGCCAAACAAACGGCACACGCCCACGCCGCCTGCCGCCTACCGTCTACCCCATCGACCGTCAAGTGCAAAGGCACAGAAAGAAGAGCAAAAACGAAAAGCGATTCAAAACAAAAACAAAAGCACGCCGAGGGAATAAGGTGACACATTACAGATGCATCTGTATCTGAGAACGAACCACACACACACCTGGGCACACGTGTAAAGTTCACCGCGCACAGGAGGGTGTGCGTGCACCGCACACAACACCCGCGATCATAGCCGCAAACGTGTAGTGCCGACGGCGTTGTCGTATCAAGTCAAGGACACCCCCAAACACAATAGCACTCATAATCTGTATCTCACTCTTGCGCACACACCACCAACGCCACCGCCGCCTTCGACACGGCAATCTTTATGTTCGACAAGCGACGCGCTGCGACGCAACAACACACCAGATACCCTACACTATGATGAGGCCGCGACAAATTCGCTACACCACCGCGCTGCGCATGTATGTATGCATGTGAGGTTGACTCGATTTAAAATGCTTTTAACCGCCAAATTCAGTTGAACATAAGTAGGAATATTTAATCCATATAAATGCCAATTCGATTTCTGATTTTAAACAGTGAGGATCTCATTGCACATCCACTAGACGCACCGCGGTCTCTCGCTTCGCACATCAGCCCAGGACACATCACATCACTTCGCACGCATCCTGAGATCCTCGCGACAGATTTTGGTTTAGAGTGTTTTTTGTTTTGTTTGGTGGTGAATATTGAGTTCAGAAACTTACTGCGACAGTTTGGACCGGTGAAATGGTTTCAAGATCACAGTGCGCCCTCGTATTTCTAAGCTTCGCGATCATCGCTGCGGCCCTCGCGTTGCCGCCGTCGTCCCGTCAAGCGCCCTGCAATTGTGGTACGTTATGCATTTCTGCTTTGAATCTTGTCGAAATTTATTCAAAACGATTTGAATTTTTATCTTAAGTGCCTGGTCGCTTCGACTTGGATGAATGAATCGGATGCGGGGGTGTCTGGTTTGTTTGGGATTTTCGAAATCGATTGGGTAATGAGATGCACTGGTAGCGCGAGCCATTAAAAAGCAATTAAGTGCGGAAGTTTGTTCGGTTTGCTTGCTTGTGTGGAGTGTGTGTGTGTTTTTTTGTTTTTGTTTTCTTTCTGTTTTAGTTGTTTTGCAGTGTGAAAGGTGTCAAGGTGAGGAGAAACAAGTTGTCATTATGAAAGATTACTGCGACGAAGCTGGTCGATTTGTCGATAAGTGAACGAATTTCTAGTGATTAGTTATCGCTTAGCAATGCGATTGCGCAACTCTTTGAAAGCGAAGCATTCTTCGGATTCTTCTGTGCGGATTTCACAAGACTCTGTGCCGGCAGACAGTTGTCAAATGATAGGTGAAAGATTGTGCGTTGTTGTCCGATCGAGTTTTGGGAAATTTCCACTTCTCGTTTGTTTTGTTTTCTTCTGATGTCTGCTTTGTACGCACATTTTTCGGCGATATTGCCACTTATTCAGTTCTTGAGACGACTGAGAATGATACCAGAAATTGACGAATGAAAATCTGACACTTGCTTCCTTCGGATATTATACAAAAATTCAAAATTTAAAAATTTGTCAATCACACTCGAAAAACCTGGTTTTCTATTTAATGCTCCAAAATGCCTAGAAATTGTTTCCAAAATGTTACCACTTTGTTTAAAAGCGTTTGGAGATTCGTTCCAAAATGTTCCAAAATGATTAGGAATTGTTGTTGTTAAATGTTTCAAAATGCTTAAAGAATCGTTCAAAAATTCACCCAAACGCTAAGGTATGGTTCCAAAATGTTCCAAAATATTAAGGGATTGTTCCAAAATGTTTCACAATGCTAACGGATTTTTTAAAAATGTTCCAAAATGGTTAGGGATTGTTTCAAAATGTTCCAAAGTGGTTAGGGATTGTTAAAAAATGTTCCAAAATGCTTAGGGATAGTTCCAAAATGTTCCAAAGTGGTTAAGGATTGTTCCAAAATGTTCTAAAAAAATTAGGGTTTGTTCTAAAATGCTTAGAGATTCGTTCCAAAATGTTCCAAAATGATTAGGAATTGTTGTTGTTAAATGTTTCAAAATTCTTAAAGAATCGTTCAAAAATTCACCCAAACGCTAAGGTATGGTTCCAAAATGTTCCAAAATATTGAGGGATTGTTCCAAAATGTTTCACAATGCTAACGGATTTTTTAAAAATGTTCCAAAATGGTTAGGGATTGTTTCAAAATGTTCCAAAGTGATTAGGGATTGTTCCAAAATGCTTAGAGATTCGTTCAAAAATGTTCCCAAATGCTTAGGGATAGTTCCAAAATATTTTACAATACAAAGGGGTTTTTCCAAAATGTTCCAAAGTGGTTAAGGATTGTTCCAAAATGTTCTAAAAATTTAAGAGTTTGTTTCAAAATGCTTAGAGATTCGTTCAAAATGTTTCCCAAATGCTTAGGGCAGTTCTAAATTGTGTCACAATGCAGAGGGATTGCTCCAAAAATGTTCCAAAATACTGAGTTATTGTTCCAAAATGTTCCAAAGTGTTAGGGACTGTTCTAAAATGTACCAAAATGCTTAGAGATTTGTTTCAAACTGTTTCAAAATGCCAACGAATAGTTCCAAAATGTTCCAAAACGTTCCGAAATGTTCACAAATGCATTGGGATCATTCCAAAATTCTTCGAGGCTTGTTCCAAACTATTGCAAAATACTTGACGTCGAAAACTGTCTTTAGAGTGAAAGCAAATTCTAGCTTAACAAGGTTTTGTTGACTTAATTTTGCTTTATTCGGACCGATTTCAACACAAATTATCGAAAAATTTCCTCAGAAAAGTAAATACATTTTAATTTCCGAAGTGTTCCAAAGTTATTTTAACTTTGCTAAAAAATTCAATAATCAGACTATTTTTGCAATATCTTTTTGTAAAGTATCAAAATTTGACGCAATTCAGGGAAAATTGTTCCAAAAAGTCATTAAGATGATCAGAAATATTTCATACACGTTATTGGCTTAAGTGTTCACTTTTAAAGAGTGCCTCAACTGTCGGACGGAGGATTTAATTACAAATTTTTGAACTTTTCGATTTTCAAACAATTTTCTTCAAAATTTTAGCACAAAATTTACAAACGTGGGTTCAATATTTCCTAAATCTTATAAAATTATTTTACTTTGTTTTGCCTTAAAAAATGTTCTCAAAAAATAAGGAGATATGATAAAACTCGAGAAATTTCGGCCAGAATTGATGAAAAAATAAACTTGCTCTTTTGTCCAAAAATCAAAATGGACTTAATTCTTTGAAGACAATCGTTTTTCCCCTAATCAGTTTTGAATTTTCAAATTTCTCATTTAGGCCTAAACACCATAAATTGTTACAGAAAACCGACAACAAACGTCTGCAGATTTGTTTAAAAAAATGTTAAATTTTTCCGATTAGTTTTTATACGAGTCAATCAGTGATGACTCTCAAAGAAAAAATCCGCTAAGACCAAAAGTCTGCCAGATAATCAGTAAAGATGACGAACTCTGACTCCGAGTATCGCTGACCCATATTTTATGCATTTCCGACCACTTCCGTGCTCGTCAGCAGACGTCTTTATTACTCTCGTCATTGGGGACGTTATCATAACCTTTGATTGTAATTTTATTGGCATCTCTTGTTTGAGTTAATTGCTCTTCCAAAAGCTACACTTTTCAGATAAGCTGTCACTTTCACAGGAGTTTCCAACCTTCAAAATTTCCGAAATCCCACCTCTAATCCGAGAGAGAAGGACAAATAAAAAACAGTCAACCAGCGATGACCAATATCCCAAGAAAAACAAAATAAAACAAAACCTCCATCACCAAACTAGGTCAAGTGGTGCCTCGTCTTAAGAGCAACATTACGCTCCGTCCAGATAATCGCACAGTGTCAATCTCACTTTCCACATACGCAATCCAGCTCGGCGCCCACAGTCCACAAACTAAAGCCCACCTAAGCAAAATCTGCAATCCGTAGCAGCAATGATTAATTAGCCTCTCGGCTGAGGCCACAAATCAATCATAACTGATTCATAGCATCCTAACCGGGCCCCCTCCGCTGTTGGAACCTCCATCCGTCGGATATCGTATGGAATTCCCATCTATCTGGTGAACTCCATTGAACTCCCTCGAGATATTTACAATCTCCGGCCGTCTGTTGGTCTCTCTCCTCGGCCTGGGTGACATTTTTCTGTGCCAACAGCACTTGTGTGCATCACGTAATCACCTTTTGAACGGAGGGGTGATTCCAGCTACCGCGTCGCCGCCGGTGCTGTCTGAGTCACTTCGCATTCGTTCGCGCAATGCCACTCGGCTGGAGTGCCAGCACAAAAGTGGATACAAAGCAAAAGCCGCCAGGTATGTTTTGTCGGTTTTTTCGTGTCCAACATCCGCAGATTGCTGGGCAACCTTACAACTGGGCGTATTCATTTCTCTCACCTCGAACACGGAAATGGTCCCAGTTTGGGACCAGGCCTACCTCAAAGTCAAGACAGTAGCCAAAGCGATATTCAATTTTCTATAACCTTGCACTTGACTCACTCTAATGGGTGTGTGTTGTTGTGCCGTTTGCGGGCTCACAGTGAGCAGCAAGCAGCCACACGCCAGCGCGGCAAGCACAGCCTTCACATCGATTGGAGAGCGAAGTGTGGATCGGTTTGTGACACAATTGAGTTTTTTGTTTGTTGGTGCTCTGATGTGTGATGTTAGTTGTGTTTTTGTATCTTTGCAGTTTGCGGAGTCCGGGGACGCGGGAACCGCATCGTGGGCGGCAAAGTTTCGCCAGCGCACGAGCAGCCTTGGCTGGCGGGCCTATGGCGTCAGGGGAAGCTGTACTGCGGCGCAACGGTGATCTCGCGCAATTTCTTGGTGACGGCCGCTCATTGCGTGTACAGCTTCAGCCCGAATGAGATTCGTGTCTATCTGGGGGGACATGAGATCTCCAAGGACTACACGGAGATACGCCGGATTAAGGCCATCTACGATCACGAGTACTTCGACGTTGTGTCATTCAATAACGACATCGCGCTGATCGAGTTAGATAAGCCGATCCAGTTCGGTCCCCAGGTGCAGCCGGTCTGCCTGCCGAGTGGAAGTAAGTATCCACGCCACAACCCTCTGTGGGACGATTGTTAATTTGCGATTCCTTCTCGATTCCTTAGGCGAGTCCGACTTCACGGGAGTGTTGGGCCTGGTTGCTGGATGGGGCAAGACGGGAGAGAAAGAGAAGACCTCGCCAGTTCTGCGATCAGTATCGGTGCCAGTGTGGTCCCAGGATCAGTGCAGGGAGGCTGGATACGGAAAGAAGCGCATCACCGACAACATGATGTGCGCCGGCTACCACGATGGGAAGCTAGATGCTTGTCAGGTGAGTCCGCAAAATCTCGGTCTGTTGCCAACCCTGCTCTTCATTGTGTGCCATTTTCAGGGCGACAGCGGCGGCCCAATGGTGCGTGAGGCTGCCGGCGGAAGCACCGAAATCATTGGCGTCGTCTCCTGGGGTCGGGGCTGTGCCAGACCCAACCTGCCGGGAATCTACACGCGGTTGGTGAACTACTTGCCGTGGATGAAGCGGAAGCTGTCCGGCGAGTGCCTGTGCACACAGCGGAACGCGCAGAACAACTACATCGACTATTTCATGCAGCAGTGGGTCTGAGCGAGGACCCTCCAGCAACAGCCGGAGAAAGCGTTTGCCAAATCTAGGATTAAGCTTTAGAGTTAATCTAGTCACGCCGTGATGCATTCATCAGCCGGTCCTAGCCGTAAGCCACCCTCATCGCCATCAGCAGCACGCTCTCGATGCACTACACCTTTGATCTCGCAGTAAAATCCATCCAACCGATACACTTAACCAGACACCTAGCAGATAACACGTTTACTTGTTGAATTATTTTTAAGCTCGTGCGCGTCTGCGCAGCGCTGTCGTTGGAAGCATGCACACGCACATTCAAAAAGGCTTAAAGTCAATAAACCACATTTGATGGATATGTTCGGATATTTGCTCTTCGGGGTGTGTTCGGGTGTTGTTTGCGGCTTGCGTGCTAACGGTGCTTCGGACCGTGAACTTCAACTACGAGTTTGAAGTTGTGGGGAAGTTTGCTTTGCTCTTGCTCATCAACATGCGTGCCGCAATCGATGACAAGGCTGATGATGGATTTCTTCAGCGAACGTGCCAATTACACAGCTGGCGGCGTGTACCGACTGGCCGTGAGACAGTGTGCAAAAATGCATGTTTGACATGTTGGGGAAGTGACCTTTGTTGAAGGAAAGACGCAGATTACTGCCAAGGATTGGGTTGGTTTGGATTTAGGGCACCGCTCGCTGCAAGTGGTCTACAACTCAAGGGCATTTATGGTTAGTTGGCCTCTATTTCGACTGTATTGACGTTAGATGCTGTTCTGTCAACAAAGAAAATTAACTCAACTTTTTCACACAATCTGCAGCGTTTATGAGAATCAAAGCCTTTACATGTGGGTGGTGAATGAAGTGGAAACTTCCATTCTTGACTTCGTCTCTTTTTTCGCCCAAAAACAAATCGGCCGCGGGCAGAAAAATAATTCTACTGGTGAATTATTTTTGACGAAGAGAAAGCTTTCAAGAGGAGAACAAACAAATGTGTACAAGTAGCGAGAAATGCTGAGCTGTCGTCACCTCCCCCATGCTTCAAAGTGGGATTATAGGTCTCGTTGAGTCGATTATTCCAGTCGAAACCTATTTAAATAGTCACGGAAATTTTGCGAAGCACAGGTGGAAGAGCTGGGGAATTTCTATCTGCAGCAACAGTTGAAATCGCAAGCCTCCTTTAAATTTTACAAGCACTGGAACTTCGTAAAAACATCACAAAAAATCAAATCAAATCAAGGAATTTCCAAGGACCAAAGACAAATCTAACCCCGTTGTGGCCGCTCGCATTTTTGGTTAGGTGGGCCGGCGATGGCTGAGCCTCTTGAGGAATGACATGACTGAAATTTCATCAAAGATGGAGGCTGCTTAACTTTGTGAGAAATAAGCGGCTATCTCTTAACAGAACAGACTGCAATAGGCTTACGAACATACAAAGCGGCCACTTATCCTTTTTTAAACATATTAGCGTTCTAAGACAGGTTTTAGACAATGTGACGCACTGTGATGTGACTTCTTTAACATCATCCACGAGAAGATTGTGCGTAACTCACAAGTCGACACCAGAGGCACGATCTTCCAGAAGTCAGTTCAGTTGCTAGCTTACGCTGATGACATTGACGTGATTGGATGAACACAGTGAGCAGTCAATGAGGCGTTTGCTGGCATTGAAACGGAAGCGGCTAAAATGCGTCTGGCGGTGAAAGAGGGCAAAACTAAGTACATGCTGTCATTAAGGAAGGACACACAACATCGACGTCTTGGACGTTAGCAAAGTCGGATGAGGAAGCCCTTAGTCTCTTCGAGAGAAAAGTTCTGCGTGCGAATTTTGGTCCTGTTCGCGTTGATGGCATCTGGAGGAGAAGATTTAATGACGAACTCTATGGGCTGTACAGCGATATACGCCTGGTCAAGCGTCTACGGATACAACATAGGCCATGTAGAGCGTTTGGACACCACTGCTCCGGCCCGAAAAGTCTTTGAACCCGCGCCATTGGGACAACGCAACAGAGGACGACCTAGACTAAAGTGGCGCACACAAGTGGAGAAGGACCTCAACCAACTTGGAGTGTTTAACTGGAGACAGCTGGCGAAAGATCGTGCTGGCTGGAGAGGCATGTTGGTTGAGGACCAGGTCCACTCCGGACTGTAGCGCCACAAGAAGAAGAAGAAGAAGCGTTCTAAGACTAAGTGACAAAAAGGTGACACTACGCAATTGTACCCCTTAACAGTTCTGTCTCTTTATTAGATCAGGGGGCCGATTTTTATCTCTGATCTGATGAGGGTTACTGATGGAGGTTCCTTGTAGCAAAAGTGCTTTTGGGAATATTTTTGAAAAATAAAAGTACCAGGTATACCGGTATGGAACGAGCGTTTTTGAAAATAAAACACTAATTATTAATGGGAAAGTAAAACATTTTTTTCAAAGTATTGGCCATTGTTTTCTACACATTTTGACCATCTTTCTGGCAGTTTGTGAATACCATGCCAATAAAATTGTTCGTCTTTTAAAGCAAACCAATCAGACACCCAATTTTCGACCTCCTCGTAGGAATCAAAGTGGTGCTCAGACAATGCGTGCTCCATCACTGAAAATAAGTGGTAGTTGGAAGGAGCCAAGTCTGGTGAATACGGTGGGTGGGGTAGTTGCTCCCAGCCAAGTGTTTTGATTGTATCCTGAGCTGGTTTTGCTTTGTGTGCAGGTGCATTGTCATGGTGCACAATTAGGCCTATTCTGGTCGTTTCTCGATCAATGCATGGTTCAAATTGATCATTTGTTGTCGGTAGCGACCACTATTAACGGTTTCACCAGGCTTTAGGAGTTCGTGGTACAGCACACCTTTCTGGTCCCACCAAACACACAGCATTGTCTTCTTGCCGAATCGATCTGGTTTTGCAGTCGATGTTGATGGCTGTCCCGGATTAACCCATGATTTTTTCCATTTAGGATTCTTAAAACAAATCCATTTTTCATCGCCAGCAACAATCCGATGCAAAACCAATTTTCTTTCGTGTCTTTGAAACAAAATTTCACAAGTTTTTTTTCGGTTTTCCATCTGTCTTTCATTCAATTCATGTGGCACCTTATTTCCACACTTTTTTATCTTTGCCATAGCTTTTAAACGGTCAGAAATTGTTTGTTGTGCAACATTTACCATTGCTGCCATTTGCTTTTGACTCAAAGTGTCATCTTCATCCAATATCGTTTGCAATTCGGCGTCTTCAAACTTTTTTGGTGGTCTTCCCCGTTCTTCATTTCTCACATCAAAATCATTATTTCTGAACCGTTGAAACCATCTTTTGCCTGTTGCTTCTGATAGAGCATGATCACTATATGCTTCGACAAGCATTCGATGTGACTCTGCAGCACTTTTCTCCAAATGAAAACAAAAAATAAATGCTTTCCGCAAATCATTACTTTCTGGTACAAAATTCGATGAAAAAATATGATGTTGTCTGTTCATTGACTTGCTGTATACTAAATATTTTTCACAGATGTCATAGCAAACAAACAAAAAAAAAAAAAAAAGGGCTCGTTCACAACAAATGTTCCCTAACGGTGCATTTGTATCTTGACGCTCACTTCATACGGGTATACCTGGTAAGTCGAGTTAAGTTGAATTGTCCTTTAACAATACAATAAAACACATTTTTCGTAAAAACTGAGCATTAAAAAAAATTCAGCCGCTCATTTCGTGGTCTTTCGGTACGATGTTTGTTTTTAATAATAATTGTATGGCGCGACAGTCTATAGAGGGACCAGGTCCTAGTTTGCTCATCAACTACTCGTGTTGTGCGAGCTTCTGTTTTCTCACGAGTAAAAGGAACATACAGTTTTTTGACGATTCTGGACGGCAAAGTTTGAGAAGGTTATTCTTAGACAGTTGTGACTCTTTGAGTGTTGCCGGCAGCTCGATGAAGGTGGTACCGTGAAAAATTCGAGGTGTTCAGCCCACTACGCCATGGCAGCCACTTACTTTAGTCCCTATTAAAACAAATGTGGCACCAATTCCAAACATAGTTGTTTATTATTTTCTGCTCCCACTTAATGATTTCACTTTTTCAAATCCAAACATTAATTCAACCAATAGGACGATATGTGCCGTCTTCGGAGCATGTTTGCAAATGGAGTGAACTCTTCCTTGGCGTCTGGCATGCAAAAGTGGATTCAATCGCCGTGGAGTGGCGTTGTTGAGGTTAGAAGAACGATATCGAACGTGGTTTGTTTAATTCTACTTAAGTAAAATAAATAAAAAGTAATCGGCAACGTTTAATTGTTTCACAATAAAATATTCTATTATGCACAATGTTGAAGCTCTTAATAAAAAGAAAGAAACAAATTTAAAATTATGTTGCGTGGCATAGTCCCTCCCAGTACCTACTTCGGAAATAAGTTCCCCTAATTTTCCAAACCAACCAGATCACCTCCAGCTGCTTTAAATATTTCTGCGGACAGTCCATCCGCTCCAGCAGCTTTGTTCGACTTCAGCTTGGATATGTGTGTATTTGGGTTTACGTGATCACCTGCCGTTAAGGCTTAATACCAAGAGGTCCATACACCCATAGTCAGGAAAACGCTGACTAACGCCTTGGGGATCCCAAGCACCAATCTGAGTTCTTGTCTTAAGGGACAATCTCTCCTTTTTGGTATGGAGCGAGGTCTTTCTAACATCTCTGCTGTTCTTTGGGTCACAGCACCCGGTTGGATGCAACTCCACATCGAATCAGAAGTATATTTCCATAACCATCTTACCTTATCCGACCCAGGTGACTGGGGCAGATCAGATCATATAGAAAAGTTAACTATTCTTCCCGCGATTTGGGTACAAACCACAGCCACCACGATACTCCCACAAGGGTGCCAACCGCACGGTCAGGCTGAAACTATGTTTCAGGGGCTCCTGACCTCCCGTGGTACCAGGATATAGCTTCCGGTCAAGCTTCGCAAGTATTTTGCTCTCGGTAGGATTCCTTAACATCCAGGACCAATGGCCTTATAGTCCTACTCTAACTTAACTATGAGCTGCCATGAGGGCAGCCATTCTAGCTCTTCGTCTGCTGAAAACTTCCCTAGAAAAACCCCTGATGGTGTCTGTACTCTATCTAGTCTGGAGAACCAGGCTGACATCGTAAGTCCCATCAGTGTAAGATATGTTCATAGCTCCAAGGTCCCGGATGTCATCATAAAGAGGACATTGGCAACACGTGCAACCTATTCTCAGAGCTATATCCGCACAAGCAGGTCTCTGAGTCGCTTATGGACCGCTTGAACAAGAACGAATTCAGGGAACCATGTCCAGTAAGCAAGTAGCTCAGATGCATGCTTAAATTAAGACCCCCAATGGACTGACACACCGCGAAGGAAGCTGTATGTCACCCTGCCATTTTTACAGGTCTCCCATCTATCCTGCCACTTTTGTCTGAGCAGCTGATCTAGGAGGTCTTTGCGCTCGTTAAGAGCTAGTCCCTCCAAGCTCCAGCTTGGATATTGCAATCTTCACCTCGTCTAAGTCTGGGGAACGGAATTCTTGTCTATCATCGTCCAAATCAAGTAGAACAGTCTGCCTTACAGCGGGCCGTCATCGCCGTTAAGGAGTCTACACAAAAGCTCGGATCACCAAAATGCGCGAATATTGTAAATATACACATGCTGCATGTTTTAAAAATTCGTTATGTTGTCTTTCTCCCTCTCATAGGTACCCAGAATCGCTAACTTACAGAAAGGAAACCTCATTTAAAATGTTTTAGGTTCTTCCTTTAAAGGAACAGCCCCACAAATGCCACTTTTTGCCCCACAAAAGCCACCTTTTGCCCCACAAATGCCACGTTTTGTCCCCAAATGCCACACTTGTCCCTCAAATACCACCTTTTGCCCCACAATTGCCACCTTTTGAACCACAAATGCCACCTTTTACCCCACATATGCATCCACGAAAAACCAACACTGCTGCACTTATTCCCTTGATACAGATCCCAACTTTTCAAATCTCTCCATTTCGCAATCTGAAATTGAGCCGATCGCGTTATGTTACTCTCCCGTGAAGCGATAAGATCGCAGTATCTCCTTATTGCTCTCTGCCATGTATCCGGCTGTTTAGTGGATAGTTTTACCATAAGCTTTCTCCCTGCTAATAAACTGGTGATTTCCACCAGTTGCCATAATTAATGAATCGGCTAACATCTGCAATCTGTCGACGAGGGCAGTCATTTCATTTGCTTTCATAGTTCTAATTTGTTTATGCATTTTCGGTATTTTACGTCATCGTCATCACAACTGGGCATATTTAGCTTTATTGCAAAAGTGCATAAAATCTTCATTTAAGTTTGTAAATCAAGCGATTTCCATTTTAAGCAGTGCTTATGGTGACCACAACTGCGTCGTCGGAGTTGTCGTGTTATGAATCCAATTTTGTTTTGTCGATTTCAACAAGCTGATTTGCTTAAACAGTAGGGATGAACTTGATATTTGGGGGCTTAAACTTATCCCTGACACTTTCAAAACTGCGTTTTGAAGTTTTTTCAAGTTGTATTTTGTAAGACTACTGAGAGGCCACTTATTACAGAATAGAAACGTGTATAAAAGTTTAAATAAATCACAGCCCTCTTCAAAGCCAGAACCAACCAACAGAACCTTTTACGCACTCAAACAAGTGACGAGAAATACAACATTTTGTGTTAAACTCAATGTTTACGACTTCGGATGTCTGATTGGTAGACGGTCTCTCATGGCAGAATGGTCGAAGTGAATAGTGGTCATCATGTTGTTACCATTTGGAGTCTCGGTACAAAGGTTGCCTTTTATATTTCGGGATTGTGCAACCATAGTGTTGCAATCTGGCAACTGCCAGCTTTATCGTGAAATTGACATTTTTGAGGTTATACGTACTCAGGACGTCTTAACATACCAGCGCTATTAGTGTTGTTTACAGTAACTTAAAAGATTCATCACGCCCAAGAAATGGAATTAAATCGTGAAAATTTTTGTGCGATTATTTTTTACAACTTTCGACGTGGATTAACTCAACAACAGATCTTCGATGAACTAAATTCAATTTTTGACGACGAAGCTCCATCAAGGACCAGTGTTTATCGGTGGTTTGGTGAATTCAAACGAATTTCACTCCAAGACGAATTTCGTAAATGTCGTCCAAAATCAGTTGTTGTTCCGGAAACCATTGATGCTGTGCGCCAACTGACATTGCAAGATCGTCATGTGACCTAACGTGAGATTGAGACAACCTTAGACCATGAGTGGGAGCAGCATACATTCAATTTTGCATGAACATTTGACCGTCAAAAAAATTTGTTCACATTTGACCGCTCAAAAAAAGGTCCGCGTCGATTGGTCGAAAGAAATGCTCCAAAAATACGATCGCGGTGATTCAAAACACGTCTATGACATCGTGACAAGTGATGAATTACGCGTGAATTTACGCGTATGAGCCCGAAAGTAAACAGCAGTCGACTGTATGTGTGTTTCAAATTGAGCCAAATCCAACAAAAGTTGTTCGCGCACGAAGCACTTCCAGGCAAATGGTCGCCTGTTTTTCGGAAAAACTAAACATGTCGCAACCGTACCACTAGAACAACGCAGAACAGTAAATTCTGAGTGGTACACAACCATTTGTTTGGCAGTTGTCTTTCAAGAAATCAGGAAAACCAACCGCCGAAGATGGATCACTTTTCACCACGGCAAGGCTAGCTCTCACACATCGGCTCAAACAACTACGTTTTTAAGCACTCAAAACATGGATTGAAGGAGTCATCCGCCGTATAGTCCCGACTTGGCACCGAATGACTTCTTTTTATTCCCGTACGTAAAAAATAAAATGAGAGGTCAACGTTTTTCGACACCTACAGAAGCGGTTGATGCGTTCGGAATGCATGTTTCGAAAATACCTCAATCAGAGTGCTTTGACAATTGGTTTAAGCGCATGCAAAAGTGTATAAATCTTAATGGGGAATATTTTGAAAAACAATAAAGCTGTTGTGCTCTAGTCCCGGAATATAAAAGGTAACCCTCGTATTTCTTAGCTTCGCATTTAAAGCGAAAGTCTCTCAAGTTTGCCACTACTGAATAGCCAAAACCACTTGTTCAGGAATATTTTATAGCCCCATGTTTACACGTCGCCATGGCGTTGTGGGTAGAGTGCGACGCTCACACGCCGAAGGGTCTAGGTTCGACTCCCAGCTCAACACACCAATTTTTCGAATTTTTCACGGCACCATCTTTCGAGCTGTTGACAACACTCAAAGAGTAATAACTGTCTAAGAAAGCTTCTCAAATTTCGACGTTCGGAGTCGGCAAAAAACTGTAGGTCCCTTCTACTCGTGAGAGAACAGTAGCGCGCACAACACCAGTAGTTGATGAGCAAGCTAGGCCCTGGTCCCCCTTTGGACTGTAGCGCCAACAATTATTATTATATTTACACGTGCAGAGGTCACCATCAGTTTATTACTTCATTTGTTCAAATTTCTGGCTCTAAACACATCTTGTCATTCATCATTCATCTAGTGCATTCGTACATTCATTCATTTACTCAAAGTTCATCAGTGATGGTTAACTTTCGGCAGCTATAGATTTTTTGTTGGCTGCATCTTTTAATGGGGATACAAATAAATTCGGTTCGTTTTCGAAAGACGGCGCCATATGCATGTTGTGGCTGATCTTGAAAGTGATTACCTCCTTCATTGGAAAGTTGTGAGACTTGTCGACAATATTTAGGGTGAATCCGCGTCAGTTTTCACGTACAACAGGCAAGGCGAGTATTGCGGATAAATTCTTGAATGGGTTGAATGCAACTAATTCATACATTTTACCATTTTTTGTTGAAGTAGCGATAAAAGAATACTAAAGATGCAACACTGAATTGATGTTCCAGCAATTCAATTGACTTGACAACATTATTATTCCCCATAAACTCTAGCGCTTCTGTTCTGTTGGATTCTATTGAATATGTGCAGGGAGGTCTGAGGATCTCCAGACAAAAGAGGAACGTTATATTTAAGCCTTTGGCGAATCTATCAATCAACCTTTCACCAAATCATTTAGTTCCAGTGTCTTAGATCATCTTCATTTTTAAAGATTTAGTTAGTTAAATGTGTTTTTTTTCGCTTGTTCATTTTCCATATTCAGCCAGCTCAGACATTCTTCGTCCAATTCACTCGTTCAGTCATTCAATCGTTCAGTACTTCCTTATTTTACACTTTTATACAGCCCCGAGTGAATCCCCCCCCCCCCCCCCCCCGCTTGGACCGCTGTTAGAAGCTTTTACATTTTGAAGCACCTACAAAGTTCGTTCAGTTTTCCAATGAAGTGCAATTTTATGTTGACTTGTAATTCACTTTATATACATTCCGATAAATGAATCTGTCTCTCAATGACTGCGCTCCTGCTCATTTTATATATGTACATTCATAGCTAAAAACCTTTTGATTCATTCAGTCATTGATTTATTCAGTGCTTGATTCATTCAGTCCTTGATTCATTCAGTCGTTCATTAATTCGTTCAGTGCTTGTTTATTTTACACATTTTTACTTTGAGATAGTCGAATCATTTAATCGTCCAGCCCGCTGTTAGAAACTTTCACATTTTTATGCACCTTCAAAGTCATTAGCCACTTAATTCGTTGAGTCTTCCAATGAAGTGCTATTTTATGTTAAATTGTAATTCACTTTCTATACATTCCACTAAATCAGTTTGTCTCGCAATGACTGCGCTCCTGCTCATTTTATATGCATTCAGAGCTAAACGTTTGTTGATTCATTCAGTCGTTCATTCATTCAATCATTCATTCGTTCAGTAATTCAGTCGGTCAATGCCTATGCATTTTCCATTCCGCCATTTTTACACATTATTTCTTGCATAACAGCAGGGAAAGGCGTCAAAACAAATTCCGATTCGGGCGCCGATCTTCGGTTCTTCTTCTATTTTCGCAGAATTAAACATATTCCCCTAGACTCATTTGCATACATTCCTGCGTTGGTATTTCACAATTCACACAATCAATTGAATCACAGTCCCATTCGTATCCGATCCGAATGACATCACAGCACCGACGCCCGACAGGATCCGATTGCACTGAATTTGGATTTAGTCCAAAATTTTGTGAAACTGTCTTTTGCGACTTGCCAAAGGGCAGACGTCTCGAATGCGCCGGGCACAGCGCCAGTGCCAACAAACTTTCATTACTCACTCAAGATACCGTTATGAATTCGAGATTGCCCCTCAGCAGATAGCCGTGACTTGCATTTCACTGCGCACAGAATTCTGGCATCTTTTGCACTGCACTCTCCGCAATTGTGGAACTCGTTTCTGAAATCCAGAGCAATGGCGCTTCGATCTTATCGGGTGTCCCCGATATGTGACATGTAGCTTGCATCCAATCGATATGTATCTGCGCAATTTTATCATCTCTCCAACCGACCGCTCGCCGCCAACGTCGCCTCCGATCCCCCAGTCGCGTCTTCCAACCAAGTGCTGAGGCATTCAATTATCCAATTTATCTAGGTTAACTCATATGATCACGCCTGATCGCAAGCCTAACCAGCCGCCGATGAGCGTCGCTGTCCAAGCAAGTGCCACCTCATTTCGCATTCAAACCACCGATCGTGTGTGAAAGTTGTTTCTGTGGAGTGTCTCTCGTTTGACTCACTGACGCAGTGTGTATGTGCCTCGCCACCTTCCTAGCTGCGAGGAGGCGAGGGACTCTTTCATTTGCATATCTGTACGGGGAAGACCGCAACGGAAAACGAAGAAAACTGACAAACCGTCGATCGGCGTATAAAACTTTCGCGCCTGCAAAGATTTATTTCTTCGGATCGGTCGCACGAAGCACCACTTGAGCGCGTCAGTGCTGCTAGGAGGTCTTATTCTGCCGCATCAACTCTGGAATACTGGATGTACTGAACGTAAACTGCTCCCGATTGTGAATCCCAGCCGAATTGCTATGGATTAGCCGCAACTGTGCTCAGAGACAGCGAAAAAGTGACAAAATTTTAGAAAAACGCCCGAGAAAAGTAAAATAAACGAAAACTCTTGCAAAAGTGCTCAAAAGTGTCTGCGTCTGTGCGGTGTCAGTTATCAAAATGCGAAAATCACGGAATCTAACGGCGATTTTTATTGTCGTTCTTGTTGGATTAGCCTGTCCCACTCAGGTATGTTGCAGTGGATGGTAAATTGTACAGTTATTCCCTTGCATTGGTGTACGGCAAAGTAATCGAACGGCGAATTTGATTTGCGGTCAAGTGTAGGAACGCCCGGCTCGATGCTGCTTAAAATTGTGTGCCGTAATTCTGGTTCGTATGGGGGGCGCTCCTGGCACACAGGAGTGAGTTGCTTTTGGTTACATTTCGTTTTGGACTTTCAAGCGGATAATGAACGGATAAATAAGAGTTTTGCAAAAACTACGTTTTACAGGAGTCCGACTGTCACTTCTGCATTCAACCTTCCTTTCTGACGAAATGTTGTTTTGTTTTCTACGAAAAGCTCTAAGGACCTAACACTCTTTCGGGAAGATTTCTAGAATTTGAAACTTTTTTCAAATGTGAAAGTGCTCTAAAACCAAGTACCAAGTTTTGAGTGCCAAGTTTTGAGTGTCAATTCTAACAAAATTCAGATCATAGAAGTGAATTTAATTGGTGGCGTTAAAGTTCAGAAGGGTTCAGAACTTGGCTTCTTTATCAACGACTTGTGTTCTGTGAGCAAAAGCTCACGGAAAAGAATGGGTCCCCAGGTCCGCAACTCTTAACGATGAAATGTGAGAAACGTCAATAGGCATTATTTGAATGTTGTGTGTAACTCGAAAGAAGTTGCACCGTGCAAAATTGTCATCTGCTTAGTCGGTTAATCGAACCTGGGACCTTCATGTCGATGCGCTGGTGAGAAATTTAAATGACGTGCTTAGAAATTACAAAATGCTGGTAGCTGCAAACGACATACTTCCTGAAACCTACATGAAATCTGCATATCATTTATAATATGAGCGAAAGTCGGCATACGTGTGTTCGGAAATTGAGAAATCTAGCATTCAGCTTGTTTACTATAATTTAAATAAAACAACTGGAAATTTACTGAGGTAGCTGCATCTAAATATGTGGCCGCCGTGGCGTAGTGGGTAGAGTGCGACGCTCATACGCCGAAGGGTCTAGGTTCGATTCCTGGCTGAACACCTCGAATTTTTCACGGCGCCACCTCTTACGAACTGCTGACAACACTCAAAGAGTAATAAATGTCTAAGAAAGTTTCTCAAATTTCGCCGTTCGGAGTCTCTCCATTCGTAAGAGAACACTAGTGCGGACAACACGTGTAGCTGATGAGGAAGCTCTAGTCCCCCTGTAGACTGTCGGGCCAACAATTATTATAACTATTAGCTACACCTACATTCTTTGCCGTTTTCGAACTTGAAACATTCAAATTTTCGGAATTTATAAATTTCACGACCTCGGCTTAATTTTTTTTTGGTTGTTACGTTTTATTTCCACAATGAAGCAACCAAAGAAATCATTAGATGGCGTCTTCAAATGTCATATTAGTCATCTGTGGGATCTACTGCGTCCATAGGAAACTGAAGGTTAAGCTTAACCCTTTTCACTGCTGTGGGAGTAAGCCATGCTTAAAATTTTGACGCGTTTCCCGTATAACTCCAACATGATTTACTTAAAGCTTGTTCGCCCAGTGCATATGTCCCAAAAGAACCTACTAGGTTAATGATAGTAAAAAATCTTCGAAATTTTTTGACTGCTTTTAAAGTAATCAGTTTTTCAAGGTGGTAACATAGGGCAGCTGGCCAATACGTCAATTCAAAATTTCACACGTCGTATTATGTTTACTCAGTCGTGAACCTTAATAATCACAATATTGAGTGCCGTCCGACTTGTGCATATAATGGAATATTGTTGGACAAATCCAAAACTAACATAAGGGTGAGTGGAAAGTTTTGTGCTCATATACTATCCACTCAGTCTTGAATTTAAGCTGTGGGGAAATATTTATTTTTAATTATTTTCTTCTAACGTTTGATTTGTCTTAGACGCATTTCTAAAGGGTGTCTCAAAAAGAACGCAAGATTAAAATTTTAAATAAAACGCAGATATATGGTATAAAAAAATATTATATCGTAAAGTAGACAGGATGAGATTACGTGTGGAACAACTCATCGGACAGATGTCCGCCGCAGCTTTGCTGGCACATACGCCATCTTTTAATGAAATTTTTAATGACCGTTTTGCATAAATGCTGCGGTACTTCATTAATGCAGCTTTCAATTTCCACTTTTAAGGCTTGAGTCGTCGTCGACTTAATAGCATAAACCATCGACTTCAAAAAACCCTAAAGAAAAAACTCCAATGGTATTAAATTGCGCGATCTAGGCGGCCAAAACGCGAAATAACACGACCGGGAAATGACTGATGCAGCAATTGAATTGTTTCTCTGGCTGTATGAGATGTGGCGCCGTCCTGTTGAAACCACATCGCCTCCACATTCATTTCTTCATGAAGATGCAAATCTTTCGTTAATGTTCGCTGCATAGTGAAATTGGAAACAGTAATTTGCCGAGCTCGATGTCGAATTGAGGTGGATGGAGTTTGGGCGACATCATCACGTCCTGCTGCGATATTTTCGATCGATCGACCTGGTAGAAGATGCTTTGTTATCTTTACATCAGTTACAGACCCAGTTTCAGCAAATTTTTCCATTAATCGCTTTACAGTTGACTCTTTTGGAGCTTTATTGTAACCCCAAATTGATCACAATTTGCGAACTGTAGCCGCAAAACTTTTATCATTTCGGTAAAACAATTTCACAATGAGAATGCGTTGTTCATTCATGAAGCGCTCCATTTTTATTAACATTATACCTTCTACTTACAAACAATAATAATTGTTCAAATGTCAAACAATGACAATTCGAAAGGCGCCAAATTTAAATCTCATTAGGACACCCTTTATAACAATATGTCCAGGGGCATATAGGGGGCGCCACTAACAAAATGTTTAATTTGTATACTAAATAATATTAAAATTTAATATTAATTTGTTTGTTAGTTGCGCCCCCTATATGTATTGGGGACTTGGATTGAGTGATATGTTACATTCAAAGCGCTCTATGTCGAATTTTCACGGGACATAACTTATATAGTTCGAGTAACAACGATTCTTCGAAAACGTTCGAGCTAGAGGGATTTATATTTCTTTTCGTTTAAAGGCCTATTTATTATTAAAAAGATTTGGATTTTTTTTTATTATTTTTTTTTTATTTTCATTGAAGGTTTTGTCGTATTTTCCTTCAGTTTGTTTGCTTCAGATCCTATCAAATTTTCCAGTACTAAGATATATAATATATCAAATCTATGAAACATATCCTGTGCGATAGCTAATATCAATGTAAACATTTTACTACGAAATAAAAACTATCTAACTAACTGGATGTAAAGAGAAAAGAAATACATTTTGTTATTTTGGATTGAGTCATTGAACGTTTTGAATGAGCCTTTTGAAAAAGGAAGCTATTTTAAGGAGGTTTTGTTGGACCTCGTCCAGTATATCATCTGCCATTTCAGTTGGGCATTGCAATATTTTTCAATGCAATTCTTTCCCAGGAGTTCAATGTCACTTTTATCGGCTTTATCTTCATCATCGTGTGCACTTGCATCATCTTTAGTAGCATGTGAAATTCCTTTCAAATTTGAATTGAGTTCAGGTACTGCTGTGACTACCAGCATTGACTTCAACATAATCTTTCTAACTCACACCATCAACATTGTAATCAGATTCTGCAAGCCAGTTGAAAGCAAGTTGTAGATTACTTTGATTTCTTTATTATTTTCGTTTGAACAACTGAGCAAGTCAGATGAATTGAAAATGTACCAAAATTAAAAAAAAAATATATTCGAGTTAAAGGGTTTGCCGACTTAGAGAATTTTCGACTTAAAGGTAGGCATTTGTGTAGAAAATTGAATGGAATTCCAAAATTTGGGCTAAAAGTCGAGTTAGAGGGGTTTTTCACTTAGTGGTCGTTCGACTTAGAGGGCACCGACTGTTTACCGAACATTGAATCCACAACACTGAATTGTGTAACATCCAAACACATGCTGCAAGGGTTTTTCACTTACAAATCACGTCGTCTGATACTGTGTTTGATTCCCGAACATTCCGAGCCTTCTCAGTATACTACAGTCCACAAAGCGACTAGGCCCTAGCTTCCTTATCAACTTCTTGTGTAGTGTATACTACTGTTCTCTCACAAAAGGGAGGGATTTTCGGTTTTTTGGCAACTCCAAACGGCGAAGTTTCAGAAGCGTTTTCAAAGACAATTACTACTCCCCGAGTGGTGTCAGCAGCTCGAAAGAGGTAGTGCCGTGAAAAATGTAAGGTGTTCAGTCCAGGAATGGAACCTGGAGAGTTGTGCTCTACCTACTATGCACGGCGGTCTTAGATGTTCATTTTTTTTCCATTTTAAGACATATTAATCTAAACAATTCTTATAAACAATTCATTTCAAAAAATTGTTGGCCGATTACTTCCATTCCGACTTGAAAAACTATTAGAAAATTTCCGTGAGTTCGTTAACTTGAAAAGTCTATTCGATTTTTTTTAGCAAGCGTACAGTTTCCATTTGGACTAAAGGTAATCTATTCTAAATGATAATAATAAACGAATGAGTTCTTGTTAAAGTTGACAATTCTTGGTCCACCGGCGGATATAAAGTCCTTTTATCCAGCTTTGTTCACTCTATCCTTGTGCTTTAGAGGCGCTTTTACTTGCTGTGATAGTAATAATAATAATTGTTGGCGCTACAGTCCACAGGGGAACCAGAACCTAGCTTGCTCATTAACGACTCGTGTTGTGCGCGCTACTGTTTTCTCACGAGTAGAAGGGACCTACAGTTTTTTGACGACTCCGAACGGCGAAGTTTGAGAAGCCTTCTTAGATAGTTATTACTCTTTGAGTGTTGTCAGCAGCTCGAAAGAGGTGGTGCCGTGAAAAATTCGAGGTGTTGAGCTGGAAATCGAACCTAGACCCTTCGGCGTGTGAGCGTCGCACTCTACCCACTGCGGCACGACGACTGTGATAGTGGTCTACACGAAAACGGTCTTTTACACGAAAACGTTTAAAAATGTTTGTTGTCATCATCCCCACTCTAAACAATGACGTGAAGAGAACTGCGCGTACAAGAAAATTTTAATGTCACCGCATTTGACTCTCCTCATTCACGAGTTATGCCGATACCGAATCGAATGATTTTTTTATTTATTTTTATTACTTCATTCTTAGTTCAACAAACGAAAGAAAATGAAAACACTGTTCCTCTTTTTAAATTTTCCCAACAATCAACGTATTTCCATTGAAATAGATGGCAGAGGGCTACGAAGAGTCTGGTACTCTGTAACAACAAAGGGCAACACGCATGAGAATGCAAAATATTCATGAAGGGGAAGAGTGGTTAATTGCCTAATTTTGTTGCCTACTAAGCCTAGACAACGAAGCCCTTAACTTTTTCGAAGTATTTGCTCCCCGTTTGAACACTCTGCTCCAAATGTCACTACTGTGCGTTCCTCCTTGATGACAGCTTGTACTTGAAATTGTTCTCATTGACTTCCGGACCAGTTTTGTCCGTTTCCCCTTTTTTCTCTGAGATCTGCGGCATCTTTAAAATCTCCAAATTGTACTTATGTCTGCCTGGTTAATTATTTGTACAAGCAAATGTCCTCGTTGGCGAGGTGGTGTTGTTTGTAAGTGAGGAATGAAGATTAGCTTCCACAATGCAGCGGCGCTTTCTTTGTTTTTATTTCAAGGCATCTAATGAATTCATTTGCATATTAATTGCTACATTGAGCTAAAACACCATATGAAGGGAACAGCGAAGATCACATGGAAAGCCCGCTATGCCCAATCTATTGTTGTTTATGAGTGGCCGCCGTGGCGTAGTGGGTAGAGTGCAACGCTCACACGCCGAAGGGTCTAGGTTCGATTATCGGCTGAACACCTAAAATTTTTTCACAGCATCACCTCTTTCGAGCTGCTGACAACACTCGAAGAGTAATAACTGTCTAAGAAAGCTTCCCAAACTTCGCCGTTCGGAGTCGGCAAAAAACTGTAGGTCCCTTCTACTCGTGAGAGAACAGTAGCGCGCACAACACGAGTAGTTGATGAGCAAGCTAGGCCCTGGTCCTCCTGTGGATCGTCGCGCCAACAATTATTATTAATTATTGTTGTTTATGATTGTCCTAGATCAACTGAAATACTGACGATCTCCGCACATCAAGCACAAACGATTTCGAAGTTGAACTACAAGAGCTGTGGCTCTTTCTGATTACAAACAAGTTGAGTGAATGGCCCTTTCCGTGAGTCCTTGAATTGGTTTTCTCCACAACCTGGTTATTTGTTCATTTCCCGGGTATTTTTGAAGTGTTATGTTCCCACTCAGGACCGAATTTTGACTTCCAAGAGTTCCATATTGGCCCAGTTAGGCAGCCGTTTCGATAAAGTGACCCCCTAAATAAAACGAGCTTCCCCGTAACTCCTGCATTATCCTTACATTTAATTGATAAACAGGTATTCAGTTGCAGCATTAAGTGGACGTTAGCACACATTTACTCATCGCTAACCCCAGCAAGCACATTAAGTTTTTTTTAAAGAAAGGTAACTCCTCGTTTTCCTGAATTCCCTGATTCCCTAAAAAACACTTCATCCCCTCACACACATTATATTTACAAAGATTTTACATGTTAGGAAAATAAATGCACTGTCACCCAATAAGTACCCCAGATTGGCACGCTAATTCTCTCCCAACGCCCCGAAGATCACCACAAGAAACCGAGATAATCCCCCACTGACGCAGTGGTCTCCCCAAATGTATGGCAAAAATTCATCAAAATTTCCCCGCACACTCATTGGGTGACTCGAGTCACGGTTGACCCCAGCCGTTGCATAAGTATAGGCGATGGGCGATGTCTAACCCACAGCCCAGAAGCCAGCAGTTCGTTTTCTCCCGCTCTGACCCGAACCGATATTTTCTTTCTCTCTGTCTTTGCTTCACTCCGAAAGACGGCATTCAAACCAACCAATAACCTGATCCGTGAATCTCAGGGACAGTTCATCGAATGGGTGCTCTCACTCATAAGCCAGCGGCCGCCGTTCGGACCGACCACCACAACAACAACCACGACCACCACCTCATCGCCGAGCACAGCAGCCTCTACCACCGAGACGACAACGGTGGGGTCGACAATGTCGCCAGGAAGGAACTGCACCGAGTGCGGTGAGTAATGTCCCTCGATTATCCCAGTGAATGACAGCGCTCAATTTCTGGACGACAAATTACAGTGTGCGGCCTGGCAAACAAGAAGAAGAGGATTGTCGGTGGCCAGGAGACCGAAGTCAACCAATATCCGTGGATGGCGCTGCTGATGTACAAGACACGATTCTATTGTGCGGCGAGCTTGATTAATGACCTGTACGCGGTGACAGCCTCTCACTGCATCCACGGCTTCAAGAAGGAATACATCACCGTGCGCCTGCTGGACCACAGTCGGAGCATGAGTCACCCGAACAAGATTGACAGGAAGGTTGGGCGAATGAGCTGCTTAATCTATTCCGATTTGGATTGATGGGATTACCGCTTCCTTTTCAGCTGGCTGAGGCCACCGTCCACCCGAAGTACAACTCGAGGAACTTCGACAGCGACATCGCGCTCCTGAAATTCACCGAACCTGTTGAGATCAAGGACAGACTGAGGCCGGTGTGTCTGCCGGCTGCTGGCAAGGACTTCGCCGGAGAAACAGTACCCACCCCAGCACAAAGGAGAAACATTTCAGGGATTCCTTACATTGAGTCCTCTCTCTTTCTTTGCAGGCCATTGTGACGGGCTGGGGCGCCACTACAGAGGGGGGATCCATTTCTGACACTCTGCAGGAGGTTCATGTCCCCATTCTTTCGATGGAGCAGTGCCGTGCCAGCAAATACGGCTCGTCAAGGATAACGGACAACATGCTGTGCGCGGGATACGACGAGGGAAAGAAGGACTCTTGTCAGGTGAGTGCGAGCAAGCCACGCGAGAGGATGACTGATGAATGATTGATTTCAGGGCGACAGTGGAGGGCCGCTCCACGTCGTAGACGGGGAGGAACATCAGCTTGCCGGTACGTTATTTGATTGATTTTCAGTTTCTTATCGGTGTCTGACGGAAGTTCCTTTGGGCAGGTGTCGTATCGTGGGGCGAGGGCTGCGCCAAGGCGAATTACCCCGGAGTCTATGCACGAGTGAACCGATTTGGGACGTGGATCAAGAGCAAGACTGAAGACGCGTGCTACTGCCACCCGGTGGTGAAGAAATTCTGAAAAAAAAGACCTGACTGCAAAGTGTACTAGATTTTAAGATATTTATTATTTGCTTCGCCCTTTCCGTCTGTTTCTTCGTATCATCCACTAGTCGGTAAGACATAAAATAAACGCATAAAATGTAAGTCGAGAAACTGTCTTGGAGGAACTGGGGATGGGTGTTTATTTCGACGGATGGTCGCCTTGATTTAAGGAGGTAAGCGGAGAGTGCTATCTGCACTGATCGCAACCTCAAACTCCTCTGTCGGTTGTTAAGGGACAAATGCAGGGAATACCATTTGAAGGGTGGGAATTGTGATTTCCTTTGACCAAACTTTCTATTAAAAAATTTTTCAGGGCTATGTCCGTGAAGCCGCGAAAACTTTTTCAAACCGTTTTTCCGCATAACGAGCTGAAATCATCACTTTCAAGTTTGACTCAAAAGATCAAACAAAGTTGTGCAGGATCTTAAGGGCCCATTTCGACAAAGAAGTAAAATAATTGTTACGTGGAGGTGCCAATGGACGCAAGACGTTACGAGCGGCGATGACTTTTTTACAACGCGCAATGAGACTACAACGAGAACCGATTCACGAGCTCCCATAAGCAGATACAGAGCCACGAGCTTCATTACAAGCAGCGGTAACTAACTAGTTACACCTGCTTGTGACACAGCCCTTTTCTGCGTCACAAGCAGGCAAAACTAGGAGCAGGCTCACGAGCTCAATCAGCAGTACATAGACGCTGTTCACAAGTGGCGCCAAAACATTTGTCTTCAAGCTCATTCCCAAACTAAGAATTCACTTAATAAGTCCCGAAACATATAGGGGGCGCAACTAAAAAAATTATCAATTTAGTATTAATGTTTTTTTGTTAGTGGCGCCTCCTATATATCCCGGGACTTATTGAGTGATCTGTTAGCTTGGGACAGAGCTCGAAGGTAAACGTTTTGTCGCCACTTGTAAAAAGCGTCTATGTCCCTCCCCTGGTTGATGTGTTAAGAGACAGGCGTTAAACCATCCTTAAGTTTCCCAACGTTACGTGACTCTCCCTACCAAGGAGAAAACGTTGGGAAAAAAACGTAACGTTCACAAAAAAAAACTCCTCCTGGGGCAACTGTTATCCAAAACTACATGCAAGGCCACAGCCTATGTGACAAGCAGAAGTGACTAGTCACAGTGCGAGATTTTGCGCAGCAATGACTGGTTGAGTGGCAGATTCTTTACAAGCCGTAACTCAACGTTGACCAACGAACTTGATTCAAAACCACAACTTAACATTGACCTACGAGTTCTGTTACAATCAATGGCAACTAGTGTGCCCACGTTTAGTTACCTTTTCATTCTAGTCGAATTGCTTCGCTTTGACTATATTATCTAAAGCGAAGCAATTCGTCCTTTGGCCTCGAGATAAATGATAACTTTGTCTTCTTCTTCTTGTAGCGCTACAGTCCGGGGTGGACTTGGGCCTCAACCAATATGCCTCTTCAGCCAGCACGATATTGCGCTAGCTGCCTCCAGTTGCGCACTCCAAGTTTGCTGAGGTAGAACGATCACAATAAACAACCCCGCAATCTACGTAGTAGTGGCCGCCGTGGCGTAGTGGGTAGAGTACGACGCTCATACGCCGAAGGGTTTTTGTTTACAGTTTATACATTCTTATTTTTCTTCGACACCTTTAATTGACATTCATCAGGTATATCGGGATGAAATGAGCGTTTTTGTGAAAATAAAACACTAATTATTAATGGGGAAGTATAAACATTTTATTCAAAGTATCGGCCATTGTTTTCTACACATTTTGACCACCTTTCTGGCATTTTGTGAATACCACGCCAAAAGAATTGTTCGTCTTTTAAAGCAAACCAATCAGACACCCAATTTTCGACCTCCTCGTAGGAATCAAAGTGCTGCTCAGCCATTGCGTGTCCCATCGATGAAAACAAATGGTAGTCGGAAGGAGCCAAGTCTGGTGAATACTTCTGGTGGAGTAGCTGCTCCCAGCCAAGTGTGTTGATTGTATCCTGAACCGCTTTTGCTTTGTGTTCAGGTACATTGTCATGGAGCAAAATTAGCTTGCCGTGTCTTCTGGCCCAGTTTAGTCGTTTCTCGATCAATGAATGGTTCAAATTGATCATTTGTTGTCGGTATCGATCGGTATTAACGGTTTCTCCAGGTTTTAGGAGCTCTTGGTACAGCACACCTTTCTGGTCCTACCAAGCACACAGCATTGTCTTCTTGCCGAATCGATCTGGTTTTGCAGTCGATGTTGATGGTTGTCCCAGATTAACCCATGATTTTTTCCGTTTAGGATT